>JAVHNQ010000007.1:1200000-1800000 GCA_036872635.1 Orbilia brochopaga | reverse complement strand
ATCGGCTGACGAACAGTCCGCGGATTGGGAATGTGTTGGCGAATTGGGAGAAGTATGCTGGGGAAGAAGGGCCCGTTCCCGTTCCTGTTTAACTGTTCACTACTACTGCTGCTGTTCTCATGAATTACTAGATGGCGGTGCTTGATGCTTTTTTCTTTGACGTTTCTTTTGTTGAAACTTTTATGGTGATGGTGATGGGATGGCTTTATAAATGACGTTTTAATGTGGTGGTGTTTTCTGTTTGATAGAGCAGCATCGATAGACGAGACACTACTATAAACGGTCTCGTAATTACTTTATTATACTATTATGTCACCGTGGTGGATACGAACGGCATCGGCTCATGGAACTCCGTGATATGATGACAGTGTGGTAGAATGTGGTAATTTACGCGTTGTTATATATATGTCTGGGCACCGGCGGCCGAGGACGCGGAGCATGCCGGCGACCGCGCAGCCGAGCAAGCTGGCTGGCCGTGAAACTAGACTGAGCATGAGGCCACAATGAGCTATAGCCGTAAATTGCCCGCGTGGTTCCCAATCGGGCGTATGTATTAAATATACGTTTCCAGTCCCCTGTCGTAAATATTGTAGCGAAAAAAGGTGCTTTATAAAGCTCACCTCCTTTCTGCTGCGTTCCTCCTGCGCTCGTTTCTTCCACGTCTTTGCTTAGCACTTTTTCTTCTAGAATTGTATTTTGTTTGGCTTCTGCGCCGTCTTTCGTTCCTCCTCCTTAGATTTGGTCAATTGGTTCTATTCTACTGCTACAGACTGACAGCGTCTACAATGTGTGTATACCCTCCACCACTGCCCGTGGTACCCGCTCGAGAAGGATTGATGGGAGGATTGATGATGCTAACGGGGGAATTTCGTAGGGAGAGCTTGAATTCGACGTTCGTCCCCGACGGGACGACGTACTGGGCGCACTATGACCGCATCGCGGAGGTCAACGGCAGCTTCAGCATCCTGGAGAAGATGTGGGCGGCGTGGTACGCGTGGATGGCCAACGACGTGCTGGCCACGGGGATCATGTCGTTTGTGATGCATGAGCTGGTGTACTTTGGCCGGTCGCTGCCGTGGGTTATTTGCGATGCCATCCCTTATTTCCGCCGGTGGAAGATCCAGGACGTATGTCTCCCTTCTCAGTATACCTTTCCTGTCCTCTGCCTCCTAGATGTGATTCCTACTGGGAGCAGGAGGTGGAGACGGACAGTCTGGCGTGATGATGCTAACGTGGTGTCTTGCAGCAAAAACTACCAAACGCCGCGCAGCAGTGGCGCTGCACAAAGGCCGTCCTCTTCACCCACTTCACCATCGAGCTCCCCCAGATCTGGCTGTTCCACCCGCTCGCCAAAGCCGCCGGCATGTCGACCGACGTGCCCTTCCCCGCGTGGACGACGATGGCGTACCAGATCGCCATCTTCTTCGTCCTCGAGGACGCCTGGCACTACTGGTTCCACCGCCTCTTCCACTACGGCCCCTTCTACAAGCACATCCACAAGATCCACCACGAGCATTCCGCGCCCTTCGGTCTCGCGGCCGAATACGCCCACCCGGTCGAAGTGCTGATGCTGGGCATCGGCACCGTCTTCTCGCCCGTGCTGTTCTGCTACTTCAACGGCGGCGATTTCCACATTCTGACAATGTACATCTGGATTTGTCTCCGGTTGTTTCAGGCCATCGATGCGCATAGCGGGTATGATTTCCCGTGGTCGCTGCACCATTTCATGCCGTTTTGGGCGGGCGCGGCGCATCATGATATCCATCATGAGAAGTTTATCGGGAATTATGCGAGCAGCTTTAGATGGTGGGATTACGTTTTGGACACCGAGGCTGGCCCCGAGGCGCAGAAGCGGCGACGGGACAAGAAGCGCGCGGAGAGGGATGCGATGGCGATTAAGGAGCAGCAGAAGCTGAGTATGGAGAGCATGGGCAAGGAGGCTAGCATCATGGGTTCGCAGATATCAGTCGGCGCCGAGAAGGGGATGTAGAGGGACGATGCTGTGAGATGCCGGCGGTCGGTCGCTGGACACATACATAATTGTAATATCCTGGCTGTTGCCATACCTTTTTTTTACTCGCTGCTTTAGAGATAGCTATAGATAGACTGGTTGAAGGTATTGGGGGAGTTTACGATGACGAAGGAAAAGTATCAGGAGGAGGAACGTGTAATGTTAATAATGGGCTGTAAATACCACCACTCACTCAATTTCAATTGCTTCACTGGCTAGCCAGACACTCATCTCTTATTTCTCGTATTCTATAAATCCTGTCACGGCGTGAGTGTGAGGTTCTATTCTACATAAAGTGCTAGTGCGCCAGGCTCTTTCTTCGCTCTGTTCTGCGACGCGACTTTTTTCACCCGCCTGCTTTCTTTGTCCGTCATCGCAACGCCCAAACAAATCTCTCAACCAACCATCTTCATCACCTCACCTCTCCCTCACCATCGCTACTCCCCACACCTCCACTCACTCCGGCGACCCTCAATCGGTCATCCTATCAATACATTCGCCTAGGAACCACCCACGTACGGGTGTCACATACACACACAGCATGCCGTCGCCCTCGCCGGCCCCGAACCGCGGCCGCTCCTACAGCCGCTCCCGCTCGCCACGACCATCCGCACGCGACTACTCCCGCGAGCGCGACCGCCCGCGCAGCCGCTCCCGCTCACCGATGCCACGAGACACCTACGCCCGCTCCAGATCCCGTTCTCGCAGCCGCACCCGCAGCCGGTCGCGCTCCTACGACTCTCGTTCGCGGTCCCGCACGCCGCGCAGCCGCTCCAGATCCTACACGCGCTCTCGCAGCCGCGGTCCCCCCGCTGGCCCTGGCGGACGGAATAGAGACCGAGGAGTAGAGAGAGAAAGAGGACGGGAACGCGGACGGCGAAGCTATTCGCGCAGCGTCAGTCGCAGTAGAAGTCGCAGCCGCAGCCGCAGTCGCAGCTATAGTCGCAGTCGCAGTCCGTATGCTAGGGGGAATAGAGGTGCTGGAGGCGCTGGCGGGCCAGCTGGAGGACGGTACGGCAGCCGCAGCTATAGTCGCAGTTTGAGTCCTGCCGGGCCGCTAGGCCTACCTGGAGGAAAGAGCTCGAAGGTAGATACCATCTTCCCACAAACACGCGCTGTTCATATATATGTCGCGTGATACGCTTGGTGTAGAGGCTAATATATGGTGTATGGCAGATCGTCATCGAGAAGCTTACGAAGAACATCACAATCCCACACATCACCGAAATCTTCGGCGTCTACGGCACAATCAAGGACATCGACATGCCGATGAACCGCATCTTCAACACCAACCGCGGCGTCTGCTACATCATCTTCAACTCTCCGCAATCCGCACAGACCGCCATCGCGCACATGCACGAAGGCCAGATTGACGGCAGCATCGTCAGCGTCTCCCTCGTCATTCCCAAGCGGCCTGTCGGTGGTTACCGCCCGGGCAATCCAGCGGGTACCAGGCGACGGTTCGGCGGTCCTGGCGGCGGTGGGGGACGCAGCCGTAGTCGTAGTCCTAGACGTGCTGGGGATAGCTATCGCCCGGGCGGTGGAGGAGGTGGAGGGGCCGGTAGTGGTGTTGGAGGGGGGAATGTCGGTGGTAGGGGACGCAGGAGCCCGAGTTATAGTAGCTACGGGAGCAGATCGCGGTCGCGGACTAGGAGCCGCAGTAGGTCGAGGAGCAGGAGCAGAAGCAGGTCTGACAGTCGCAGCAGGAGCCGTAGCCGAAGCTACGGTAGCTCTCCACGACGTCGCTCGGGCGGTGGACGACGACGTTAGCTGATCGGGCAAGAAGGCTGAATTGATATGAGGATTGGACTGATAGGAGGATATGGATAGATGGAGGGATATGACGTGATATGGAACTATGTGGTGCAGTGCGGTTTTGGACGCTTATTTATTGATACAGGTGGTGGATCGATTCTCCGCGACGCGATTATAGGGGACTTGTATACTTTATTCTATTGTATTAATACGTTCGTATGCGGTGTCCGCCTGGTTGATTAATAGAAATACAAATCAGTCCACGAATTCTATGATTGTTCCCATTGCACTTGTATCCATATAGGCCTATTGACGCAGCAGACGTATTGATTCTTAGTGAGAGTAGTTTATGGAACCCCTGTCGACGCTACGATGCAACGGACGCCGGGTAGTATACTGACTGCTACTAAGCTCCAACGTGTGAGTACAGTGTATACTGAAACAGCTAATTAGAATATTACTATCCGTTGATCGGTAGGTATATGTACAACTTTTGGGCTCGCTGCGGCATAATGTAACGTATGTCATGTAAGATTGCACAATGGGCACGCAATCCTTGTATCACCGGGCCTGTAGTACAGTCCGATTGATTGCTAATACGCCAGATATGCACCAGTCACTCGTACGATATATTGACACAGCGGAGAAACGTGAAACTGGTCGGCCGGTGTGATGTATTGTGTGAAGGTACATGGAAGTGTACGAATCTGCGAGCTGGCTCAAGTTCTGCCACGTCGACGGATTGCTGGTACTTACCTAGCTACTTACCTAGGTAGAGTGTCATACGATGAGTCCTCGATCGTGATATGATGTACGTGTATCAGTCGTTGCTAGTAGGTACGTCGTAAGAATATAACCTTCGGGCCATTATAAACTTTGTATTGGGAATTGCCGATCTATAGATCTAGACACTCCTTGAATTCAAAGTGCAAGGTAGCCATTTGCATACTGGTCCGGCCAACCCTATTTATTTCTCGTTAGTATGATCTCAGATTTCGGCCATCGATCCACGTCTTGAATTCACCGAAATAATACTTCAATTGCAATCTCCGTTAATACAAAATCTATCCATTCGATCAGATAACAGCATATCGACATTCAAGACATACTTCGGTTCTATAAATTCCGTTTCTAAGAAATCCAAATCATGCCGCTGCAACAGACACCGCCGACCTCCAGCTGCACCTCGCCCACCAAGTCTCCAAGAAAAGCTACAGATCAGCAGCTTCCGCCACCGGCCGAGGAACCTGTCAAGTCGGCAGATGGAGCTACCGCAACTGCGGAAAGTGGCAGTAGCAGCGAAGACCAACCGTGGAGTTTCCGGCAGACGGCATACAATCCTTGGGGCGACAGATTTGCGTAAGTCTATTTCATCAAGTGGAAATCATGTCTAAATTGAAAACTAGCTAGCTATGTCGACTCCGTGCTTGAGTACTGTGTGCTTTGCTTAAATTATGGAAGTGGTCTGCGTGCATGCGTGCGTGAATATGGCCCGGCTAACAACTTTACTGATATGCATATAATTCTACTATATATATATACACTCACAGATTCGAAACTATCGTTTTCCAGAAATAAAACAGCCGATCGATTGACGAGTTGATCGAATTGGAAGATGTCAAGTTAAAATGCAAGCATGGACTGACTACGCGAAGGCCGGGGAATCTGGCAAGGAAAACTCGATAGCTGAAGGGTCTCTGTTTTTTAAGTACGAAGGAATATGTAAAATAAACCAGATGAAGCCATGGCATTCGCTCATCTCATATTCATGTTGATATAAAGCTACCTCAGATTTAGAGGAGAACTGGCGGACTTATCGCGTTGACGGCGAGAGGATTGCAACACGAGGTCATGCATAATACAACGTCACCTCCACGGCCAGCACTCAAACAAACTGGCAGTCTTCATCTACGCCGCTTACAACCGGCCCCCATTTTGTAATTTCATTTTCTCATTATCTCTATGCTAGCGCCATCTGTCTACAGGCTCGTTCCTTCCCCATTATCGATCAGCTTTAGTTATCCGCCCATCGATCGTGTAGTAGAAAAAAAGAGCATCATGAACGCCGCTCAACACAGCTCAACAATGCCTTGAAAGGGGATAGTTCTGATAAAATGCCTGCAAAGAGGACCATAGTAAGCGCACTATGTAGTATAGGAGAGGCGGAATAATGGTGATCGGAGTAAACGGGAAACAATGGCCAGGACATGACGAGCTGACCATCGTAATAAAATCAAATAACAGAATAAAAAAAATCAAAGAAAAACCCGACGACCATCATAAAACCCCATTAAGAACATAAACGGCCGTTCCAGTGCCCAACGTCTCAGACCGACACCTTATGGCCTCAACCTCACTAAAGTTTGATCAGCAAACCGTTCTCCTTCTCGGTGACAAATTCCTCCTTCGGCGGTGCCTTGATCGGAATCGCAAACTTCCCAGGCTTCGGCGGGACGAAGATGTTACCAGTAGCATACCTGGATCCCTCGAGGCCAGGGCCGGGGATCGTTGGGTTGCGGCTATTAGCGATGTGTGGGAAGATGTCGTCGTCTCGGGTGCTGCGATTCTCCTTGGGATCCTTGTGGCCGACAGCAAGTTGTTCGAGGGCTTGATCGAAAGCGGCTGGGTCCCATGCTGGGTGGTAGACGGTGGCTCCGGCATTGGCGGGCTCCATACCAGCATTTGCCCGGCGGTAGTCGACCATTTGCTTGTCGGGACCCCAAACGCAGATATCCGGAGTGGTAAACATATCAGCACTGATCCGGATGATGCTGTTTCGTCTGGCGAGTGCAGTCGGTTTTGGCTCGACGGCATCTGTAGATTGAGCTTTCGGCGAGATGATGGCTTTGAGGACCCCTGGATCAAGAAGGAACTGCTTTTGAACCAACTTTTCCTTCTCGCGGTAGATTTTGGTGGCGGCTTCCTCGTCGCGTGTGAGTTTTGCCTTGCTATCGGCGATCTGCTTCAAGGCGTTGCGGAATGGGATCTGAATCTCTTCGAGCTTCTTCTTAAGGTCTTCGGCGAGAGCGGACGTGTATTCATTCAAGGCGAGCTGTTGAGCACTGCAGGCGGATGCTCCAAGAATCTCGGTGAGCTTCAAGATACCCACAAGGAGTTTTTTGAGATCCGCGGTAGTGATATGCTGGCGTTTGGACAATAGGTCGTGAAGCTCGCTGGCTGGATCGAGGAGATTTGGATACGACAGCCCAATGGCGACAAGCTTGCCCTTCATATCTTTAACATCCGCGGTGCTGATAGCGTCCTGGACCATTAGAACCCATTGTCCCAGAGAGCTGGAGGCAGGGTATTCGAAGGCTTGAAGGGTAAGCTTGTCTGGGAGATACGACTTGGCGAATTCGTACAATGCCGTCTTGAGGATTCGCTGGGATTCTTTGAGAATGGTACGCTGCGTCGGGTAGGGGAAATGGCTGCTGTAAGGGTCGATTGGAGTAAATGCTTCGTTCGAAGGATCAAAGCTGATCATGGTGGACATGTCTTCCGACAGCAGAGAGTCCGCCACAGTGGATGGTGGCTGCAAATGCTTCCCCATCTTGAACCCTGGAAGATTATCATGAGGATCATTAACATTGGCGCCGACATTGCTTCCCGGGAACGTAGGTTTCATAGCCTCTCGTTGGAAGGCTAGGTTAACCGGAGTACTGTACGGGCTGATGTCGATTAGGGATAATTCCGCGACATCTCCGTCGTGCAGCCATGGCCATCTCTGCTGGACGACGTCCGGTGGCGAGCTGTAGACGCGTAGGCCGTGCATACTAACCACGGCGTCAACAAGGTCTTCCATCTTGAACAACTTGAGCAGAACTGGCAATTCCTTGACATGGTTCTTCAAGATATGCTGAGCAGTGCTACTGCTGAGACACGTAATGGCCTTATATAGACTTTGCACGAACACGCCTCGCGTAGTAAGGTAGACGAACCGTTCGAGCTTTTGCTGGGCGAGGTTCTGCTGTTTGGCTTGATCATTGATCGTGATTTTCTGGATCAACTCCGTCAAGGAAGAAGATTGATCGGAGTCATCTTGATCCATTTTAGCAGAGGACGTATCGAACATCGGCTTGCTGGTAGGTTGCAACACGCCTTCCATAGCGTTCGATGTGACGCCAACAATGGCTTTGGCAGGGACGAATGGTCTGGCAGAAGCGCGAGGGACAAAGGTCGGAGGTTTGAACGGAGGAGCGGAAGGGTTGAGAGATTTTGTCATGCTGGAAATGTCTGCTGTGGTGGACAAGAGCATTGTGTCTTGTATACAAGCAGCTTTCCTTGGATGCTGTGTCGGAGCCAACAGTAGCTAGGGGGTGTAATGTAAACGGATCAGCATGTAAACAGAACGGAGGAGGAGGAGGATAGAGATCTTGGAAAGACTATGCTCAGGCTTACCACTTTGATGCTAGACGTCGGTAGGAGCTGGAACGCTGTGATTGTTCAATGGGGCGGGTGCGATGAAAGAGGTCTGGGGAGACGGTGTTGCATGTTGAGCAGCGTCGACAGCAGCTGACGGCACTGCAGATTTCTACCTGCTGCGAGAGCTTCAACTCTACGATGGCCTTCCCCTACAATGACGTAACTGGCTTACGAGACAGACGTTGCCATACAAACTTGCTACGATACTTCGTCATGGAGACCATCATACCGTGATACTATTTAGAAGATGGTCGTGCTAGTTACATGTATTTTGGCGGCCTTCTCACGCCCCCCAGAATATCACAGCCGACAACAACGATATAACATGCATATAAACAGGCTCTACAAGCCCACACCCTCCGCCATCCCCAGCATCGTGATACCCCCCCCCATCCCCTTCCCCTCGCTCACCTACCACGAGAGCACCTCGGCCCTCATCCCGTCCAATTGTTGCACCTCCCTCTTCAGCCTCTCCGCGTGGCTGTCCATGTACCGGAGAACCGCTTCTATCGTGAAGCCCTTCAGCGCGCGGAAGGATTCAGGGCCTTCACTGTCCCTGAGTCCCCCGATCTCCCTCGCACAGCTGCAGATGAGCTGTGCCAGAGTGCCTGGCTCCATCCGCCTCCCCTCGTGAATTGCCTGCTCCAGTCGTGTAAACGACTGGAAGCTTGGTGAGAGGGCCGATTCGCCGTTGCTGAGACGAAGCGCAACGGCAGCATCGCTCAGCGTCAGCTGGCTGGGTCCAGTGACACCAGCATTGGCCAGGACGGCTGGCTTCTCCGACCCCACGACCCTGAACGCTATGTTCTTGAGGATGCTCTGAGCTTCCTCTAGGATCTGCATCTGCTGTGGGAGCGGGAAGTAGGACTTGATGGTCAAGTCCGCCTCGTGAGAGGACGGAACTTGACCGCCCTCCGCCACTGGCTCAATCGGCGCGGAAACGACGACGGCAGGAGCTGGTGCTGGCACCGGGGCTCCAACTTGGACCTGAGGTCCAGCAGCCTGCGACCCCTCAGGATACCACGGGGCGTGGTTGACTAGCTTGTGGCTAGTCTCCTGCTCTACCGGCAGCTTTTGCTGGCCGGCGCCGGTAGCCATTGGAGCTGGTTCGGCCGTCAGTAACGGTCCTCCCCAGGCTCCAGCCAACCGGCGACCTTGGATCGCTGCGAGTCTGTCCTGGACTCGGTTGCTGCTCCTATCCGGCTTGCCGCTGGCCGGTTTCGTGATCTTGCCGGGCGTCAGGCCAGATCCCTTCGTCGCACCAGGCTTGAGGCACGACTCCGTATTTCGAGCCGGCCGAGATGCGTTGACCGCCTTCGTCGTAGTAGGCTTGGTCGATGGCCTCGCGTCTGGACGTACCGTCGGCCTTGTGGTTGGCCCTGCAGAGTACGCCGTCGGCTTGGTGACTGGCGTGGTGACGCTGGCAACCGGCCTGGCAGAGGGCTCGGCAGCAGGTCTCGACAAAGGACCAGAAGTGGGTCCTGTTGGCCTCCAGATTGAGAGGTCCAGATCGCACGGCACGCTTCTCTCAGGAACCGCGTCGCTTCTAGCCGGCATTATGACGTTGCTCGGCTCGTGCGTGGCCCCATTGGAGTCGGGCCTCGGAATGGCACTCGACTCCGGGTTGCTGTTCACCGCTGCGCTGCTGTTGACGCTCGCAGTGCCTGGCGTGCTGGCGGTCTGATGGGTCGATGTCGACGGCAGAACCGTCTGGGGACCAGAAGCATTGGTGGTCGAGCCAGGAGCATTGCCGCCGTTTGTCTCGTCCTTAGGTGGTTCGGGCCGAGCAATCGATGGGAACAAGGCTTCGAACTTTGTGGCCTTGTTGAATGCCTTTGCATCGATGAGATCTTGCAAGGCGCGGACGACGGTGCCGTTGCCCTTTTCTGCGACGATACGGGCGATGACGGGATCTTCGCGATTGCGGCTGATGACCTTGCGGATGCCGTTGCGGTTCTCAGACGTTCCGCCCCACCCTCTGAAGAATCGCTTGAAAGCGCAGTAGACTTGGAAGTCGTACTGGCGCGGCTTCTTAGGCATCTTGGGCATCTTGGGCATCTTGGATAGAAGTTGGAAAACAGCAAGTGGGCGATGGCTAGAGGTGTTCTCACATCAATTGTCAGAACTGTGGACTTAATATGCATAGGTGATGGTATGGGGGAATAGATGCGAAGTTGTCAGAGAGTGTGAAAGCAGACAGGATGATCAATTACCTGGATGGCAGATCGTCAGGAGTGAATGCGAGGGAAACTCGTCGATCTCAAAGAACCGCTCAAGAAACTGCTCAAGCAGCTGCTGCGTGCAATTTAGATGAACTGCGGGACTAGAGGAGTGAAATGTAAGCTTCGATGCTGATGTTTAATCGAAATGATAAACAAAGAGAGTGTGAAAGAAACATCGAAGGGAAGATGGGAGGGAAAGAGGAGAAAGTAATACAATGTAGATACGAGTGTGAAAGCGGATCTCATACCTTGCTCGGACTCTTGTCAGAAAGAAGATTTGTTCTGGCAAAGATCTCTGACTTCTCGTCAAAAAGCTCGAAGGCAGTGAGGAACAACTAGATTGGTTTGCAATTAGTCTTCGTCACTGAATGTAGGATACGTTGTGACTAGAAAGCCGGATGGAGTGGTGGAAAAGGAGGAAAGAAAGTCAGGATTGAAAAGAGAGATGCGAGGCGAGGGAGTAATAAGCTTTCCAATGCTTGACTGGCGGATGATCGAGGGAAACTCTTGCGGAAAGAACTGTCACAAAATGCTGACGAGGGTTTACAGATTGAGGGGTAGTTTGGATGCGTGCAAAGTGGTGCGTGCGTACGCACACCAGCTTCTGGACTAATGGATATAATTTGGATCTGGGGAATAGCTGGAGGAGGGAGAAGACAAGAAGGAGGAAGTCAGGTACCTTGCAGAGATGTTCAGTTATCTGGCGTCCGGATTGGAGGATGTGGAAAAAAAATTGCGGAAGGCAGCAATCAAGTTTCGAGATCAATTGACGAAGGTGGAGAGTACTAGTATATATGCGACTAGAGGAGGAGTGCGTAAATGCTGTTCTTTTGAACAAGGGCGAGATGTGATCTGAAGCTTGGTGGTGGAAGAGGAAGAGGAAGAGAAGAGAGAGGAGAATGGATTGCGGAAAGCAGGAGGTTTCGTTTTATAGGAGCAGCGGCCATCGAGGGAAACTTACTCTGGCAGGCCTGCGTCCGCCTTTTGCACCAGCTCCCGCAGCCATACTTTCCCTCGCGCGAGGGCCCCATTCGTCACCCAAGAACAAGGCCAGGGGATATAATTCACAGCGTGCATATATGCATATCGATTGTAGGGAATCTGCATACATTGTGCTGAAGGCTCCGTGAGGCAGGCTCTAGTATACAGTCATCCCGGAGCTCAAGTTCCTTTACACAATATATCTAAAATATTACGGACCGGCTTCATAGACGCGACTAAGTTAGAGTATACTTGGTGACAACATTATCGAATCATACGTACGAACGAGTCCAGTTCTGGAGCTACAGTCTGATACTCGACGGCAGAATCGAAAGAGGCTCACGATAAAATGCAACAGTGTATATGTGTTGGGGGTGGTATTCGCAAACCCCTGTCTGTGTGTGCCGGCGCGACCAGGGAAGGGCCCAGCTTACGAATCTATGCCTACATATTGCAAGAAAATATAAGAGACCGGAATATATTATCTGATCTTTGATTGTAGAAAAGCGGATGACAAAAGAAAGAATATGACATAGTCCTGAAATTGAAGAGGATCGCAAGTGTGTAGGAAACATAAAAGCCGACTCGAGCTGGTACGGCGCTGAAGGAGTCATACCGCAAGATTGCGTGGGGAAATGTAGAGACAAAAGGTTGGAAAGGGGGAAATCAATTGCGTATAGGATTTGATGGCACACTCTGCGGCTCTGAATATTGATACATTGGCGTCCCTGCACGGTTGCTAACCTAATCAGAATCCGCTGCTGCATCCCACGATTCCTCGCCTTCGATAGTGTGAGTGTTCACAGCACGTCTGTTCAAGGAGATCGAAGAATCGTCAACCTTGTCGAAGAAGATGAACATCGGCTCGTGAGAATCAAATTCGTAACGCTGTTCGATTGCCTTCAATTCATCTGCAAGTTCCGCGAGGATGGCTTTTTCCTCGGCTCGAATTTGCGCGAATCTGATAGTTCTCTTTTGTCTACTCGGCTCCTTTTCGGCCGCTTTACGGGCGGGTTTGATCTTTCCAGTCAAGACCCGCTCGGCTCGAACATGGGCTTCGTAGTGGTCTTCTGCACGGCGTTCGAAGAGCATGTCGGTGATTTCTTCGAGGTTCTTGATCCTTTTGCCACGGCGAGACTTGAGGGCTTTGCAAAGAGGCTCGAGGATATCGTAGTACGCTTTGAGCGTTTCAAGAGTGACTTTGTTGATCGAGTTCATTTCGGCCTGAAGCTGCAGCAGTGGGAAGAGAAGGTGGTCGACTTTGTTGCGTTTGTCGTGGCCGGCGAGGTATGGTTCGGTCATGGCGTCGACCGGGAGTTCGTTGACGATGCTGTGGATGAGGACTGCATAGTAGCGAAGGGTGGTTGAGTCTGCGTATTCAATATTTTCGTTGATGAGGAGAGATTCCTTGTGGTAGCCGAGGAATTCAAAGCAGGCCATCTGCATGATCCAGACCAGGCGGTTGATGACGGTGGCTTGAGTACGTGGCGGAAGGACTTTCAAGTCGACGTGGTCGACGTCATCGATTGTGAGACTCTTGAAGGCGTCTACAGGAGGACGGTTTTCGTTTGCATCCGCATGGACGCGGTTCAGCTCGGGAAGAGCGGTAGCAACGACAATTGAGGTTGGGGTAGTGATCAAGGCCATCTTGCTTCTGACGGAAAGTGGCTGGACGAATTTCTGGCTGATCTTGGTGTTCCGTGCTGGTTTGATGTTCTCCTTGACCACAGCCAGGTCGAAGGGCTTGCGTGTTGGTTCGGCCTTGTTGTGTGGAACGATGTACTCTTCATCGGAGCCATCTTCGTCAAAGTCGTCGAACTGGTCATTGTCAGGATCGAGCTGAGGGTAGAGCTCGAACGCGATGTTGTCGTCTTTGAAGACATGTTCGTCCATGAGCTTGAGCGCAAGACGAATAATGTCGACTCGGCGACGACGTTTGAGGAGGTCGTCAATGCGCTTGTTGGTGGTCGCCGCGCGTGAGATGATAGCGTCGACTCGGTGGTAGACGGCTTTGCCGCGGTAGCCGCAAAGGTTTGACTTCAATGCCAGATACACCTGGCAGATGAAGCCGCGAGGTTTCTTGCGACGAAGAGAAGGGACAGATGGATATGAAGCCATGGCTGCAAATCGAGATGATGATAAGGAGGAGGAGAGTTCAGTAAATGCGGGTGTGGAATTCGGAAGAGAGAAAGGTGTGAGATGGAGGAGATACCCCAAGAATTATGGGAGTGCCTCATTGTGAGAAACACCGTCTACGCATATGCCGCGCCGGTCAACTTGCTCATGATGCAATTGGTGTTTGGAAGCGGGGGCGCAAATAGGGACCGTAGCCAAGCTGGCCCGGCGACGATATATGATGCTCTGCGACTTGTTTTCTGTATGCTAGACGTCTCGTGAACCGCTCTGCCAATCGTCATAGTACAGCAAAGTGTGCTAGACCAATTTTGTAGCTGCTGAAGTTTATAGACCGCTTGCTCATATTTGTTCAGCGATCGATACCACTGATTACATAGTTGACTAATATGAGATTGAACCTCTGCTCAATCTGTATCCCCATCTCGAAGGAAGGATGTTGCATATATTGTAGTGCGTTGCATGACGTTGGAAAATGTGCGTTGCGCAGACCGGCGCGCGGACCGCCGCCCCGAGACCGAGGATATTCCGAGCAATAGCGTCTCGGAAAGACCTTTGTCAGCGGCTCTTCTGGTGTACAGGTGACGGCGCAGAATACGAATGTTTCTTCCTTACACTAGGCTCTGCAGCGGATGATTATCGGGGACGACGCGGCAATTTTACCAGACTCGCCATGGATCCAGCGACGGATCTTACACCTCTTGACATGCAAGCCTCACGAGGAATAGCGCCGCTTGGTATGTAAACTCCCCTTCACGAACCGGATCGATATCACGATCGTGAACTTCCAGTCCCTTGTTCGATATCACCAACTCTACAGTATTACTTGACGTGCGGCAGAAGATATTGTACTTCGCTAGGGCTCTAATTAACCATGTCGCCGCAACAGATCTTTATCGGCGGCTATGACCATGCGATCGATAGCTTCATCTTCGACGAGGCGGCTGGGACGTTGACCAAGACGCACACTACTTTCGAAAGCAGTCCGGGGCCGTCATGGCAGCATATCGTGCCTGAGCATCGTTTGCTCTTTTCTGGATGCGAAGGGCCTGAAGGCGGCATCGGATACCTTGATTCCTACAAGATTGGAGAAGATGGCGGCCTCACAAAGGTCGATAGAAAGGAGTGCATCCAAGGATGTGTCAGCATAGACATGGGCAAGAATGGCTTCCTGGTCACTGCAAGCTAGTACGTTGCCCGTCGATGCCCGAACAACTGGTGAATGTCTTGCTAACATATACCCTAACTTTTTAGCGATGCTTCCGGTGTCAATACCTACTATACCAAAGAGACCGGCGAGATTATACCGCTCCAGACGCTTTTGTTCAATCTACCCGATGGCCAGCCTGGACATCCTGATATAGATCCTGTCCGTCAAGATGCCGCCCATCCGCACGAAGCCCGGATAGATCCAACGGGAAAGTTCCTGCTCATCCCTGACCTTGGATCAGACTACCTCCGCATCTTTACGATCACGTACGGCGAGAAAGGCGAGGATACAAGGATAGAAGAAGTTGAGCCGCTAAAGAACGTCATACGCGCGGGACCTAGACATTGCTATTTCGACAGGACGGGCAAGTTTATGTATCTCGTGGAAGAGCTCGCGAGTATGGTGCGGGTGTACCAGGTCGAGTACACTGGCCCACGCGGTATTGAATTCACGCCTATCCAGAGGATCAGTACCCTTGGCCTTGGTTTGGGGCCAGCCGACACCAGAGTTCAAAAACTCAAAGCTGCTGAGGTTGCCATTAGTGTAAGTCAACCAATGAACAGAAACTTGGTACAGGCTTTTCACGCTAACTAGGATGATTACGACAATAGCCCGATGACAAGCATCTTTATGTATCCAACCGTTACGACAGGTCCATGCCTGATGGAACTGACTCAATTGCGCACTTTCTCATAAACACCGACGACGGAACATTGACTTTTGTCGAGTTGACAAGTGCGGGAGGGATCAACCCTAGGCATATTCGGCTCAGCCCTGACGGAAGTTGGATGTGCATAGCTACGCAAGATACGAACAGGGTCGCAATGTTCAAGCGGGATCAAGAGAGTGGTTCTATTTTGCAAGAGGTCATTGCGGAGGGGCAGAGTGGACAGCCCGTTTGTATAACCTGGTAGCGAACTTGACCATGCATGCTTAGCGTGCGATTAGAATTGCCCTCTCTATAGATACACTCCGATAGATCCACCGGGTATTAAAGTAATATCTTACCGCCTCTCATAGTCAGTGAAATCGTCCAGTCGCGAGCCATACTCATGCACCCACTAGCGAAGCAGCTGCCTCTTATCGATAAGCGCATCATGCATCGGTCTTGGCGCTTGGCATGCAGGTACCAAAAAAGTTGGTCAACGCGCGCAAAGTAAAAAAAAAATTATTGAAGTGTTGCCGAATATGCATCACCATTGCATAAGTCTACCCGCACCATCAACAGCACGACAGGCACGAATCAGCTGAAAAGCAAAACCTTTACGTCACTCGCTGTATATACGGATCGCAATATAACGGACCCTTCAAAGCGCACTCTTTCTTTACCTAAGTTACCTAGGTACTTAGGTCCTGCATTACTGACTCTCGGCAAACTGGTGTTGGTGGAAAGCTTAGTGGGATGGACCTGTCGCGATAGTATTCCTGAGACGGACACGATCTGGTCAACATACAGGTAGCCGCTGCGATGCTACAGATACGAGTGGCACCTTCTAGGGCGCTGACCCGCCGGCGGGAACCCCCCAGTGCGAAGCTTCTGCCTTTCGTCAACCGAAGGAGCTATGCTGCTGGTCGCAAGAAGATCTCTCTGGCAGCAACAACCAAAAATTTGACTCGTCTGGCAGCGATAAAACAAGTGTGGAAAGCTTTCCGTGGCGCGGTCACCTCCGCTGAAGTCAAGGCCTGCAAAAATGATATCGAAAGACGAAACCTACTGTGGAGTAAAAAAACTCAGATCGAAAGTACGCTGCCAACAAAGTCCTTCGAATCAGTTTATGGAATCAGTCGGCGACTCTGGGAAAAGGGCATCCTGTTCGATTTACCTAAGGGTAAAGAATTCAAGGATATCTTATTCGCAAATCAAGGAACCATGCTATCGCAGATGGAAGCACCCCCACCTCTTTGGATTCTGACCGAGATCAAGGAAATGCAACAGAGGGATGTGGAGAAGGAGAAGGAATTTGAGAAGGACCTGATTAACCCTTTGAAAGCAAAGGATGAAACAGAGATCGTCCAAATCACAGAAGCCGCCAAGATTGTCAAAGAAAAACCTTCGACATCGTCTACACAACCCGAAGGGAAGAGTGAGCAGCCCGATTCCGAGTCTGCTAAGGAGAACCAATTACTCAGGGACGAGGCGGATGCCGATGACGGATTATTCCAATACCCCACAATCGTTGCACGGAAGGAATTTTCTGAAAGTAAAAACAGTCCTGATAGCTCCGATGACTCCAAGAGTTCAAAGAGTCCAAAGAGTACCGAGAGTTCTGAGGGTCTTGAGGATTCCGATATCTCTGATATCCTCGACAAAGGCCCTGCCCCGGAAGCGGTGAGTATAAAGCTTTATCTGGACCGGAGTGTATTGTGGATATACGAACTAACACAATCTCCCTCAGGACCGCGAGACGAAAGAGGACTTATTTGAGATACCTGCTTCGATAAAGAAGCAAGTAGAGGAGATATATCTTCTGGAGGATATCGCAGCACGCATAATGAAACAGCTGACAATTGACGAGCCGCCTGAAGTCGTCAAAAAAATGGAGGAGCTGAAGGAGCTTAGCAAAGTGCTTCGAGAAGAAGACATGCGACCCGACATGAAGCCTGTCTCATATCCAAGTCAAGCATCATACGCTGTGTTATCGGAGGCTACCGCACTGCTGGAAGAAGCTGCCTTCAGCTATGTAGCCCGCACGATGCCTCTGGTCGTTACGTGGCCGAGTTTCGACAGCCCTGAGGCCCAAGAGTACAAAAAATGGATCTCGTTAATCAATCGCCTGTCCCGACATCTCCATAAATCTGGAAAAACAAAACACACTCTACCGCCAAGATTTGTCGAGTTGAGCACCTACGGCGATGTGATCCGCAATGCGGCTGCACACAGAATACAGATTAATGCGCCCAAGATGAACCAACTCCTAGCCCATGCAAAGCAGTGGGTCGATGTTTTGGAGGTCCCAGAGACCGCCGCCAAGTTCGAAAGGTTGCAGGAGAGAGCAGCGAAAATGCAAACCGAGATGGAAGAGGCCCTCAAACCGGTGTCGGAGGAAGTCATGGCCAGTCTCGACAGAATCAGAAGACGATGGGGAACTGTTCAAAAGTTCGAACAGCAAATCCTGGACATACAGTCAAAAATCGCGCGAGAGAAATCCGAAATTCTGAACGAAGAAGATTGCATCAAGGATACGTTGAAGAAGGGACAGACTATCAGAGTCTCCCAAGGGAAATTATTCAGTCGTGACGAAATGCGGAAATATGTGCATGTTGCACCGGTACCGGTCCAGGAAATTCCCGAACCTCCACCTGAACCAACACCCGCTGCCGACGACACTGTCAAACCATCGACAGAGCAAACGATTGATGCAGTTAAATTACCCAAGGCCGCTCAAGAGGTCGTCCAAGAGGTCGTCCAAGATGCCCCACCGCCACGAATATCCTTCGGAAAGCCTAAAAAGAAGACGCTCGTTGAGTTATCGCAGACTGAGATCAAAGAGATGCTGGTAATCGAAAGTGAAAGTTTTACGGGGGCCGACCAGAAGCATCTAAGCAGGGATCGAGCCGGTGGCCTTGTTTCATTCTCTAAAGACACACTAGCGACTATCCCAGAGACTGAGTCGGATGAAACACCAGCAGTGGCTTCAGTGAAGAGAGAACCGGAGTTATTGAAGAAGGAACCGGAGTCGAAACCAGCCAGCGAGACCGAAAAGCCTCAGAGCAGTCCCGAAGTGTCTAATTTACCCAAAGAAGATGACGTCGACGCGCCGAAAAAGAGCGGATCAATGTGGTACAATCCTTTGTCCTGGTTCAAATGAGCAGGCGGGTGCCACAGCCTTACAGGCTTGACTATATACGGATTTCAGTGCAAAGCTTTTTATATAAAAGCCCCCTCTCACTGAAAATACCTTCTTGGTGAGGCGCACTGATCTCGGGATGACCACATTATACCATGACCATCTTGTACAATATTTCCACGACATCGATTTCCAAACTGTATATATTACCCCTCTGTACATAAGAATGGGCCACGAAGAGTATTTTTGTCTCTTTCTCATAGATAGCTTGCATTTATATTGTCCTGGTTTCTTGGATAGAGTTTCAGGCTCGGTAGGATATCACAGCAACGCACAGCGGAGTCGTCTTTCATCTAGCTCAAATATGATCATATTCCCCTCTCAGAGTCTGTGCTCCCATGTTTTCGGCAATACCGCTCACGAGCGGCGCGTTTTCTGGAGTCTATGGCGTATAGCTATATCTCTGAATCCAACAATATACGAACGCGTCAACAAGGTTCCGCCTAGTTTTCATGATGTGTTTTCTGTTGATTGCTCCCCTTATCATTCAGACCAGGTATTTGTGGTCAAATTGATAATCACTCTGAGGGGATTCATTAGATTTCTTACAATTGTACAAGTATGGTGGGTTTCACGGGAAGGCTGCCTGCCTTCATCTCTCTAACTTTAGTAGCAAAAGCATCAGCATATACAGTGTTTTTCCAAGCGCAGGACTCCCTCCAAAGCAATCTCCAAAGCCACGATGTCATCGACAGCAACGCCTGCTACCGGGTATCCACAACCGACGCAAACCCCTCGATCACTGGTGTCGGCGTGATCAATTCTCGCAGCGCCTCACCATGGTCGTATATCGGCCGGCCCGGCCACGGAGCGAACGGTGGCGGCGCGCAGAATATTCGCGCGATAGCACTTTACGCTGGCTTCTCCAATTACGACTGCATCGGCGATCCCACGACTATTATACGCTTTAGCGACGATGTTCCGACTGGAGATCGTGCGATCACGCATTTTGTGGATTTGACGGCGACGGATCCCTCGTTAAGCGGGGTTTATCGATTTTGGAAGCCTGTAAACCCTGAGAGTCCAGACTGGGCGCCATATTTGTCGCCGCAAAACCCGCCAGGATATGTTGGGTATGTCCAAGAGGATGGCACGTTGGATTTGATGTACCTCAATGTGAACGGGGATATGGCGTTGCAGACGAGGGAGTATGAGGATCACGATGAGGCGGTATGGATGCTGCTCCACCTGCACGGTAAGCTCGCTCTCACTATAGAACTTTTACTCTCCCATTTTAAGATATGTGTGCGTAGATAAGGATAGCTACAGTTTCAATTGGATTACGGTATACTAATGAATTACCACACGTTAATAGATTATGAAGAAGACCTACTGCAATCCACGTATCAACAAGCGGTGGACGACTTGGATGAATTTGACAATGACGCGGAAGGGTGGATTCGCAAAGCACTGAAAACTGAGGAAGGCGCATTGCCGCCCCGACAGCAGGCAGCCGAAGATCTACAGCTGGAAGAGGAATATCTGGCGCCCAATGGACCCAACCAAGAAGATCTCTTTGCCGACTGGGCGAGCGCGCAACAAAACGCTGACCAACAGCAAGAAGCAACAGGAGGCCGGCAAACAAGTGAGTCTGTTGGTGGACGAGGAGAGGTGGATGACGATTTGAACGAAGTGGAAGTAGAAGAAGACCTGCAAGAGGAGGGTCAGTCCAATGGGGACGAATGGGGACAGGGTATTAACTTCGAGATTAAACTGGAGGAGGAAGGGGAGGAAGAGGCGTCTCTCTGGCAGCAAGATTGGGTGTCCGACGGAATGAACGTCAAAATAGAGGAAGGAGAGAGTATTAATAACGACGACCTGAATAACCTTGGTTTCAATCCGTTCGCCGATTTCGATTTTGACAGTTTCCTCACCAGACTACTTGAGAATCAACCACCATCAAATGGAGTCTCGGAACGGCCACAAATGATGACAGTAGAGACTCAAACAAGTCCGCTGAATAACATCCCCGCCTCGGCTGATGTCGGCGTACAAACTGACCTTGTGGACGACAGCCCTGTACAAATACCGCGGTTAGGTCGCGCCGACCAGCGAAACCCACCGGAACAGCCGCAGTCTCTTTTCATTCCAACAGCCCGACGGCCACCTCAGATCGTCACCGGCCAAAGACCGATTCCCCAAGTCATCCAACGTCTTCAGCAGAGTGTCGGCCCGAATTTCATGAACGATAATAGCGCTGCTATTCTCGGCTACCTCGCTTCACTAGAAGAGCCAGATCCGTTTACCGCAGCTAGTCGTCCGGTCGTCCAGGCGCGAATCAATGCTATGTACGAACCCGGTTCTCCGATGTGGCAAGAGATGGTGGCCGATGCCGATGCTGTGCTCGAGGAGGCGCAGACGCGGGAGCGGCGACGTCGAATCTTCCAGCCGCTTATGGACACAGATCTGTCCCAACAGACTGCTCGCAGCATGGTTGAGCTCGGTCTGCTGTTCGATCAGTACCAGCAGCAGGGCGGTCAATTAGAGCGAGCACTCTCCAATTACGATCTAGATCTGGCGAATTTGCAGATCCCGGACCCCATGGCGGGAATGAACCTGACGCCGGCACAAATGGCTGAGATGGACGCGCAGAATCTGATTGCCAACTATCTCGCATTGTCGGGACGTGGACCAGAATTACTGGCAGCGCAGCAGGCGGCCTTGGGTGGGCAGAATATCGACCCTGCGCAGTTACTCGGGCAGCAGATTGCTGGCGACCAGAGTGCGTATAACCTCCTCGAGGGAAATAGTAACCCTAATCAAGTCGGAGGGACGCAGCCTTCGAATACACAGGTGAAGATTGAGGAACAGTAGAAAATTTCCTGATCAGTGAAACAGTGAAGGCATGTGCAAGACTGAAGGTGTACAAATACGTATTTTGCATGCACGAATAGTGGATAAGGGGTGGGCAGATGCGGTCTATACTTTGAGGTTCTCGGATTCTATCTAGATCAGATGTCTGTCGTATTAGTTTGCAATGAATCCGATGCTCTGTGCTTCCATGCTTCCCCACTTCCTCCCTCCAGCTGGTGCACAGTTAATATATTTTAGAACATGGTGATAATGTAATATAACGTTATAGACGTCGGGATCGGCCTATACATTCGCCCGCAAGCCGGCTTTGTATAACCGCATCAGGCTAGCGGGGATCGACCACCCGAACCATGGTTTCTCGGCGCTGCGTCATCCTACCGCGGTACCAACCTGGCGCAC
Source organism: Orbilia brochopaga (assembly GCA_036872635.1). Classification (NCBI taxonomy): domain Eukaryota; kingdom Fungi; phylum Ascomycota; class Orbiliomycetes; order Orbiliales; family Orbiliaceae; genus Orbilia; species Orbilia brochopaga. The sequence continues at coordinate 1,778,205 of JAVHNQ010000007.1, read as the reverse complement.
ATGTTCCAGGCACCAGTTTGAATGGAAGCTTCCTCGCACCTTCTCGATCAGATATCCGGGTCGGCTACTTTCGATTCAGCCTCACAGATACGAACCTTGATATCGCGGGGAACCGCCGGGGAAAAGCAGCTGACATTTGCCTCCGCTGTAACTTTGTATATCATTTTTTCGAACCTATCATCTACCTCTTCGAACTATATTTATCAACATCTATCATTAAATCCGCAGAGCGACTGCCAACTTATTGACACGCAACACAAAATCTGCAACAATCCGCCACAATGTCCTCCTCGCCGCCTGTTCCGACTTCGGCAATTGTAAATTGCGTCGTGAATATGATCCTTCTCGGGATGAACAGTAAGTTGGAACTGGCGCGAAGCCGAAGATTCCCGTACAAGATTTACCACGACTTGCCTACTAACCGTGTGATATTTACCAGCGTATAAAATGTTGTTCAATCCGAAGGCCGCCCTTGCAGACCCCCTCTACCCAATCTTCGTCAAGGTTTTCCGTTTGCCGAACTTCGCCATTAAAACGCATATCGGTCCCTCCGGAGTTGAAGAGCCCGAGCTCGACATCTTCACGATGCAACTTACCACTATCATTGCCATCCTCTGCGCCCATTCTGCGGTCCTCTACGGTGTCATGCTGATCCATCGGCAATGGGAATACATATACATGACGGTGCTGTCGAAGGCGGTGGGCGTTGTGGCTGTTGCGGCCATGGCATGGACAGTGTATCCTGAGCGGGCGAGCCCACCGATTGCACTGTTCGTGGTATGGGATAGCCTGTGCGTGCTCCACTTATGGTACGTGCTTGGGACGGCAAAAGGCAGTTCGAAAGGGTTGGTCAAGGGGAAGACTGCCTAGTCGCCTTGTGTGCCTCCAAGCCGAAATATTTTGAGAGGATAGAGACACTGTAGATGTTGATTACACATATTAGTCCCATTTCATGCGTGCACGCATATGTGCATACACGCGATCCTACGCGAAAAGTTGGAGCTTCTTATTTTGTGACAATTGGTATCTTCATTAAGTTTGTTTCGTAAATCCGCTCTCCCTCAAGGACAATTGCATTGAACCGTGCTCCCCCAGATCTATCATCTATATCTATCCGTGCAAACGTATGCCCGTTGTATATTATCATCTGAACGAACTCCCCAATATATCCTTCGCTCATTCATCAGAATACTCAAGATAGGCGCACATTCCGAGTTCATAAGGGCCAGGGAAGCGACTTCCCGGTTCCGGGTCATAAATTCTCAGCAGCCCATTACTGCACAACCGATCGTTCGGCAGCGGTTTGCTGCTGCCATCAGCTTGAAGAACACCACACTGCCCGTTATCTTCGCGGATGTAATATCCCACGCAGTTCGGCGTGTGGAAGCAGAGGGTGCAGCATTCCTGGACATCCGTAGTACTTGGGTAATCAACCTCATGGAATGACGCGTATCGGTCGGTAAAGTCGCCTTGCCAACTGTCACGAAGATAATTGGTAGCGGTGTAGGTGCAAACGTCGACAGTTGTATATGTATTTTGAGTGGCCGTTCGAGTGTAAACCTAGACGTATCCCTCAAGAGAGTTAGTAGTGTCACAACAAAAGGCGAGCCCTAGGAGGCCTCTAGACTCCGAACGAAGGGTAGCCACTATACAGGCGGCAAGAGAGTTAACTACATACCGGTGTTTCCAATGTGCTTCCAATTAGACAGGTGCAGGCGCTCGACAGTCGATCGGGGATGTCCGGCCTCTCCACACATGATGATGCGAAAGCTGGTAGCGTAGCTTGCCTGCGCACGCGATCTCTCCTTGGTTGTGGTGTGATAACTGGCTCCGGAGTTTCTGGAATCACATCGCGCTTGTTCGGTGCGATGTATGGAGCTGCCTTGCGAGTTATCGTTTCGGGTTCTCTAAATTGTCGGGCTGGAAAGTGAACTATGAACACGGTTGGGGTCGCTGTTACGACTGTGGTCCTTTCCAAGGGGGAAACGCCATGTTAGTTTACCAGATCAAAGTATCTCCGTGATATAGAAGTAGAAACTTGCAGGAATGAGAGATAGGGTGGGGGGGGGGGACAGTCCGACATCAACTTACTTGGTGGCGGGGGTAATCAGCGGATGAGAAGTATCAAGATAAGTTGAACAAAAGGCGCTGGCAGCCAAAGAATTGGTTGACCTGGCTATCTGTCTGAGACAATTATCGGCATTGCAAGCGGATATCGCAGCTACGGCCGGGATGACGGTGATGAAGGCGGCCAGCCCAATGGATCTAAGCTGCGTCCAAGTCATGCTCAGGACTCTGGAATGCGTGGTACTGGATTCGAGGCTTTCAATCGCGATCTTCTGTTATTGAAGGCACAAAAATTGAATTCTCTAAGTTGACAAGATCGATTCAAAAAAATCTTAGCTTGAACTTGGCTAGCTCCCTAGTTTAAATACTCGGACCCTCGAATATCGTGGGCAGAAACTGCTAGCCAAGTGCTCAGTCGCGGAAACAAACGTGGCGAGCAGCTAGGCGGTTACACCAGCAACAGCCCACGACCTTTGATAATAGGATTATGTAAATAAGTTGGCTCGTGTTCATTTGCATACAGATACGCACGCCACTTATCATAGAAAGCTGGGCACTTTGAAGCGCTTTGTGCTACTCAAGAGGGTAGAGCCATTATCACGAAGTCACAGCACCGCTGCCCCATGCGGCTGAGGCTGTTGGATTTCAGGACGTGCGGTAAAGTCAGGGCCCATTTTACGTTAAGGACGCTTCGGTGGCTAGCGTATTAGCTACTGCAGGGCTCCATTAGATCCCGGAGCCTAAATTCCTCATGGGGGGTGGCGGGATATACCGGTGCAATGAGGAGACAGGAAAGCCGAACCTGCAGGTTGCCCAGATTCATACTTCCAATCGGAATGGACCGCAGCAAGCCCAATGGATCAGATGAGAACCCGGGTTACATGCAGCAGCACACTCAGTTTAGACCAAAATAATCGCGGACAGCGCAGTTGTGTCGGTCCATGTAGCCGAATAGCTTGTGCAGGCTTATATTATATATATCCGGGGTTGCATTGTCGCCGGCGCACACTGTGCGCATGCGCGCCACATGCACATATGAACGAACAGATTCTTGTCGGCAAAGTTTGTTTGTTATTATGTGATAACAGCCGTTACTATAAGTTTTCAATCTTCACGGGTCCTATGATCTCTGTTCCTTCGGCTCTGCTGGACAAAGTTTGAAGCGCCCAGCACTGCGAACGCGAACGCGAACGCCAGTGCGGCTGAAGTTGTATGCGCTTGGGGAAACAATTTAAAATTATCTCTACCCAGACCCGCACATACAGGATACCCCAAACTAACTTTTTGTGGTACGAAGGTGCATGCATGGCGGAACGAATTCTAGCTCCAACTTGTGAATTTCTTGTTTTCCTCAATGACTCGCGCCTTGGCAATGGTCAGTCCATGACGAGCCACTGCTGAGTGGATACGTCAACGTTGAGCTCTTCTTACCCCTGGTTTGCAGGATTTTTGTGATTTCAAAAGCGGTAGCCATATCGTCAACTAGTTTGTGTCCATCAAGTCCAATGTGCCTTCGATATTAGGTTTTATAGACGCCATATTCGAGTCGCACATGCACAACCTTCTGGGATTCGAATGTTGCCACACACGCGTGCAAGAACGAGAAGGACGGAACCAACTACACGTATACTTGCGTTTTGACTTCATATTCTTGATTTGAAAGCACATTGTTATAATGCGGAAGACACGGTAAATGTTTGGTTTGAAAGCACCGGACAGCTTCGTTTGTATGATAAAGCAAATCCAATATACAGCCTCCAGAAGTAGCCAAGGCAGAGCAGTCAACCTCTGGCGTTTTGCATATATGCGCGCGTAAGTAAGGAAGTACCCAGGTACTTGGGTATTTATTTCATGCTCCGAAGGTTACCGGTGCATGTAAATAGACGCGGTTTGGTGCTACGAACTTCATCAATCCATGCTAGTCATATGCTCGAATTGCATAGGGAAAGCATCGAAATATTAGGTAAAAGGACCGCAGGGTTCAATTCTGAATATTGGCTTCGTGTAATTCCGCGCCGCCTTCGGTGGCCCAACGCCGAAAGTGCTGATATCAATTCTTTGGCTTGCCGCGATGTTATATCAAACCAACCAGTGAAGGAATGTTCGTGTAGTTGGGTAGGTACTTAAGTAGATAGGTATCTAGATCTAGTCTCGGGGACGCTGACCTTCCGAGGCTTGATCTAGATCAATTTTAAGGCTTCCTTATCAGCTATTAGCGTGCCCCGAGGCGATTGTGTTGATGTGTTGTGCAGAAGAGCGTTTGCAAGGCTTGGCATTTCTACTCCCGCTGAAGCTCTCAAACCGTGCAACCGCATAACCATACACGAACACAGCAACTGCGACGACGCGTCTAAAGCTCCAGCACCAGCAATCTCATCAGCACTCACATCTGTGTGGGCCCCTAGTGCTGACAGCCCTCAGAATTCTAATTGCGCGCGAGCTCTGGCTCCTCTGCCTTAGTGGCCGGCCAGCGATCCCAGCGCCACCTAGGCCCCCACCATGCCTCCCTTTCGCGATGACCACATTCTTGTAGGAGACATCCAATCCCGCGCAGTCCTTGCCTCGACCAATCGAGACTCATTACTGATCCATTTCCTCATGCCAGCTGATCGCGCCTGGTTCGACATGCACGCTGGCTCAGTTGGGCCTCCCAGAGTCGTTCACGCCTCCGAAGGTCCGAATCCCATCGCGCATGTTTCCAGGTGTCGAGGAGGGTCAATATCTGCCGAACAAAATCCACGAAGTCAAGGAGGGTCAGGAACTACTTCTAGGCAATGGAGAGGTTATGACTGCAGGACCGGGTGGGAAACCGTACAAGAAGCGAAAAGTCGGTGAAGCGAACTCAAAGCCGAGTACGACCGCGCAGACCTCGACATCGAGCGGTGCCGCTAAGAAACCGACGGGCGATGCAAAACCCGCGGACGCTAAGGGCGATACGGCAATGGCCGATGCCGCCGATGAGGCCGAAACACATGATGACGACGGAGACGAGGAGGGGAACGATGACGACGAGGACCAAGAGATGAATGGCACTAAAGATAAGGATGAGGATGGCGCAGACGGGAAGATATATTATGATGACGACTTTGACGAGGAGGGCGCCATCTGGTGTATGGAGCAAGGAAGAATTGTCAACTGGGAGTGCTTCTTTGCTTTGCTGTGAGAGTTATCTGGCCGTCACCAGCTTCGAGAAGATTCTAACATACTTGCTGCAGACTTCACGTCCACGAACAAATCAACCCTACCTTCCATACCCCGATTCTCATGATCTCGCAACCCTGCTGGACGTGTACCGACAAAGAGAGGATCTGTCAGTTCATATTCGAGAAGATTAAGGCTCCTGGTTTCTGCATGATGGATGCTGCCGCTGCTATTTCTGCCGCTTACGGTATCCCCAATTCTCTTATCATCGACATCGGCTACGAAAAGACCGACATCACTGCTATTGTCGAGTATGATATCCAAGAACTGGGGAGAACTACGATTCCAGTTGGCGGCAATTCTTTGAACCTGCACCTCCAAAAACTCCTCCCTCACCTATCAGAAGATGAGATCGAACAGCTCAAACACAGTAACATCTGCGAAATCCTACCTGCGGGTATCCCCATACCAGGAGAAGAAGACATTGAGCGGGACGCCCTCCTGTTGCCACCCGAAATCAGCACAGTTGGGATGGGTGGGGTTCTTCCCCCTAAGGCTCCAGAGGAGGAAGGGAATGAGGAAGAAGAGGAGGGAGTCACAAACATTGCTGCAATTGTTGCTAGCGGCAAGACACAAGAATATCTGGCTAAAAAAGAGAAGGAGAAGGCTGACAAGAAGGCTGGAATCGCCGCTGGTGAGAAGAGGCTACCAAATTATAAAAGGGAAAAGAACACATTCTCGTTTGTCGAAAAAGTGCAGGAGCAGGTTCTGGGTGAAGGCAAAGAAGACAATCCGATCGACGTGCATGACGGCGAGCGCATGGATGTCGACTCAGCTCCCGCTCCGAGCGGAGAGCCTAAGTCTGCTGTGGAAGCCCCCACTTCTAGTGGCGCCGATGCATCTACAGCGGACCCTCAGAGCAACCCTGATGCTGAAAAAGCCAAACAGGGACCATCTTTTATGGAGTCGATGTTTTCGGCTACCAAAGAGGATGATGATGCTAAGCGTGCACAAGACAAGGCCCTTCGCAGAGAAGAGAAGAAGCGTCAAGAAGCTGCTCAATCTGGGGAAAAGAGGAAAGAGATCGAAGTTGGAACGGAGAGATTCAAAGCAGCCGGAGGTGGCATTCTCGAGGCTATTGCGGACGCCGCTCATCGCGTTGTAAGCAGTGTAGACGAGATCAGCAAACGTGGCGATTGTTGGGATAACTTGATAATTGCTGGCAATGGCTGTCGCCTCAGAGGCTTCAAGGATGCACTGGTTAATGCAATCACGGCAAAGTACCAGGTTTCGCCGTCCTCCTCTGGAATGTTCACCTCTGAGATACCCTCCAATATTCCGACGCCCTCTGGCACGGGGACTAACACTCCTCAGCCGTCGGCCTTCAGTTCTCAACAACCTAACGCCCTGCTTCTGCAAGCCGCCGCTAATAATGCCGCTGCCGCCGCAGCTTCTTCCCACCACCATTCATCATCCGCTCATTACCCACAAACACCTAGCAGCCTAAAGGTTGCGAAGATACCAGAGTATTTCCCCGAGTGGAAAGATGCTGGTTTCGAGGAATGCGTTTTCCTCGGCGCGCAACTAGGTGCGAAGATCTACTTTGTCGCAGATCAAGGTCTCAACAAAGGTTTCGTCACGCGAGCCGATTACAATTCGCAAGGACCGCAAGCCATTCACAACATCTAGCGGAAAGTGAAGATTGCTCCAGGTACTTGGAAAGTCGACCCGAGATGGAAATCAATGAATATATTTGGAATTCTCATTCATCCCCTGGATCCAAATGGAACACCCGAAGTCAAGCCCGCTCCCATCGATCTGCTGAATTCATTACCATCCGGCCGTTCAATGGGCTTTGCGATTACCTTGGGCAAGTTGAAAGCTGCTCAACAAGAATCCATTAACAGGAATAAGGATGAACGAAAGAAAAAGGCTCTATGGCTGGAGCCCATGGAATTGTGATTGATGTGATGTCACGATATCGATTCTTGGATATCTTCCGCCCTTCGTGGTGCTTTTTAATCAATGGGACGATTTTTCTGCTCTGTTTAGTTTCCTTTCTTATTCTCCGACCGATGAGACTTGAGGCAATTCAGTACGAATTGGTCTCGAATATCTCGATTGGTTCCTGTACTGGTTCTTCGCTAGCTGCTGTATTTTAGTAGACGGCGTGTTGTCGGCAAACTATAATTTTCTCGAAGCGAATGATAAAAACCGAGCCCTGCATAAAACTATCAAAAGTTCATCAATTCCAGAATGTCGGGCCCGAAAACCCCGTCCCGCAATACAACGAACTTGAACTCGCCATCCAAAGGCTTCTCTCCGACGCATGTATCCCAGCTGCTGACAATCCGCCCACCGAACAGCCAGTCAATCTCCGGCAAAATCGTGCGCCGCGTAACGATCCATCCGTCCATCTATAACCTTCTGTCCCTCTTCGTGGGCAACCCGCAGCACAACAACCTCGTCGAGCTCAAGCTTGATGATTCTGCAACCTCCGTTATCGCTATAGCCTGGTCGGGCAGCCAGGGCAGCGACCCAAAATGCATTCAGATACCGCCCTCCGTCGCTGGAGACCTAGTGCATATTGCAGAAAAGATACCTGTCGCACTAGATCTATCCGAGAAGTCCAAGTCTAAGATCGAGGTAAAAAAGTATCTCGGGCTCGTAGGATATGCGGCTGAGGTTGAAGTCGAAGACTATATGCATCAGATTCAAGGTGCTGAAAGCCTTGGCTGGAAATACTATCTCGAGCATTACCTAAGTACGTGAGGCGGTTCTATGACGTATATCTGTCAGGCTCAAGCTCAATATTTGGCTAATGCAGATGATTCGACTTTTAGTTGATGTCAAATACGTCAGCGAAGGAATGACTTTCTCATGCGACTACAAGGGTATACAAGTTTCGTTGAGGGTGAAGACCGTCGTGCCCGGTGAGCCGCCAGCGCGCGGCGTCGGCGCACTCGAAGACCGACTGAACGGCCTGAATATCCGAGAGACCCAGGTCTATGAATTCAATAGAACGTCTAGCGTTAAATTTGAGGGTCTGATGGACAGTCCAGCGCCGTCTACACCAAAGCCCAAACAGACTCCAGCAACTCCTCGAAAAAGCTTGAAGGCACCCAATGCGCCATCGGCTCCTGAAGTCAAGTCTTTTCCGGTCACAAAGTCTTCTTCTATCGGAGGGCTAGACCACCAGCTAGACATCTTACGAACTCACATTGCCTCTTCGCTACTCCATTTCCGCCGATTCACACGTAGCAATCTGACCCCGCCACTTGGCATCCTGCTTTATGGACCTCCTGGTACTGGCAAAACCATGCTGTTAAGAAGCATTGCCACAGAAGCTGGTGCAAATAACTACATGATTGATTCCTCGCTCATCGGTAAGTTCCTAGGCGAAAGTGAAGCTAGCATTCGGAAAGTCTTCACAGAGGCGAAGAAGCCTACGAACGGCAAGAATAGGAGCATCATATTCATTGATGAAATCGATGCTTTCGCCCCAAAGCGCGGCGGCACAGACACAACTAGCGATTCACGACTGGTGACTACTCTTCTTACTGAGATGGACGCGCTTGCGGCCGTGGATGACGATCTCGAGGATAGCAATAGCAGGATGATAGTTATAGCTGCTACCAACAGGCCGAATGGGATAGACCCCGCGCTGCGGAGACCTGGAAGATTCGATCTCGAGATTGAGATTCCGATACCAGATGCGAAAGCACGGCTGGAGATACTGAAACTGCTGCTAAGAGACGTAACAACAGAGTTCGACAAGTCTGTTGAAGGGGGATACGTCACCAGTTGGGCAAACAGAGCTCATGGGTTCGTTGGCGCGGATCTAGAAACCGTGGTGAAGAAGGCAGCGACAAGGAGTGTGCATCGTTCGCTCAAATCCACAACGGACGCATCGACCTCATTCCCAGGGTTCTTCCTGGACGAAGTCGACACTAGCGAGGATGCGCTTTCAATCTCCGCCGACGATATCGAGGCTGCTTTGAAGGAAACCAAGCCTTCTGCTATCAAAGATATTGTTCTCGAACTTCCAGAAACACGATGGTCCGATATAGGTGGACAGCAAGGAGTGAAACAAAAACTAAAGGAAGCCGTAGAGTGGCCTCTTCGGGTAAGCGAGTGCTCCTCGATGCATCTATTTCATATGCACTATCATTTTACTGATTCAACAACAATCATAGCACCCTGAGGTGTTTCAGCGTCTTGGTGGCCAGCCTCGCAAAGGGCTACTATTGTACGGCCCACCAGGCTGCTCCAAAACACTGACAGCAAAAGCTCTGGCCACCGAAGCCGGCTTGAACTTCATAGCTGTCAAAGGCCCCGAGTTGCTGAACAAATACGTCGGAGAATCGGAGCGGGCGGTCCGCGAACTCTTCAGGAAGGCGAGGGCGGCGAGTCCGTCTATCATCTTCTTTGACGAAATCGACGCATTAGGGTTGAATAGAGAAGGGGAAGGTCATGGCGGCGGCGGGAACAGCACCGGGGTGTTAACAGCCCTGCTAAACGAGATGGATGGTATCGAAGAGCTCGGAAACGTGATGATCCTCGCGGCAACGAACAAGCCGGAAGTTATCGACCCAGCGCTGCTAAGACCTGGTCGATTGGACTACATCCTCTACGTCGGCCCACCAGACCTCTCTTCACGGATCGACATCTTAAATATCAAGTTCGAGAAGATGACGCTTTGCGATGACGTAGATATTCGCGTTCTGGCGGAGAAGACGGACGGTTACTCTGGTGCAGATCTTGTGAAGATTTGTGATGAAGCCGTCCTAGCGGCGATGAGGGAGGACTTACAGATTGAGAATGTCAAATGGCGGCATTTCGAAGAAGCGCTTCAGGGGGTCAAGAGTGTTATTACATTTGAGATGGTGAGGAGGTATCAGAGTTGGACCGTGGGGGGTGTTAAAAGAGTTTGAGCATGCTTTCCTGTCATATATGGCCTCAAACACGAAGCTACGAACAATAATTTACAACAGGGGCTGGTACACCAGCCCAGTTTCGTTAATTAAATGACACTACAGCTCAGACAAGTATTTACACGAGTCTCGAACCAGGAGTGTGGAGTATCAATATGTCAGTGAGAGAGATAGGAAAGGAAATTCATGCTCAAGGCAGTCTCGGAGATAAGTGTTTTTCTTGATGTTTAGCGGATTGCATAGCGCTCTTAGTGAATAGCTTTGACCGTCGCAAAAAAGACCATTCAGTTCATGTCAGTTTCATCCTAGGCCTGGTACGTATCTCGCGGGGATGACAGTGAGTTGATCGCTATCCTCGCTCACAAAGGTCTTGTGATCGTCTCTCTTGTTGCCGCCTTTGCCGCTACTTCCTCCGTCGCTCTGGCAGTCGCTAGCATCGCTGTCCTCGTCGCTTGTGGGAACTTGCAACTTTAGGAACCCGTTCTCCCTTACGACCTCATATTCGAAGATCTCCGCCATGCGCCGGAGCTTCTCTTCTTCGTCCTGGAGGGAGAGAATATCCAAGAATTCCATTGCATTGGAGAAACCATCTTCGGCAATTCTGTACCCGGATTCTACGTTTTCGTTTCCAGTATTCTCTTTGACTTCGAAGAAGACGTCGACGTATCTGTGAAGGATAGCCCTCATACGAAGGAATTCGGTCATGTCCTTACGTCCTTGGTAGATGGACCCAAGCCGCTTAAGGTCCCCTTGAAGGCGGAACCATATTTCTTCCAGGTTGTTGGTCTTCAGGAAATGGAGGATCATGTCACCGCCGTAGCTATCATTCTGTGCCAAGGCCATGATTTCGTCGGTGAAGAAATCTTGCTGGATATCGGAGTCTATGGTCGCTTTGATAAGGTCGTCAATGTAAGGAAGGTATGGTTTGTTTGGAGGTGGATTCGCTTCATCCTTTTCTGAGCCTGGTTCGGTGCGTCGCTGGAGCAGGGATTGGCAGTATTCTTGAGTTTCTTCGCTGTTCAGATCAAGAAGCTTCTTTTCTCTCCAGATTTGACTGCACAGTCTAGACCAATTGATTCTCTTGAGGAAGTCTTCGAATTTCCTGAAATGAGTCTCGCGGAAGCGGGTGAGTTCTGTACTGGTGCATATGCGCCAAGTTTCGAGAAGTCGATATTCACCCAGGTGGCGGCCGGCGGTCATGAGAAACTCGTAGAGCTCTCCGCCTACGTGTATCTTGTGGATATTTAGGAAGAAGAAGCCCTGTGGTGAACGACAAATGTCAGCATCGTACTGTATGCATGGACAGTTGTAATGCTTATGTCAAACAGTTAGACATACCTCGTCAATGTCCAGTTCGCGAACCATGCTCTTCCAGTTGCTGTCGTAGTGATAGTTGTCTTCGTTCAGAAGATTATTGATGTTCTTCAAAATCTGTCCGATGAAGTCCAGGAATTGATCTTCTTGCTCCTCAGGTTTGTTTTCTTCCTCGTCGTCTGATTTATCTTCTGACTGTATAAGCATGGATGGCCTCCTGCCCATGTCGTCGATATTGAAGATGTTCTCGCGCTCCTTCGATGGAGCAGCTGGCTGCTTTGGCTGGTTGTGTTCAAGTAGCTCGCGTCTGATTTCCTTGTTTCGTTCGTAAATTCTGCGAGCTTTTTCGTAGTACTTGAGGCTGTCCTTCAGAATAGGCAGCGAGACCATGTGTTCGCCGCCGACCTGGGAGCGTTCACCATCTAGACGTGGTGGTATCTCCGTAGGGTCGGGTTTCTTCGGATCGGAGGGATCTTCAAAGGCCAAAGCTAAGAAAGTCGGTTCTGCGTCTGGACCTTCTCCCTCAGCGTCTGACCAACTAGCGCCGGTGAATGATGAGAATGCCTCCGATATGATAGTTAGATGATCGAACCAAGACGTTGTGGCCTCCATGTCGGTGGTATAGTCGGGGTTAGGAAGGAGATGAAGGGTCTTATGTGTAAATCTGGGAGCAACAATGTAGAGTTGTGGATGAGGTAAGTTAAAAATCCGGATTTGTGAATGCCGTGTAGCTATGTGAACCCTTCACGCGGTACTCTAGCACATATACAAATAGCATCCGGCCACAGCCCGCCACCGACCTGAAAGAGGGAACGAGCTCTAACTCCAATGCATATAAACAACTAAAACCCACACTACTGACTGTGCAGCATTGATTCTGGCACCACAAAATCATATTCCCTCTGACATACTGAGTATAATCGATTTGTCTTTCGATAGCTTCCATTGATCATCTACCGGAAGAATAAATCAGCTATCAGCCTTTGACGTTTGCTTGGCTAAGATTCAATCGGACTGTTGATTGTCATAATATTTTCCTATTACTTAGGCTATCTTCTCTGTCGATTGTAGAGAGATGTATACACGCGTGAACATCAGTACACCCAGAAGAATCTCGAAGAATGTGACGATCTTAGCTACGCCTGATCCCAAATTGAGACGTGTTGGCACACCAAAAATGCAACATCGGCTCGTATTCGACCACTTTCAAGCTTGGATTGTCAAGGTATTGCAATTGTTACTGATTTGAGTATCACATGAATGTGCTATCAATCCTATAGGAATCACCCCCACATATCTCTCTCTGGGGTCGGATATCACATTGCGATACCTTCTTAACCATCGTGTTCCATTCGGTTAGGCTTTGACGGAACGCCATTATAATCCTTGACCACGATAAGACATAAGTCAGATATTATCCACCAGATTGTAAGACTATAGCTAAGCAAAGTTTATTATCTGAAGAGGATGCGTACATATGTACTAAGCTATCAAGCTTTCTGTAGCTTTCGTGTCCTTCCTGTTTAGACGTCTTTCGTAGACGTTTTCCTTCGACTAGCCCATTTTGGCTCGTAATGGCGCGGCAACCATTAGAGCTGCCGTACTCGCTGACGACCCGCCACCAGCCTAAAACTCTCGTCGGCAGGCAGCTGGCGGCCATCGACCGCGATTTCGCTAATCCTGACTAAATGCTGACCCGACCAGCGAGAACCTCAGTCCGCGATCATGTCACGCGAAGATTCGGCTCTGACCGACAATTCTGGCCAGATTGCGGACGAGGGGTTGAGTATAAATTTAAAATGCTGGGATGCGACGGCGTTGCATTTTGCAATTTTACATGTGTCTACCAGCGCCAGCGGACATTCTACTGCTGAATTGTAGCAGCAACCTCAAGTTGCAATCCTTCCGACTCCTAAATTCCTCATCCTTTCCACGTCGATCGCGAAGCTTCGGAAGCATGACAAAAACTGTCTGTGTCGTCGGTAAGTGGTGGCATCTCTTCCCAAGAGAAACGCAAATGCTGATATGTAGCTCTCAGGCGCCGGTCCATCCGGTCTCGCTGCTGCGAAAACGCTACTCCACGATGCTACGGGCGACAACAGTTTCGATGTGACGATTTTCGAAGCTCAGCCCCGTATCGGCGGGTTATGGCCGATGCACGAAAATGACAATGCGGGGCTTGTTCATCCGCTCATGATCGCGAATCAGAGCAGGCACACGATGTACTTCAGCGACTTTGCCTGGCCCGATGATGCGCCCCAGATCCCCCGGGCATGGCAAGTTGGAGGCTACCTTGAGCGATACCGACAGAGATACTGCAAAGACGCAACGATACGACTCAATTGCCGTGTCGAGAAGGCTGAATTGGTTCCACCCGCCACTGAAGGTGGGCGCCACTCATGGCGTGTGCAGACTAAACCTACAGACGGCGAGCTCGAGGAGCATACATTTGACTTCTTCATTGTCGCCAGCGGCTTTTTCGGTCAGCCGTACATACCGGCAGCGCTGCAAGATTGTAAGCTAGACATCCCGGTAGTTCACAGCAGCAAGTACAGAAACCTGGAGCAACTGCTAGGCGAACCTAAGTCTTCCAGTGGAAAGATCTTGGTTGTCGGTGGGCAGCTCTCCGGTGTCGAGATTGCCGGCACTATCGCTACACATATCTCATCGGCTGTGAACTCGCCAGGTTCTCGCCGAAATGATTTCATCGATCAGAAGACGGGGAAGCCGAAATTCTCGGTACACCATCTTGTCCAGCGGCCAACATGGATCGCCCCGCTTACCCTCGCTACAAACGTATGTCTCAATCATCAAATATGCTACTATTGAGATGAGGACACGGTGCTGACGTTCTATCCTATAGCCGGGCTCTCCTGCGCCTGCATTTCTACCTCTGGATCTTCCATACCAAAACTTATCAAACAGACCACCTGGGCCGCTTACGAACACTCAAGGACATGTTAGTGTTGAAGCAGCTCGTGCCGTCAACAAGGTCTTCCACGCCTTGCTCGGGACGGATCAATCTGAATTCTCTCCCCTTCTCACTGTCAAAGAGGAAGATTTCAACAGCCAACCATTCCTCGGAGTCTCAGACACATATGCGGACTTTGTGCGAGCTGGAGCTATCACCCTTTCACGCGGCAAGCTTGAATCTCTCTCAGGTTCAGTCGCCACCGTCACGACAGGGGATCGTATAGAGGATGTTGCTGCGGTTGTTCTCGCAACTGGCTTTGGCGCGGCTCCCTCACTCTCATTCTTTTCCGATGAGATCAGAGAGACTCTCGCCGTATCGCCGGACGATATCAACAATACAGTCGCGCTAGCTTTCCACAATTCATATCATCCCAAGATTCCCAGTCTTGGATTTGTTGGGTTCTACCGCTCCCCGTACTGGGGAGCACAGGAGATGCAAGCCCGCTTTGTAACAAGACTGTTCTGCATGGAAGGAGAAAGTCCCGTCCCGCCGTCGCCCGCCATGGCTGAGTCTCTTCAACTCGATGACTCTATCGAGAGAACACTCGCGCTTCGTACCGACCCTCGGCGCTCCCAGTTCCCAATGGGCGATTACCCATGGTTGATGCAGGAATTCGCTAAGGCCCTTGACATCGAGAGGATCCCACATACCTGCGAGATGCCAACTCTGCCACCATACAACCTGGAGATGAACGTTCTGACAACGGCACGGTATCCTGGACACGACCTTGACGATTCTCGGAAACAAGAAGTTGAGACGTCGCTGAAGCAGACGCAGGATATTATTTGGGCTGGCATTCGCGACGGGCGATTCGCAGCCCGCGCCATCTTCCGATCCCTTCTCGGAGAGTGGAAGTTGGAGCGCGATCTCACCAGCCGATTACCAGATCAGCCCAGCGGACACTTCAGTGGGACTGCCAAATTCCTCTTGCGAGAAGGCACTGCGGACGGGCGTGAAGCCGATTTCGCAGCGCTAGAAGCCGCAGGCGGCGATCGCGGGTTCGAGTACCTGTACATCGAGGAAGGGGAGTTCGTCGACCGAACTCACGGACTCCGATTCAACGCGACGAGACGGTATATTTGGCGGTACACCGAGAAGGACGATCGACTAAGCGTGTGGTTTGTCAAGCCTGACGACGAGCTGCGAGCGGACTATCTGTTCCATGAGATCGAGATGGTGGTGCCCGAAGACGGGCAAGGGGATAGCCGGGACGGTTGGGACGCGAAGGGCGGGCATTTGTGCATCAAGGATTATTATAACGTCAAGTATCACTTTCAGTTCCAGTCGGTGAATCTGAAGGAGTGGAAACTGGCGTATACGGTCAATGGGCCGAAGAAGGATTATACTATCGATGGGGTGTATAGACGGTGAATTTAGACGAGACATTCCAGACAACAGTAATAGCTTAATTTAGATAGAAATGGACAAGTAGGAATTTTGCAGAAGCCACCCCTTATCCCGCGATCTTTTCCCTGCGCACGGAGTTAGTGGCTTTGTATTTGTTAATGTTTTGCAAATTTTCAGCCCAGCGAGCGAATCATATGCAATTACGATACGAAGCCTGGTTCGTTTTGTCTCGTTGTCCCACAGAATGCCGGAAACCCGGATTCTGTCGCTATTTTCACATTCCCATCTGCAATTCCGCTGATGAAAAGACGAGAAACTTGACTCTAGCCTGTTGGACAGATTTTTGAACATATGTGTCTCGAATCCGTAGCTGGTTAGCTGGCACCTTATGGCCTGCTGTTTTTTGACCTCTAATTACAAAAGTTCGAACCTCAACAGCGCGAGCTGTGTGTGCCCAATTAACGCCACACACGTCCGCTGAAAACGAGGCGAAGCAGAAGAGAAAACAGAAAAAGACAGAAATCTGCATGCTCGATCCTTTTTATTTAACATTAAACAGGAATGAATGCGCACGATTGGCAAAAAGTGTAAGATGTGTAGCGAAAGAGAAAAGAACGCCTGTGTGGTATACCCAGCAGATGCGGAGGAAAAAGTGCAAAACGCAGGGATGAAACGATCGATGGCAGATGCTATTCTAGGCATTTGAAAGGCGGTGAACAAAACGGAGCCAAAAAAAACAGCAGCGGAAATAAAGTAATGAAGAATTCTATCTCTTTTTTATCTATACCTTCTTGTCCAGTGTTTTATCGAGAAGAAGCAAAGTGTAAGTTTAATCGGGGCCATTATAAAGCGTTAGAAAGGGCTGGTAGAAAACAAAAAACTGAAAACAGAAGCAAAATCGCGTTGCCAAACGAGAAAATGGTCCTGGACGCCGTGAGCAACAGAGCTGAGGGAAAAGCGGACGGAAAGTTGACCGTGAAAATGAGACACGTAAGAGAAATGAATGCGTAGATCTTGCTCGTTCTACGAGACTTCGGCGTGTCCGTTATCGTTTATAAGAGATGCCGGCAAGTTAGAAGCCAGGGAACTCGAAGCGACCTTCCATTGTGTCCCAGAGCTCTTCGACAACGGCAATCTGGTCCTCTGGTGGCGCCGAGCGGACGGCAAGGTACCGACGGCCCTCGACGGAAGGCTTCCAGTTGCCGGGGTTTGCATCTGCCACGATACCTCCAGCCTCCGTTAGGATGCACCAACCAGCGGCGACGTCCCAGGCCCAGCAGCCTCCCTCCTGAACATAACGTTAGCATCAAAAGCTACAGGAATAGCTCACCTACACACCCACAGGAAGTCGGTTGCATGCACGTACCCAAAAGACATCCAAAAACCCAGCAGCAACACCACACATGTCTAACGCCGCGCTACCCTGGCAGCGGACGCTGTGACACATGGAGCCTCCCTGACTTGCCAGCTTGACCATGGTCTTGGTGCGAACATCCCAATTGTTGCCCTTTCGCTCAGATCCCCATTCGATGGCTACCAGAGCCTTGTTGAGACCGGGCAATGGCTCATTGCGGTCACGAAGAGGTAGGCGTTCGGTGCGATTGAGGAAGGCGCCCTTGCCCTTGATCGCGGTGAACAGACGGTTCTGGAAGGGATTGTAGACGACACCGATAACTGGTATCTTATTGATGACCAAGGCGAGAGAAATGCAGACGTTCTGTTGGGTATATTCGGTTAGCTTTTCCTGTTTCTCCTTGCAGAATCCGCAGGAATCAGGAGTGTTACATACAGGGACACCGTGGACGAAATTAATCGTGCCGTCAATGGGGTCGCAGATGAAGGTAGGGACATCGCTCAGTTTGCGGCCGGGTATGTAGGACTCTTCACCGAGCAGATCGTAGTTGGGATACTTGTATTTCAGGTTTGTGAGAACCATCTTTTCAATGGACTTGTCCGTATCCGTAACCAGATCGACCGCTATTGTGGCAGGGCGGGCCGCCCATGTTAGCTCCCGTACGGAAAGAATGTCAAAAGAGAGAGATGTGGAGGATATTGGGGAAGAGCTTACAGTTCTTCTTCGACCCTGAGGTAGCGGCCGATGGATTGGCATCCAGCATCATCTGGCCCGCTCTGAGAGCGAGCTCGACTAGATTGTCATGGATCTGTTGATGCTCCGCCAGCGTCATCTCGTCGACAATGTGGGATTGTTGGGAAGGAATTGTGGCGGTGGTGACGGTCCCAACACAAGATGGGACTCTCGCGATAGAGCAAGGGCTGGGTAATACCACTGAGGAAGCGGGCCTGGGAAGACGACGAGAGAACGTTCGGCGGTTGCTCGACACGCTGGTGAAGAGGTTTAGGAGGACAACTGGTGGGAGGTGGCGAGAGGTTGAAGAAGAAAAGGTGGAAAGGGCAGGACGCAGCAGGCCCAAAGAGATCTTAATAGATACGCCTATTGCGTGGTGGTGGTTCGATTCCAGCTCGGGTTGTTGCCCAGGCGGTTCCGACTGTGGCTTTATATCAATTCAATCAATCAATCGAATCAAGCAACCAGCGGGGGAGGCTCGCTCGCTCGATGTCTCTCTCTCCTTCTCTCTAGGCGCCTGGACAGCACAGGATACCAATCGTAGGTTTGCACTTCCCAGGGATCGAAAGACGTGACCGTTGATGCGGGCTGTTAATTTGCCAGCTCGACTGACTTTGCTTTTTTGCTAATTTGACAGCTCGAAACCAAGGAAAGTCGCGAGGACGAAGCGACTGCAAAATCTGGGGAAGCCGACCTTCGATCGCAGAAAGAGGAAGGTCGCAGGACAACAATGCTGCGTCAAGCCAGCTTCAGGACTCAAGGCAATGCTGGACGGCCTCGGGAGGTGCACAGACAGCTGACCTAGTTTTCTGGAAGGTATCTGGTTATGCGGGCGGTTCTGCGGGGCTCTGGAAGAATTGAGGTCAAGTCGGGCAGTCCGATACAAATTCGAGTGAGTATCCGAGCTTGCTGGTTCGATTCAACCTTTCGGTCTTATCAACGACGAGATTCAGGCAGTATAGTAACTAAGAGGCTTTGGTAATAGACAATAAGAATGCTCTCGCAATGCGGCTAGGGAGGAGGAGGGAAAACTGAATGGGGGGAGCTAGACTCCTGTCAGGACGACATCACCGACTTTATATCTGCTGGCCAGCTGCAGAAGAAAGGAAGTCCGAGTCGCAATGCTATGCCAATTAGAAGACGGAAGGTACATGAACGTTTCGCCCGGCGGACTGACGCTAGCCTGCCGTAAAGCAGCTAGCTCGGACCTGAGGGCGTACATATCTCCTCGTCCTTTGGAGATTGGGCCGCCTGCGTACGAATTTGCCGTCTATCTCGAGCAGTCATCGCGAGCTGTGCCAAAAAAAATTACAAGCAGACTGGGTCTTATCAGGATGAATGGAAAAAACCGTGATGAGACGACGGAAATCACAAGCTTGAACCTTCTGCGCGAGGTGGGGACACTAGCTGCAGGCCTATACAAAGCGGGGCGCTATTAATCAAGGGTACGGCCAACCCCCGTCAAACCAGCATCTTTCGCTTTCTCTTTTTCTTTTTCTTCTCTTTGTTCCATTTCCGCTTCTATTTCTTCTTTCCTGGCCCTCGAAAGAAGGTACCTCGTTTGCACGTTTACTCAGTCGTTTATAATGTAGATGTCACCATGACTGACTGCTTGATAACACAGCCCGACCGAGTTTGCGGCAGTCCGTGGTCAGAACTTTTACCTCCCTGCATGCCATGGAGCGCACGTTTGTGCAGTGCCATAGCCTACTTCACGTCCATCTGTCGGTTCGCGCTCCATGCGCTCGCAGAATTTGCCTTCAACCTCGCCCGAACTTAAAGTTATACTTGCGACAAATACTATGAGAGAGGGAGTATCGAGGCCCAACTTTATATCGCTCCTGAGCTCGCTCATCCTTTGATAATCAATGGAGGCAATTGAGGGCTTACGTCGACCTGAATTCGGATATTCTCTCAGTAGTCAAATCAGGACGACTTATCGGCAAGAAGGAAGTACAGAGTACTGCCATGTTCCGTACATGGGAATGCTGCAGAACATCGAACTAGCTACAAAAACGGCACCCTGCCGTGAGGTCGAGCATGGGTCCGAATCGGTCTTGACGGCTGTCCCTCCTCAATTTCCTCTCGGATAAAATGATACCAACTGACGTGACCCTTCTGGAATAATTTGATGGTCTCCATTCAAGAATATTCCTGTCAAAAAAGCGAGCTGTATTCTCCCAGGGCGTGCTTGTTTCAAAGTGCTACCTAGCTACCCTGGCCATGCTGTGACATCTCGGGCGCACGACGGGTGCAAGTATGCGTTGCTCTCATCTTGATGGTGAGGTTTCGGTTCGGGTTCTGGGACCAACAGATGCAGACGTCCCCGAGACGACAGATGCAACAATTGCAAGATTACAGCATGATGTTAGCCTGGGTCCAACGGCTTCTTGCGTCCGGCTTGAGTCGTGCTCGTTCCATTTTCCGTTACTCATTTCCGATTATAATCCAGAAAACGACACACGCAACAGCACGATAAGAACACAGCGTCAATTGGTCCGCTGTGCAGCAACCAGACGTGCATCGAGCATCACCACTGTTCTGGAAGTTCTGAAGACACGAAAGAAACATCCGACAGGCTTACTCTGCAAGACCTCCCACGCAGTTATAATCGCCTGCAAATGTGACCAATCGCGCTCGAGAAAAAGCTCAACCATTTTGCTGACCTGCAAGAACGGCATGCTCACGACGGCTATTT
The DNA here is from genome assembly GCA_036872635.1 of Orbilia brochopaga. Lineage (NCBI taxonomy): Eukaryota > Fungi > Ascomycota > Orbiliomycetes > Orbiliales > Orbiliaceae > Orbilia > Orbilia brochopaga. The sequence continues at coordinate 1,757,644 of JAVHNQ010000007.1, read as the reverse complement.
TGGTCCTAGTGCTGCAGGCAAAGACGTCGACCTGCCCCTCCGGAATCCTAAGTTGCACGTCTTTATCGATAAGCTGGACATTGAGTACATCGAAAGTTCATGCAGGTCTGTAGACCAACATGCTCAGGTATCTCCCATGTATCCTGTATCATCTCTGCCGCAACCCTGACGAAGAATCGACGACTAATTAGCTAATCGTCCTGTAACTCATAGATCTCGCGATCCGCGATCCCTTGAATGAAAGACGCAACTTCCCCGGAATTGAAAAAAATCAATCGATCGAACCACGCTCAACTTGCAGCCAACTTCGGATTAATTGCCACAATCATCGGGGCGCCTATTTATCTGTTTGCTTCCGTCGGTGATAGCTGTCGGCGAGGTACCTCTGCGGTACAAGGAACTTGCCTTAGATTTTTGTTGCGGGGGTAGCTATGACGAACGCGAACAGTCTGCCCCTCACGACGACTCCAAAGATCAACTGCCAACCCCTCCCCACGCCATCCATGACCGCCACAAAATCCAAATTCAACGTCCTTTGCTCCACTCGATCAATTCCAACTGGTCGAAGGAGGTAAACGTGCAGCATGCACGAGCCAGGTTGAAGGAACCCAATTTCTTTGGATCTGGTCCCTCCATTAGCAGTCTGCTCAGACGATCAACATCCGAAATATTAATCATGATATCTGTCAGCTTCAATAGTTGACTCTCTTCAAGGCAGCGAAACCGAGCATCAGGCTTCCAGTCAAGACAATTTGCTCAGACATCAGCCGAGTCAGCTTTATTCTGCTCATAGCGGACCTCATATTGGTTCTTCCTGGAGACAGAGTTTTCTAGAGACCTGCAATCCACGATATCCCGAGCAACTCCTCAACTGGAGCTCGAACTTAGAATACGAGCGATAGAGCTGCATTGATGCATGCCGGATTCGCAGTGGATTCATGCAGCTAGACCAAAGTAAAAGTGAGACCTGCACTAGCGGTTCCATACGGAGTATGCTCACTCCGTCGGTATCTTCGAATAGGAGCCAGCTACCGAAGTGCTCTCGTCCGAAGCGGAGAGCATCTTCAATATATAAGGTGCATTGGCATGCATGATGATATATATCAACAAGCGAGGATGCCAGCAATGAAACTTTCAGATCCAACCGAGAAAGGGTCCACCGACGGGGTGTCCAACCACAGCGCCGTAGAACTCGAAGTTACTGCTTCCATGCATGCAAGCCTGGATACTCAGCAACCCGGATCCCAGGAATAAATGCAATGCACCGTTTTTGATGAGTTGCTATCGTCAGCACTTCCCCAACAAATAGCGGTCTGAAATGTACTGAGCTATCAAGAAGCTTCCTCGCGCCGAAATCAAAAGCCGTCTTTCTCAGACGATGCTAGCTCGAACAAGTAGGAATTCCGACAGTCACCGATATCGCGATGACACCATGTTATCTGGAAGATCTTGCTTGGTCGATTACCAATTGAGGTGCTCCTCAAACGCGCATCCTGTTCATTCGCAAAACCTCCAACACCTTTTCCGGAGCTTGCTCGCTTCAAGCAATGCATTGGCTTTAGTCTCGGAGTTGATACCACGACACGGCAGGGAAGGCTCCACAGCACTAACGGCTCTCCCAGGCTGTGCACACGGACTTCCCTCTAGCGGCTGCCAAATGGCGCAAAACTGATATCAAATGGTCGCGACTCGGGTCATCACGGAGAGCAAGAAGATCCACAGCGGTCTCTCCTTGTCAGCCCTGTTGCTGTTGGCCTAATTTCGACCTCGAGACGACGCGCTAGACAGCTCTTTCAATTTGATATCACATGTAAATTGGTCAAGATTACCTACCCTGGCTTCGTGTTTCACAACAGTTGACGTGGACGCTAGCAAAGATCGGAATATCCCACTAGCTCCAGGTTCGTTTTTGACATTAAAACGCGCTCAAGGACAAGCGGAAGGTTTTCGCGGCTGTCGAAGCGCCGAAAGTTGCGGGACTATCAAAGATAAATGCGCATCGACGTTTTGCAACCTCCATCGCGATCGCCACAACGGTTTTACAGCCCGTGGATGCCACACCTCGCAGGCGACCACGCTCCAGACTCGACAGCATGCCAGCCTCGTGTCATTTTGCTTGTTTCAGGGCCGGCAAAGCTTGCAACACACCCACCGGATTAATTCTCTGCAACCTCGGATTAATCCAACCCTGACCTACAATTCTGCCTATGCTTGCTGCTTTTATGTTTCGGTTCCGCGATTTCATGATCAGGCTGCATGGCCTGATGGACATGGAATTGTAAAGCCGCCCAGGGCCCCGACAAAGCATGCAGGCTGTCTCCCAATTCAGTGGTCGTGGCGTTTACCCTTGGAGCTCGCGCTCGGATATTGCAGGTGCGCATCTCCACCGCTTGATTCCATGAGAAAAGTAATGTAAGCTGATAGATAAAGCTAATATAGAGTGCCTGAGGTGCCATCTAGCCGAATCCTGCCTATCGGGTTCGAACGTGGATAAATTCGCCAAAGTTCCTGACGGAGCTTTTCTGCCAAACTGGCTCCTTTATGTAGTCATTTTGCTCGTCGCCGGGTCAATTTTCGGTCTGCGAGTTCGACTGGGTGCCGATTTTTGATGCATCGTGCACCAATCTTCAGCACGAAAATTATCCGGCCATTTTACCCAGCAAATCCACCAATGCACACCCGTTTTGATATCTCGGGATATATCTCACCGACCGTAGCGTCTTTCGATACCCACCATTTTATTTTCTCCTGATTTTTCGAGAAGGCGACAGGGGCTAGGATTCATTTAGTCATGCATGCGGCCTGCACATGCATACAGACAGCTTTCGCTTTCTCTGCTCATGGCAGCAGAAGGACAATTTTCGGGGCCATCATCCTCGTAGCTGCCATCTCGGGTGTTTCGCTTCCCCTGGCGTGCAGGCCTCTCGTCCGGCTTATGGAAGTTCTCGGGTTCGGAGCAACCCAGCTGGCAAAGAAAGGCCTGGTTCGCCTTCTCACCACCATCATGGCCTCCCGATCGCCAGAGATCGGCCAGTGTCCAGCAATCTTGCCACCAGGCTAACGGTAACCTCGGGACTTGTGACTTTGCGGCCCAACCATCTAGTCAGGCACCGCTTTACACTGCATGAACCTTCATAACGCCATGTGACAAGACGCTCAACAAGCGCAACGAAGGACCGCGAAATCCCGGAACTCTGCTCTGGGCGCGATCGAAGCGCTGGTTCAACGAGCTTGGCGGTTCCTCAAGGCACAGGTGGCGTTTCGGCTTCTGCGAACCCTGGCGCTCGTGAGGGGAACTCGGAGTTTCAACGCGGGAAGGATGGGGTAATTCCGCGAACCCACATACCGCAAGATGTTTGTGCAAGCACGTCAAATATTGACAGATGCAAGACCACGCTGATCCTAAAAGCGCATTCTATAGAATATTCTAATATTCTTCGGATCAATGGGCCGTTGAAGAGCGATTGCGACTTCGTCGCTAGCTAATATACCATCCTCTCATATCTCGCGGCGAATACGAGACTCAGCATGCACTCCGTACATTGCATTTTATACGATTATATTACCTCGCAGGCAACGTGGCAGAACTTGCTAAATACGAGGGCAGGCACTAGACCAATCCTCTCGTACGATTATGCCATTTGCAGTGACAGGCCTAGGGTGGGAATAATCCGACGAGTCTGGAGATTAAGGTTTTCTAGTGCTCCGATATCTTCCTGCTTCCGATCGTCGTTTACGCTAACGAGGTCGTCGACATGGGATACCCTCGTCGTGAATGCTTTTGCCGCACCACAGGCGCGCAGCTGAAGCTGCTGTTTATGTGATGTGTCCTGATGCGGATAGATGTCACAAGGCTTGCTGATGCCGTTCGTAGGTCTTGTGATCGTGTCTATCTCGTAATCTGCAATTTGCAGCTCCTTTTAATCATGCTATTCACAGGGTTTGGGATTATTATGGCGTGCTTGGTTCGCCTACGCCCAACCTGGTTTGGCGCTGCTTTCGTGGTGATGATGAAACAAATCGAATAAATTACAAGAGAGGAGCTAATCATCAGAGAGCAATTAGGGATTATTGAGGTCATTATCCGAGTATAAGGCTAGAGCGTCTTTCTCTGTGCGTCGTCAGCATGACCGTGATGAAGGTATAGTCGCCTAGAGATCAAATAGGATCATCATAGCTCTTTGCCAGCGCTGAGTATAAAATTGAAGTATGGCCTGATGATATATCACCATTATAAAGATTGCTTATCCGTGGAAAGTCTATTGCTTAATTGCATAGCTCGCATGCATTCGCATTCCTGGGATATTCGAAGCTAAGGGTTTCCTCGCATGCCATATTATTTCACCCTGACGATGATATACAGATAGTCTAGATAACAACGTAAGATATGAATTAAGCCACGTTGCTGCATCACAAGACGTCGTTTGAGCGATTCCCGTCTCAATGATAGGGTCTTCTCCGTATATATTAGTCTACCTTAATGCAGGATATATGGCAGATGTGCCAATTGATATGAGCGTTATCGCAGGTCAAAACGTCACCGATAGATCCTCCACACGCTCAAAATCTCCCACCCTGCCCGTCGCTCAATGACTCGCTCCATTTGCCATCCCCGACCCATGCCTAATACGCGTTCGACGACTTCTGCCGGCCGGTTCCCTGCGCAAAGTAGCAGATACAATACACCCCGCTCGCTCAGGATTTCATGCAAGTCGTCCAACAGCCGGTCCGTTGTCTTCATGCCCTTCTCGCCGCCAGCGTAGGTCAGAGAAAGAAGGTATTCTTCCATCGCGTAGTCCTCCTGGTTTCGTGGGTTGACCAGCACCTTTTGCTCTGTACCACGCAACGGTGTGAGGGAGGGAGATTCAGAGGTAGGCACATACGGCGGATTGAAGACGAGTATGTCGATGATGCCCGGCCGTAGACAGGATGTCAGGTCGGACGTTATAACATCGAGGAAGGTGCATGCTGTAGATGCGTGTTCCGCACAGGCCTTCGAGACTGTAGTGGATGTTACAGTATTGGCGGTGAAGCTGACGTCTAAGCCGACGGAGACGATGTCCGTGCGTGAGAAGAGCAGCGAGGCATGAGCGGCGAGGAAGGCCGACACAATCCCGGAGCCTGTTCCGATTTCAGCTAGCAATGGGGAAGGGGCGGGCGCTGGGAAGCGGGAGGCGATGAAGGCGATCTCGGATGGGAGGGAGAAAGCGTCTAGGAGGAGGTAGGAGTCTTCAGAAGGCGGGTAGACAGCCTGTGAGGTTATGTGTGATGTGGATGGCGTGGGCAGCTTTATAGGCGTGTCTGCCGGCGGGGAGGGGGTCATCGTGGACGGTTGCGAAGATATCGCGGTGGCATTGTCGACGTCGGTGAGGTTGAGAAGGACGTCGCGGATTCGGCTGTGGCATTAATTATCTCGCGCATCTAACTTCAAGCGAATTCTCCACCATTCTCAACAAAAAGGACAACCAGCGTCAGATATAGAGCCCTCCATCAGAATCATGGGACTATAGCGATGGATTCTTGTCCAGTCTCCGAACAATGCCCTGGCTTCTCGCTGCTCGCCCTGGGTGCTCTCTACCGTGACGTCATAATCAAAGTGCCTAGTTTCCCCGCTGAGGACGCTAAACAATCGGCCGTCTCGGAGCACGTTCGCGTCGGTGGCAACGTCTCGAACACGCTTTCAGTGCTGTCTCAGGTCGTCGCGCCAGGCACACAGCTACTCTACGCGACTGTCGTCGGCGGGTCAGAGGGAATATGGCGGTGCGTCTCATTGAACGACTTCAAGAATTGTGCTGAGTCAGCATATGAAGATACCACGCTGACAACGCGGACTTAGACGATAGACCGCTGATAACTGCCCTGGAGGCTAAGGGTATTACCATGCTATATGAGATTCGCGAAGGGGAGAACGAGGTGACGCCAACAGCGTACATATTTGAGTCGCAGAGTACAGGCTCGCGAACCATTATCTCGCATCAGCTGTATCTATATCACAACCCGTCCACATCTATATCTCTAGAGCTAGGAGTACTGAGATATGTGAATGCAGGATCCCTCCGCTGCGGTCATCAGAGGTTAAAGCCCTTCTGTTCACACATTTTCTGCCGAAATCTGCATTCTTTCAATCTCATGCGTATGACGAAATGCTCTCGCATGTGTGGAGTGGACAATCCGACTTCTTCCCGTCGTGGCTGCACTTTGAGGGTCGCGAGTGCTTCATGGCCGAGGGCGTTATCGACGATTTCAAAAGCCGCAAAGAATGGCAGCAGATGCCATGCGCTATCTCTGTCGAATTCGAAAAGTACGGCCGCCCAGGGCTGGATCGACTAGCCAGAATGGCAGATGTGCTGTTCGTGGCGGAAGCGTACGCGCGAGAATACCTTGAAGATGTAACGAAAAGGTCGTGGAAGAGCGCTGGAAAGGGCCACTTAGCCCAGACATTTGGCAGCTTTTTCAAAGCTTCTGTGAAGAGAGGCGCAGTGGCATTCGTCACAGTGGGAGCAGCGGGGGCATATGTGCTTGGCTTTGGGAAGGATGCAGATGTGTTACATGTACCCGCACCAAATGTGCCGGCTACGGAGATAGTTGAGACCACGGGGGCCGGTGATACGTTTATCGCTGCCGCAATCTATGCGCTGGGATATAAGCGGTACGATGCTGCTCGAGCCGCAAGGATAGCAGTCAATGTGGCCAGTGCGAAATGCGTGCAAGTCGGGTATGATGGGCTAGGGACAGTGGACGGTGGATTTGGGAAACTAGAGACTAGCGGTGATCCACTGGAAGGTATAATCTCGGCAAGGAGCTCTGTTGGACCTGATGTCCGGCGCATGGAAGGGCTTCTATAAGGGTGATCTTGTTACTCGCTGATGTATCCCCCTATTCACCTATTCTGGTTTTGACGAATGCCTAGCCATGCTAATCCAATATTCTTGGATGAAGTAATATATTCAATTTCGATTTCGCCGCGCTAATTCAAGGAATAAGACAGACATTTGTGTTATTGCATTTCAATTATCGCCAGGGCAATATGAAATGAAATGACATTGGATGTGCATATCCTCTCAAAAATGTTGTCGTTTGCAGTGAAAACATCCGTGTACGAAAAGCTCCATCAGGAGTCCTAACAGAAAGTAAGCCTAAAATCGAGCTGATAAATTTTGTACCACGGCGTCGCCCTAGAGGTCTGTATCATCGTCTGCCACTTGGAACTGATAGACAACCGTCTCCTTTGTCTCTAGCGTCATCACGCTGATATTGCCTTCGGTGGGCATGTCTTCATCCATGGACGACCCTTCATCTCTAAAGGTGCTTCCAACCGAGAAAGTATTCTCAGCGAACAGCGTATTCCGAGCCATGGGCGTGCTCATAGCTACTGCGTCGCTGTTCAAGACGGGAGAACTTCCAATCAGAGGAGAGGGTTTGGCGATCGGCATGTTCTCAGCCAAGGGCGAGGTTTTGACAATGACTTGTTCCCCGACTGGAAGCGTGTTTTCGATCAGGGTTATCGTTTTGGGCAGAGACGTATCTTTGACCAACGATAGATCTTGAACTGGAGAAGTGTCTTCGACCAAGGGCGGAGGACTCTCTTCATCAGACGAGAGGTCGGCTAATGGCCCATTGCAAGGTCTGCCCTGGGACCTCAGTGTTTTTGGTCCAATTAAGCCTTTGTACACCATCTGCCCTGCTTGCTTCATGGACCACAGTTTGGCGTCTAGCTTGGGTCGTCGGACGGCGGGCTCCCCTCCACGTACGTTAGTGGTCAGCATGCGGGCGATTCCAGCTGCCATTATATCTTTCTCGAAATTCGGATTGCGCTAGACATCGTGCTCGCGTTAGCACTTGTATTTCAGAGCCATGATTCGACACCGCAGGCTCCAAATATCCAAACGCATCGAGTGTAAATGGGCATTTGAGATACAGCAAGGAAAGATGTACCTGAATACAATCGTCAATGAGCGTGCGTGCATTCGATTCGCAGTTGATCCGAGTGGCCGTTCCGCGGACTAAGAGCTCTTCAGCGACAGCCTCCCACCACATGGATTTAGTAGCCCAATTTCCAGTGATGATGAGGAGCTGGAAGATGCCCTGAATGTAGCCAAGCTTGTTAGTCTGATCAATCTGGCTCGCCGTTGATTCATCATAGAGAGGGGCATCAGAAGCCCAAACCCAGGAGAAATTTGGTTCGAGAACTGGTAATACCTCATCGCTCAATGGAAGATTAACTCGCGAAGCTGCGGATGCCATGGTGCTGGAGGAGAGAATGTGAGTCAATGCGTAGTCCGTGATGATAGTACTCGAGGAGTAGAAGTGAGTGGAAGGGTTGATGGGCTTTGGATGAAGTAGGAAGTTTAAGTGATGTGCTGATATTTGAATCCTCGGCGCGTGCAGTTGTGTCTACAAGCAGCAACAGTCTACCGTTTACTTGGAGACAAATCTTCCACAGCACTCAAATTCTATCACCCCGGCAAGTTTTATTTTCCATACAAGATAGACGCACATTTCGATCATGAACATATCCTCAATCTATTTCCACGCGACCTCCTGATCTAAATCAACGCATCTCAATCTTGAAATATGAAGCATTTGCAACATTTCCTGGAGAGAAAAGGGTACCCAGGAGCGTGGCGATATACTGCGGATCACATTTAGCCTCAACCATAGCATTCTTCAGATCGTGCATTAGCGAACGGCGCTGTTCATCATCTAGACCTTCCTCTTCATCCTCTTCTTCATCCTTCTGCTGTGGCCCCTCAGCTGTACGATTTTGACCTTCAGCGTCATGGGCTTTGTTGAATTCTTCTAATAAACTCGTGGTCTTCTTCTTTGGGGTAGGAGTGTCTAAGTCCATTGGGCTACCGAATGACGCGGGGCTCCCTGCAGCTGATTTCGTCGTCTGTTTCGCCGGCGTGACGAAACTGAATGGCGGTGGCTGCCATGTGCTACTCGAGGCGGATGCTGCAGAAGGGCCAGCGAAGGCAGATACTGGCACGGGTTTCGAGCTGGCGTCTGGTGCTGGATTTAAACTTGGAGCCGGTGCGCTAGTTGGCGGAGCCGACTTACTGGGACCCGGCTATACATTTTGTGAATATGTCAATACCTTGAATAATACCGTGACACATGAGACTGGAAGCCGATCTGTCATTTAATACCTGAGCCTGGAGACAAGTTTTGAAGTATTAGTACAACACTATCTCGTTCCTTGAAAACTTCGATATTGATCTTACATCTTGGTTCTTTATGCCCGTTTTGAACGCTGGGGCGAACTGGGCAGTTATATGGGCTGGAATAGCCGTTGGTTTATGTATCACAAAAAACTGTTCACCAAGCTAGCATTAGAATGTAATCGATCTGGATCGAGTCAGAGCGCCTCGTGTCGCGGGAGCTTAGACGTCTACCTACACTAGATAAGTATTCATTGAGGAGCCGGGTACCCTCCGTGTTTGCGAACTCGCGAGAATACCCGATCTTATGGAGTTCTTCGGAGATAGCCGCAGCCTGTCTTGCCTTATCAGTTGGATAGATTGCAATGATGCGGGCTATATCCTAAGATCAATAGACCTCTTAGCATCTTCCCAAAGTTTGATCAATCGGAATGTGCTTCTTTGAAGCTTCGAGATAGGAACGGATAGTTACGTCTTTTGAAAGCGTTCGCTGTTCTCGGGCCGGGGCCTTTCCTTTATCCTAAATCGTTCGATCGGATTCAATTAGTTTCTTCACGAGCTTCATGCATGCTTCACTCATCGCTACGATGTGGACAGTCTCTTGACTCGACTGACTTACCATCCTGACGGTGTTCTCTGCTGAATCGATATTGATATCCGGGTTATCAAAAGAGTAGATCCATAATGATTCTAAAATGCTAGAGCGGATATTTAGACTAATAATTGAAAAGAGCGCATTCTACATCTCTCCTTATATAACTATATGGATGATCGTCTATCGGCAAGGGTTCTCGGAAAACTCAGTATCTCTTATTGCAAGGCGTCCATTCGTAGAACGATTCGTGGCTCCAGACCATGCGGGTCATACAGGCGACTCGCTAGATAGAAGTCACAAACACAGCAGCCAATAGTAAGCTAATCATGTTAAAGGCAAACTGAGGAATCACAAAATTTTGGGGCTGTATCCTTTATGACTACTATACAAGGTGAAAGAAGGCACAAATATGCATCTTAGAATATATAGTCCAACTTGAGGCAACTTCGGCCAGAAATTCGAGTCGAGCTTTACACAAGTTATCGCGGGGTCATCGATCCTCTATAGCTATAGAACCAATCCCAGAGAAACCGTTAAGCCAGTCTCCTCGCGTAGCGTCGACAAAATACCGGAGCATATATAGTGAGGAATGAAGCTACGCGATGAGAGATGAATGATGATGTGATGGTGGAGAGAAAGCTCTCTCCCTCGGTTTTGATCTACTAAAGCTGTCTACTTGTCTACGTAAACATAAGCAAACGAGCAACGCCCACGAAACCCACCCCGCCAACATCTCTCCTTCCCCCCCCCCCCCTCTCTCTCTTTAGAGCCCGGCGTGCCAGCAGGCAAGCTGGATATGGCACCAGTCCTGTAGAGTCGTTCGTGTCGTTGTCGTTGTTGTAGTAGCACATACTATTTCTTGGTTCATGCGCTCGGGCCGGCCGTCTTCGTTCGAGTGGGACGCTCAAGTGGTGGGGAGAGAGGTTTTGGACACGCGAAACAGGCTCTGCTGAAGAATGTCTGCTGAAGAATGGACGGCCAATGGATGTCGTGGTCTGATATCAAGGCAGCCGGGAAACCCCAGGCGTGCGTTGAAACCCCACCAGTTGAATCATGGTCGTCAAGCAATGAAGTCTTGACGGCGACAGCGCTAGCAATGCCCAAGCAATCATCGGGAAGCATCGTTTCCGCGGGAACAGTGCCTGCGCCAGGAGAGGTATTGACACTCAGGTTATTGTCGAAGAAATATGCGTATACCGTCGTCTTGACCTCCGATCCAGTTACACCAGAGATCGTGACAGCAGGATGATAGGGATGGATGTCAGGCCGGCCTTGAAAGCAATGTGACATGGCGTTTGGATGAGCTGATAGAGCCAAGCTATGTATATAGCACATGATCCTTGAGCGTTGGTTTGGACATGATGATTTTTTTCGCATGGATTGGTCGTGTAGTCGTCATATAGGTCAATGCAAGGCTGTCTTCTGGAGTGTCCGCTTCAGACCTTAAAAGTGCTCCTCATAGTCTGCAGATCTGTCGGAGGGAACAAGTCTGGCGATAGTCGATTTCATCGACTTCATGGTGTTGTAACCCTGTCGAGGGACTTCGAAAACCATACGATGAATCTCTCTATTCTCTGGCTTCGAATGTGGTCGGTATGTAGGATCGTGGCTCGGGGCGCGAGGCCACATATGGACACTGTAGCTTGCTGTTGATAGCTCGGTGATGCCCTGTAAGCGTAAACCAGATGTAGCAAATGGTGACGGCGGAGATCAGTCCGTGTATCGGGTATGGAGATGGCCATGATATCGCATGATCTGTGCTTCTCGGTTGTTCCGGACAAAGTTCTCCATAATCCGATGCGAGAGAATTGGTCGCAAGTCATGTGCTTTCGTCTTCTGCTTTTGCCTATTCGCCTTCATTGAACAATCAGTCTTGGAACATAGCGAGGTCGCGGGATCCAGTGTTAGAGCCACTCACTCTTTCGACTGTTCCGGCTACTTTGTATTCCACTGCTAGAGTCTGCTTGGAAAATTGTATCTTCTATGACTGCTGGCCGTTGGCAATATACCAAGCAGGGTGGTCTAGCTTCGGGACTAGTATTTTTGTAGTCTCGGGATCAGGCATTTTTCGCAGTCAGGCACATTGTGCACCAGTTGAATCTTTTCGTCCGTCATTCTCGTTACACTGTTCTGGCAAGCTCGCACTTATCAGGTGTGATGTGCGCTGAGCCTGTGCAAGTGTTTCCATACATCCACAGCTATGCGGGGTCCGATGGAACATTTATAGAGGAGTCGAGATTGCGACGATGGTATACCATTCAGTTGCATGATGTAGGAAGATATAAAACGAAGTGATGGAAGAAGAAGGTGAAGAGGAGATGAGAGGGGAGGGACGAAAGACGCATTTGAATATTCTAGCCTAGATCTGATGGTGGAGTGAACAGAGAAGAGAGAAAGCCAGGAGGGGAAACAAAAGAGGAGAGCTCTAGATAGTAACCATCAGCACTTCAACACCCGTGCTTGGCTTAGCAACAAGCTCTTCTGTGAGCCGTATGGGCAGACAGACACTTCTAGAACATGGTCGAATATTTTCGAATCATCCGGTAGTCTGCTATAGCATTTCGGCTAGTATACCGTCATCACCGGTGAGGTCTGGCCGCTCAGTGTGTATATCATTCGCCTCTCGTGGTTGGAATGCCAAGATATGTAGTCGGGAGCTATCCAATCGTATCAGGCAATTGCGACTCTTTCCGCCTAGGGCCGGGGTCGAACGACAGGGACTGCCATGTCGTCGTAAATCTACTGCACGCGCCGCTGGTGTAACCTTGGGATATTAGGCAGAGAGTGGCTGTCCGCATCAGATGTTTAGAAGCACGACAAACGTCGCAGGTAATAGTACTCGGATTTACCAAAGACGAGAGAGTGATCACATATCTCAAGTGTAGATGATCGATGAGAAACAACTGGATATGATTACATGACTACACGGAAATAGCTTGACAAGAGGTAACTAGGTTGAAGAGCGTTGAAATGTTATTATTTATATTGGTCTATATACAGGGCACATCTAAAACTAAAACAAATAAAACTTATCCGCAACCTCTACAGAGACCTAGGGGAAGAAATTTTTCCATCGAAGAGCCGTTAGCAAAAGGAATACCAAAGAAGGGGAGAGAGGAGTGGTGACTGCTTACCTTCTTCTGCACAAAGAAAAGAAAAATTCAACCAACGAAGAAATGTTAGCAAGGGTGAAACCAATGAAGAGAGGAGGGAAGACTGCTCACCTTTTTCACTGCCACCTCACAAGAAGTTGGTGATGATGATGTCGATGCTCGGGAAAGAAACCTAGAGAAGAAGAAAAAACGCCGTCAACTCCGAGGAGCTGAGTACGAAGTGCATCCCCCCCTCCCGCTGCCCGACAGCGGGTCGTCGGAAACAAGCGCGAAGCCCCCACAGTCGTGTAGCGGGTACCTCAACGAACATTGCCCCGATCCTCCTCTTACTCCTCAACCAAACCTTCCCCCTTAGCCCCGTGTACTCAATCCACAGTACCAGCCGAAGCCAGCACACGCAGAGAGATTTACCACACGAACTGCAGCCCACAATCATTGCCCCGGCTCATGTGCGCAGATTTACCGTAACCACCCAGACCATGAAGTGCACTCAACCTACAGTGACTGCCGCAGCTAGTATGCAGGGAGATTCACCACCCGAACTACAACCACAATTATAGCAATCGACGTGCGTATGTGGAGAGGATTACCAAGGTCTGAGGAGTCGGGATGGGGGCGGGACTTACAGGATGCAAGCTGCAAACCCTGCCACCTTTCGGGACTACATCGACGTACCTTGAAATATGTTTGTGAATAGAGCGTCAAGCTCAAGTGATCCGCCGGGGTTGTTGTGTGAAGAGCTGAGTTGATCGAGTGATGAGAAGAGGAGAAGGAGAGAAGAGGAAGAGAAGGGGGGAGGGAGAAGGCTTTTATAGTGGCGGCAGCCGGCGAGGGAAAATCGAAATCAACACGGCGTCGATTTATTTTTGTGGGAATTTCTGGAGTCGTCGACCGTGCTCGGCGGTGACGAATTTTTTCATTGGCCAGGGAAAAAAAATATAAATCTGTGGATCACGATCTCCGCTCGGCGTGGCTGCTTGTTTTTTTCCTCCCTCGAATTGATTTGGGATTTTTTCCCCAAATTTAATTATTTGATCTGGGAATTCAACCTAGTTGATCTGGGAACCCCCCCCCTAGAATTTACACAGCTTTTACTCGATACCTGATAGGCTCATTGATCTATATCTGACCAGCAGCTCTGACTCAATTCAATTGCTCAATCATCAATAACAGTATCATTTGTTCGCACTGATTGATCGATTTGTGATATATCAATGTTTTATGATCTGTAACTGATAAAACGATCGCCCCATTTTAATGTTCTTCTCATTGACGCAGTGTTCTAGAACTAGATCTAACAGGCTGTTCTGGAAACACGATACTGATGATATGATGGTAGAGGATCGACGACGGTGAAAGTAAAATGAAAGTAAAGGACAGTCTAAATCTAAGGGTCGGTGGTAGAGGTAGCATTATCGTAAAGTCAACGATGTATCAATATCCTTCAACCGATATCACGACGCGGACATGCTCCAAATATGCAAATCGTTATCGCATATCAGTCAAGATCAAGATCTCCATTACGAGGGAACCTGATCGTGGCAGAGCCGTGACGCGTAATACGGACCTCACCACCATGGCGGGAGAGGGTTGGGGCCATATTACTGATCATGTCAACGACAGCCGTGGCTACCATTCACATTAGCTTTGCTTCCGAATAGCAAAAATTGATAGGTACCATATATCGATTTCGAGATACGATGTACTTACATGGGGCCAAGGCAGTTCGGCTGGCCTCTGGTTCCTTCGTCGATGGACCAGCTGCGGATGAGACAGTCGGTGCAGGCGTGGCAGCTAGCTCTCGGATGACAGGAGGACTAGCTGGAGTTCGGACGACCGTTGGGGTAGCTGCAATCGAACCCGAGCCGGTATGTTCGAGGCCACGCTTTCCCGGAGTCTGGACACCTTCAATATCGACTTCTTCGTGAACATCTCCGTCGCTGTATTCGTTCTCGCCGTATTCATTCTCCTGGTAGTCATAGTAGCGGCCATCCTCTTCGCCATAGTCCCCCTCATTCTCGTAGTAATCACCGTCGTAATCACCTTCGAAATCACCTTCGTAACCACCTTCGTAATGCCCTTGCTCCTCTTGTTCCAGCTCCAACAGGTTAGCGTTTTCATACTCGTGATAACTCTGAATTAGTCCTTCGTCGATATCGATGTCACCGTTAACGGAGTATGCATCCAAGATAGGATCGATGGCGTAGATGATCTCAGCGTTGTCCGATTGGATTGCCGTCGCCGATTCGTCGTCAGATTCTTGTCTCGAATCCGGATCGCTCAGGTCAGATTGTTCCAAATCCACGCCCCGTTGGAGCTTGAAGTTGGCACGGGCGATGATGGACTTCGGTTCGAACAGGGTGGTGTCATAGAAGTCATGGCCTTGCTGATGTCTTGTTAGTATCAGGATATTCGAATTCAATAATGTGTCTGAGAAAGACGAGCGACATGAGACCAACATACCCCTCCATTGTAGCACAGCAAGTAGTTATAAAATCCGGTCTAGGCGAGCGATCAAATCAGTGTGCTGATAGCAGCATGGAAATCCCACTTTGATTGCAGTTATTGGTGATTTACCGTCATAAAGCGACCGAGCATTGTCGACACTAATTCACCGGCACGCTTGTAGTCCGGAGCATCCTTCGGGACAAATTGGCGGATGAGAATCTGCCTCCAGGTAGAGTCATCTTTGGTGAGATAGAGAGCCCCGCAGATTGCGACGTAGATGTCCTATATACCGCAACCTTGTTCAGATGATCCGTTCTTTAATAGGCTTCAAGTCAAAGCTATAGGGAGTTCCGCTTCTTACATGATCAGAGAGCTTTGGTATGCGAGATTTTT
Organism: Orbilia brochopaga; assembly: GCA_036872635.1. Lineage (NCBI taxonomy): Eukaryota > Fungi > Ascomycota > Orbiliomycetes > Orbiliales > Orbiliaceae > Orbilia > Orbilia brochopaga. Next base: position 1,741,934 of record JAVHNQ010000007.1, on the reverse strand, counting down.
CATGCACTTCGTCCCGGCGAAACTTGCAATGGACACAGATGAACGGCTTCTGAGGGTGGCCGTTGGGTAAGTTGCTGGTACAAATGCTGTAAGGATCGGTTGAAGAAGAATCAGAAGTAGACGCTTGAGGCTCCATGATTGGGAATTTGTAATTAGCTGTCAAATGGATAATAAAACGTAGCGACAGATGTAATTGCGAGCGGAGTTGAATATCTTTAAGTAGTCTCGAAGCTAGTCCGCCCAGCGCGCCACAACGCGTCTTTTGAGTGAGGGTTTGAAAATAACACAAAGGAGCAAGTGTGTTGACCTGGCAATTTGCAACACTTGGGAAAAGGCAGCTTTAGCCGGCAGCCTCCTCGGCTCGAATCGCCATCGCCCTCCACCAACAATCACAAGCTAACAGCGCACCCTTCTATCTCTATTTGCCGCGCTGCCCCTCCGCCAGACATTCTTTGTAATCTCAGTCGTAGACGACTGTCTCGAACAGGCCAAAGTCACCGTGTAGCTTTCTCTCTCTCTCTCTCTCTGCATTCCTAGCAGGTTACCTGAGACCGATTCCTTCCCGGAATGACAGTAAGAAATGCCGCCCTTGCATTTCATGATATTACATCATAGCAGCAGTGTATGCCAGCAACCTTCCTTTGCGAGAACCCCTGCCGACGCCCACTTAAGAAGTACATGTGCTAACTCCACCTCCATCGGTCTCCAGGAACGTTCTCGTACTCTTGCACCTTAATAGAGGCTCTAACCATCGCGCTGAGCCGCCGGAATCGCAAAAACAAAAGTCCGCTGGAGACAAGCTACTGCTGAAAGGGAAGCAGGCGACGTGACGACATCACCAACAGATCCCTGTAGGGAGCTCTACGGCGCATAGTACATATACCCTTCGTTTCTCCCTCGAGGGAGACAGCTTTCCATCATGGATTCCTTAGCAGCATCTTCACCCTCCGCTGTTGACGGTAACTCAACCGTCTTGCCAACCGCAATGAGTACCGTGTCGCCCACCCATAACCTTAGCTTGATCGCAACGATAATCTACTACACTCTCTGGACCTTCCAGCTGTTGCCATGGCTGTCATACTGGATACTCAGCTTTACGACCTACACGGTCCCCGCGCTGCTGTTCACATTGTTCAGCACCAGCTTTTCGATCACAATGAATTTCACGACTTTGTACGTCTTCCCTTCTTCTAGATGTCCTTTATCATAGACTAATAATGGTGGTGTTCTAGGCTAGCGATATTGCTTCTCTTCACGACGCTGATATCTTACATTGTCCGATACCGCTACCTGAATATGTATGCCCATCTACCGCCGGAACCCCAGCGGAAGGAACCGCAAATCGACATGTTCACCGACGAACCAGAGGCAGACGACGTAAAGCCCGGCATCGCAAGTTACTTTGACGAGTTCTTGAGCGCCATCAAAGTCTTCGGATATCTAGAGCGGCCGATATTCCACGAGCTGACAAGGCACATGCAGACTCGCAAGCTGATAGCTGGAGAAACGCTGCTGCTTGAGGAGGAGAAGGGGTTCTGTGTAGTAGTAGATGGACTGGTACAAGTCTTCGTCAAGTCTATTGCACAGGGCGCCAACACCACTGGTGACGATGAAGAGGATATGTCGGGTGGACAGGGCTACCAGCTGCTAACTGAAGTCAAGAATGGAGCGCCCATGAGCAGCTTGTTCACTATTTTGAGCCTGTTCACCGAAGACGTGCAGCTGCGACAGGAGGACGATGACGACGGAAGTTCCGCACCGACTCCACCTCAGGACATCAGCTTTTCCACACCTACTAGCGGGAACAATGTGCCTAGGAGGCCCCAAGATCTTCCTCACCTCAACACTGGCGCATCCGCAAACTCTGGCATAGAGCACCCGTTTCCCCAGCATGGCGCTCTACCCCTACCTCGACAGTAGGTCAAATTAATCCACTATACTTTCTAAATCAAGCTAATAGACGTATAGGAATTCAACAAACTCGGAAAGCCCAGCGCTGCCGAGGGTACCTACGTTTCCCATGCTCGCCGATGACTTCGCCGACTCACCCTCTCAGTACCCAAACTCTCGTCCAACAACACCCGGCATGGGCCACCCTCAAAGGCCTCATGGAAGACCGGTGCGGCCACGGCTGCACAAGTCAAAGTCGGTGCATCCGGATATCATCGCTCGCGCAACAGTAGACACTACGATAGCAGTCATACCAGCGGCGGCATTCAAACGCCTAACACGCATCTATCCCAAGGCATCAGCACACATCGTTTCCGTTATACTCACCAGATTCCTGCGCGTGACGTTTGCGACGGCAAGGAACTACCTCGGCCTGACAGGCGAAGTCCTCCGGACAGAGAAGAGTATGAATAACTACACTTCTTACGACCTGCCCAATCACCTCCGAGGATCCGCCTTGGACCGTCTCAAAGAGAAATTTGCACTGGAGAGGTCGGCTGCTAAGGACGAGGAAGAGCTGAAGCACGGAATGGTGCTGAACAACAATATGGGATCGACGAAGAGGAGGCGTCGGTCAACTTTTTCCATCCAGACGAGAATCGACCTCGCCTCCAAGGCCGCGCATGTCAACAGTCTGAATAGCCCCTGGGTGAGCAGCACCCATCCTGGTGACCTCTTCAGCAATGTCCCACTACACAGACCGAGGAGCAACTCGAGCAGTCATCTCTCCCCACAACAGGGCCCAGTGTTCGGGCGAGGATTCACGGTTTCCGTACCAGCGCACATCGATAGTACGGTGAACAGCAGCCTTCAGAACAGCATCACCTCGGACAGCGCTTCTGGGACGTTAACGATGGTTAGTAGCCGGAACTCCCAGATGAGCGTTGTTCCGGAGGAGGAAGACGAGAGCTCGTTCCGCGAGGCGGTGCTGGAGTGCATGTTTAAGGCTATCGGACTCACGGGCGCCAAGCTGGATGGTGTCAAGCGGCCTGGCGGGTCAGCTGAGGGTAGTCCGCGGCTCGTGTCGTACGATGCGAAGCGGCAGAAGGCGGTGTTCAACTCCTTTGGGCATATTGACCCCTTTGACGAGCTTGAGACGGAGTCTGTGGCGTCGACGAGCATGTCGACGAACAGTCTGTTCGGCGGGCCGGCATCGTTAGACAGCATGAAGGACGATGTTGATATCGTATTCTTTCCAAAGGGCAGCGTGCTGGTCGAGGAAGGGGATCGAAGCCCGGGCCTCTACTATGTCATCGATGGGTTCTTGGACATCACTATGGCTATCGACGACGATAAAAAGCCGAGTGTGCTGGGCCATAACGCGATGCGGAAGAACAGCAATGTGAGCCTCAGCTCTGCGATAATGCCGACCCTCAGTCGGACGAACACCGCCAGCTCGCTGAAGACGCTCCCGTCGACACCGACGGCGAAGAAACCGGCGCGGCGGTCGTTGTTTATGGTGAAGCCTGGTGGCGTGGCGGGGTACATTGGCTGCATATCCGGCAGTCGCAGTTTCGTCGAGATACGCGCAAAGACGGACGTGTATGTTGGCTTTTTGCCACGAAGCAGCTTTGAGCGGATCATGGACAAGAATCCTGTAGTGCTGCTGACGATGGCGAAGCGGATTACGAGCTTGTTGCCGCGGTTGATGCTGCACATTGACTTTGCACTTGAGTGGCTGCAAATCAATGCTGGGCAGGTGATCTATCGCGAGGGTGATGAGAGGTAAGCAGTGCCACTTCGCATTTGACTCATAGAATGGGCTAATTTATGGGATTCTAGTGATGCGATATACATTGTTCTCAACGGACGGCTGCGTGCTATCAGGGGGAATGCGGACGAGGGCGACATGCATGTGGTTGGCGAGTACGGCCAAGGCGAGTCGGTTGGCGAGCTGGAGGTCCTGACAGAGTCGACCCGTCCCGTGACGCTGCACGCCATCCGTGACACGGAGGTCGCGAGGTTCCCTAAGACTCTCTTCAATAGTCTGGCGTTGGAGCATCCGGGTATCACAATTCAGATATCAAAGATTATCGCTACGAGGATGAGATCGCTGGTTGAGCAGCCGCTTGATCGGAAAGATAATGCGACGTTGGGGAGCACGAAGACTGCGAACAAGATGAACTTACGGACTGTTTGTATCTTGCCTGTCGCTAGTGGCGTACCGGTTACGGAGTTCAGCAATCGGTTGTCTACTGCGCTGCAGCAGATTGGTGTCCCGAACGGCGCGGTGACGCTGAATCAGGCGGCGGTTTTGAAGCATCTAGATCGACATGCGTTCAGCAGGATCGGGCGGTTGAAGCTCAGTCAGTTCCTTGCGGACCAGGAGGAGAAGTATGGGATGGTTCTTTATGTCGCGGATACGAGCGTGAATTCAAGGTGGACGCAGACGTGCATTTCACAAGCCGATTGCATTCTCTTGGTGGCGCTGGCGGAGGGGAACCCGGCGATTGGTGATTATGAGCGGTATCTGGTGGGGATGAAGACGACGGCACGGAAGGAGTTGGTTCTCTTGCATCCTGAGAGGCTTGTGCGTCCTGGCTTGACGAGGCAGTGGCTGAAGGTAGGATTTCTCACGGTCGATTTATCACAAGGATGAAGGCTAATTGATCTTGCAGAATCGTATCTGGATCAATGGCGGTCACCATCATATTCAGATGGCGGTGCCGTTGGCGAATGTCCAAGAGCCGGTGCGCGTGAAGCCCAAGCGATTCGGCTCGGAGATCAGAAAACGGGCGAAGGCTCTCCAGGATGAAATATCGATATACATTTCCAGACGCACACGGCAGCAAGTATACCCCGCCGAAGTGCCCTTCAAAGGCGATTTCCACCGTCTCGCCCGCCGTCTCTGCGGCAAGAGCGTTGGCCTCGTCCTCGGCGGTGGTGGGGCACGCGGCATTGCGCACGTCGGAGTCATCCGCGCGTTGGAAGAGGAGGGCATCCCAATCGACCTTGTTGGTGGGACCAGCATCGGTAGTTTTGTCGGGGCGCTCTACGCGCGCGATGCGGACATCGTGCCCGTTTACGGGTGGGTCAAAAAGTTTTCCGGGCGGATGGCGAGTCTCTGGCGGCTCATGCTAGACCTCACTTATCCGGCCGTCAGCTATACGACTGGCCACGAATTCAACCGTGGTATCTTTAAGACATTCGGGGACTCGCAGATCGAGGATTTCTGGCTGGAGTTCTACTGCAATACGACGAGCATCAGCCGCAGTCGCATGGAGATCCACACCTCTGGCTATGCATGGCGGTACGTCCGTGCATCGATGAGTCTCGCAGGCCTGCTCCCACCGCTTTGCGACGAGGGCAGCATGCTGCTCGACGGCGGATACGTCGACAACCTGACCGTCTCGCACATGAAGAGTCTCGGTGCGGACACGATCTTTGCCATCGATGTCGGCAGCATGGATGACAATACCCCCCAGAATTACGGTGATAGCCTCAGCGGCGCGTGGGCGGTGTTGAACCGCTGGAACCCGTTCAGCTATACGCCTAACCCGCCGACGTTGGCGGAAATACAGGCGCGATTGGCGTATGTTAGCAGCGTTGATGCGCTGGAGAGGGCGAAGCAGGCGCCTGGGTGCTATTATATGCGGCCGCCGATTGACCCTTATGGGACGTTGGATTTTGGCAAGTTTGATGAGATATATAATGTTGGGTATGTGTATGGGAAGCGGTTTCTGCGAGAGTTGCGGGAGGTGAAGGGTGGGTTGAGGGTTTGGGGTGGTGATAACGGGGGTGAGGGCATTGGTGGGAAGGGGATTAGATGGCGGAGGGCTGGTAGGAGGGCTAGTATATAGAGAAGGAAAGTGTTTGGTGATATATGGGGACAAGATGTGGAGACGGGTGATGCATTGAATGGCGTTCATTTTGGTGGGTTTTATATAAGCATGATATACAGATATTCACGAGAGCGCAGATGATCTAGCGATGGATGTGTAACTACCTAGGTAGATTAGATGTCGGTGTCTTGTATTAAATTAGACATATGATATTTGTCTCGTAAACCAGACGCTATGATATTATGCTTTATTAATTTCCAGTGGCTGTTTTGTAGGCGTATACATGAGTTTAGATTTCCACTTGTCTCTCTCCTGTCTCGCAATATACCAGGCTGCCGAAGTGTGGCCCCTATAGATCCATCGAGGGCATGATGGACAGTACTTGTACATTGGACGTATGTGTGGTATATAGTATAAATCATACATCCTGGTCCCTTGCCAGTTTAAGTTTGCAGATCTCTTGCCTTTCCCGTGAAGTCCGATTTATCGATTGGCTTGTGATCGGCTCGGAGAGTGTCGCGGCATGTACCGTTCCTCAGCTGCAAGGACAATATTCCGGCATGCGATGTATATATCAATGATATTATACCCATCAATCGCTAGGCAGCCGGCGATTAGCTGTTCGGGGGGATGGATAATTCCGAGGTCTCCGGCCTAGGAAGCGGTCGAGGCGCTGCTGCACAGGGTCCATGACATACTCCAGGATGATGAAGAAGACGAAGCAAAAGAAGATCATAACCCACATGGGTCGAATTTGGTAGGATAGGTACCATGGCTGTTTACCCGCATCCCAGGATTCGAAGACTGCAGCTGGTGGGATGTTGGTGAATGCGGTTATTTTATGGGTGGGTATAGCTGCCCCGGCGTTTGAGATTCCGGTGGGTGGAGGTATTGGCGCCATGGTGATAGACTTGAGCGGTACCCTTGGCTGTTGGTATATATAGATAATATGGGGGTTTGTTTGGTATATTTGAAGTGAGGGGTTGGTATGACTCTATGTTAATCAAGGAGGGTCAAAAGTTCGAATTTGAAGTTTTGTGTGATCGATGGTGAATATGAAATTGTAAAATTTCCAGACGACCGGCGCACATTATAAATGGAGTTTTGAGTGCGCGATTGATAGATTAATTGAGAGATATACATATATATATACGAGTTGTCACGATCGTCTCGCGTGAACAGGGTAATATGAGGCAGTTACAATTGATTGTGGTCGTATTGCGATATATCGAGCGCAACGTCTACGCCAGCCCCGCAAGGTGATCATTATATTAGCACAGTTGTGGGATATATAGAAAGCAGATAAGTACAGAATTTGGACATTATTTTGCGTCTAGTTCGTTCGTCTAGTACTATAGTAGTTATAAAAAATAATGTAAGAGGACCCTCTAGATTTCCGCAGGCAGGTATATATATGATTGCGAGTCTTCTGCAAATTAATTGAGTGCTGCTCTTTGTGCATTTCCAAGCTACCATACATCTCGAAGCATGGGGCATATCATTGCGTACATGGAATCAATCCTGCAAGACTTCCAAGATTCTGGATTTGAGAGAAGACACTCGCGATAGACCTGTAAGACATACGGTATATCATACAGCATACGGCGAGGAGATGTCAACGTCCACGCCTTCCCTCAGCTTGGCAGTCAACAGCTTGTTCCAGAAAATCACAAACGTTGGCCGACAAATCATGCTCATAGCCGTCTCCTTACTCATCGGCTCCTCAGGCGCATACTCGCCCAGCGAATGCCCAATAAGCGGCTGCACCTCATCCAAACAATACTTGCACAGCGCCTCAACATGCAGCGGCGACAGCGGCTTCTTATCCTGCCGCACGACGATCACGCTGCCGACTCTATTCTGCCACTGCGTAGGCGCCCACCCCCACCCCATCGATCCGGTGCTGAAGTCCAGCACGGCGTCCTTGTCGAGTGATAGGTGTAGGAATGTGGCTTCGCGGTTGTTGAAGGGGCTCCAGCCGTTGAAGGCGCGGTGGTCGAGTTCGCGCTCCCATACGGGGTTTGGAGGGCAGCGGTGGGTGAGGATTGGTAGGCCGAGGCGGTCGGCGATGTCTGATGTTTCGTGGTCGGTGAAGATTTTGTCTGTGGCGGAGATTTTGATTGCTTCGTAGTGAGGTTTTTTGAGCATCGTGCGGTCGCCGTGGCAGTTGATTCTGACGGCTTGTACCATTTTTGAGATATTTTGTTTCGTGTGTATGCGGAGTATCCTGGTGAATCTGGAGAAAGTGACGATACTCGAGTGTATATGTGTAGTTATTTCCGGGCTGTCGTAGCTGGCAGATCTGGATATAATGGCCTTAAGCAATCGTATCCAGAGAAGAGGTCTGGAGAAGATATTTCGATATTGATGCATAGATTTCGACCTTAGCTTATATTCAGAGCATACTCGAGCCTAAGACTAATCTTTCCTAAGCTATCGAGCTATCGAGATACATGACGCGTCAGGCAATATATTGCAGATACGTCCAACTTCAGGCATCATTTAGATCTGCGAACATGATACACCTTTTCGTCACGTCTGTGCCACCACCAAACATGGATGCCCCACACGAGCGCTTCCTCATGCACGCTTATGAATGAAAAGTGCAATCCTCTATTGATGCGTTCTGCATGAGACTAATTGGTTTGCCAAATGCTGGGCCGTATAATTTTAGCGTAGTATATCACTGCACTGTCAATGGTCTGCAGAATGGTCGTGTCGTGGATGCAACAACTGCTTGCGTTGTCCGTGCCCGAATTTATAGCAGATGTCACCTCAACTGGTCTCGAGTGCCAAACCTCAACCAGATCTGACGCCTGCCCACATTGAGCTCCCAGGAGCCTCATAGTCGTCCTTCACTGTGATCAGGCCGGTACGTATACGCTCATTGCTCTTAGTTGCTTCTACGATGACACTAACGACCTCTCCATACGCAGGACCATTCTGATCGGATCACTCATATGTACTCTTCTCTAGCACGACATTACATCGCCATGGTCTCAGAGGCGCTCCAATACTATGCGGACTCCGCTCAGATAAATATACCATGAGCAATTGATCTCGTGGATATCACTTCTACAAATGCACCCACGATCAACCAGACATGAACCCATCGAATGTCCTCGCGATACGGCCTCAAACTCACATATGCACACAAGTTCTACCACAGCAGAGTTGTGTTGCGCCTCGGAATCGGCCGACTTCCACGGAAGAGCACCTCCGTCGCGCTAACTACACCAAATTCCAGACCTCCAGCTCCCAACCGCCGACCAAGATCTGCTGGAGCCGAGCGATGCGAGCCCCTGCGCCCCGGCGAATCGGGAAGGTGCGATGACGGCATGAGACAGTTCAGCGCTGGCGCGCCGGCCGGTGGAATCTATATCTAGATCCCAATAGTCGCCGTGTGCGTGGATTTCGAGTTTACCTTTAGCTTAGGTTCGACGAACGTTACTTTCGAACGGTTCCAATCTGCGACAATCGCCAATTGGATCTCCAAGAGCTCTATAGCGGTCTTTTCGCGCGAGCCAGCACCCGGAGGATCTTCGTCTTCGGGACTTCATGTTCAGCTGGCGGATCGGAGGCTCCATCTCGAGATCAGTATATCGACGAACGCTTACTATGGCGACAACGGGCCGGAAGTACCGCGTCGTCAATAACCCGACTGTCTACGTCGGCACATTCATTCACAGCCCGCGAGATGATGCTCGCAGGCTGGATATCTGCGAGGCCGGTGCCATTGGCGTGAATCCGGACGGTGTGATCGAGTTTGTCGAACGGAATGTTGACGCCCTCGACGCCGTTCTCGATAAGCATCCAGCGTTCAAGAACGCCGACGTCGTCAGAACGCAGCCTGGGGGCACTCAATTCTTCTTCCCCGGCTTCATCGGTGCGATACATGCAAACATACCTCTTCAGTCCCAGTATTCATAGCTAACGCAGGGTAGACACGCACATCCACGCTCCGCAGTACCCGAACGCCGGCGTCTTCGGGTCCACCACCCTCCTCGACTGGCTGAACAAATACACCTTCCCCACCGAAGCCTCCTTCTCCTCCCTCGCCGTCGCCCGCGCAAACTACTCCCGCTGCGTCGCACGCACGCTCGCCAACGGCACCACGACCGCCGCCTACTATGCCACCATCCACGTACCCGCCACAAACCTCCTCGCGGACATCTGCTCCGCCGCCGGCCAGCGCGCCTTCGTCGGCAGAATGTGCATGGACCACCGCGGCCTGAACCCGGACTACTACCGCGACGAAACCGCCGACGAGAGCGTCGCGAACACATGCCTCTGCATCGACCACATCAAGTCCATCGACCCCGCCTACGAGCTCGTATCCCCCATCATCACCCCGCGCTTCGCACCAAGCTGCACGGAAGAGCTGCTCACGAAGCTCGGAAACCTCGCCCGCGAAACAAACTTGCCCGTGCAGACACACATCGACGAAAACCACGGCGAGATCCAGCTTGTGCGCGAGCTATTCCCCGACCACGGCAGCTACGCGGAGCTGTACCACGCCTGCGGGCTGCTCATGCCCAAGATGATCCTCGGGCACGCGATACACTTGACCGACCGCGAGATGGAGCTGATTCGCGACAGCGGCAGCAAGATCGCGCACTGCCCCGTCAGCAACAGCGCGTTGACGAGCGGCGGGGCGAAGGTGCGGTGGCTGCTGGATTGCGGTATCACGGTGGGTCTAGGTACGGACGTCAGCGGCGGGTTCAGCGTCAGCATGCTGGAGACGGTGCGGTCGACGGCGCTGGTGAGTCGGCATGTGGCGATGACGGACGGCGAGGCGGCCAAGTTGAGCGTGGAGGAGTCGCTGTATCTAGGCACCAGAGGCGGGGCTAAGGTCGTCGGACTGGAGGATAAGATTGGCGGGTTCGAAGTCGGTATGGAGTGGGACGCGCAGCTGATCGGGCTGGAGATGGTGCAGAAGGAGGATGTTGGTGAAGAGAAGGTAGAGTTCGCGGCGGAGGAGGTGCTGGATGCTGTTGCATTTGACAGCTGTCGCGGGGCTGGGCCCGTGGATGTGTTTGGGTGGGAGAGCTGGGAGGATCGGGTGGCCAAGTGGGTGTATAATGGCGACGACAGGAACACGCTGGCGGTGTGGGTGAAGGGGCAGAAGGTCTGGAGTAGGTAGCATTTCCGCCATGATGCATCCGTGTATGCATCGATCTATGTCATGCAGGCGGACGGACGGCGATTCGCGATACGACGATATATCGATATCAATCACTCGTTTGAGTTTAAATCGCGGACATCGGAACATTTAGAGTAAGTATACGTATAGTAGATATTCGGTACACACTGTATAGTACATAAAGTACATAGACCAGCCATTTTATTGATTTCCGCAATGCTGCAGTCAGACAATCGCATTGCATTCAGCCTCAATCTGAATCGGTATCTCAGTTTGATAGAATTCTGGAATGTGAGGCTAAACTCTGCATCGGAGTTCCCCGCCGCCCAATAAAACGTGGCGTGACAGTCACCACAACTGGACACCACGCCAGCCAGAAGCCAGCCAGTCTGCCAGCGGCCAGGTGCGCCATCAGACCAGCATCGTCTGAAGAGCACGCAACTGAAAGCAGCAAAATGCCCTTTCCGAGCGGTGTTCGCCAGCTGCAGCCTGGCCGTCGCTCGACTGTGGCCTGACGCTGGCGCTGTCTGGACGTCATGTTGCAATTTGTGCCCATTGCGTTGTCCACACACACCTGCACATACACCCGCACATAGTAAAAGACACTCGTAAAGTCGGTGTTAGATTCAGTTTTCGTACCTGCCGCTGACACGAGATCATGCGCATGACATGCGGCTGCGTACGAATGCGTCGCGAAGAATTTTATTCCCCCTCACGATAATCCCGACGGCCGGGACGAGAAAACATGTCTGTCATGATGCCATATCGGCCGGCTTGCCGTTCCGTAAACCCTTCGTCCGAGGATCCCAGTAACAACCAGTCATCATCACGACCTTATATATACCCCGCGGACAGTCCCGCTACTATCTCCTCATCATCATCAGATCAAACAACCAACATACAGTCTATATATACAGACATACACACCTCTCATACTTTACTACCTTTACTTTACAAACTATAGACATAAATCTCCATTTCCTCATTTTTCGAATTCAAAAAAAAAAAAGTCAGCGTTAGTCATTACATCGCACAGTACTGTTCTACAGTTTGGCCTTACTCGATATCGATACGAAGTAACGATATATCACGACCTATACCTCTATACACTACTCTACCTACCATCTACTCAACCCTCAAATAAAAGTACTCAGTACTTAATCACTACTCCAAATAAACACAAAAATGCTGTCGTCAGTCGCCCGTCGCACGGCTATGAATGCCGCTAGCCGCCGCCTGGCATCGACACTGGCCCACCCGCCGCCATCCAGCGTGCATACACCCATCAACGCCGGCCTGCGTAACATGCACGGCTCCGGTCCCGGAATGGGATTCTACACCGCGCGGTTAGGACGCACGTTGACGCTTGTCGTTCCCGGCGTCGCGCTCCTCAGCTGGCCGTTCGTTACTCGCGCGTTTGGCTACTCGACCGGTTGGGCTTAAACAACCTCTCTCCACAAATACAAATAAACACCAATAAAAAAACCTACCTCCTCAAACCGGTTTTTTCACACGTATATCGCCGGAAGCGAAAGATAGTTTGAGGCGAGTTGAGTAGAGATGATGCAGCTGCAGTTTGGATGATACCAAAATTTTTACCGGAGGACGACATTTTTTAAAAGAAGTTCAATTGATCAAGTTGGATGCGTGGATTCTGTACATAGTATTTGTGTGCTCTGCTTAAGGCATTTCTTTTGTACTGGAAAGGATTTGATAGTAATATTGGAGTCTGAATTCCGTTGTAGATATTTATCACTGATGCATTTTCTTACCGTTACTTACGCAATTGTATATAGTAGTAGTATATTACCTAATTTTGACCGTGGAAATAAATTACCGTTCTACATGAATCACCGAGCCCGTAATAGTAAATTGCTCCACATTATACACTTTACCACTAGACGAAGCCGTGGTGGTTCTAACATCAGCTCAGATCTAGATCCACGAGGTGAATGGATGTAGAACGCAACCAACAACCTACAACTACGAACTTGGAGCGCATGCACAACATGCATACAACCCGTCAACTCGGAAATCAATCTCTGATGAGAGATATAGATATAATATAGCTAACAATACAACATGCATAAATTATAGAACGCCCATCTATCAAAGCGGGCTGAGAAGCGAAGCCGCAATGCAACCGATCCACATGTATGCATAATAATTAGATAAATACCAGCTGTATAACTCGACAGAAACCAAAAAAGCCGACCCCATTCGCCCACTTTTGAACATAAAACAATTAACAAAAATATAATCAATACAAATCCAAGTCCAGACTTGGCTAACAATTTTCTTTCTTCGCGCTAATTACTTCACGAACGCTCCGGTTGAAATCATATGGTATAATACGGTCTAGGAGGTCCGGGTTGGTTCGACGAGTGTCGTTGCAGCTTTCGGTGTCGTGGGGCTGCTGGCCTCCGCGTACGACGGCAAGCTGGCAATGGTATCCTGCACCTCCTTCTTCTTCCGCATCCGCCGGTCTCGCATCGACAGCTTCTTCGCCGGTTCCGTTGCTATCACACACATTAGCATACCGCCCATATCGACATAGGTATATTATATATGCTACTTACGCATCTCCCACTGCTCGGTCCGGCTGCGGGTACCCTGATAATACGCGAATTTCCCCTCCTTCTCGTCCCACCGCGCCGTCCACCCCGCCGGCAACGTCATCGGCGGCGGTGGCGGCGGCGCAAAGTTATCCGGAATGGCAGTCTTCCCGCTCGGCGCCTTCTTGAACTGCGGCGTCTTGCCTGACAGCGTTCGCTCCAACGACAGCGGCACCGGTCCGCTGCTGGCGGTCGGTGGCGCGATAGCCTTAATCGACGATTTGGCAGTGGTCGTCGGTGCCTGCGTGTCTGGAATATCCGCGGGCTTATCCGCCAGCGGTGTCGTCGTTGGGATCGGTGGCAGTGGGTCAACCGGTGGTGGCGCGAAGGAGAAGTTGAGGCCGTTCATCAGCGCCTTCGTAGCGGTGATGGGCGACGCGGTCTGCGGGTCCATGTCGGTATCCGGCTCGACGTCGGTATTCAGCCGCGGCGTGGACACCACGGAGCGCGTTTCGATAATCGGCGAGATGGGCCTGAACGGGTCCTCGGAGATCTCTGCAATCTTGGGCGACGGTGCGGTGTATTTCCGGAATGGATTCGTGCTGACAGGCGTCATTGGCGACGCCATGGTGCTGGCCGGCGAGGCGGGGATGGTGGGCAGCACCTGGGAGTTCGTGCCGGGTATGAACATCGGTGGTCTCTGGTAGAGGCTGTTCGCGCCAAACGTGGATATCTGCTGAGGACGCGGCGGGGGGTCCGCCTTCTCAGCGGGGGGTGAGGGGTTCGGATTGCGCGCCGCCGCCTCGGCCTTCTGTCTGTCGCGCAGAGGGTCGCTGTAGAGGTCGTCGTCGAGGTCATCGTACCCGCTTGGGGGTGTAGGCTGGTTGTGCGAGAGGATGAGCTGAGGCGGTGGGGACTTTTTCCCCGCGGACGGCGGCGGGGTGAGTTCCAGCGCCTGCTGCTGGTCCTGAGATACCAATTGCTGCTGGTCCTCGTATTTGTTCACCGACGTCGTGCTCTTGCCGCCGAAGGAGCTTCGTCGCCGCAGCTCTTTCAGCGAAGCTTTGGACCCGATCTTCCTCAAGCTGAACCCGGATCTCGAGGGGGGCCGCTCAACGTCCTTGTCGGCATTTTTGCCGGCAGCACCTTTGCTACCGGCGTGAATAGATGTCGTGACACCGCTCTTCGAGCTCGACTTTGACGATGAAAACAGCGCAGGCACCGGCGGCGGAGGCGGTGGCGGCTCAGCAAAGTGTTCAGAGTAGGCAGGCTGCGGCTGTCGTGAGAACTCTCGCGACTTTTTGTTACGCAGGTCCTGCACCAGCGACGCAAACTTGGCCTTGAACGACGCCATCGTAGAACTCTCTCAAATCCGAAATTAAGTCTTTTCAATGATCAAAAGCTATGTGTATCGGTCGGCGTATTGCAATACTGCAGTAAGGATCGAATGGTAGTAAAAAGAGTCGTACGGACGTAGAAGTTGTAAAGAGCGTATATACTATCGTGATAGAAAGTTGTAGGTTGTATGTACCGCGAAGTGAAAACGAAGGAGCCGGCCTGAGGAACAATTCGATAATCCAGACAAAGGTAACCAGCTCGACTTCGGAAACCCGCAGCCTTATATCACTTGAGCCCGTCCGTACCCTGGATACACGAGGTCGGGGAACCCACCCGCCAACGTTAGCCAAAGTGCCACTGAATTGAAGACAAGTGATCTTTTGAAATGTGACGCTCACGCGAGGAGGATAGCGTGCTGCAGGAGTTTGATATTGTCAGCGCGTACCGGAGTATTGTTCAGGCCGATTTCTGAAATCTTGCCAAGTTTAAAAATAGCTGTTGACCAGGTATCCTTTCGTTCTGGTTTTCCCTTACAATACAGGGTGAACTTTGCTTGCCCTCTGCAAGGCACAGCAGATCGGTGGTAATGCAATGCGATGCGCGTACGTATGGCTGCCTGTATGTATGTAGATGGTTAGGAGGAGGCGTGTTCTGGGCGCATCGAGGTGCTCGAGTTCAGATCAGCTGCGAGAATGTCGTCTGGCAGTTGGCGCATGCAGCAGGAAGGAACGGGACAGGTTAGCGAGCGACGGCGTTCGGTCTGGCAGCAGCAGTTGCATACAAGTAGACAGGAATGACCACGATACGAAGTACTACGTAGTACTGAAGTGGATGATATAAGAGAAGAACTGAGAACGAGGATGTAATGAAATATCTCGAGTCAGTCAGTCGGTCAGGGTGAAGAAGTCACAGAAAGGAGCCCTCCGCAGACAATAGGCCTCGGGAAAATCTCCGACCTGGACTTTCGAGCTCGCAGCCCAGCCAACGGGCGCCGCCGGTTGCTGATTGGACATCGGTCTTCACGGTTTGTGCACCACTGAAGGGCTTCATCTGCGCTGTCGGTTCCAGCTTGGATGTTCTGATTGATCCAATCGCTGGGGCCCCTGGCAGCAAGGCCAAGGGCGCCGGCGCTTAACTCTGCGGCCCCCGCTTCCACAGGTCGGGCTTGGGCAGGTGGGCTTGATCGAGTGATTGGCTGAGGGCAAACGTCTCATATCGGGCTTTCGGCCAGTCACTCACTGCAACTGGACAGGAGGCGACAAGAGCGGACTCGAGCGGACACAATGCCCTTGTCGTGCGTACGCAGTCCGCTCAACGGCTTCTCGTCACTGGCATATTGTCATATACTGATATTGTCGAGGCGTGGATTTCTCCCCAACAGGCATGTAGGCACTCATCGGATGGAGCTGAAGAAGGTTGCTTCATAATTTCGATTTCCTCGTTGTAACAAACATTGAAAACCACCAGACGGCCGTCTCAGGCCGCTTCCGTCCTATTGGCAAACAAAATGCGATCCAACTGCAATTAACCACCACCTCCAAAAGAAAAAAAAAAACGAAGCAAGTCATTCCGTGGTTGCCATCAGCGGCCCCGAGGCTAGGTCGCTATGTAGCATCTAATTAGGTCGATACTAGATTAGGACTTAACGTGGACCTTGTTCGGGTCTAGTCGCAGGAGGCATTGTTAGAACAGCCAAGATACGGATGCACGTCTCGAAGCAGGTACGATACACATGGCATAGAGGGGTGTCACTCACAGAATGCAACATAGCCCTTGATGTTGGAGGCAGCGTCCTTCGGCGTGGGATAGAACCAAGCGGCGTCGGTCAATGGGGATCCTAGTTCGGACAGTCTCCATCGTCAGCGATGTCACAGCAGGAATACACGAACGCTCTGGCAGCGACTCTGTCGGTATCCAACGCCGATGAGGCGTAACAGATACCGAGGGATTCATTGATCAACATACCGTCACCAACGTCGATGGTGTAGTAGCTCGCCAAGCCCTTCCACGGGCAGGCAGTGTGGGTGTCGGTCTCTTTAAAGTACTCCTGCTTGATCGACTCCGGTGGGAAGTAGATGTTGCCCTCGACCTTCTCGTAGTTGTCGGTCTCGGCGATGACCACGCCGTTGACGGTTGCAGTTGCGCTCATTGTTTTGGAGGATGATGCGTCGTCGTGCTTGAAGATGGACTTGATCTTGCTGGAAAGCGTCATTGCTGCTGAACTAGATTCCCATCAGCGGGGGAAGTTGCTCTTCTATATATAATTGAGGAAGGACCGAGTTTGTCAGCAGGCAGCCGCAGCTGGGTCGTCGACGGAAGGGTATCGATCGCGCAATGCAGCGGCTAGCATTGGGCAGCGGTGGGGTAATTGTAAGCTTCCCTAGCGAAGCTTATTCTGCAGTATGCATGCATGCCTGTGTACACATGTAGCTATCGCAGCACGGGCGCTCGATGGGGACGATGATGACGCTGACGACTGGCGGCACTTACCGGATCAAGGCGAAAGCTTGTTTCGATTGCGTGATGGAGCTGGTAGCTGGCTGCTCGAGAATTTGTCATCGGCAAGGAGCCAAATGAAATCGGCATACGTATTTCAATATTGACAAGCGTCCGTCGGCATGTTGGCTGTTGGATGATGAGTGTTTTGCAATACATTGCCCCGCTGTTGGCCTATCGACGCTGTCACAGTGCGCGACAATAAACTCAAATGTCGAGCCGTCGAGACCGCCTCGGACTATAGCTACGCATAGCCCGTTACAGACGTGTTCTAGACCCAATTGCTTAGCTTAGCGATTGAGAATTACTACATCTCGACCCGAGTATTTGACATCTCTGCTGATATAATGGAGATGGATCGCAAGAGGCTGATATCGTATCATAACCAATTCTTGTGGCTGCGCCGCGTCGCCGCTTCAGCCACGCCAAGAACAACGCGACGACGAGGAATGCTTATGTAATATCGGCACAACTGGTGCCCGATCTCCTGCACGATGATTCACGATCGCGACTCTGCATCAGTCGACCATCGCAGGCCGGTCTCGCAGCGGACAGGCTCAAGCAAACGCCGAGTTGCTACCACGAGAGCCAAGTTCAAGCCAGCTTGATCTGCCCAAAAGGCCCATCTACGCGTTCTACGCGTCCCACACGCCGCAATTGCCAAAATCCAACAGCTCAACACCATTGGCAGCTCGTATGCGTATTCTTTACCAATAGACATATTTGCATTTGTCGACTTAAGATCGATATCTCATTGTAGGTTCAAAGTAGTCCACCTTGTTTATATCTTATCTCGTATAACTGATCAATGATAATTACATCAATATCAGCCACTATGTCGAGTTTACAATTCCAAATCCCCAGCTGTCGGAACGGCTACCACCTCGTCGACCAGTCGATCACCTTTGCCTCCTACAGTGGAATCCCAGACGGCGAAGATTCTCTCATCTCCATCACCCTCTCCACCGACTCCGACGGTCCACAAGCCAAGGACATTCGAAAGCTTGCCGTCTCCTGGCTCGACATCTGGGCCAGCAAGCTCGACCCACCAGCTGCAAACCCAAATGCAGCAAATAACACACCTACTCCAACCGACTCAGATGGCGTACCCACACCGCCAGACCGCAATCTGGAGCATATCGTGCTGCAAAACCGACGGATAAAAATATACCAGAGATACACGTTTCTGTCAACATTATACCAAGAGTGTGCGAGCACCGACGGGAGGAATAACCTCGCCTTTGAAATTCTGCTCACCGTCATCCCGCCGACCCCCACCGGTAGCGAATGCAAAATCTCGACCGTCGAGGAACTGTTATCACACACGACATATGCAGAGCGTTCTGCAGCACGGGCATTCCAGCGACTGTCGCATTTAGCCGACTATATTGTCGTATGCCTAATCCAGCACTGTAAGCATCAACACCAGTTCTTCATAACCAGCATACAAATGTATATACACGTTGTTGAGAATCAATCTAATATAATGCCCAACAGTCAGGAAATATGCATCGGCAACACCGTGTACCCCGACCCTCGACCCGTTCAAGTACGACTCGAGATGTCCACTGGATGAACCGACCCAGGAGCGTCGGTACCTCCTGCAAGAAAAGGTACAGACAAATCATACACCCACATCTATATCAATAGACGCTCACAAAATCGCAGGTCTGCAAACGGGATGAATTCCGCTGCGCATTCACCGGCGTCCTCTCCTACGACACCGAACGCCTTTTCACCGCCGCACAGATCGAACAGCAAAAGCTAGAATTCGAGCCAGTGCAGTGCATGTACATCCTACCTCCCACGAACCAGCTGCCAATAACTCCACCCTCCTCAAGCTTCCGCATACTAGTATGTCCACCCAACCTCTATATACGTCCCGCACCGAACAACTAATACTAACTATTGCTGCAGAAAGAAAAGATGAAATTCCGCGCAATGCTAACATTCCTCTGTCCGCCCCTCCGTCCCATCATACGCTCCCAAAAACTCGACGGGCCAATCAACGCGCTGCTCCTCTCGCACTCCTCCGCCTTCCGCTTCGCAAACCTCCACGTCTGGTTGACACCAACCTACCCGGACATAAACCTGGACGACCCCTCCGATGACGACGACAACGACGAAGACGACAACGACGAAGACGAGACTCCCGCCACGGCCACCTACAAACTCGAAGCCCTCCGCCGCTCGAAACTGCCACGGTCACTGCCGCCCAACGATATCATAACCTTCACCGCGAGGTCTGGCGTTCCCCTACCCTCGCGCCACCTGCTTCAGTTGCATCGTACCCTTGCTATCGCGACGTCGAAAAGCGGCGCTGGGGAGTTCCTGGACGCGTTGGCGGAGGATGTGGAGAATATGACTGTGGCGGCGGTGGACAACCGGACGGCTGAGTGCGTATATTACATGCTGATGAACGACTCCGAGTTCTTCTAGTCGAGTATATATATCTAAACGAGTAAACGCTTGTACAAGTCGGCGACGCTTCCCAAGCGAACATACCTGTAGAGATATGCCGAATACATCTAACTCATATATATATATATAATTATCGGCTATAATGTGTATTCCAGTGCATATATATATCATAATATCCGGTCCGAAATAATATATAGGGCTGTATGTAGAAGCCTTTGACGGAAAACAGAACATCTGCAACCTACAACAGCAAATAAAGTCATCGAAATAAAAGTGATACGATCCATCTAAGATTAAAACCCAGCCACCTGCGAAGCGCCCACAGAAGACCGACTGCACCTCCAAAAAACGTCAGAAATACATTGAAGTGTTACACATAAAGTAATGTAAACGTAATGCAAACGAGTGCCCGAGAATCGAATCGAAGGGAATTGAAAAGGGCAGGCACGCGTAAGGTATAATCCACCAATCGCTAAATCTTAGAAAAACAGTAAAATCGTAGAACGCGTAATAAAGCTAGCTATGCTAAGTGTCCTGCAGCCCAATAGCCTAACGCTACCAAGCTACAACGTAGTGAAAATAACCAGCGTCCCCGAGACTAAAAAATAACGAGATATTAGAAGCGAAGTAGGGCATCAAGTAGGGTATATAGTAAATAAAAAGAAAGATACACATGATCATTAGAATGGATAGAATGGGTGGATAGGTAAAGAAGATGAGCGCCGATGAAGCAGATTCCAGTATGAAGGCTTTTGTACGGGCTAATGACATCAACAATGGGTATGGTAAATTAGTTTTGTTTTTCTCCTCGATAACGTCTACCGACGTCGATCTGGCCGGCTGCTCGATTTGGTGCCGATGAACATGCACTGGCAGGAGTCGTCGAGGCGGCCTTGCGGGAGGATGCAGTCGTCGCCGTCCGTGGACACCATCTGCTGTTCGGTAATTTTGAACGTCGGTTTCCCATTCTCAATCGTGACCAAGCTATACCCTTTATTAGCCTACGCACAGAAAACAAGAAAAGGCATGCCAAGGAGGCACGGTATGGAGGAAACACTCACACATAGGAGGCGGCGCGGTAGGTGCATCCGTCGTCCGCTAGCTTGCCCTCCACGACGCCCGTTGAGAACAGTCGTCGCGTCATGAAACCATACTTGCTAGGCATCAGCTTTAGCTCCACCTTCTCGTCGGCATCAAAGATACCCTCGGAGAAGATGCCGGTGTACGACCCGTCGTCGTTCTCCGTCAGCTGGAACGAGTACTTGTCGCTAGCGGTCAGGAATCTGCTGTCCGCGCATCGCACGAATTCCGAGCTCTTGGCGCTGCATTTGTCGTCTGGGGAGCCGTCGGCCTGGAGCTCCAGGCGGGTGGCGCTCATGTTCCAGTAGCCGGCGAGGGAGTCTGCGTCGTCATCGTCGATGTCTTGTTCCGCACGCAGCTTGGGCAGGATGTAGCAGTAATTGAGGAGCAGTGCAACGATCAGCAGACACAGGGAGAAACCGATGATGGAGGCGATGTTGCGGCGTTTCTCGTGCCATCTGCGGCAGTCGATGGGGGATTTCTCCGGGTTGATGGAGGAGACGCGGGTGTGCGAATTGATCTTGGGGAGATTGAGGCGGCGCTGGCGACTGGTCATCGAGGGGGTGGCAGTGGAGGTGTAGGCCGGGGGCGGTTGGGACGGCATATCGCGGGGTGGGAAGGAGAACTGGCGGTCGAATTCAGCCTGTCGACGGATACACGTCAGCAATGGTGTCCCCCGCGCATACATTTCCATTAAACGGCCAATCGACCGGCTAGTTGTATCTATTGACTATAGTGCAACAGGACCGTGATATGTCACATACCTCTCGTTCTTTCCAACTGGCCGAAACTCGGTTCTGCGAGAATGCGAATGCGGGCGGTTCCTCAAAGGCAGGGGGCGCGGCAGCGGGGAATTTCTCGCCAGTGGGCGTAGTCACTTCGATGCTGGGAACAGACGGCACCGGCGGGAGGAATGGAGCGGGGCTCTGAGGTCGCGATCGCGGATTGTGCTCCTGCTCTTGAGGACGACTGGTGATATCCGTTCTGAGAACGAGCGACCTGGGGTTCTGCACCATTTCAACAGAATGCAGTGTGTGTATATATATTGATGGTCTTGTTCCTGCCGGCTCGATGGTCTTGCGTCCTCCCAGATCAGATGGCGATTTCCGCTGTTGACGATTGAACACAATTGAATGTGTCGATGTGCGGGTTTGGTGATGTTCGTGATGGTGTTTATAGTTGAAGTCCAGCGACTCTATCGGCAACCACTAAAATGGATTCTCCCACAAAAGAGCGTAGCGAAACGTAAGATCCAAAATGAAAGTCTGTTTTCCTCTCTTCCCTCAACTTCGAACTCGAGCAACAACCGCAATGCAAGGACGACGAACGAACGAACGACAATCGTGAAGAAAGAAAAGGGAAACGAGCGAAAGAACTCCCAAGACTTAATTAAGACTGCGTCGTTAGCGGGCAGACCCGCCGCTTATTAAGGGGAAAAGCAACTTTCCCAGTTCTGCTGCCTATCCAACCAAGGCACGGCCACCCGGAGCGCCCTCATTGGCTCGCCATGCTGCAGGAACAGGAAAGCAGCAGCAACGGCTACGTGCTGAAAGGCCCGTCATTTGCTGGGCGAATGCTTCATTTGCGCCCGCAGATCGAATCGTGATGGCCCGTCTTGGGAATCTGCACTGAGAAGTAGAATCGAGGCATTCCTTAGCTCCGTGGCCGTGGCCGTGGTTTATCTGCCTGCCAATTGCACTTGCATCGGCAGCTGCAATGTTTCCTGGGCGTCCGCCCGAGTGATACCCGTCCTTTGGACAACTTGGAAGTCACAGGTTTTTTCTATCCATGGAAATTGGCCGGTTTGGCCTGCAGACAACGGACACCTGGTACGGTGGTACGTAGGCGCTCGCCCTGCAAAGCGCTGGGCAAAAGCCCGCCGCTGTCACAGCAGCCTCTATAAGTATAAGCTACTATAACCCCAGCTCGACGTGTAATTAATTGTCACGGGCGAAAGAGAGAGTCTGGGGAGAACGACCTGGGGCCGAATGTTTGCAGTTGACACTTTTGGCGTGTAGTCTTAATTTCGGCCCATGTGTGTCGACTCGGCACCAATCGCTCATTAATAACAGGGACGGCCAGGCTGTTTCAGAACCTCCCCGGAGGCGTGCTCATGCCCGTTACGGCACAGCTTGGGCAAATCTCAGCTTGACTTTTGCTGCTCCCAAGCTCTTGACTGCGGTGGAGTTTCTCGTGAAATTTGGGGAAACTAACCATGTGGATACTCGTATTCATTTTTTACGGGAAGCTGTTGGCAGACAGCCCCGAGACTTGCCGTAGTTAATCTCGACAGAAAGGATCCCGCGATAACCGTTGCAATTTGCACACATTGGACGAAAAAACTCTGCCTATCGCAATTCCCCTGTCGCAATTGCAAATCTTCTTAGCTGCGTCAAATCCCTCCGCATACGAGCGCGGTATTCTGCGGGAGTGTGTTGCATGTTGGGCGGTGATGTTGGGTTCATGGTAACACAGATACGGCCAGCATCTGCATCCCTTCGTGAGGCTTATTTGCTGCGACAGCCTGAAAGACCCGTTACGTAGGCCATTATATGTATTGGTACAAATCAAATACTTCTTTGTGGCGTGTATACATAATTACAAAGTCCTGTGCCATATTGACGCAGATTTCCTGCTTCCGCTACACTATCTATTGACGAAGGGATCCGGGATCGCGTTCCATTGTTACACGAAGCATCAAAACTTCAGCTCGCAACGATCTTCAACCATCCTGCCTTAAAGGTTTAAAAGTGGAAGATAAGAAATACAACCCCCAGCCAACCAGCATCAGCCCCAGCTGTTGATCCAACCTGCAACGTCCAACCGTCCATCCAACGGCCAAACGTACCGACCCGCAGCTACGACGAATCAGCATAGATCCCCAAATAACCAATCAGACAGTCCTCCACGACCATCCAACCAGCACTTCAAACACGGCGAGCATGAACACGAGGGTTGATCCAGCGGGCGATCTTCCCAAATTGCAGCCAGCGAACCAACGAACCAAAGAACGCACGAAAGAAGGATAAAGATACTATATGACAATGCAAGAATATGTATATAAGGATAATGGTAATGATATATATATATATATATATATATATAGTATATGAACATCTGTAGCTCAAACCCAAATTTTGAACAGAAGGGTATATTATACACACCGTCACACCAACGGCTGTGGGGGAAATAATGAAATATGTAAGAAACCGAAGGTCCGTCGAAGCTGAAGAATAAAGCGAAAGCAAAGAAAAATCCCGTTACACAAAAGAAAAAACTCCTCCCAAAAGAATATAACAAATGGATAATAGCAATAGTCTCGGGGACTATAATAGCAACTGTCGTGGATGGTGCCAATATGGTTAAAGATCAAATCCGCCAAACTTGTCTTTTGAACGACCAAGAATTCGAAAACTCGGAAAGAATATACTCGACAACAACGTTAGATCATTGTCATCTTGAGATGGCTCTGTCGGCCAGAGCTGTACACCTTATCCCTCTCGTCCTCCATCTCAAGCATCATCGCCAGCTTATAGCTCTCCTCCACCTCGGCCTCCAGTTTCTTCCGCCGACACTCGTCCTTCTGCGCTTCGAACTGGATCGCTAGCTGCTCTTTCCGGATCTCCCTGACGGCCGCGAACCACTTCTCGTCAGCGTACTCTCTGCGAGCCGCCTCACGCCACTCTTCATACTGCCCTTCCAGATCGGCCTGGCGCTGCTGGATGATTTCCCGCTTGACCTGGTCGATCTCGCTGAGGATCGTGCTCCGGAGATGTGACAATTGCGTCGCGTACTGGTTCTTGACGTCCTCCTTTTCATCGTCCTGCTGCAGCTTCAGCCTGTCTACCGCAGACTTGATCCGCTCGTCACGGTTCGGCTTGCCGCGGTGCTGCCGCGTAAGAACAATGATGATGTCGTCCTCCTCTTCCTCAAACTTGGCGTCAAGCTGCTTCAGCTCTTCCTCAAGCTGAGTTTCCAAGTCGACAGCCCGCTCAGCCAACCGAGCTTCCAGCGTCTCGTCTTCCTGTGCGAGAACAGCCTCGAGCCAGGCTTCCCCAGCCGCATGCTTGGCCATCAGTTCGGCTCGCGCGAGCTCGAGTCTCTGCTCCATCAGCGTCGACTGCGCATCCAGCAAGTTCTCCAGCTGCTTCATCAGCTTATCGTATCTCTTCGACAGATCTGTAATCTGCGCTTCCTCCTTCCGCTTCCTCTCCAGCTTTTCCTTATCCCGCTTCATCCGCAGCGATTCCTCCGCCGCAAGCTGCTCCCATGACACCTTTCGCTCAAAGTCCCGTCTCATATCGACCATCGACGGCTGCGCGTGGGCATGCGCCGTCGCCGCATTCATCTCCTCCACCTGCCGGTTCAGCTCGTCCAGATTGCCGGACTCGTACAGCCGTGTCTTGCCCCAATCCATCAGCTTCTCCTCGTCAAACTTGCACAGGCAGTCGTCGCTGCTCATCTCGCAGCCCGCGCACAACTCCTGCTCCTCCTTCGGACACACGGCGCCGTCCATATGCGCTCGTCCACGACACGTCGGACAGACCTTCGTCTGGCAGAACTGGCACACAAGGCACTTTGATCTGAAGTCGTTAAGGGGCTCCGGCGGTATGAACTTCCTACACGCAGACGACGGGCAGTATATACGGTCCTGTGGGTCCTGAGAGTACTCCCGGATCTTGTGGTTCAGCGCCGCCTGTTCGGAGAGATTGCAGACCG
This sequence comes from Orbilia brochopaga, assembly GCA_036872635.1. Classification (NCBI taxonomy): domain Eukaryota; kingdom Fungi; phylum Ascomycota; class Orbiliomycetes; order Orbiliales; family Orbiliaceae; genus Orbilia; species Orbilia brochopaga. The sequence goes on along the minus strand of JAVHNQ010000007.1, from coordinate 1,716,450 downwards.
CCCGGATCGCGCGCACGGGGATACGTGCCGTGCAGCATTTCGGCGGGAACGAGATCTCGTCGTTGAGCGCCGCCAGCACAATCGACCGCAGACATGCGATGCAGTATCTGTGGTGGCAGTCGATGATGACCGTCCGTCGCACGCTCAGATCCTCACTGCACATGGAGCAGCCGCTCTCGTTCTTACGTGGGCTCAGCGGGTTCACGAAGGACTCACGCATAGGTGAGTAGGCGGGCAGGGAATCGCGGTTCGAGGGGCCCCATTTGCTGAATGCTGTCCATCGGGCCATCGCCGCGGCGGAAGGCTGCGTGGGCGATACGGGCGAGATGTTCTCCGGCGCGCCGGCATCGGAGACGCTGGTGGCGGTGGTTGCGACGGAGCGGCGGCTGAAGATCGTGCCCTCGGCTGTGTGTGTTGATGCTCGATGGCTGTTGTAGCTCACGTCGTCGGAACAAGCTGTCGAGCAGGCTTCTTCGCAGGAATCTTTGCGTTTGGGGCTTGGTTCGGCTGGCAGCTCGATGTCGACTTCCGCGGTCGCTAGACCCTGGATCTGTTTGATATCGAATTCAAGCTGCTCGTCGTTATACAGATTCAGAATCTCAATTGGCGTGTTTTCCGGTACGTAAGATAGCTCTGGGGGCGGCGCGTACAGACGCCACCAGTTGCCAGCTAGGTCCGATCCTCGAAGGTGTTCCTTGAGGTTTTCCGAGAATTCAGGCTTGTGGATGGTTTCCTCCTCCTCGAAGGGCGGCGGCGGGGTGTAGGCGGTTTCGCTATCGATATCCGCTTTCTGTGCAAAGATAGCAGGGTCCTTTTCCGGTCGAGGTGCGGCAATCGTCGACGGGCCGGGATCCGGTGTCACTTCTGACAGATCCAACGGCAGCTCGTTGTACAACTTTTCGTCGATAATGTTGGTATGCGGGCTCGATGGCACCAGCCAGTGTTGGCGTTTCTTGTCTTTCTCTCCGTCGAAATCAGACGACGCGGAGCCTTTACGAACGCGCTCAAGATCAAGGTCTTCGGAGGGTGTTTGCCGTTCTGACACGGGCGCCGAGAATATCGAATCTGACTGCGTTTGCAGAGGTGGGAGTTGAGACCGCGATATAGAACTGGACCCCGGGCTCGTTGGTTGCTGGTTTGCAACGTTTGGCAGCGGTTTGGGCTTCATGATTGTTGCAGGCGAGAGCGACGACATGATTGGATCTTCCTTTAGATTCGGTATCACAGGAGCGACATATGGCTTCGGCGGCGGGGGAGGAGGTATGCTCTGCCGTCCGCCCACTAGAATATCGATCGCGGATAGGTTCGTTTTCGGTTCCGGCGTGTCGACATTATACAAATGGGAGGAATGGACAGAGGGGGACGAATCCAGGGATGTCCGAATTTCTGGCAAATCCCCAGGCACCGGCGAGACGACTCGCAGCGATGACGACGAGGGGATGGGAGACGTCGGCCGTATTGCATCGGGAGGTATCGGCGAGTGCGAGCGTAGTCCAAAGCTGATGGGCGAAGACGGTCGAAATGACGAAAGGAGGTCGAATCGGGAAGCTGTCGAAGCGGAGTCCGGCTTGATATCCTTCGACCGCTTCCTTCTCCTGTGCTGGAATATATTGTTAAATCCTCGCTTCAGCAGCGTCTCTTCTGAGTCCGTTGAACCTTTCCGAAGGACGGGCTCCGCATCGGCCATATCGTCGCCCAGCATGATTGACGCCTTTCTTCCTGCGAGCGCCCGTTGCGCTGCCGCGGCCGCTACGGTCGCTTCTTTGTCTGGGTTTCGTTGTTTCGTGATGTCCTGCGAAAAGGGTGACCCTGTCATGAGCATATAACCAGACATGCTACTCATGATAACTATATATTTGGAAAAATATGTTTAGAAATTTGGCGGGAACGGTTCCCGCCTCGCGACTATATATTTCTATGCGATCCCGGTCAGCCGGCAATAATCATGCAGCGGCCAATTTGATGCTGTGGTGTGAGTGGGCGAGTGGGTTTGTCCTAAGGACGCTTGGGCGAGTTTGGGCTTGCTGGGCGGGATCCCGGCGTTTAGATTGGATGAGAAGTGATGGGTGTGCCCGCACGGCGTCACTTTTTTTGGATGAAGGCGCGAGAACGGTAGAGATAGAAGACAGAGACAAGAGACAAAGGGTCCTGGTCCTTGGGAATCCCGTTATCTAAAAGCTATCCGTCCAAACGGAATTTTAGTGATCGCCATCTGCATGCGTTTGAGATGGGAGGTGGAATGTTTTTGTGATATCGGGTTTTTCGTCGGCGCGGGCCTAGCTGGAAAGAAAGCTGGTATGCATCAAGTTTCTAGCTCTAGCGGGATCGCTGGCAAATTTGTTTCTTCGTCGCAGACGGTCGTATTTGTGCACCTTGAAATGCAATCAAAAGGGCAGAATCGGGTCGGTCCCCACAGTGCTAGCGGGAGGAATAATTTAGACAGAGGTTCAATGGAATGGAATCATGCAGTCTCAATGTCGTTTGCAAAATGCCGCGCAGGTGCAGTTTGTTCTCGTTCGCACAAGCGGTTGGAGCCTTTTTTTGACGGGCCCGCTAGAAGAATCCATGGACCTTTTGGTCTGATCACTTGTCCCCTTCACGGCCCAGAAAAACCCGAGATATTGCCCAGCTAGTCAGATGAGTGGAAGGGGCGGGCAGTGCCACCAGGAACGAGCTCAAATATACGTATGTATGTAGGCACGTTCTGGGACTCAATCTGAAGGCTGTTGAGGGTGGTGTGTGTGTGCATAAGCACGGGGCTTCAGTTGTTTCTGTGCTGAAACCAGTGGCCGCTCCTTTCGGGCTAAACCAACAGCAATCTTGACGAAGGGCGGGTTTTTCGAGACCGCGATTGTCAAGCCCTGCGACTTTGGCCCCAATCAAGTTGTCAGTCATCGATTGTCAACGGTCACAAATCGTCGGACCGTCCTTGCTCGACGAAGGAGGTAGGAGGCTCTTGTAAGCTTTCAATCAACGGAACCTATCGCCGATAGATAGCTCGACTGTCAAACGAAAAAACCTGGTTGACTGCGAAGACGAAGTCCTAATCTTTCCGCTGTCTGGTCGGCGGCCATGTCTTCGGCTTGGTGTTCCCCACTTCTCGTCCTGGCATCATTGGCAGTTCAGCCTGTGGAGCATGCATTCAGCGGTGAGAGACACATTCGACCCACCCGCATTAGCCCCACCATTGCATCGCCAACCGAAAAGTCGGGCCCTCAAGATCACCTTTGAACGGTATCCGTCTGTGTTTATCTGGGGCTGCAATCTATCGGTGTATCGCTGCAGACTAAAATTGCGGAAGTTGTACATCATCTACCGTTGCTTTTCGAAGGGGTATGCTTGCTCTGTTTCCATCTGCTTGATCGGCTCGTCAGACCATGCACGATCAAACCGAAGACGGACCAGCTCTGTGCGCGCCGTTTGCAACCGCATGCAGATGTAGTGGCATCTGGAATGATGCCTTTCGTGCGCTCTCGATCTTTAGGGCGCCCCAAAAGCGCAAAAACGGGCAGCATGTTTCATGCGTCCTGTAGGCCTTGATCGGCGGGCTTGTAGACGGTTTGCAGACGAGGATAGATCGTTCTGATACCTTGTCTTGAAGCATGGCCCGTCGTGTTTGCCTGGAAGTTGTGCCGGCTCTGTAGTCTTGCTGGAGTGCTAGCCATCAGGGGCCTGAGCGAGGCCAAGCCCGTATGCCGGGCTGAACTCTGGTAAACCAAAAGGTCTGCCTATCGAGAGAACGGTTAACGAGAGTGATGACCATTTTCGGTCTCGAATTTTCAACCTATTCTGGCAGTTGGACAAAATGATCAAGACTTGCTAGTCGTGTTTCTGTCGTCCCGTAGCGAGCTGCATGCAGTCCCCCGCAGCTCAAATTTCCATGCAGAGAACAGCTCCTTCTCGGGACATTTTGCGCGCTCCAGCTAGCCATCTCGAGCAAGCTGTGGCTTTGCCAACAACCGCGAAGAGACGGACAGAACAGAAGATCGTGCGCGTGCCGACTAATCAGTGTCGCATGCAGTAATCTCTCATAGAGTTGCTGCATTGGGCCTACAGCTGGCCTGCTGGACAAAACCTCGAGTCTGCGACAGACATGTCAAGGTACTGTACCAGCGTCAACCGCTGAGATATTACTGGACCCAGCCGACCAAGCGGTTTGGGAAGTTGATGACGGCAGGAAGCGGCAGCACCCGCCGCAGTGTAATCGTGTTTGCTTGCTCGATTTCCAAACCAATCTTCCAAGGCGGCTTACGGTCTGTACCCTGCAGCCGTGTATCCAGCGCGGGATGATGTCTGTCCTGTCAGGAACGTTCGACATGTCAGTCGTACGGAAATCTCCATCTGAAACAACGACGGCAGGCTCGACGTCGAGGGCAAGCTTACCAGCTGCAGGCTCGGGATGCCGTCAACTGTCAGATGGGCTATCGATAGGTCATCGATGCATCTGTGGGCGTCGGTGAGCCAATCGCCGAGCGGTGTTTGCGAGTTCGAGCTCGCTTCCTCAGAATATGCATGCAGGAGGTGATTTCGAAACACCGGGAAGGGTAATAATAGAAGTCCGAAGGCCATGAATGGAGCAGCGACGGTCGACAGCCGGCCCGCAGCAACACAACAGCTGCCAGCGCCGGCATTAACACACGTCAGGAAAGTTGCATTGCGGCTTGTGCTGCCACGAGGACTTCAGACATATATCTCCACCGCATTATATTATTATATCACACCGTCATCTCTGCAGTCTGATATATGCTCCACTCCAGCAGCTGGCCTGAAGACGCCGTCTATCCTGTCAACCACGGCCATGCAATGTAGTCAGGCCACTTGTACGTAAGTGTGTATCACAATCACATCTATCTCACCCCAGCGTCTCTCATCCCACTTAATCTTACATCTCCTAGATCTAGATACCTCGACTCCATGCATTGTCGTCCGGTTTCGATCGCTCCACCCACGTTGCGCGTGCCTGGAAAACGTCTGAACAAGGTCCAGGGAGGCCCTGCATGTGACTTTCATATCAGCAAGGTCCCTTCGGGTACACATTCCTCAATGCGCTGACCGTACCCGAAGCCTAGACCAAGACCATCACGTCCGTCGCGCTCCCTGAGCAGAGGTGGAGTCCTTGCCGCGAACTCCAGCACGCGTACTCCTATATATACTCGCCGCAGTGCCAATCAGTCGTTTCTTCGTGAGTCAGCCGGCTCGGAAGTGTGGATATCCGCATATACTCAGCATACATAATATTTCGGGGCTTCTCCAAATTGCTGGAGTTCAGACAAGTCTCAATTGGGTTCGAAGATTAATATATCGAATCCGCTCGCGTAGAAATTCTTCGTGATTAAACTTGCAGTCCTTAGAGTGTTCTCGCACCGCACAATATATTGTTTTCACCCGTCTCAAAACGATAAAGGTTCCGAGACCCTACGACAGTCTCAGGCAACTGAGACTCCGATATTCCGGGTACAGACATGTCTCTCGGGTCTGGACGTCTGTATTTTATATTCGCGAGCACCGTGAATATGAATCCTACCTACAAGCTTACTCTTCTCTTGCACGAATCCAATGCACGCGTCCTAGCCCCGGGAAGGCTACCCCTCCGACACACGTCCTACGATCGAGAAATATGTAAGTGATGTAATGTGACTGTAAAGACTGTTCATTCTTTGACATTAACATTAGAGTATTATGCGCCGTCAAACTTGAAGCAACCAGTCCGTGAGCCATCAGATGCAGAATGCCATGTCGATGCATCCATCCCAATGCGCACGAAAAAAAAAAGAGTAAAAACAACAAACTTAATCCACCCATCCCATCCACGTTCGATCTCACCTGATCTTCCCGTTCGTTCATAGAAACAACCAGCCGTACATTACCTTTCCGACTGGATCCCTGATCATACACCCCATGCCGATGATAATGAAATAAAGAGAAACGCCGCGTACAGAATTAACACTTGTCAACCGGTAAAAACGAAATCGTAAAACTTTAAGACCCGATGAGGGCTACTTCCGCTACCGTAGCACCTAGCTTGGTAGTGGGACTCGCCTGGTTACCCGCGATCGTCAGCTTGACGAACCGCCCTTCGTACTCCCTGTCGAAAGTAACCGTTGTGCTGTTACCATCCTCCAATCTAGGCTCGATATATCGCTTCGCATCGTAAGGGATGTTGATCTCGACATTCTCTTGGCCCCAGATACGCTCCCAGGTGTCTGTATCGTTGGAGATCTCAAGAACCCAGCTATGCGGCACAGCTGCACCCCATGTGAAGATGACCTCTCGCACCCTGCGGTGGTCGCTGGCGATCGACGCGTTCTCTGGCGGTGGCGGGAAAGAAGCAGAAAGGTCTATGGTGATGCTGCTGGGGTCCCCGGTTATCGGTTGCCATGTCGTCGCATTGCTGCCATCGACGGCGGCAAGCGGGAAGTGGGACGCTGCCCATGTCACGTTGCTTGTGACGGGGACACATTGCGCCAGATTATCTGGCTGGAACGGCGGGTTCTTGTGCGGCAGACGTGTCGGGACGGTAATTTCTTGGTTGAGCAAGAGGTGATATTTGCCCGCCTTGGGGTTCTTCTTACCAATCGTGACAGGAACAGGACCTTTATATTCAAGCTTGGAGTTTCGTGAAACAACACGCTTGATTGTGGTTTTCTCTTGGCCAATGTAGACCTCAAAGCTGGCGCCTTGCCACTTCATGGTCTTGTAAAGAATGCCACCGCTGAGGTGAGGAGGAAGAGACGGCTCGAGGTAGAATGTATCAGCCATGGGGCGGAAACCGGTATATCCATGCGTCCAGACTTGAAGATATCCGCCGTGTCCCGTGAGGAAGGGGAAGGCAGGGTTTGTCCCACCGTTCGTGTAGAAATCATCATTGACTTGTTCCGAGAACGAGTACCACGGTGCACGAATGTATGTTTGGGACCCCTGCAGCGCATGGGTCCACGACTGGCATCCGGTGTCGATCAATTCGGCCGACACGACCGAGTAGACTGACCATGTCATCGCAGGTCCATCGGGAGACTGCGCTTTAGCGTAGAAAAACAAGTCGTTGCGAGCCTGGGTATCGTTGAATTTGAATCCAAGAGGGTAAGAGATCAAAGCGACATCGACTTGCTTGATGGTGACAGATCCGTTCATCCCAGTGAACTCTGGGATGATGCCGGCTTCGGCGTCGTAGGGGATGAACATTCTTTCTGCAATCGATTCCCATTTTGAAGGTGCTGAGTATCCTACCAGCTTTGCGAGACCGAGGGCGACACTAAACAGCTTCTTGATCGAAGCATTCGTGAATGCGCCATCATCAACATGGTTGGCGTACTCGTCCTGCATCTCTGTTAGTATTCATTGAAAGAAGAATAGTATCCCATAGTGATGTAAGGGACATACTGGATCGGTGAGATTCGATGTATGGTAAGTGCCGTTGATCAGCTTCACATATTCTGCAAAGAAGTTGGTAACTTTGCGAATAATTGGCCATCCCTCCTTCTGCAGGAACTCCATGTCCCCGGTATTCAGATAGTATTCCCAAGCTGCGAACGCAATGTCCGTATTCAAGTGGTATTGGTAGTCAACGCAAGGACCTGTGCCGGTACAGTTTCCAAACCTGCCGCTGGTCCAAGAATACACGGCTGTATCTTCGCTATATCCATATTCACGGGCATTGCGCTCAGATTGCTCCAACAACCGGCTTCGGTAGTTGACAATTGATAGCGCATAGTCAGGCCAAAGAGCTGAGAGCCCTGGATACATCCAAAGATCCGCATCCCAGAATATGACTAGCGATACCGTCTGTCAGCTAAGCAATAGTAAGATATTCGGGGGGTTGACTTACATCCCGCATAACTGTCACTTGTGAGTCCACCAACAGAGATCGAGGCATCACTGCCAAGGCGTTTAGGCCCCTTTCCGGTCCTAACAGCGCATAGCAAATGGAAGAGAGTAGCCTGCAAGCTGATTTGAAGCTCCTCGTCGTACTCGGCCAAGATGGTACCATCCTCCCAGAGGTCTTCCCATTCATCATCGTGTTCCCTGAGCAGTTGTTCATACCCAGCAGCCGACCCTGCCAGGGCTGCGGTTCTGGCAACCTGATCAGGGTCATCCGGGAATGCCTCACTGCTTGCAATGCCGACAGTTTTGTATACTGAGAATGGCTTTCCAGCCTGAAGATTTGCCTTGAAGATCTGAGAAACCGTGGAGATGTTTTGAGGTACCCACGGAATAGACGAGCCGGACATGCGGCCAGATGCATCACCGCTGAACTTGACCGTGGAGTACACGTAGGCGGTGATGTCAGGTAGACCCTCTGGGTGGACTCCAGACCATATTATATTTTCTGCGCCCTCTTCCATTCCGGTTCCTGCGGGCCATGTCCTGAGGGCCCCTCGGCCGTCGATAAGATCCAAGAAAGAAACCTGAACATCGTGGTTGGTCACAACGTCCAGTTGAAGGTAGCCTACATTTGGGCGGAACCGGCTAGCCATGATGGTATATGTCAGGTTATATTGACAGTTGCCTGGCGGATTCCAGGTAACAGACGTTGTTACGACGCCGTTCCTCAGGCTCATGGATTGCATGAAATTAGAGATGGTGGAATTCGGGGTTCCGGGGCCATATGTATCGCCCTGCGGGGTGATAAGGTACATTGAAGCCCAATTTGGTAGCCCAGAAATGGCGCTCTCACCGCCTTTCGCGGCAAGCTCTGGGAAATTCGTACGGCTAGTGTTCGGCTGGCTGTCCCAGAATCCGGAGACGGTCCCAAAGGTGACCCGAAGGTTGTCCAACGGCCAACCGTTGACCGGCTGTATTGGACCATTGGGATCCGTGGTGTTTTTATCCTGCTGGAAGCCGTGGCCTTCAGCGCCGAAGCGCTGTCCGAAGTATCCATTGGCTACATACGGCGTATGCTGGTAGGCACCCTGGATGAGTTGGCGGGTATATAAAGTAAACGTCTTGTTGTCCCAGTGCGGGGTCTCCAGCGGATCATCGGACCAGACGTTCTCGTCCGGCGGCGGGTTTTCGATCTGACGGGATTCCAGGACGTTGGATGGGAATGGGTCCTTGACAAGTTTGACCCATGGGAAGGCGCTCGAGGTGCCAATAGTGGCGGCGCACAGCACCGAAAAGCGAACGACGTTCTTCATCTTAGCGAGAGTCCTGTGCCGTGATGTTAGTGAAAACGAGCGTTGGAAGGAACGTCCACCAGCAGATAAACTGTTGGAAGCCGCTGCCTACGCGCCGAAAAAGATCGTAGATGGCGGTTCTTGAGCACGGTCAGGGGATTAGGTAACGGATGGTGATAATGCACAGTGGGATTAAATATGTCTTTGTTATTGTGGGACAGCACCTGCGCCGCGGAGGGGCATCCCGGACGACGACATGCCCAACGCACAGCATCCCGGCAGGCATGAAATATATAAGATGAAGGCTGCACCCTGCGTGAATTCAAAAGGCTTTATGTAAGGTTTACACGAGGCCAGTGCATTCCCGCAAGCGGGAAGGGAGAGCCGAAGGGCACGAGCACAGGTAAATTCAATGGGGAGCGTGGGGAGCGTCTAATTACCTTCGCTGCGTATAAGAGCTTACGCGAGAGCTGTCTAGACGTCTGTCTATCGATACCGACCTCTCAACCGGCTCGCGGGATCTATCCGACTGCAAAACAACTGCGACTTCCAGGTGCGAGTGACTCCCGCGATGCTACCTGAAGGACTAAGGGCATGCTCGGTCTCCGTTGGTACTGACGGGGTCCCTGCCTTCTTATATCCCGACATGTCGAGAGCTTGCATGCACCACCCCAGGAGGTGAGAAATCAGGAACTATGGCCGCAGCTGGAACCGTGTGCATGCACTGTCGCAGCGTGAGAAAAACGTCAGTTGGCAGTTCCGGCGATCCAGCCACCGTTTCTATTGTCAACCCCGGCAGAACTTAAGTACTTCTTTTTACTTTTTGTTCTGATGCGGGCGGGTGGATGTCGAAAGTTATGTGCATGGGGAAGGCAGCTAGAGCAAAGGCAGATAAGCTCTGCATCTGGCGGGGTACATGGGGCCGGGATGTCGTATGCGATGATGGCTGCTTGAAGTGATATGACCTCAAATGCATTCTATCGACACTTGTATCGGGGACATCGGTGGAGCAGCTGATCAAGGTTCCGATTGTTCACGACGGGCTGCCTTCTTCACGGCTGATGGACATTTGAACCAGCTGCTCCAGATGTCCTCTGTACAAAAGCGGCGACTTTCTCCTCGATTTGTCCAACCATGGGGCTTTCCCGCCCATTCAATCGCTGGATGAGTGCTCGGATATGAACTTGTATCCAAACTTTACGCATTGAACCTTCATTAATCTGTTCGCTATCGGCGTCGATGACAAAACCTAGTTTTGCTCTCTCTCGCAGCGCGCAATTCCTGCCGGAAATCACATCCGTTCTTGGAAAATCCGGGGTTGCCGGCTGCATGATATCATTGCCAAGCGAGGCGGTTGTGATGTGGGGAGTTGGGCGGTTGTTGGCTTCGGCCTGGCTGCCATGCGACCTTCGCGTTAGCACCTGCCCACAAGGATACGAGCTCCTGTGCCAATATATTTTTAAATTCCGCCCAGCTGAACTTTGTTGTTGCACGGCAATATACGTAGAAGTCCCTTCGCAATCACGAGTAATATAATCAATTGAACAGATATCATTCGGACATCGATAGTTTCTAGCGGCGAGAACAGAAATTTGCGAAACAGGACGTCAACACCGACGTCTACAAATGTCGCTCTCGGCTTAAAAATCTCGGCATGAGACATACTACCACAAAATGACCTCATACAAAGTGAGCATCCGGCTATATTCTGGAAGGCACTAATGGCATCAAAATCTCGCCTATCCATGGAACCATGTGTGAAGATCAACCGAATAAAATGATCCACGCTCGTCGCCAGAGTCTGCAACCTGTTTCCTTGCTCTCGAGCTTGACTATAGACGGTCGAGCAATAAATTACTAATCGTACTCGTATTCGTCGGAGTTCGGGCAGGGATGACAGCCGAGAGCGACAGCTCACTCCAGCGAATTGTGGGGTCTGGGCCTGGCTTGCATATACATATCGATGTAACTGTCGGAACGATGCATAGTATCTCTAGGCAGGCGGGGTACGTCGCATCTATCGCAGCACACGACTATTTCGCACAAGATGTCTGAGATTGGACGGAATTGTTCAGCTTTATTTCCTTTGGACCGGACTCATGTTGTGAAAGAGTTCACAAAATACAGTATATCGTGCGTCAACATGTTAACATGGGATCCTGGAAACCTAGACATCTATGAATATTACATGCAACAATGGAATTAATTGTCTCGACGGCTTTAGCTGCATGGTGTCAGCAACTATCCCGGGGTCGGTGCCTGGGGGTCTTTGCAGCTATATGTTTATATGATATCCCGATATCGGTTGGAGCCTAACAATGCAATCCCGACGCGAAGGTATCCATCCATTAACTGATAGTTTGTCACCTGCATATATGCGAAGGAAAAGATACAACAAGGCCGCAACAAAACCAACTGCGCCCGAACTGCAATCTACCAGGCCCCGACAGCTCTCGCATGCATGGTAATAATAACACCGAGATCAGCTGCTTATCGAACGGTCGCTCGGAAGCTCAGGGTCATGGGCGCCATGCTGCCCATGTATCTGGGGATTGTCCTAGCCGTAGGACATGACTAGTACTTGCAATCTCAGAACTCATAAGTATCTTCGACGCGGTTTGAACGTTCGCATGAGTATTGGAGAATGCATTGACTCCTCAAATTTGAGCCGTCGCGTGTGTGCAACCATTCTCTTTGGGAATGTGACAACAGAACAATGTTGGCAACACAAAACCTTAATTGACCACGCTGGCCACACGATCGTGTACAGAGATCGAGCTTGCGAGCATCTTATCACCGGAGCAGCAGGCGGCCGTGTGGTACGCCAAAGGGGTAATCGTTACTATTCGTTCGGCATAATGGGCCGAGGTGCAAATATTAAACTATCCGCAGTCCACTATCTGCATTTGCTTCCCAGGCTCCTATGTATACGTATGGACAACCCCGGTTCAAAATTCGAATTTCAGCCTCCCACAGCTAGCATGATTCCCGCATCCTTTCGCGGAGAGTGCCTCCGGTTACTCAGGCCACACGGAGGCCATATGCTCTTCCATCTGTGATCGATTTGTTGGTGGTGCATCCATGCTTAGTGCACACACCTATAGTAACACAATGGTCATCAAATAATTAATGGAGGGGTGTGGCTATGTGGTGCCGCCAGAGGGTCATTACTCGTGCTTTATCGATATCCCTTATCGATTCGAGCCACTTGATAATCACAGGAACAACTGTCAGCTGGGGCAAGGATCTCGGCATGGCACTCACATGGCGCTAGTATCGGATCCACGTTGGATCCTCGGGTGAAACAAATTCATATGGCGATAACTAGTCGAGTTCATGTTTACGACACCAGCGGTGGCCACCAGACCGACGGTACCGGAGGATACCGCCTCCATGCAGCACATATCTAACAAACCTATATATACTTACAACAAGATCCACGTATACACATGATGCAGACTACTGCAGGTACTCAGATATCTGGATATCGACCCTGAGACCATCTCACCATAGAGCTATAGCGCTATTATGATAACAAGAACTGCGTTCGATCCACTTGTAATTGGCCAGTTCAACTTCACATCACCGCACGTCTCGAACTAGTTCTCTAATTAAGCTAATACACAGTGTTCATTTTGTACATTCATTGTTCATGGGTGGTTGGAAACCGGTGGCAACCAGCTAGGTCGTGCGCGATACTCATGTCCAACAGGCCTGGTTGGTCGCTCGGATCCCGGTAGCCCTGTTATTTGAGGGGTCAGGGGCCGGGTAACCACATTCGCGTATATGGGCCTGTGTACTACAGGATCGCCAGGTACTAGCGTAGACGCGCGTTGCCAACATTAACCTGCAAGTATCCTAGCTCTAGTCTCGGTGCCAAACCCGCCCGGTTGCCAATGTGTCCTAGCTCGTCCTGTCAGGCATGAAGCTGGCAGCTGATAGCGACGTGATTATAGAGATAGTGTATTTCAACGTTTGAATTTCATGCATCCATTCAGGGGTTTCTATACTACCCGAGAATTTGATGGTAGGGTCCGGAACCACATTACCCCAACGCTTACCCTTTAGATGCAATGGAGAAGCCTGACGGAAGAATCTTGGTTTACGAGACAAGAAGAATCTCAGAATGGCCATATGTATAAAAATTGCGTGAAATGATCATATGAGACATGACAGGCTTACCATGCTCTAAACCTACCTTGGATCCTCAGGCAAAGAAAGCACTGGCTCTCCAACATGTTTCTAGAGCGAAATTGCGGCGATAGTTCCGAGGAGCCGACCCCCGGCGTTCGTTTAAACTCGTTTCAAAAGCAACTTTATCGCTAGCCAGGTTGTAACGACAACGGCGGTAAACGCAGGAGTAGTACAGGGAGCTGGATATTCATTTCAAATGATATAACATGTATGGGAGATATTAATACTGCAAGTGTACCAGCAGGCTAGGCACGAGAATGGACAGCGGATCGGTATCGATGACAAATGCATGTTAATTATAAATTAATTATGAGATATTCAATTTCTCACAGGGAAGAGGCTGGTTTCCTCGGTCATCCTCTATATCCTCGTGGACTTAGATATCTTGGAGTTCTGATAATACACCTACCTATTGGCGACTCTTATTTCTCAATGTAAGACACCTCATTCCCATCAGCTAATTCGCGTCCCATATGCATCACGCCCACTCGATCGAGGCTGAATATAGGGACCATGCACAAAATTGTCTTAAGGCATGCATGCGCAAAGATTCCAACACGCTAGAACTCTATCGACTTTCCAGTCGGAAGAAGTTGAAGGCGAGAATTGATATCGATCTCTGGGAAGCGTACGTACGTATACATATACCAATTGGGATTCTCAATAAAACCCATCGAGTCTCGTGGTGGAATTCAGGCATGTATAGCGATAACGACGTCATTCACGCTTTCTAAATATCCTGCGAATAGTTGGATTCGGCTTACCGAGGCTACAATTTCGTGAATCATATTTGCCTATGTTCAATAGCGTAGAATGTTAACTTGTGTAGGCTTGATGAGGCGAGAGAGAGCTGCAGAAGAAGAGTGGATTCCCTGGAATGCGCAATTGACATCATCACTATTGGATAGCCAGTGTATGGGTTTTATATAGAACTGGATACCAAAGAACTGGATACCAAAGAACGGGCCTGACGGGATGTTTCAGTCACCGAGGTGAATACCTACTTAGGTATGTATACAACCCTGTTCGCGACCGGAGCCAGCTCAGAATACCAAGCTCTTGAGAGGAGCTGCTTGCTTGTAGATCGGATAATGATTGACTTTGACGGAGATCGGCGAAGATGATCTCTATAAAGTCGTTGATCTCACGATACATGCAGCATGTGGGCCGAAACTACAGACGCCAAATGCGTCTGTCAGGGAACCTTGACGACGATCAACAGTCGATTTGAGATGATCAAATGCGTCAACTACAACGATGCGTAGCCTGGCTTACAAGATCCGTCAATATCGGAGTATGCAGTGTGATAAATATTGCATTTATATAGCTGAATGTCTTTGAATCTATCGAATTGTGTGCATGGCGCGAGTCAACCCGGTACCCACGGACTCTCGAGCTTTAATCGACAGGAGACACAAAGTCCATTATTGAATTTTTTTCACCATATCTAATGCTTCTATCGCGTTCTTATCGATATATCTCGTCGAAGTAAATACCAGCTTATGTAATAGATTGGAAGGTATAAGTAAGCCTAGATATCGGTACGCATCTCGCTCAAGGCAGCCCCTGCAGTTCTAGTCGGATAAAATCGCGGGTAATCAAAAAGTACCGCTGTGCAGTATATAATATCTTAACTATCTGCTTGGTATGGTCGTATATGTTCGATGCGTGGAGTCCCAGAAGCATTACGGTATACATGTGCTAGCTGGGACACTTCAAACGGCTGCCTGAATGTGTGGCTGGGCTGGACTCCAGAGTGATCTCGGACGCCCTCGACAAGCTCGTAATCCTACAAATATACAATATATGCAATTACGTGCAAGGCTGAGCTTCCAAGTATTATACGAGAGATAATCAAATACAGTGAGATATCTAGATGTACACGTGCTGATGAGCTTATTTGCCCATTCTTTGCAATGCCCGCCTACTTCGAGAAAATAATTTGCGGGAGAATATTGCTCAATGGGATTTTGCGCCTTCATCAAGATCATGGACACAATACAGCTATCCTGCCGCATGCAACAGCAAACTGGATAGAACGCGTAAATACGTGTAAAGTGTGTAATTGCCTATATACACAGCTTTGATGAAATTGAAATTGCACTCGATCCGGCCCTATATGCACACGTAAGCTACGCAAGCCACACGACAACGCGGACAATGAAATTATATTATCAATTAGATCTCGAGACAGTAGCCGTTACAGATACGCGATACCTAGTTTAAAATTATCTGCATCTCGAAGATCAATTGACGAGCCGTAATCATGATTTCATAAAATCTCTCTAGATAAATTGCGAGGTTTCAATCTTAAGATTTTTGCGCAAAATCTACTCAAAGATTTCGGCGTCTGCGGGCGGCAGTGGAACCGGTTGCCGGCTGCCGCGTCAGACTAAAACGGCTGCCTGTGCTACCGATAAATGATTAAGTCGGAATCCAAGAAGCAACTTGCATAAGGGAATATATATCATAAAAGTCAATATATCTTCGCGGAAATATACGTGCATGCCTAGAAACTTATTCTAGCAAATATACAATCGAAGACGTTGGTAGAATTGTAATATGCATATACGGCAGCCGCTCGGAGGAAACTTTGAGATTTCGAGATGGCCGAAACATCGCTGCCTTATCTCCGGCCGATATACGGGACGCTCAATACGTATTTCTCCGGTCGCTTAAATTTCAAGGATCGAGTCTGAAGCAGCCAGTGGCGTCGGTGGCTTGATATGAACCTCGGCACAGTCGATATCTTTTGACATGGAGTCCCAGCTCCAGCCTGGTTTGTCTCAAATTGGTATCAAGGCTTGGCCCCAAGATAATCTTCGGACAGAGCACTTGCCTTTGGTCAACCTGGAGCACTTTGAAATTGTAATTTCCTCGTGGCCGACTGCCAACATTCTCAGAATCTTTCTTCAAAAAGTCGTCGGATAAGCCCGACCAGTGGGTCGACGTCGACATGAGTCAACGTTGATTTAAAGTGCACGCATGACAGATCTATGCCGTTCCGCACGCCCGAGAGTTCGAACGAGACCTTTTGTTTCGACCTCAATCACGCGAGAGACCTGCCGAGACCGCGCCGTGACATTGGCCGAGGTTGATTTAGTAACAGTATTCAATCGAATGCTGTATCTCCGCGCACCGTCGACTGTTGTATGAGGGCGCCACTTCGCGTTGTGTCCAGGCCAGGACAATGCCAGGCCTCCGGCGAATTAGTAATAACAAGCCATCGACGGAATCAGATCCCACGGGCAGGCACCTACGCCCAAACGACGCCCAAACGACGCCATCCGAAGCAGCTGACATGCGAGTGTTGCTATGTCCATCCTCTTTGAGAATCCCCAGCCGATAATGTGGTCCAAGCATCCCACGTAATCGTCATCTTTCTCATCATTTCTAGCCACTTCTCAAGTAAGATGTATATAATATGTATTTTGCTAAGGACTTGGCTATATAATTTTGACCCTCTGTCGGATGGATCTCGAGATTGCTTGGTCCGATTCCCGTTATCCGGTATGGGTTGCTGCACTCGTCGAAGGCGCTCGTTTATATTCTAAATTTACGCTTACGGGCATCGACCTCGCAAAGACAGCTTTTAGATGCTAAGATCCCAAAATCCAGTCTGTGCATGTATACGATATGTGAAATCCTATAACTCGTGGGCCGGATCTGCGCGTTCATTGGTTAAAGCATATTTCCGCAACTTCCGTCGACACCGTATTTGTCTTCCACGTGAAGCCACGTGAAATCCATGCAATTATGTCTCCAGAGTCACAGTGTCTGTATTCTGTACCAAGTGGAGTCTGTATCGTTTCAATGCAGCAGACGAGTATCAAGATCT
Source organism: Orbilia brochopaga (assembly GCA_036872635.1). Lineage (NCBI taxonomy): Eukaryota > Fungi > Ascomycota > Orbiliomycetes > Orbiliales > Orbiliaceae > Orbilia > Orbilia brochopaga. The sequence goes on along the minus strand of JAVHNQ010000007.1, from coordinate 1,699,305 downwards.
GCGTTCTGGACGCCACGGTCCCAGTTGAGACGCGACGTGAACGAAGTTGCAGACAAACACTTGCAACAGGTATCGAGACGAAGCTCGGTGCGAGCCCAAGTGCATATTACGTACACCAACCGGCCGATAAGCATTTAGGCTTTTCGAGAGTTGCTATGCTAATTCCGGCGATGTAATGTATTGCAAGATACTAAGATACTAACAATTACGTACGACGGTTTAGTAGACGGTATCGCCTTCAAACATCGTGTCCCTAGAAGAACGGCCAATGACTGCACTCGCTTGCCGAAGTTCTCCTTCGAATGCACTGAATATATTTCCTGATCGACATCGCATAGAACTTAGGCATGCATGCAATCAGTTTTACGAACACCGGATAAGTTCCAACGTGCCGGCCCCTCGATTGCTAATAATCGGTTACGCAAGGTGCCGCTCTAAGCTGATATCACACGGGCGAAATATCCTGTTGACGTGGGATGTCGACGTCTGCTATTGGACATCACGTAGTGTAGAACGCCACAGTGCGACGCCCTTGCATAATAAGATTGTCATATCAGTGCCTTTATGAGGCCCTTGCTTGAGTATAGCATGTATTACTAAGTCACGTAACTAATCTCTGCCGCGACGGCTGAGGTGAAGGCAGGAGTGCAAGTTGTATCACGGCCTCGAATGAGGCAGAATTCAGCAAACTAGATGATAGCAAGCCGTTTTCATGAGCTATAATGTCTCCATCCCGCTGCATATGCGCATGCAAGCACAGGAGTAGAGGGGTTCAAAAACGACATGTTGGCGAATTTGCTGCATATTACCTTATTTGGGTTAAGCCAAGCTAGGAGATCTCGACCGTCTCGATTGTTCACTCGGGTAATTTTGCTGCTTTCTAGACGGGCGGGAAGTCGAAAGTTCTCTCGCCTGGGTAGCCGGGAAGGTCTTCCACCTGGCGATGTCCGAAGTACTCGAGTTTCTCGAGCTTCCTGTCAGATTTTTATTTATTTTCTGTTGTTACATACCCTGAGTTCGGTACCAGAAAGTGAACTTCGAGAACAGGGAATTCCTGTTGAAAGCCGGGTTAAGACTTGCCCTAAAGCTCCAGTCTGAGACATACCGCAGTCGCGTGTTGAGTCCTGTTTTCATTTAAATCCTTCGGGCTGTTTTTTTCAGGCTGCATCTCGATGGGCAAACCAAGCTGCAGACCTGAACTCACGGTTGGCACTTTCTGTTTCCGTCCGGCGCCTGTGATACTTGCAAGTACTTGTGCAGAGTGCCATGTCATCATATGGTTCCGTTTGCACGGCTGAGCTCCACGATGGGCTGCAATTTTGACGCCCTTGCGTCGCTCCAACATGAAAAACTTCCCATCCTCGTATACGCCGAGGCAGCAGATGTGGGCGAGGCCGGTTGAAAAGTCAGTTGGGCTGGTCCCAGGAGACACGACGAGAGCGGCCAGGCGGATGTCGAGGGATGGAACCAACAAGTTGGAAAAAGTACGAATTTAGATGCGTAAAGGAATAGAAAACAGGCTCACGAAACAGAAATTCTCGACGCAAGGAACGTTAGCGGCGGGGCAAGCGGAGAGCCGAAAATGCTGGTAGCCTTCCAGATCTAGGCTTGATCGACAAGATTCTTGGTAGTTGGTGGAGCCAGAGCATCCTGCCCGTTCGCATCTGGAGCCATACGTATAGGGCTTCAGTAGTGTATCAGTAGCACCTGGCGGTAGTAGAGACGGGCTAGATAGCTGCAAATACGTTAAGATTTAGATGCAATATTGCTGTCCCGGTCCGTTAGCTATCGGACATACCATTCGTCATATTACTGTTTCGTTCAGAGGGGCCGCGGCAGCCTCAAACGTCCGCTGGAATCAAGATTATCTTGCTGGAATGTGTGGAATTGGGATACCCGATCTACCGCGAGTGCTGTGCTACGGGAAATGCAGGTACCGGAGAGTCTCCATATCTCACCCAGACTTCAGTGTGTATGGCTGTGCTAGACGCTAGGTGCTCGAATGTTGGAAGCGCCACCAGGTTTGTCGGGCCCATCGGATATCCCAAGCGGATTGTCGATGAACCCAGGAGCAGGAAATCCACTAGCGCTCGACGCCCGATGCCCCGGTCCGTGCGGATGACCAGCCCAGTCGCCCAGATTGTTGGTTGGTGATGCTTTCGTCTGCGTCGAAGGTGCTTGTGTCTCGAGATTTCAACAGGGACCTGTGGCTGCACAAGCAAATTTTTAATCCCACGGGTAGTAACGATATGAGTAATGCAAGACTGTCGATCGAGATAGATTAGAACTAACTGTTGCATAGTGCCAGCTCAATGAAGCGCCTTCCAACGGAGCCTTAGGAAGCTAACCATATCGCTACAATATTGGGCGACAAAAACCAAGGAAAATGGGCCCTGAGGATAGCGAATCTGTCAGTTTGATACCGAGGTGGATATCGCCGTATTCGTGTGATCGACATCCTGCTCACGGATTGGAATATATCCCTTCGCTCATTGAGGTATGCAGGTGCCGTGCCGATGGGGTAATATACTGAGGCCCGCTTGGTGCAATATGCCTGGTATGCAGCGAGAAATCGAACCGATGTCCCTGGCTCTGCCGCAGGAGATATATGTGCCTTACATGGAAAAGCTGAGGAGAGGAGTAATGGTAATAGTCGGCACCGCGCACCCCTGGCCCGGGTTCTCGATGACCTGCATTTCAGCTAAGAGGGCATCTGGGCTGTGCTATATAGATCGCGGTTTGAACGATGTTTTTTTTTTCTTCTGACTGCTGGTATTGCATTGACCCTCGCCTTAGCTGTAATTTAGAGCGGTTGAACACCTCCTTCGAATTCAATAATAGTGCAACCCTGGTCCTTGCTTGTTACCCTCTTTGATCGTATGATATAAGTGTAAATATCTCCCCGCAGACAAAGGTCAAGATTTCTTTCCATTCACTGACCATTTCTTTCGTTATCCTTTGGCGAGCAGGACCCCCAACTTTCCTCTCGTCTTCATCGACCGATCGTTTACCTGTCGACGGCTTTTCCTTTGCGGTTTAAATTTCGTCTCGACTTTTGCCCGTTCGACGTAGCTTGAGCCGACAACACAAATAACACGCCTTTACCGCACCGGCTTAGCAATTCGACATCCTCAGACGTATATCTCACCCCGGCTACGTGATCTTGGTGCTGGAGTGATCAGTTCCAAGGCACTCGCTTTCTTATATCTTGGAGCATTGGGTCACTAGAGAACTGTACGGTGCCTTGTCCCCATCTCCCCGTTTCCTTTGTCGTTTTCTTGTGTTTTTTACGTCACTCTTATCGCCTGTTTGCCGCACATTATCCAATTGGTTCTGGTGCGTCTGCCTGTTCGATATCGACTCTAGCGAGCAAATTCACTGGCTGTCGAGAGCAAGGGCAACGTGTTCGCCGTGACACCATTGGGGCATCTTCCCAAAGTCACAGCACACCCACCTCTATGGCTCGACAGGCGAACCTACTTGGCCGTTAATTGCGGTGCAAAAGGGTGGTGGCCGGCCTGATCGAGATTTGTCTTGGGTGGATCGCAAATTTGCGTCTCTTGGGTCACATAAACCCGCCGCTAGCCCGGTCGGTACACCTGAGGGACTCGGACCTTGTTGATACTGCGTGGCTGGGCAAAAAAAAGCTGGAAACCCTGGAATCGTCGATTTTGCCTTCCAGGAAAAACGATCACTCCACAGTGGCTGTCCGCTCTTGCAGGTGGATAGCGGGATAGCTATAACTTGAGAGTTAATTCTCGTCGACGTTGTCCATTGCTTGACAACTCATTGTACTTGACGCTAATGCGCATCGCATGGGAAGATATCGACCCTAGGACTGAACTGATCGCTAACGTCCATTCCGGCTCAGCAGGTCAGTAACATGACTCTGGCTTGTTGACGGGAAGGGATACGGAACGTCAAGGACCGTTCGGGGGCCGAATCGAACAGGGCGAGACATCTTGAGAAACTCCTAAGAGGCAGGCGAGGCAGGCAGCGGGGGAAAGCCGGTGCACAGTCTGGTGTGCTGTATTCTGACTGGGTTGTTCTCGTTTGAACTGGCGAAGAGTTCCGCGGTCTGCCACGGGCGACGTGGACGCATAGTTTGCATTGGTTGGTGCAGCGGAAGGCTCCTGACTGGTAGGTAAGCTGCAGCCGAAATCCCGCTCTTCCCTCTGGGCGGCACACTTGTGTGCATGCTAATGATCCCCACGCTTCGAGACAGGTAGGAGCACGCCCAAGTCGGCAGGAGTTGGCGAGAGCGTGATTGGCTGTCACGTTGGAAGCAGCTAAGCCTTCTGGCTGGAAAGTGCTGGTTTGTGCCATGATGGAGGTGATTCAGCCCCCTGCAAGCACGGCGAGTGCTGTTGCTAAGCAGAGAGCTCAACGTCAACGGTTATCGCAAGCTTCCTTATTAATATCGTCGAGTACCGCATCTTCTGCTTTTCCTGTATCTGCTTCTCCTTCTTCTTCTTCTGCTTCTTCTTCCTGTTCGCATCATTCGCCGAGTCCTTTTCGTTATTCCTGCTCTTCTTCTTCTTTGTCCTGTTCATCTGTTTTTGCCAACTCATCGCCCTTTTTCCTCACCGACGAGGTCGAAGGTCTGAACCGGAGCAACTCGTCGTCTCCTGAGGACTTATCTGCATACGTCTGCACAGCTCCTGTAGCGGCTGGCTATCGTCGTTCTCAATATCGCGCGGCATCGTCTCGTCCGCTTTCGTGCTATAGTCCTGTCTCGCGGTGTGCTGCCACCGCTGCTGTGTCTGGTGATACTGCTGCTGGTGTTTCCGGGACAAGGTCGAGGTCAGGTTCTTGTGCCACCAGAACAGCTCGTCCAGCAACGCTTTCGGCCTACAACTCCAGGCCCGCCACATCCTCCACAACTACTTCCACCGCTTCTTCAGCCACAAACTTCAACATCACCGCTTCGAGCTCGTCGAGAAAGAACCGCTCGAACACTTCCTGTCGCTTTCTGCCAGAGGACACAGACAGCGGGTCTGGCTGGTACAATCCCCTGCTCTCAGAAAGATTCCGGCTCACCTACGTCGACGAGTCCCCCGAATACTTCGACAGCGACGACGACGACACAGAATCCTGTGACTCATCAGATACGGAGCTGCCGGGCGACGGAAAGCCGCTCTTCATCGCCATTCAAGAGTCAATTCTCTACTTCAATACCACTGCTGGCATTCCACTCCCGGAATTCGTCGAAAGGCGCATTCATCACAGGGGCTCGCTAGTTCCAGCGCCTCCAGCAACAAATTCCCAGACATTCGAACCGCCTGCCGGTTTGTCAACCGCTCGGCAGTCACAGCTCTCCGACTCGCCCCGAAGCCACGTCAAGAAACCTTCACTGGTATCTCTTGATATTACCTGGGAGCACATCGCCCCCATTCTTGAGCAAGACAGCGATTCTGAGCGCGACTCGGACTCCCTATATAACTCCTCGGGTCCTATTGATTCCCCCGGCAGCTCTTTGACTTCGGCTTCCATCTTCACTTCCAAAGAAGCAGCCGAAGCTTACGCCCGGAACACTATCGATCTCGAACTCGAAGCAGCTCTCAAAGAGAGTACTCGCATTGAGGAAGAGAGAAAAGCCAGAGAGGCCGAAGAAGACGCAGCCTATCTCCGCGCTTTACACGAGAGCATCATCGCTGAGAAAGAGGCACAAGCCAAGAGAGAGGATATCGACTTTTTAGACCGTCTGTTCAGCAAGGATCGACCTCTCTCTGTCGTCAGCACCTGCAGCACCGATTCTTATATCTCGTTGGACTCAGGCAGAAATTCTACTGCCGTGACAGCATTGTCACCACCACCACCTAAAACCCTCATCAAAGTTTGCCCTCCAGCAAACACATCAGACGAAATGCCTTCCAATCAAGAGGATGCATCGACATCATTGTCGCACAGCTCCAAGGAGCGACCTATATCTGCCGTTCGTGACAGGAAAGCTAAGGCTAAGCTGTCCGTGGGCGATATTGACGACCCTACCATCCGTCCCACATTACATAGAGCACACACCTCTACCAGTGGCGGATTCAAAAGATTGCTTGGCCTAAGCGGCCGGAGCACACATGCCGATAACAGCGAAGACGACAAGCAGTAGGTGTTTCTGATCTTTTATTTTATTGATGCAGATATCCATACGTAATTGTCGCGTTATATTTTACATACTACTATCACACTGTCATGTATATAAATAATCATCCAAAAAAAAATTAACCATACTGATCGTGTCTATGACAGTTCTACCAAAAGCTCGCGTTCAAGCAAGAAAGGTAGTGAAAAGCCGCCAATGGACCGTCGCTCTAGCGAGCCTAATGCCGCCAACATCTCCCATCGGCACCGCCACCATCGCCACACCGATGAGGCAGATCGCGAACGGGAGGGCAGCCACCATCGGAGCCACCGCCACCACCACCACAGACACTCTGAAGCTTCGTCTCCGTCTAAAGAATCGAGGGAGAAGCGGAGGTCGAGGGACAAGCCAAAGACGCCTGACGACACCTCCAAGAAATCCCAAGAAAGGGGCCCAGACATTGTCGTCGATGCCGCTCCAGCTGCTGAGCCAGCTCCTGCCGAGCCTCCAGTAGCCGAAGCCGTCCCTACTCCTGCCGCCGAAGCACCCGTTGCCAACAAAGAGAAGCCTGCTGAGGAGAGGAAGAAGCGACGGAAAAAGCATGCTTCCCTCGGCGACATCCTCAGGGTGTCGCGGAAACTAAAGGCTGGAGCTGAGCCAGCCGCACCAGCCGAGCCGCCCAAAATGTAAGACCACGTCAATATCCCTGCGGCTTGTCCGAGAAAACACTAACATTGCGAAACAATAGGGTCGAGTGCATCACTTGCCTGTCAGACGATATACCCGAAACAGAAGCCGCCCAGCTGGAGTGCGGCCATGCTTTCTGCAATGATTGCTTGATCCGGCTTTTCGACCTGTCCCTCACCGATCCCGCGCATATGCCACCCCGATGCTGTCAGCCAACACAGCATATTCCCCTCCACCACGTCGATAAGCTTCTTTCGACTAAGACCAAGATTCTGTGGAACAAGAAGTACCAAGAATTCACCACGACGAACAGACGGTACTGCCCGGCTACCGATTGCGGTGAATGGATCAGGCCCAAAGATTTCACAACCGTTGAAGGCGTTGAAATCGGCACATGCCCCCGCTGCAAGCTGAAGGTTTGCGCTCTCTGCGGCCTCAAAGAGCACGGAACGGAGGAGTGCCCAAAGGACGAGTTCCTGAACCAGGTCCGTGAGCTTGGCAAAGAGCTAGGATGGCAGAGATGCTACAGCTGCCGCGCAATGGTCGAGCTTGAACGAGGTTGCAACCACATGACCTGCCGCTGCACAGCAGAATTCTGTATGATCTGTGGCGCCAAATGGAAAACCTGCGAATGCCCCTGGTTCAACTTCCCGCCAGAGGAAGACGATGCCCCTGCACCACGCTTGGACGGAAGCGGACACCTCGTGGACGACCTCGCCTGGGGTTGGGACCGACGAACCGACGAGGATGAGCGGGCTGCTCGCCAGCTTGCCGCCGACTTTGCAGAGCTGGATGCCAATGAACGTAACCCCCACGCACGGAGCGCATGGGCTCCGATGTTCTCCGGTGTGATCGGCGAGGGTGTCTTAAGACTTCTTTCGCGGACCCGTCACCTAGAAGGCGCTGCCTTGGACAGACTCAGAAGCGCCTACGCCGCTGCATTCGACGACGACTTCGTCTTCGGTGATAGTAGCGACGAGAGTGAGGACGACGAAGTCGCCGAGCTCCCATCTCAGGCCGTTAAGGGCCGAGCAGACTTCGCACGACCTACCCTCCGTGTTTCCCAGTCCGATATGACTGAACGCCGCCGCAAGCGCGACTCTACCTACAATCTCGACTGGAGTCCACAAGGCTCGACGGAGGACTTGCACGAAGGTGTGGATTTCGGCTTCCTCCCTCAATTGACGAGAAGCTTCCTACCTCGTATGTTTGGAGGCCATCATCACCATCATCATGGAGACGGTGAGTTTGGCCGTCCGGTGCGCGCTTTCACTGAAGATATGGGACGCTATGGCGACCTGCTCGAAGGTGGCGACTTTAACCGGATGAGGAGGGAATTTGACAATGTTCGCTGGGGTGGCGTGGGTGCCGCTTAGGGATCGTCCTGGCCGTCAAACTTATACGACAGATTGTGTCGAAACAGTCCAACTTCCATCTTTGATGCAGCGCACGGGTCTCGGAACGTGTAGTTTGCACGGTGGTTTGAACAGCTCCACAATATTAATGAAATTTTTCATGATAAGTAACTTTTCTTGATCTTGCATCATTTCGGCCTGACATCGGCCCGGAGTAGAGAGTCTAGTAGGCGCATGCACGTCTTTACGAACAGCAATGTCTTGGAGCATAAGGTAGCATATATCGATTATATTTCTTTTGTCAACGTATACGAGAGTCAGCATTCACTTTAATTTGTCTGGATTTTGCGTCGTTTGGTCTTCGGACAGCGATTGATGAGCATTGCACTTCTGGTAGTCTGTATTATTAAAAGCGTTTTTGTTTTATTTCCGATTCTACAATTTGTCTTCATTTGAATCTTGACTGTTAGCGAAACAGTTCTATCTTGCACGAAACACAGAAACATGATATATATAGGAGACCGAATCTTCGTCGAGAGATCGCCAGATGCGTATTTTCAGGGATGTTCGAGCCTCGTGTAACAAGCCTGTGGGTAACATGTAACAACCAGTAATCATGAACCAATCTGCGCGATGCGTTCATATGCAATGGGCATCGTCGTATCGCATAGGATCTTTGTCATACCACTTCTGCATGCATCGGTCGACGCATGGGAATATCCAAATCTCCGGGTAGATGTCGATCGGTAAGGCGATGCGGAATGCATATGCATGTGAGATTTGCTAGCGCGCCGTGTCGATGCTTGCCATCGCATGCATGCATGCTGCAAGGGTACGTGTAGTCAAGACATCCTCTAGATCTGTTACAATGAGATTGGGCCCATGAGTGCGGCTTGCGTGCCATTCTATCTATGTATGCAAGCTATTAAATCAGTCTATTGGTCTTATCTCTGCAGATATATTCATATTCTTCACACATAGGCCGCTGTAACTTCGCTTAAGGCGGCTAGTCCTTTGAAGTTTAGACAGTAGCATGCAGCTACTTCGAACCATCAAAGTGGTGTACATGGTTGCCCTGCCCCTTCAGCGCCTGGCTTCGAGGCTAGTGTACATGTACACCTCTGAGATTTCTAGATGCTATGCAGAGCCACAGGCGTTCAAAGACTACCTCTGCCCGCGCTTTCAGGCAATGGGTACCTCGCAGCTCGTATACTGATCTGTAGCACCTTTCCTGGCGCCTGAAGCCTCCATTTACTATACCTAGGCCTGGGATATACTGTATCCTAAACGAACCGCATGCTTCGCCGGTGGGGGTTTGGTTCACGAGACAAGCATATCCCTGCATCAAGCTTTGAGCGGATCGGAGATGGCGGTCCACTTCGCGAGTGGCATATACTATGCATACGTCCTAATCCTAGTGGTGTCGACGACAACACGATCAGACGTCTAGACCGTAATTACGATCGAGTTTCATAGCCGGGGCATATGCTTTGCGTAGGCCTATAGGTTTACATGTGAGAATAAGCTATCGATACTGCATGTATGTGCACGCGGTATCTTGACATGAGCGTGGTATGGGGCTAGTTAGCTAGCTGGGACCCACCACTAAATTATGGATCGGATAATTAGCAGGCTCGTATGTTAATAGACCTTGGGAAGATGTATAAATGCGCCTGTTAATTGTTGCATTTATCTGGGAAACAGGAAGAATTGTGGAAGGCATACATAAATAGTTATCCAAGGGCCGCTGACTATATGCTCGGGGGAAAACTCGAAGTCTTGATCGAGAGTATACTTTGGAGGCGGTTGGAATGACACTAGATTTAAAGCTTGGTTAGGTTAAATTCGGCCCTTATATACCATGGGGCTGGGTTCATTGGGCCATCCGGAGCAACCTTTTGGCTTCCCTAGAAAGGTTCCTAGATATCATGCCTATATGAAAGTGATCGGGACACCATTGCGCGTGGTAAAATTTATCGAGCTCAAGGCATCAGCGTTCCAGCTGGGTGGATGAAAATTTTATCACGCAGATCAGTACGCTGTGGAATGTGTACGTGTAACTGCTGCATGCATGCATTGTGGCTGGTAGCTGGCAGGTTGTGTAACGGTCGATCTTTTCCGTCACGATGTGTTGACTTCGTGATCTTTTTTTTGGCTGTATGTAGCGCCACGATATCGCAAAGTGGCGTCATTGAACGGACACTGGACTTCTGTATGGTCCTGTAAAAGTCTTCGTGTCCATTTTGCGGATCATCGAATTACACTCCTGGATGGGAGGCCGAGATCCGAAGGGATACACACAATCCTCGCTAGCCTGGGCAAAAGTTTAGCTCGTCTCTTGAGATCATGAGACTTACAACTAGGCTGCATTGTAGGTGGCCACGTCGGTGACTATTCCATTAGGATTTATAACGTAAACTTACTCGATCTATAGAGCTTGTTATATAGCTAAGACTTGTCGTTTACAGCCGAGCGGAGCGGAAGATAGGCTTGTATCGAAGCCACCGTACCCGCAATCTGCGCGTCGGAGCTTCCTATCTATCCAACGGCGGGCCAGTCGGATTCGTTCAACAGTTTCCCGAAGTGGCGGGCCCTCTCTGAACTAGGCAGTGATACCCCTCGCCTTCAGAGTACTCTGCTTGCGTGGCCCAATGATAAAATACCTTGGCCGTTCCGGAATCAGGTGTCTACGTTCGCGGATAGCGAAGCGCTATCTGTGACCTTGACCGTGGCGTTCGCAATTGTGCACATGAGCACATGAGCGCGAAGGTATGAGTCAGCTGTTATGTTGGAAAAAGGGGGGTCGGTCTGCAGGTTTTTCGTTCTCAGTGGTGGAGGATTCAATCATTCCAGCTGAATTCATGCTCGTTGTTTCGATCGATACCTCTATTGTCTTTCACCCGCTTCCGCTTTGCAGCTCGACGATTAGCATGGTGGCAATGGATCGCTCTTTAAGGTACGTTTTGAGATTCTGACGGCTGGGCATGGGCGTAGGTAATGGATTGGGGTCTCTCAAGGTCTTTTGAAGCGCTTACGGCTCGTGATCGAGTAGTGGGCCACCGACAGCTGAATACGGCATCTTGCTGATCCCTACACCCAATTATATTGCTGCAGCGACAAATACGAGCAGGTTGACTTATGCTTCTCATGCATTTGAGATCAATCGAGGCAGTGCAAGTACTCCGTATCTTTGGACTCATGATAGCTCTAGGGGTCCGAAGAGTTCATCTGGAACGCGGTCCGATTAACATCAACCGAGTGTCGTTTTTCCGACGAAGTGCTTGGCCAAAAGGCCTCCCAGGTTCCCCGTTACTAAAGAAAGCGATGCTACTCTAGTCACAACCTCTAATAAGGTTAAGATCCTAGAAAATAGCAATCTTATGATCCAAGCAGACCACGAAGCTCTTTCGTTCCTACTAGCAACACAGGCCCCGGCCAGACTACAACGCAGGCGCACACCGACAACAGACCTCCCAAAACAATGCGATATCCTGGGTCAACGGCCTGCTGGCCAAGATTCGGGTATGCAACGTCATTCCCGCGACGCGAGAAACAATGCTCAGAGAGTGTGCCGATGGACAGGTGGATGGGGTAGTGAGTTGACATGGTCGCTCGCTGCCGGCCGCCAAATATAGGCACATGAGACACTCGGCTGTTATATTGGACGGCCCTCTCAAAATAAGGTTACACAACGCGATGGGCCAATTGATGGCAATTGGATGGGAGCCGCCCGGTCGGAACTTAGGTTTTGGGGTCGGCGGCGCCGAAGTGGTGTCAGAAGTTCAGGCTGGCCTAGGCGCAGGCCAATCCTAAACATCTAAACACGCTATCAGGATACATTCGTCATATGGTCTGATTCACAATTGGCTATTTGCGATCCGCTTCGCTTGAGATAGGTTACAACGTTTAGCGGTACAAGCCATCAGGTACGTACGTTAATTATGTTAACTTGTGATTCTCTCCATGTTGATGATGCAATTGTACAGGTCGCAAGTTACCAGGGTTCATGAATTCATTGACTCAAAGATCTGTGGTATGATAGAATCCTGTCATGACCATTGGATCCTAATCCACCCGGCCTGGCTAATCGATAACTCGCTGTGAACTAGTTTTTAGGAAATCTGTTCGTTCAGCTGGACAAGGGTCGCCGCTCGCCTAGAACCTTCGAAATCCAAATGTTGAAACGCGACGTCCGGCCTGGCTCGATACTCCCCGATCGATCAGTAATCAATTAATGCCAAATGAGCGCATGAACGAATGCGGCCAAGAAGTGTCTACCAATTGAATCTGCAGCAGACTTGCAAATACGGCATCCGGCGTCAAGGGTCTCCACGACCGTCGTTTGCCGACGTGCATCTGGTGACCCCCAGACGGTTATTCTGATACGTCCTCGATTCGCCCTGCGCGTATCTATATGCACCTGCGGCTGCAATTTTGGCCTTGTGGACAAATATTCGCATTCTCCGCGAATCCATGCGTGTCTCTCCTTGGAACCGAGAACAATGGACAGAGCCTCGATTGGGATCCCAGGGTCGACGTTTACGTGAAGGATCTGGCGCGCTAGTCTCCCCAGAGCTGCCTGCATGCCCTGCCGCCGGGACGACTCACCAGTCTGATTGATTACTCACTCGTGACGCCATCTCCCAGCGACCACGAAGTAACATCATGCAACACATCTGGCTGTTGTGAATATTCGATGATTCTCTAGTTTTCTCAACGGACGCAGTGAATCATAGTCGAAAATACGGTTAGAAGAGGTATTCCAAAGGTACATGATGTTGGATATCTGTACAATGATTCGCGACCGGGCTCGCCTAGTTTCGCACATATGACGACAATCGGCGGCCCTCTTTATCTTACGGTGAATGTGAGTTAACTCCGTCGCAATGCAGATGGAAACAGATAGGAGTTCGTAGAAGAAAAGATCCAGTTTGGCTAGTATACCGAGCCAGACATGCATGCATAACCGCTTTGACTCGTCTTAGTGGCTCAGGGACGCCAGAATGCAGGGTACACGAAATAGGGGTAGAGATAATAAGGAGACGGTTACATTAACGCTGAAATACATTAGATCATAAGGCAAAGTGAATGCGTACGTGATGATTTCTGCAAGAAGTTAATGCTGCGAGCAATCCTAGCCAGCAGGATCGATATTCAAGCAATTGCAGTCAACGTAAGTCATCATATGTGGCTTGAAGTAGAGATTGGGGCTGAAATGAATCGCACAAAATTACGATGGATACATGAAAATGATGGGAAAATATATGGCGGCTGGCGGCAAGGGTTAGGGGAATAGTCTCAAAGTCAATGAGTGGAGCTGGAAGATTATGGGAAAATTACAACAAATATAGAATAACGAGAAATCAGGACAAAAACGCCGTAAAAACCAGTCTGTCGGCTTGAGTTCCTTCATAATGGTCTTGGGAGTCGTCTCATGTTGAGACCGCGGTTCGCACTTTGCGATGGGTGTAAGTTGTAAGGTGAAAAACTGCACCTCAGAACTCGGGAGATTGCTGTGGGGCTTGCAGTTACGAGAAACCGGCAGATCTCACTCTAAGGGATGTCCCATCTCGCTGTGGAGACTATGGGCACTCCCTCGAGAGGAACCGGTGTACACCGTTGGGATAGCTTCATGAACTCTTCGTTGAATTTCGCCTGCGATCCATTTGCGAACTTCTAATGAGAGGTTGGACTTCCCCTCTTCGAGGTCGACAATCATCTTTTGGACGCCTGTCAATTTCAAGCAGATTTCCCAGGTTCGACTCCCCGGGCTGCAAACCGACGCCTTGGCGAGCTCAAAATCGTCGTCGGTGCCGTGCTCCAGCGTGCTGAGAAAGACGTTTGAAGCGTATGGATCGATCAATAGGATCTCTGGGGACAGTGTATCCACAAGTGACTGCCACCGCGCACCTCTCTTATCCTCGTGCGCGATAGGATTGGTTGGCATGGCTCCTGGTGCAGTCTGCTGGTAGTCCCAGTGGGAGGAGGAGTGGCGCCGCGATGTTCCGGCGACTTCTTGATAGAAACTGTCGACTTGGCCTGTCATCTGATACATGCTGTGTCGATTGATGCTGTTTTTGCGCTTCTCAAGCGCCCGATAGAGTCTGCGGATCGTGTTATTATCTTCCACAGTCAAGTAATTGTAATCATAAACGTAGTTTGGAAAATTGATCGTAAGAAGCCAATCGAACGCGACAATTGGGGCCTGAAGGAGACTTGGCTGGACGAAATCATAGGTCGAATGGGATCGTGAAAGCGGTGGTGGCGAGGTCTGGGTTGGTGTGATGTGCGAAGTTGACATACTAAGGGTCGCAGCATACAGTGCTGGATCCGCTAGGTAGTCCCCCAGTGTCGTGCTGGGTAGACCTGGGACCATCGGGGCGGTGGTGTATAGTTCCGCGGGCAGGAGAGCTCGCGAGACGGCTGCTGATGCATGATGAGCGTGCGCCTGCGACATCGCTCGAGTGCGGTAGACGGGTGGCTCCTCGCCGGACTTTGAGACATTCGCAGAGCATGCGTAGCCATACTTGATGCATCTGTCGCATTTAACGCCTGGCCATGGCCGTTCACGCGGAACGCACTATGGTTGAAGGGACTTTCAGTTAGCATCTGTTTTCTTGGCTGAGAGAGAGGACGTGGGTTTTCAGAAAAGGGGATAGCTTGGACGTTGTGGTCTCGAAACCCCTCTTTGCGTGACTTGAACGTCGACAGCAGAGGTCAATCTCGACCACGAATCTTCAACGAAGGGGGCATTTGGCAGTAGGACTCACCTTCTGCCTGTCCTTCCGACACTGGGTACACTTAAAATATTCTAGTTTGCTGGCTTTCGGCATGCTGCTGTGTGGATAGTCCATAGGAGAGGCAGACGCCATTATAGAGGCTCAGCAGATGAGCTGGTAGCAACGCTGCACCTGTCGTAAACGATATGCTAGAAGGCAAAAAGGCTTTCGTTTGGTCTTTCAAAGATAAAAATGACTGGCGTTCGATACAATCCACTCCACGAGGTGTTCTCGATGTTCTCAAGTGTTAGGTCGGTGTCGTAAAGAGAAAAATCGTCCCTATTTATCAAAAGTCAACAAAGCGACGACAAAATGAGAGATCAGATCCTTCAAAGAGTTATACGAAGTGAAAGATGCTTCTCGAATGGAATATAACAAGGAAGATGCAAGGGATGTTGAATCACGGAAGCGTTTCTCAAAGCTGTATGGCTATGTGAAATTTTCCGCAAGGCGAGACCTGCATATGCAAGCCGGTAGGGTATGACAAAACTCGACCTCCAACTTGGCCTGTCTCTATTAGAAAGACGCCTTAAGGAGAGCGAAAAGAGACCTAGCTTACCTCGTGGAGTTGAGTCTACTTTGAGACTGACCCAAGAGATTGAATGACAAGATAGCTTGTGCTGTGATATATATATCCTGGGAGTTCGTCGCTTTTAAAATACCAACGACCTCCAGCAGATAACTCCCCAGAGCTAAATCGTGGCTTAACCCTTTGGAGCAAGGAGGCGCTGTCTACCGGGTGCATTCAAGAGCGAAGAAGCGAATAGACAATTGGCCGAAAAAACAAAAAGTGTTGGACGCAGTACTGCAGTGTTGCCGTATCTTTTAGTGACAGTCGTTTGTTCGGAACCCAGGTGCCACGAGCTCACGGCGTATTGTCAATGGGCAAACGATGATTTGAAACTGCGCGAACGTGTTCGCGGTCGACAGTCCAGCTGAGCGGGACTAATATTAGCGCTGTGATTGCCCTTGCTCTGGCGACGTTGATTTCCTAATATATCTCCCTGATATATATCTCGAGGCCGTCCGATATAATATCCAGCAGTTCGGAGTTTCTGTGCTAAGCCGCCTGGAAGATTACCTAAGGTCTTTATGTTCCGGCCGCTCTCGTGGAGGTGTCCCGGGCTAGCTTGTAGGTACTGCCTCAAAAGGCCGTGGCCAACAGCCTAGTTCTTTTCGGCACTGGCTCCAGGCCAGGTTATTTGATGCGGCTTTGGGGAAGTGCTTTGAGCTTGTCGTGTCTAAGCCGGATAGGCGGCAGAATTTTATCACGGGTACCCAGAGACGTAGATAGAGCGGATGTGACCAATGGGGCGGTGTGCTGAAGGGAAGGTTCTGGTGCCTCCAACTTATCAGTAGTGGCCGTTGGACAGTCTTCTGAAACTTCGATGTCGAATTATTTCTCTCGATGCTTGGGCTATGATCCAATTGAGCACCTCCTCGGGGCCGGGTCATCTCGACTTTAAGTATCGGGACTCCGAATGAATCGAAATAGTAGCAAAAATTTTCCCCAGGATCCATTTTGACTCGTAAGGACAGTTAGCAATACGCCTTTCCGCAGTACCTCGAAATGTCGTAGTACGGAGTGGACCTGCCGCTGTCGCGGCAAGCAATCTCATAGGTCTATGATGCGACTGCAGAGACGCGATATCAGAAGAGCGAAGGAGAGCATCCACCACGGTTTCTCCGACTTGAGGAACCATGTTTAACTCAAGTTCCCAGGCCTCGCCGTGTACCTGAGCCTGCTTTTACTTAGTGCATCACAGCTAGTTGCATTGTCCCAGCCTAAAGCTAAAGAGGGGGTGGGTGCATTGGGGAGTCGAACGTTCGCTCTCTGCGAAAACTATTGGGGGTGTTCTCTCATGATCACACCCAGTCAACAAGGCTCGTTACAATTGGCTGTTACCGAAAAGGCGGAGCAGTTATTTGCAGGCCCTCTGAGTTGCTAACTTGGCAGGCCATGAGGTCAGGCCTCCAGCAGGGGCCTCGGCGCCTCATTGGGTGGTCTTTCGCTTCATCCTGGACCCGCAGGCATGTTGAGCCTCCTCACAGCAATTCCGCTGCAGCTGCAGGTATATGCATCTACATCGGTATGCGCTTGCACGAGATGCGCGATTGTGACTGTATACTGCTAATGATCAAATTCCGGGCAGCTGAAGCTTGTTCGCTCTCCCTCTCAGGATGTCGACATATATGACTGATAACCAGGCGCAATGTGGCATCAAGAGCGATCCTCTCGTGACGATTCATTCTCAAAGGATTCCCCACATGAGCTCGTAGTGTCGGTTCTATTTTCAATTTGCGATTCAGCAGGTTTAGGCAGCATTGACTCGATTTGTTCGTGCAGCGGGCAGCCCTTGTCCTATGGTTTCGCCGGTGCAAAGGTGTTCTGGAACAAGGTTAACCGAACTCGTTGCTGGCTGCTATGCTGACATCTTGGAGCCCACTCTGACAAACGATTCATCTTTCCAAATACCAGTTAAATGTTAGTTCGCTCTTCCAAGGCCTCAAGAAGTGGATGCGCACCTTTTTCAGCTCTACAGGGAGCCTTGCCCGACCTAGGAGAATTTTGTCTGATTTGCATACACGTCGATTAGTCACTACCGCAGTGGAGCTTAATCATTTGCCAGTCAGCCCACTGTGGTGAACCAGAGGAGAATTAAGTCTATGCTCTATCCTTCCGAAAAATGATGTCCCGCATCGCGCTTGTCCGACATCCTGGACCAGGATCTTGGCGAGGTCGCATTCTTGTCGCGACATCGTGCCTAGCGACCATATGTTTCTCCATAGTTAACTCCGATTATCACCATTGCATTGGTGATGCCAATCTTCTGATTTCGCGTACTCTGTCACTCGGCTCGAAGGCCGACGTCGATGTCGGATCGTCTGTCCCGATTGGTGGAAAACGTCTAACGGCAAAGTTGAGACACCAAGACGGAATACTTCGGCTAGACTGTCGTCGGGTGTGGGGCCCTACAGCTACAGTTGCCTCAATCTTTGGATAATGCTATTGATGCCGTCTGAGGCGGTGACGCTGGTATCATCGTGGCGCTCGATCATCATTTCTCATAGGCAACTGTGGGCCTATGATTAGCATACGCGACGGGAGACTGCTACGTCGGTGACACCTTGGATATGCCTTTCAAGACCAGTTTGTGCTGGATGCAGGTGATGAGACAGCGGCTTTCAGTCCATAACAGTTGCAATGCCAGCTGGTCTGCGAGCCGAAGAGCGAATATGTGAAAATCGCAGATTCAACAATTACACGTGAAAAATCTGGAATCGATATCGTGTCGACTGGAAAGTTTAGCCTAGATGTACCGAAATAATTGAGGAGGCTGGAATGATCTCACCAGCCACGAGGTTATTTGTGGCGCACCATACATAGTATACTACTGTCAGCACCTGCATGAGAGGTCGCGGGACGCGTCTGGCGGGCAGCCCGGGGACGCACTGTCGCGGGCCCTGAGGGTCTGGACGGATGCCTTCGCAGGTCGGTCCATGCACAGCTGACATCACTTAATCTAAATTTGTGGTGGGGAGTGCCGCTTGTCGTGGCCTCAGAGAATCCTTTGGGTGGAGTGGAGAGACGCCTGTGCGAAAGCCTCACCCTCTGCATTGCCGAACGAAAATGCATGGTGCCACAAATCGAAGAAACCTTTCTGCTTTGAGCCACACCTTTCTTTGTGTAGCCTGTGGCTTGCATACCGAGGGATTCATGTGCTTTCGGAAGGTGCGTGGCGCCGTTGTCGTTTCGATGTACTCGCACAGCCACAGCCCTCTTATCGATTAGACCACAATGCTGACACCCATTTCAAATCAGAGGCTGCAGAGCCTATACCTGCCCTCCACGAGTACCCAGAAGGCTGCAAGTGCACTGATTTTACCCGGCGAGCCCAGAATACGAGAGCAGAACAAGTGTGCACAGCTGAAGAATTGTTAAAATAAGACTGGGACACGTCTCAAGCCTCGGCTATCTCGATGCCCTAAAATACACGTTAGCACGATGCACGCGATTCTCGAGCTTGCGGAACAGACCGAGCCAATTGGCGATACCTTCGAGCTGCTGGAGTCTACCTAGCAAGTAACTGCACTGCATTCCGCGATCCCAAAATATCGGATTCGCGCAGGCATGATGCCGTCCGCATGCCTTGTGGCTGCCGCAGGCCTAGAAACAATGAAGCCTTCTCAGACATCCAGTAAGTTTAGTCGAGATTCGCGATCCCTAAGTATGGGAGTTGGGAGCACTGTACCCTTGGATCGGGGACGCCATACCAGGGTGGGTCTCATAGCTCCCGGGTTAGTCGGTGATGGAGCTGGGTAGCCGAATTCGAGATCGTGCTTTGAGGTTTTCAGGTGCTTGGGTTTCTTGGTGTTGCTCGGAACAGGGGCGCCCTTTTTTTTAGCTTCGGCGTAAGCGGATGCCAAAATAACTCAACGCAACAAACACCACCTTTTACCTAATTTACAACACCTATCACGCTCTTGGGCACATTTACCTTCAGGTTCTTTAGGCTCATTCATCAGTTCCTTTCTTTTTTTCTCTCTTCTTTGAGAGTTGGCATTAGGCGTAGTTATGCACGGTGTCCGAATTTCAGCTGGTGGAGACTATCTTCATGTTCGCTCTTCTACACCGTCGCAGGAACTCTCTTCGCTCTTGATGCGCATCATTCTTGATTGGACTAGACGACCACCAGTTCATCACCACGGGGCACTGTATGAAATATGCAGTGCAGCTAAGTCTATACTGCATACAAGCTAACTGAAACCCCTTATACTTCTTACGCACGGTGATCTGTTCCGGAGGCTCGTGGCCTCAAGACCGTATGATCTTGCTCAGACTCATACACATTCTCAGCTGAAAAACGGGCGCTCTGCTGTTGCAAATCGATGCCCAGGAGTGGCCAAGGTATGCCTTTAACCTCTTAAACCGCTTCGAATGGAGATTACGGGAGTTCTGTAACAGCAAGCTCAATACTACCGCAAGGGGGTATTGTCAATCTTGGGATCATACACCCGACGTGTGCTGCCTTCAGGCCGTTTAATTTGTGTCAGATTGAGCCAGCCGTCCTGAGTTTCCGCATTAGTGCGCGGGACATGTCATAATATTTAGGGGTACTCCTACGTTCTGCACGCCAATTGGACCCGAGCGAGCATGAGTCGAACTATCACACGGCAAAGATAAACGGCTATGTCGCAGGATCAGGGTCTCGTGCGAAAACATAACAGCTGCGATCGCATACCAGCGGATGACTGTTCCATTCTTTCGGTATGTTTCGAGCGTCAACTGTTGTTTTGTTCGAGCTGATTGTGGCGACGGATGTATCGGCTGGTTCTGAATCAAAGTTGTACGCACGCGAATCATAACGGTAACCTTCGGTAACGACCGATACAACGTTGTAACGTGTGAAGTTCGACAAGTTGCTCTTGTTGAGGTGTAGCATATTGACTATCATTCGCAATCTGAGTCTCGCCAAATTTGACGACTTCACTGGATAACGGATAAAATCTTGTGGACCCACAAGGGGTGACAGTTTTATGGACGGGGCTGAGTGGCAAGAGTTCGATCAGAGTTAACGAAAGGTACAGCGTACCGCCCTGCTAGGATGAAGTATTACGGTGCATGGCGCCGGTTGACTTATTTGTCTCGTAAACCAGGCTACCACAGGTATTTTACCCGACTGTCTAGTGGACGTAACAACAGTCGGCCATATTTATGAATCTAGCTTACAAATCGCGTCGAAGCAAGGGCAGTCTGGCCTTGGATGGCTTACAAATGATGATTTATTACTGTTAAACATGCCTCAGGGTGTCCGTCGATGGGAGTTTTCCGACCCCTAGATCATGGCGCGGTGGGAGTTTTGCAATCTCTAATTCAAAGGCTAGGAATTGAGGGACCGCTTTTGGGGCTCACCCTGATATGCGGTCTGGGTTGCGAGACCGAGCTAACCCCCGAAATGCTCACCTCTGCTGGGTATTTGCTGGTCTCGCAGGGGTATTTGCCTTACAATTGATCGATAGGAAAGAAACTTCGTACGAGACAGGTTACAGAAAGCCAGACACGTTGCAATGGCGACATATTCGGGCACATAGCCACTGCATTGGAAGCCTACACTTTATCAATTCTCAAATTCCCGCGACCCTAGTCGCTGTATACGTGTAGCGCTATTAATATTGCTCTACGAGAATATGGGGGAAAATCGAGAATATTGCTTATATAATGATTGGGTAAGGAGGCCTATTCACTGTATACTTTTGGTTCATTAAGGGGATACATTCCGTAAATTGTTTTGGGCTGATCGAACGAGTAGGAAGCAGTAGTAATAACTTCGATCCCGTTGAGGAAGCTATCGATCCGCTAAGAGGAGGTGTTGATCAATCGAAGATGGAGCATATTCCAAATGCATCGTGAATAGAGAAGTTGAGGAATAGCTACTTGAATTTGTCTCGTAAAATCAGCCAAACACTACCTCGGGTAGAACCTGCGGCCCAAAGATGTTGCCGACTGATTACGAGACGGTATTTCACAATGAAGCTAATGTCAATGTCAAAGATCGATATTTCTATATATATTTACGCTATTATCGATAGATGTTGGTATATAAACTGGTGTGTAATATTTTCGATGCAATTGTGTCGCGATCGCCGGAGGGTTTGGCACTCGGCCGGGGCCAATTTGACCTATATTAGATTGATTATAATTATATCTCGTGAAACTATAGTATTAGACCGCGCGCGGTGCTTTGCCTTGCGAAGCAAGTATGGAGACAGCACATGTATACGCATGCATGCATTCGGATAAGGCAATCTAGTTCCGGCAGGGCCTGCAGATACGTATATACGGATATTCAGTTCAGGTACAATTATATATTATATATACGAACAACCTTCCGTCTATATATCATGTATGTTCTCGGGGTCTTTCCATTAATCAAGTCTTCTCGAATCATGTATTCGAACAACTGGATGCATCTTGATCGTTTTCTTCAGGATCTATAAATGCAAATCTCGATTGAATTCACCAGGTTTTTAAAATATAGAAATTACAGGCTTGCTATATGTATAATATATAACTAAATTGCACAATTACAGACTATATATTGCTAGAACTTCAGACGACAGTTCGAGGTTTCATCGATTTAGGATTCTAAAATACCGTGCGTGACTGGTAGTAGCCTACATGCACAAAACAGCAGTCTCCTAAACCAAACTTTCGAGCAGCACATTCTCATACATATAAGTAGTTAATCTATCAATATATCGAAATAGGATATCGATGACAAATTTAAGAATTCCGTTTGAGAACTTACCGTTTGAGGACCTCTATTGTTCTCCCCAAGCTACGAACAGTGAAAACGTCCGCCGTCTGATGCTTTTGGGAAGGTATCGGACGTCGCGGGGCTAAATTGAATAAATTTATGTTCAAAACAAACATCGAGAATATCGCGGATCCATGTACAAAATCAGCTTTCTGGCAGTCGTATGTCTGACAAAGACAGTTGTACCACGTTCGGAAGCTGGTAAATTTCAGGTCACAGAACGACGTGTCCCAGCACCACTGGCTGGGTCATACTGGTCTCGTAAACCAGACCGTACGGCAGGGTCATACTCAAGAGATCAAGTGTGTTGCAGCCTCATGGCACCACCGACGTTGTCCCGGACAAACACCAGACCATCATCCAAAGTCAGGCAGCAGAACAAGGGTACGTGCGCAGGCTCCTCCGTAGGCTCCATCTCCTCCATCTTCCCCAGATGCCCAATGTGGGAACCGACATCTACAACCAATCAACAACTGGCCGAACCGTGCTGCCACTCGGAGACTTTACCATTATATTACGAAAGAATCGAAAAGAGACCGATGCGTCGTGTCGCCGGAGGGCTTGGCGGGGCCGAATCTCTCAACCTCTCGGAAACCCACCGAACGACGATGCGGCACCGGTTAGCCCGAATTCTCCCGTTATCGTACTGTCCAACGGATGAATGGCGACAGTGCAGGACATTGAAAACGCCAACTCTCGATTCACGCAGCTAATTGGGCGCCCGCAGGTTGGTGCTGGCGCTGGTGTGAAGATGGCCTGCTCTGGCTGAAGCTGCAGAGGCCTGGCAGCGGGTCCCTTGCTTATCGGTGGGAATAGTATGCAGCAGCTCGTTTGGTGCAGTGAGGGACAATTGCCCCTCTAGCCCTATTCGACGGCGTCCGATATCGTAGCTGCATTGGAGCTCCATCGATAGCCGAATTGCGACGAGTCTGCGAGGTCGTTGGAGATTCGGTACGTATGTCGTTAGCGGACGGGAAGCCGTTAACGTTTGAAGGGTTTTTTTTTTCTTCTCTCGTCGGAAGCACCAATTCATCTAAACGTAATGGATTTAACGTTCCGACTGCTAGGGTCCCTATTGCGGTATCACAGCTGATACGACATTCGGACATCTCGTGGCGATTATCGCGAAAATTTCTCCCTCAACCACAATCTTCTCTCCGCGCTGTGCATACATGCATTTTTCACCCATGATATCTCCTCGGTCGTCTTCTTCGCGCTGATATCATCGCTGCCTCTTTTCCTGCAAGGTTATCTTTTCAACAGTCTCTGTCGACTCAGCTTGTCGCTACAGGGCCACTCTTCTGGACCGTAGTGGATCCGCGAGGCGTTTGCCCGATACGTAGAGGGCAATGACGCCGCTTCTCAGAGCCTCAACGCGGGTGCTGCAGCCCACGCGACAGCTACTTGCAGCCCGCTCGCGTGCGCATCTGGTCTCGAAATGGCCAGCTCGACTCCTCAGCTCGTCTGCGAAATTGTCGGCGACAGAGGAGACCACGCCCAGAAACCTGTTGAATACTCAAGAAAACCGCCATCTTACCTACAACGGACCGCCTCTCACACCGCCGTTCCTGCAGGAAGCACCTCTTTTCGAGGGTCAGCCATCGCTCTACAAACCTGAACCGATTCCAGAACTCGACACTCTATCAAGAAGGCACATTGGGCCGGATCCCAAGGATGTCAAGGAGATGCTCGAAGTCCTGGGGGTGGATTCCCTCGAGGCTTTTGTTAACAGCGTCGTCCCCGAACAGATCAGGTCGCAGAAAGAATTGAATGTTGGACCACGCACACTTTCCGAGAGCGAATGGATTCGTCATGGCATGGGCGTTGCTTCGTCTCTCGTAAATCCGAAATCTCTCATCGGGATGGGGTACTATGGTACCAAAGTGCCCGAGGTCATCAAGCGCAACATATTGGAATGCCCGGAGTGGTATACTAGTTATACTCCATACCAGGCGGAAATAAGCCAAGGTATCTCAATAGTTGGTCACGATGCATATGAATTCGATAACAGTTTCTGACTGAATGCTTTCCATATTTCTAGGTCGCCTGGAGTCGTTGATCAACTTCCAGACGATGATAACGTCGCTGACGGGCCTCCAAATCGCCAATGCGTCCGTTCTCGATGAACTCACGGCCGCGGCAGAGGCAATGACATTCGCCTATGCATGCCTCCCCGCTTCAAAGCAGAAGTCGGACAAGAAAGTTTTCCTGGTCTCGGACAAGATGTTCCCCCACACGATCGCCGGATTATACCCTCGTGCGGAAGGATTCAACATCAAGATCGTAGTAGCTGATCTCGAAAACTCCAACCTGGACGACCTAATCGGTGATGGCGACATGATAGGTGCTATGATCCAGTACCCGGACGTCGATGGAAATACCGGGGAATGGCTGCCAAAGTTCGCCGAGACAGTCCACGGCAAGGGCGGCATAGTCTGCTGCGGCACAGATCTGCTGGCTCTCACTTTGTTCAAGCCTCCCGGCGAGTGGGGTGCAGATGTAGCTTTTGGGAGTGCTCAGAGATTCGGAGTGCCAATGGGAGCAGGTGGACCGCATGCTGGGTTTTTCGCCACAACGGACAAGCACAAACGGAAGCTTCCCGGTCGGTTGATCGGTGCGTCAAAGGATCGACTGGGCGATAAAGCGTATCGTCTGGCGCTCCAGACCCGTGAGCAACATATCAGGCGAGAGAAGGCGACAAGCAACATTTGTACTGCGCAGGCTCTGCTTGCGAATATGAGTGCGATGTACGCCGTTTATCATGGTCCTAAAGGCCTGAAGCAAATCGCGCAGAACGTTGTAGCGATGCGTCAGATCTTTGTTGAGGCTCTTTACAAGTCCGGCTGGCCCCGAGAACTGATCAGGGAGAGCGATTTCGATACCGTCCATGTCAGCTTTCCAAATAGAAGGGCGGCTAGGGGATTCGACCGTTATCACTGGGGACCTAGCGGCGAGACTTTAATGGTGGATATGAACGGACCCGGGAAACCAACCGCTAGGTTTTCGTTCGACGAAACAGTTGGCTGGCAGGATCTCCTAGCGCTCCTTCATCGATTTATGAGGTATGGACCCGCCGAGGGAGAGTCCGGTCAAGAGGGAAAGAAGGTGGGCAGGAAAGAGATAGCCAAAAATTCCGACAACAAAAAAGCAGACGATAAAGTCGGTAACCCGAGAAGAAAGGTCGACTCCGACGCGATCAGGAAGACATTGGAGACGGCGGCGAAAGACATTGTGGAATCCGGGAGGATGGGCCAAGTTCGAGAGGCTCTCACAAGAGAGACTCCATTCTTGGAGCAGGCCGTCTTCAACAGCCACCACTCCGAGACCGAGATGCTGAGATATATGCACCATCTTCAGTCAAAGGATCTCTCGCTGGCGCACACCATGATCCCTCTTGGCTCCTGCACGATGAAGCTGAATGCTACTTCAGAAATGGCGCTTCTTTCTCACGCGAAGATTGGTAATCTCCATCCGATGGCCAAGCCTCGCCAACCTGACAGGTGGGAGAAAGAGATCCGGAATCTGGAAACCTATCTCGCCGACATCACTGGATTTGAAGCTTGCAGCATACAGCCTAACTCTGGAGCTCAAGGCGAATTTACCGGTCTCAGGATGATCCGCAACTATCTCAAGTCGATTGACCAGGGTCAGCGGGATACGGTTCTCATCCCCGTCAGTGCCCATGGTACGAATCCCGCTAGCGCGGCCATGGTTGGGTTCAAGGTTGCTCCCGTCAAATGCGATCCGAAGACCGGCAATCTCGATATCGAAGACTTGCGAAAGAAGGCTGAAGGCCTAGGGGACAAGCTTGCCGGTGTCATGATAACCTACCCTTCCACATTTGGGGTATGCACCCCTTCTCATTCGAAATCAATGCAACGGCTAACAATTTGTCAATTAGGTCTTCGAGCCTGCTATCAAAGACGCGATCAAGATCGTCCACGACAACGGCGGACAAGTCTACATGGACGGCGCGAACATGAACGCCCAAATCGGTCTCACATCCCCCGGCTTCCTCGGCGCCGACGTCTGCCATTTGAACCTCCACAAAACCTTCTGCATCCCCCACGGCGGCGGCGGGCCCGGCGTCGGCCCCGTCTGCGTAGCCTCGCACCTCGCCCCATTCCTGCCTTCCCACCCAGAAAAACGCTTCAATCGCCCCGGCGCAACCAACACCATCGGACCCGTCGCCTCAGCACCGTACGGCAGCGCCAGCATCCTCCCCATCAGCCTGGCGTACATCCGCATGATGGGACCCGAGGGCCTCAAATACGCGACGCAAGTCTGCCTGCTCAACGCGAACTACATGGCCAAAAGACTCAGCGAGCACTACAAGATCCTGTACACGAACGAGAACGGCCGCTGCGCGCACGAGTTCATCCTGGACCCGCGCGAGCTGAAAGAGACAGCGGGTATCGAGGTCGTCGATATCGCGAAGCGGCTGATGGACTATGGGTTTCACGCGCCGACGATGAGCTGGCCGGTGCCGGGGACACTGATGATCGAGCCGACGGAGAGCGAGAGTAAGGAGGAGCTGGACCGGTACTGCGATGCGCTGATCGAGATACGTAAGGAGATTAAGGAGATCGAGGAGGGTAAGGCTAGTCGGGAGGTGAATATGCTCAAAATGGCGCCGCATCCGATGAAGGATTTGCTGCAGGGGGAGGAGGTGTGGCAGACGCGAGGGTATTCTCGGGAGCGGGCGGCGTATCCGCTGCCGTATCTGCGGGAGAAGAAGTTCTGGCCGGCGGTTGCCAGAGTGGATGATGGTGAGTCCTGTCTTTGAGATTCGTCAGTTGATTTTGACGGGGAGATCGCTAATTGGTCGTTCTGGGTTATAGCCTACGGTGATACAAATCTATTCTGCACTTGTGATCCCATGCCGCAGGAGGGTGAGGCCTAAGGATCAGGATCCATTGATGCGAGGCTGCGAAGTTACACATGGAATACGTGGTCGATTCCACCAGGCGGCCGCGCAAGTCTCCACGCGGACTGGACTGAAAGAGAGACCACTGGACGAGAGACCATCACACTCTGACACCGACGCACAGTATTTGTAATTCATTCATTCATTCATTCATTGATTGTTGAGGCTATCGTTCATTCAATACCCACATTCCGCCCTTTTAACATTCGGGCTGGATACATTAACATGGAGTTTTTGTTACGGATGGGATGTTTATTAGATTGCATGTATGAAAAGCGCTTCAACGCGGCGGAATTAAAAGAATTTCTATGTAAATTTATCGGAATCAGTAACGATTGGCGGTGTGAATGATGGTACTAGTATGAGCTTTTGATTTAGATACTGTGAGTTTGGGGCTGTGATTGTGGCAACTGTGCTGGCTGTAGATGTATACAGTCATCTCTGTACCGGCGCTATCGACAGTGTATACGATATAAATCCAAGCCCTTGACATTGACTGACGCTGACATATATTACAGATCTAGTATACTGAACAAGTACTTACTGACCTCAGCCACAGATCGATCGTCGGGTTAGCGTGGAGGCCGTGGAGAATTCGGAGCTACCTGCGGAACGGACATCGGTCCTGCTGCCTCCGTCCGTTTTCAGCTTCACAGCCTTACTTAGTATTCAACCAGCCGTCGAATATTACTACATGCACGAGCTAGTGTAACGCGGCCGGCAATTGGTCTTGTCCTGTAAATCAGACGCTGGACGTAAAGATTGGCCCTCGAATGCAAATGTGACAGTATGCGGTTTCCGGCATGCAGCCAGCACATGCAAAAGAGTGTGTTGTTGGAAAACATGGAACGCAATCCAGCTCGCCTCCTTCCGTTCACTCGCTCACTCGATCACGGACAATCGTCTCCCCGAGCACACGTAACCCTGCTACGTAACCCCCGCCGACGGACCGGACTTCAGGCCACAGTACACCTTCGCTCGATCGTCGTCGCCTCATTCATTGGCGTTTCTGTCGTTACGGACAGAGTATATAACTGATACAGCAGTGCACGCTGGTGGCAGTCAGTCGGAGGTCCGTTTAACTAGCTGCTAGTACATACGGAGCTGAGCTCAGTCAGCAGGACAACCAACGCGTCTACGCTTACCAGCATATTATAAAGCAATCAATACTACGATCGATCGATATAATGTCGGGTAGTAATCCTTTTCGCGCGTATTCACCCGCCGGCGCGAACCGCAGCCCGACGAGGCGGACGCAGGCTGGTGGGTATTCGGGCTTGCAGTCGATGCCGGGGTTTGAGGGCTGGCGGGCGGAGGGCGATGTCGATAGGTGAGTCTAGCGTTTTTATCATGTTGGACGCGGGGAATGCTGGGGCTAGTCGTCGCGGGTGTCTCGTGATGGTGACGCCTGCCGCACTCATGTCAGCGGCTGGCTTGCTGGCTGGCTGGCGGTTTGCTTGTTTCGGTCTCGCAAACATGACATGCGGGCATCTACCGGCTACTTCTGATCACGGTGCTGTGTAGCTTGAGCTTGCGGTTTGGTGCAGGCTGCTAGCTAGCTAGGCATGCTCGCACCGGCCACGTCTACATGTCTGGATTCTTGTGCTCTGTAGAACGGAACGTTTCGCTGACATGTCGCATACCATCGCAGGACGCCATCTCACGCAAGCACACCTGGCATCGTTCCAGAAGTCGTTCCTAAAGCTAGCCCTGCGTCGAACCCGTTCTTAAGCTCGTCGGGCGCACCGACACCCTCCTACTCGTCCGCATCATCCTACGATCTCCCGCCGTCCTTGCAAGCTGGTTCACATAGCGGCGGCGGCTCCAGACGCGGCTCTGAATTCGATCCTCTGGCCTTCGATACCCCCGATAGCACCACCACCTTCAAGCGGACGTCCTACCGGCATACTCGCACGCCGTCCGAAAGCTCGGCCGAGTCGACTTCCCGCTCTCGCGACCGGTTCGCTACTACCTCCAGCCGCCGAGATAGGACGCCCAGCCGGTCGCCCTCGCGTGCCATACCGCCTCGAGACGTCGGCGGCACCCAGCGGACGCCTTCCGGCAACGTTATGGCGTCTATATTCAATGCGCAGAACGCGGCGGCGGTCGGCAGCGCACTCGGGAGTGCTGCGAACTTTCTCGGTTCCCGCGCCGGCATCATCAAGCCGGAGGGACACGCTGACGACAGCGACAGCATACCGGGTGGGTATAACAGTCGTCCCGTGCCGGATACCGTCAACGAGCCGGGATTCAACCTTGGCAATGCGGTGAACTATCTATCGAACCTAGCTTCGCCACCGCAGACGCCAGCCGCTGCACCACCGCCTCCGCAGCAGCAGGGTGGCGGCAGTCCGTTCACGCTGTCGAATGCGCTTAGCTATCTTCAGCAGGCGACGCAGCAGCCGGCGGCTGGCGGTGGTGCGGGTGGTGGACTGCCGCAGAACTTCCAGCTGGCGGGGATCGAGATTGATTTCAACTGGATCGCGCAGAAGGCGGGCGAGCAGAATCCGTGGGTGTTGCTGGGCGGGGTGGTAGTGGCGTTTTGGATCATCAGTTCAATTATCGCGACGTTGCTATGGTATAGTGTTATTGCGGGGGTGCTGTATGTTGTTTATGTTGTTGGTGTGAAGAAAGGGGGATTTGGCGCTATTGGGGACACGCCGCCACGGAGGAGGGTTGCGGGCGGCGGTGGAGGATGGACTAGCAGTGCTGGGTCTAGGCCTGGAGGGGCGCCTGAGTGGCGGCGGAGGTATTAGGCATACTTTCGCAGATGACCGCGATGGCGAGGGATCTCAAATCATGGGGATGTTTAGGGAGAGGCTTGGTGGAGGGAGACTGCCACATGTGTACATCTATCTGGTTTAGAATCGTCGGACATGCATCAATACGCATTGAAAGGCCAGGGCGCCTGGATAACGGCAATTGAGATATTGAATTGGTAGTTCATAGGACATATCGAACAATCGACTCCGCTATCATCTATATACGGGGCATATCTGCTTCTGATTGTTGCATGTAATACGATCAACATCCGCATCGGTACGAGAAGTATCAAGTCAGCAAGTCGGTCATCGTGCATACGAGTAATGTAACTCGATCACGAACGGACAAGGTTTCTTGCTAGCACCGTACGAGGCTGAGGCTGCAGCTTAGTTAAGAGTCATCGTCGCCCGCCTGCCTTCTTCGAATCCGACTAGCCTGTCTTGGCGCTGGCTTCCTTTCCCGTCGGCCTGCTCACTTCCACCGATAATAATACGAACCACCACTGCCAAGTAGCAACAGCAACCACCAGCTTAAAAAGGCCCCGGCCCCACTGCATCTTCTTCTTCTTCTTCTCTCCTCTCCACAGAGCTGCTGCTCTTCAGCATCCCATCAACCTCCATCTTCTTCTTTCTTTGTATCAAGGGCCCCCATCAGCCTAACGGGGTGCTCTTTCCCACAACCGCGCCCTCTTCACCACACGGGTCTCCCCGTTGAGACCTTCGAGCAGTCAGGAAGAAAACCCTACATTGCAAACATGTTGTCCACAACAGACTCAACCGTCTTCGCTGTGCGATTCGTCGTGTTCTTCCAGCCTCAGCGGCTGGAAGGCACCCGGGAGCCACCGTGGTAGCTGCCGGGGGCCTCCTCACCGCCCTGACGTTTCTTTCAATTCTCATACTTCCTCTTCGTTCAATTCTTCCTCGTCTTCTTCTCCGTCTTGCGGTTCTTCGTTTGCTGCCGGGCTCGGCGATATCGATTGTAATCTGCAGGATTTCCTCGCCGTCGACATCTTTGCTGCTGCCTCTATTTCGCCTTCTAATGATACTTCCGTCGCTGTTGATGCGAACTTTAACTTCTCCACCCTCGATTTCCTCGCTGGCGGTGCCGATGCATTCACCAGCTTTGACGAGGACTCTACGAACAGTACTTCCTCACAGGGCACTCTCGGGGATTTGGACTCCCAGCTGCCCTTCGATTTACAAAACAATGCCTCAAACAACTTCTCGGGACAAGATATCGATCTGGATTCGCTATTCTCGCTACAAACTACACAACCGCACTCCCTCCCGCTGACCGAATACGCCATGGGGCTCCCGCTGTTCGCGACGCCAACGAACACCATGTCCTCCGCATCGCCAATGCAGGAGTCCTCGTCATCCTTCTCGTCTTCATCATCCTCTAACTCTCCCGCCTCGACACGCAACCCAGCGTCGCAGCTCTCCACCCCGCTTCTCTCCCAACACTCTTCATACCGCGTGCAGAAACATAAAGCCAAACCTGGCCCGAAACCCAAGCGGTCCGCTGCTGCTGCTGCCGCCGTCATGTCCGCCGCTCTGGTCCCCACCGCCTTCTCCACACCCGAAGAGGAGTCGGAGTCCCCCGCGGTGCTAGACAAGCGGTTCCGCAACAACATCGCCGCGAAGAAGTACCGCCAGAAAAAAGTGGATAGGATCTCAGAACTCGAGGCCGCGCTGGCGGATATGACGCGTGAGCGCGATGAACTGCGGCTGTTGTTGGCGCGGAAGGAGGCGGAGGGACAGGTGTTGCGAGAGGTGATGGCCAAGTCGAAGGGTGCGAGGGAGGGCGGGCGATAGCGCCGGTTTATATATATCTATAGTTTCGTTCTTGTATATTGAGGTTAATGGAGCAGTTAGCAATGTCTTCGTACTATTATCTCGTAGCGTGTAGATACGTATATGTACGTATATATACGTATATATATAGATGTGTATTATGTACAATGTATTGGTTGTAGGTGAGAGCGTCAGTCGATGTCAGCAATGGTCTTCATGTCCTGGCTTTATTGGATTGTTCATGAGCCGGGCTTGGATACGTGAAATATGCATCATAGCTCGTGATATCTTATATACTCGGATCGATCTTATATAATCGTGCATGTATGGGGATATCGGTTCGATAGTTAAGTTGGTTCTTACCGTTTTAGATTGGTGACAAAAGTGCATTTCGCCGGGCAATATCTGATATACCGGGAGTGTACGTATTGATTTCATTGTCGATATTATTGTATGGTATCTACATGATGCTCACGCGATCTACTTATACATATTCTTTACAGCATTGATGAAACTTTATCATGAGGCATATGGCAATGAGAAGTATGGATGGTGGACGTACAATGCCTGTGTGCGGTGAGATTACACTACAGTTGAAGTTCAGAAAATATCACGGTAAAGTTACCTTCCGGCACGCGCGCAATAGAAAATCATCATGATGGTTTTTCTATAGTTCCATTTCTCAAACTTACCATCCGATGGGTCTCTGTGTGCTGCGGAGCACGGAAAATCTGCTAGCCGGGCATAATTCTGCACGAAAGAAGCACCCGGTGTAGACCAGCAGAGCAGCCAAGAATGAGTGCCATGGAATGAAATCATAGGGCGGGGAGGGTGATGGCCGGGGTTGTCATTCTGAGTGTGGTGGCGGTGGGATGACGAGGTATGATTCATCGCTTGGCGCAGCGAGTCTGTGCTACCTTGCCGCTTTGGGCCATGCAACGGTCTTGGCGGTCTCTATTCATTCCGCACCCAAGACTACGATGTTGAATAGATATCTGCTAGCGCTTGTGTCTTTTCAAATTTCAAAAGGTAAGAGCGACGGGGATTGTTGAGGGGTTTGTCTGGTGTATTGGGGGGTTGCTGGCCTAGCAGTATGCATGGTGTGCACCGCACTTTGTTTGGAACTGGACCCTGGCCTCTTGTGTCACGGCACTAGCTGGTATCCTGCTTTGTCGGGATATATTGTGCCCTTTGCATCCAACATCTGGTTCACGGTACAAATTGTGATTGAAGATTCCACTTAATCCCTTCACTGGCCCAGAGGTCGGCTGTCTGGTTTACGAGACAACTTAATCCTGAGATTCATTACTTTTACCTGGATTCTGTCTATATTTACTTCTCTTCACAGAAACATTTGTCTTTTTACTGACATTCTGGTGGCCACAGTGGTACAAAATAGTTCATCCTCAACGCATGAAAGCTATGTGGCCTCGCGAGCCAGACCATACACTAGATTGAAAGAGATGGAATTTGCCGAGGCTAATGCAAATCGCCATTGTAAGATCTTGCCGTCTCGACATATTGACAGTCAATCTACGCGCTGGAGCTCCCATGAAGGATGGCACCAACGTTCCGGAACCACTGAACATCCGCATAGTACTCGGGTTTCCACCTGCAGCTTCCAAGCCTGCGATTTCCCCTCAACCGGGCGGTTATACGCGTATACGACCTGCTTCCCGGACAGAAGTACCTACACACCATGTGTTATAGAGCTCCCTCCAACACGTATGCACACGTTACAACGGCAACTTTCAACAGCCGTTGTGTAACGTTGACGGCCACTATTCAATACAATATGCGGCATTATACTAATCCACCCAGCTGCACGGCTAACACGGGTGCAACATGGACGCCCACTAAAAACCACATTCACAACCCTCGAGTACGCCAGCAGTACTATTTGCAACTGTATACTACGCACATTGCGATAGGAAGTCACACACTATTCACTCCATCATAGCGAATTGCCGCAAGACCTTTGTCATTTTCTCAGCTTCCCTGCGCGCACCCCCGTGCGACTCTGCATTCCTATCCTGCGGCCAATCGTGGTTATATTGGTACGGAGACCCCCCAGCCGGTTCATTATCAGCTCCGTCATCAGCGCGGTCCCAGCTCTACCATCAACGAGCTTGGCAAGCGGCCACTGTCTGTCCAGGACGTGATATATGGCAAGGTACCCCCAATCAAACGGGTTATCAGCCCCACGCATCAACAGGACAAACCAAGGCTCCGGGCTGGTCAATATGCCCAATGTGAGTCCGGTGGTCCTGCGTTGGATGCAATTATCAACGTGGCCGCACCACGGCGAGCTCGGATCCAAAGCAGGACTAGCACCCTCGCTGTCCTCCCCGCAGGTCCTCCGGTTATGCCGCAGCTGCAGGAAGGCGTCGAGCACGTCTAGGTTCTGCTGGAGGTCTATCAAGCGTGCCGTCGACAGGCCGCCGAGGTGGCGCAGCATGCGGGAGTGGTGGTGGTTGAGGTTTCCTATGTACCAGACGTCCCGCGGCCGCAGGCCGATATCCAGCGGGCCGGCAATGGACATGAGGACGGCGTGGGTGGCCGCGGGGAGAAAGTGGTCCGGATCGGCGGCGGCTAGCTGCGTCATGGCTGGCAGGCTCCGCTGTATCATCGCTATAGTAGCGGCAGACGGCGGTTCGTGGTGGTGGGCGAGGCTGTGCCGCACGTAGGCGTTTTGGTATGACCGCGCGCCGAGATATGCTTCGTAGGCGATGCAGCGTGCCATCCTCTTTTGTCCGGGGTCTAGCATGCTGTCGAACGCGCTGTCTTCGGCCGCGCGGGCGGCGCGCAGGATTCGGTACCGCGCGATGGGGCCGAGGATGTGCCAGCAGTCTTGGATGAATATGTGGTCGCTGTACGTGTTGAAGAGGGTTGTGAAGTCCATGTGCGAGAGGACAATCTCGACGACCTCGATGGGAAGGAATCTGCCCATCGCTCTGACCAACAAGGACATGGCTGATATCTAGGAGCGTGACCTCGAGTACGGCTTTCTTCAAGATGAGAAGTGTGCACGTGCCCTTGTACTGCGTACAATTTTTATATTCGGTAGGGTATTTAGTATCAGTGAGGGTAACAAACTCCAGCTGGCGCTTTTTCCCCCATGACAGTACGAGCAAGCCTGAGGAAAGAAATAGCTGGTTGAGGTCTAGGTTTAAGGTGCGTATATATGTAGTTGGGTGGTCTTGAGAGGTCGAGAATGTACTGGTGATGCCGGTTTCGACGTCGCTACGTAGACGCTCGTTCTCTATATAGCTATGAGTGTTTATAATACGCTGGGCTTACTGATCGCAGAGCTCGCTCGAGATCTAGATTCCAGTTTGGGTTCAACTCGAGATCTAGATATCGTCAAAATTCAGAACGTTTCATCGCCGGCAAGATCGAAGTATCGCTCAGAGCGATCTTATCGCTGAATGAGCGACTTTATATTTCGTCGATCCACCTTGGATGATTTGACCCCGAATTAACTTGATTTTCTAAATTCTACAATAAGGTATCAAGTACTCCAGTATTAGTATACTTATTAGTATACTCCAGGACACAGTCGGCCATGTATACATGTCCTGAGTCAGTGTGCAAGTACTCTCAGCGGCATATGCGGACTTGGGTGCTTGTCCAAGGACGCTATAGTGGCACCCATCGATACCGATATCACTTCATGTCGGTATCTATATACGCAAATGTCTATGGAAATTCGAAACCTGAGCATGGGACATCCCCTTTAAGAGGCTAGCCTAGGACGTATGTTATTCAAACAATGGTGCAAAATATGGTGTATATTTTCATACAGTCAGTCTCTCAAACATGGCTGTGGGAACTCGCAGATCTTGATTATGACCACTTTCATGAATTCACCCGGTTGATCAATTGAGCATGCAACATCAGCCATACTAGATAGCTTCAAGCTCATACTGCTCAATCCTGAGATTCGTCATTATCGACTTATATTTAGCATCAGGTCGAACCCTATTAGGTGCATTGATTGAGTCTAAATTATAAAGAATTTCGGTATTTTGCATGAGCTCACCGGCAAAATTATCCGTAAATACTACACAAACCCCATGGAATCAATGCAATGGGTCTATATTAATTTAGATCTTTGCGAACCCAATATCTACACACGAAGGGCACGCGTCTGGTACTCTGGACGATCATGAAACAATGCTTATAACTAGACGTTGCTTACAAATTTCAACTTAAATACAAATTATCTGAATTCCGCTTGCAGCGCACACTTGCAGATATATACACACTTATTTAGAAGTTTTGCAGTGTCCAGCGTCTGGTTTATATTACGAGACAATTATTTGATATTTGGAGACTAGAGAACCGATTATCTTCCAGTAGTGAACCGAGTACGAGTGCATATATATGATTACTAAACAACTACTTGTAGCGCGTTAACCGCATTATCCATTCTATCTCTGATTAGGCCCCATAGGCAGATTCATCTCGTCAACTCGAATGAATCCGCCAATCGACCAATTTTCCGTAGTATATGATCGCCAGATCAGAAACATTAACCAAGTTTTTAAAAATACAACAGAGGTCTTTGTTGTAGTCACAAATCCCATACACTGTTATCGGCGGTGTATTTGAATATATCCGTAATATACGGCTGTAGTAGAACCACACATCGTGGATTCACCTCCCGTTTCCAAGTTCCCTGATCATGCTAGACAAACAGGCTGTCGATATTATTGAATGAATCGATTTCCGACCGTATACCTGCAGACGACGGTCATGAAAATATCATAGCTTCGAAAGACGTGGAAAGAATTGACTCAGATTGATTTGTCGGAATACTGCTTCTAGAATCTTATATTAGCCCGAACGTGGCGAAACCACTCTTATCAGCTCAACCCACGCGACCCACGTGCATCTACAACATGCCTCTGCACGATATCATGACTTGGATCTTTGTTTTACCACTATATTCCAAGCCTACATGCGGGCACCGCCGCCATGAGACACCCATTGTGGCTATCCCTCCCAACGGCATCCCTCCTTCTACTGGCCGCCGCTCAACCGCCCGAAGTCCCCGAATGGGAACACTTCGCCTTCGAAATCCAAGGCGACGCAATCGTCGAGGACGAGCGAGGCCGAACGCACCGTTCCCAAGTCGCCATATTCGGGCAGGACACCCACGAGGGCACACGGTACCCGGAGCCCTGCTACAAGCTATACGACTACGACACCGCCACCTCCTTCGTCTTCTACAACGTCCGCCGACTGGGCGTCAACGTCGCCTACTATGACGAGCGAAACCTCGACGACGCCATAATCTGGGAGTTCTTCCGCGACGAAGACTGCCGCATTGAGAATAATCCGCGGATGCTAGTTCGCTCTGGCTTGTACAATTTACCGACGGAGGGCGTCGAGTGGCGTATTGGGAGTTTCCGGCTCATAGACCCGCTGCCGTTGGCGTTCGACAATGACGAGCGGTTGAGTCGCGTTACGGAGGCTGAGGCGGAGAAACTGCTGCGCACGCAGGAGGAGTGGGAGCGCAGCAGACGGCTGTTCGAGGGCGTTAGAGAGGAGTTGTTGTCCGGTGGGTCGCAGCTCACTTGTCCGATATGTCAGTTGCCGCTTGCTGGCGAGGCTTTGGGGACGGCGTGGGTTGGGTATTGTAGCCATTCGTATCATCCGGAGTGCATGACGGGGCTGTGGGAGGCGAGTTTCAATCCTCTGCGGCGGGATCCCACGCAGTTTGTAAGTGCTTACTATATAGTCTTATATCGTGTGTCATGTGTATGATTGAGCAGGCTAACGGTAGCTGGATGGACAGCGAGAGAGGACGGGGTACCGGTTATCGCAGGTCGTAGACTGTCCGCAGTGTCGGCTGCCGCTGAACCTTCGACAAATGGCGCGAATACCAACCCAACGAATCGACCCGGGCAACCAACAGCAACAGCAACAGCTCGCCGACGACCGACTCCCAGCAGCACCGCAGCTGCAAGTTGGGAACCAGAACCCCGGTCTCCAACAGATCCAACCGCAAGCTGAGAACGCCGACGTTAATTTCAACACGCCACCGCGTCTCGATAACCGCCTATCGTCGGGCATCGGGCCGCCGTCCTTGTTGAACACGCCCGACAGCGACCTTGAGGATTTCCTAGACTACTATACCGTTAACGAACGGACGTACGTCCCGTTCAATCAGCTGCGGAACCGCGACCGTGCATCGAACCCGTTTGTCGGGCCGGCAGATTTTAGTAGCGATTTGCGGGAGGTGCCGATGAGAGATGGGATCGGCCTGCGGCTGCCGGGTGGTGAGACGAACGTTAGCCCGCTTGTGGAAGAAAGTGATTGGTATGAGGCGGATGTCGGGGAGGGTATCTCGAGCTTCGACGGGATTGCGCGGTCGTTACAGGGAAATCAGCTGGGGTAGTTTTGTTGAATTATGGTCGTCGGGATGGTGTATACGGCATATCGGGGAGGTGGTGAGTCCATGTCGGCAGGCCTACACAAGATGATAGGCTAGCAAATGGCGGAAGTTGTAAGAACCGTTGATAGCTCTAAACGCGCGCTCTAGTTGATAAAGCGCATGATGTGACATGGTATACAAGCGGGCGGCCCGTACCCTGACAGTCTTGAATCTAAACCAGACTAAACCATAGCACAATAATCATCTGCTTCCGATGTTAGTCAAGTACACACAAGCTCGTTGCCCGGCGCTCGGAGATTAGCTCGACCTATGTAGCGGGAATCGAATTCGGCGTCTTCGGCGCTGTTTATTTGATAACACAATCGTACTGGTGCCATGATGCGTTGTATGTTGCATTTTGCCTCGGGAAACGCTGACTAAGAATTTACTGCATGGTCGGCAAGCTGTGACAAGGTCGATAGCAGCGAGGTATGATATAATTTGGCCTGGTGAGAATTCGCGGTGTACTGGCGTCACATCAGTGGCGGTAACAGATGTCTAGAGTCGTCCTGCTGTTGAGCGCTGTCGTACGCGTACAGCCGTCCAAACCAACATGGTTTATATAAATCCCGATTTCCAGTCCAGTCCATAGCATAGCACAGCAAAATCCACAAAGAGGAAACAGAGAGAAATAACAACAGGCTAAGTCATGGCTACTCAAGCCTAATATACGTTACTCAATCCTCATCGTCCTTATATAACTGAGTAGCTCCCGCTGTAATTGTAAACGCATGGCCGAACTCGCCGTTTGTCTCGGGGCGTTCGCTTAACGCCACGACTCGACGAATTTCCATAACGTACACTTTACGTAAAAACCGCCTCCAAACGTAATGAAAACGACCAACGACAGCATTAGACACGACAGTCTTCATTCCTCCGGCTTGATGGAAACCGGGAGAGAAATAAGCTTATTTTACACCCGTGGATCCGATCCGGCTCGCTTGAGGCGGGAGCCACGATCTCTGGACGACGTCCCGTCATTGTGACAACACATTCTTCGTATCGACAATTAATACCGACTCTATACACGGACGGATAAATGCTTAGTCGTCGATTTGTCACACAGTATTAGTTTCTGCACTGCGTATTCTGAAGGAGTAATGTATGGATAGTAAGCCTGTCTTACAGATTCGAATATTTCCACCTTACAACAGCTGGGATATAATATAATATACCCTAGACGTCATCCTGTTGTGCACCAGCCAATCCTCTTGTGCAACGGATTGCGTCTTCCGTTAAATGATATTACCGCCAGGTCCCCTTGCCCGAAACCTCTCGGCACAGGCAACCAGCTACGATAGCCCTGTCGACAGTCCTCGTCGGATCCCGATTGTCCCTCGAATGATGCGACGCGACGGTCGCTTTTGAATTCCCACCATATGCGGCTACGCGAGCGCGGCCGTTGCATCGGATACCTCGGGACAATGTATAGTATAATATATGTAGGCAGAGAACCCTGCGGAACAGATACCGGGTTTCCGGCGACGGCGTACGGGTCCATGTTGCCGGTAGAACACGAGCCAGAACGCGCTCTCCCGCTGGGTTTTAACGGACGTTTGCTCTGTGGCAGGTGGTATCGCATCTGGCCACGAATCCAAAGTTGTGTTCTGGAACGCTGGCGCTGATTCGACGACGCGTTCGATGGCCAAACTCGATTGGCGTAGTATACTAGAAGTTGCATGCGAATGCAAGTGTACGACGGAGGAGTGCTCATTCACGCGTATTGCTTACTGCGGGTCATATTGTCTCGCCGTTTGATAAATTAATCCGCCGGCCATGGGATGCGTGGCGGCGGCTACGACTAGTAATACGAGCGTTGGAGCGTCATTACGGCGTGCGAGGCTAGAGCGTTCTTTCCACACATGGCCGGTTGATCAATTATTCATAAAATCGGGCTGGACGGGCGGGCGGACGGTCTGACTGTCTGACTGTTTGAGGGTACTCGCACATGTACGACGGGGCACGCGAAGGCTGGTAATTTAGAACGGCAGTAGCGGTCGCAAGACCGTTTACACTTCGAGATTCCTAGTCCGAGTTCGCCCGCGGTAGATTTACCTCATTTTTTCGCGGTCGAATATATACTGAAGAAATATGGATGGATATTCAAATTAATGGTGTCCAGCGATACTTCCGGCTTCCGGACGAGCGTCTCGCTGATCCATGTGGTATACTATATCCATCTCGTAACGAGCGATGATGTAGCTGTGCATGATCGGTGGCCGACACGCCTTGATGGCTCCACTTTTATTCCCGGCGATATTAATATTATCCTCAGGTAGCATTTGATATTCCCGCACTCGAGTCAGGTCATCCGATATCTGCCAGCCCACGGCGACTGATTGGAAATGAAATTTTAATCAACCATCAACATGAACGGACTTCAAACGCGCCTCAGATAGATTACCTACACCAACCTCCCATCAGAGTACTGTACACTACATGTAAGTAATGTCGTCGAACGTGGCGAGGCTAAAAGCAAAACCGAAGCGAGGACGGGGGTGCAAGTACCGCACTGCAGTTAGAATCT
Source organism: Orbilia brochopaga (assembly GCA_036872635.1). Classification (NCBI taxonomy): domain Eukaryota; kingdom Fungi; phylum Ascomycota; class Orbiliomycetes; order Orbiliales; family Orbiliaceae; genus Orbilia; species Orbilia brochopaga. Next base: position 1,658,634 of record JAVHNQ010000007.1, on the reverse strand, counting down.
GTTTGTAAAGCGCCATGGTCATGCCCGGTATACATCCTATCTCGGAAGGGATGCACAGTCGGCGACCTGCGAAAGGGTTTAGGCGGCATGGCATGAATTCGCAGCTAGCAGCTAGCAGCGCTGGTGGCTAGATCGATATTTAACACAGTACCGGTATGATACCGTAGGCATCTCGGCTAACTGGTGAAATCGAAATTAATTCATTGGCCTACGTTGATTGGTATGATAGTGGTCCGTCCGTACTGATGCACGAAATGCTGCAGCTGGACGACAGACATGTCTTGTGTGTGCGTATGTAAATGTGCAGTGCTGTGTCGACGCAGGCCAAGAGCTGCTCTTATCTTGTGGCGTCGACCATCTCAACACGCCGTCTTGGCGGGCGAGTTGGCCTATCACGCTGCCCGGATTGCTTATCTCTGCTGCTTTACTCAAACGTAACCCCTCCAACCACGGCCAAATTACTATTACAAACCATCCACCGATCGCGTTCTACTCACATGTGTGAATGTTTGATATCAATATTATATCGAATACTTTATCTGGTGGGTTTGTTTCCCGGTTGGAGCTCGCTTGCTCGGTCAATCAGAAGGCGCGGACTGGCCCTCCCTCTGTCATTATCATGCAGCTATTGCCTGCCGCGTGCCCGCAGAAGCGCACGTCGGCGATGCATGGCGATAGTCCGAAGTATAAGTACTTACATACTTACCAAAGCGCTCTATCTATGGCAGTCCGAGGCCAGCCGGTCTATTCGCCCCACGAGTACGTTCATGTGCCCGCCAGCCGAGACCCGAGAGCAGCTAGATTCAACTATTTAGTCGTAGAATATATTTGTATTTGCATTCGATGGAATGCGCCAAGGGCTTGGAGATGTATGCTCGCGTCAAGGCGTTGGGATGAAAGTTGCAATGGCGATGACTAACGTTACGTTAGCAAGCCTGCAGCCGGGCGGCAGAGATAGCGAGTTTCGCTTGCCTGCTGCCCTGCTTGCCAACAGCGATTAAAATGCAAAATGAAAAATGGGATATAGACTTAGGGGCTCCTTATCTCTGCCCGGTGGACCTTTGACCTCGCCGGTCGGATCGGGGAGCTTAAGTTGCTAGCTGAACGTGAAACTGATGTGAGCGGCTCAGTTAGCTTTTACGAAAAGTCAATCGGCGGGAGCCCATGAAACTTAAGATAGAATTGGATCGGATCAGGTACTGCTGGTAAGTGTGAACTGTAAAGTGGAACCGGCTCGCGGACACTTTTGCGCGGGCATGGAGGATGAGTGCGTGTCTCATGGTCAGCCTCCTCTGCGGTATGTAACTTGATATGCAGGCGAGCAGGCGCACTTAAGCCCGCGTTCATAGAGGATGCCGGCCAGCGTTCGCCGGCTAGCTCCACTCGAGCGAGTGTTCGAAAGAGCTTATCTGGGTGGTGGATGGATGGATGGATGGATGCCTGTCGTCTTCCAAATTGTCGCAGAAGCGAAAGGAAGTGAAAGGGAAGGTTTGCTTTTTCGTCTGTGTCACGGAAAGCGAAACGCAGCGATGCCGGCGAGGGCTTCGATTCCTGGGATCAAACGTTAACCACAGTATTATACTAGATACTCTGTAAAGCTACGTGTTAACCCGGCAGAGTTCTCCGACGTCTCAAACCATGCTATATATACAATATAACCATACGTATAAGCTTGCACAGCATTGATGCTAATGTTAATTAACATTTGGATCCATGGAGGGTGCCAAGACCGTGTCTGCTCGAGTCTCCATGAAGGGAAGCTGCGAAGGAAAAGTAAAACACCCTCTGAGCTAAAATGAACCCGTCAGATAGGCAAGCTAGCTAGCTCAGATAGCGCGATTACTCACCTGTCGTATCGCTTGGGGGTCCATGGGGGATGCCCTTCAATCGCCATCCATCCCACACTGTATACTACTAGTAAGTAAGTCTGTAAGCTTGTGCTCGCATGCGCCGAGGGCCAATGAACCCCGGTCCCAAGTGCGTGGGCGCCCGCCGAACGCTAAAAAGTGGGCCGATATTGCGATGTTCCGTAGCCTTTTAATCTGGAAGTAAGAAAAAGCATACACCTTTATCGCAGACAGAAAAAGAAACTTTCGTGCAGAAAGACTGTAAACTGTGAGAAATGCAAAATGGAGAGCTGTCGCCCGGGGTCTGGTGCACTCGAAAAAGAAAACACCACGCTGCCGACTAAAGGATACTGGTGGTATACTACTGGTTAGTGCTAACTGCATGGCAGCTTTCGGTATTTCCCTCCTGGCAGCCTCCTCGCTGGGCATCTCGCCCAGGCACGGCAGCTGGTTACAGCAGCAGCAGAGTTACGTTTCGGTGAGGCTGCGTGCTCGGCATCTTATACTACTAGCATTCTAGCATGGTGGCATTATATATATCCAAGGCCTGATCCCGCTCCCACCTTTCCTTCTTTCATTATCCATCGAACCCCCTCCGTCGACTTTTGTGAGGTTGAGGCCGGCCGTTTACAGCACGTTGTGCGACGGTTCCCCTTCTATTATTCCCAACACCATTCCACCTCCTGCCTGGCTAATTTCCCAGCTACAACTGCAATTAATTTGGCCACGACGATCACATCGCCCGCGACAACATGTCAGCTGCGGAGGCAGAACCCATTGACCTCTCAGGCTACGGCCTCGAGGGCGGCGACTCCCACAATCGTGAGTCTTCCTTTCACTCCAAACGATGCATCTTATACTTGCAATGCATGCAATGCTGGACGGGTCTAATCGATCGATGCAGTCACCATCGCCGCCGCTATGAACGACCAATATAATCGAGGCGACCTGGCTTGGGTCCTCGTTGCTGCAGTTCTCGTCTGGATCATGATACCTGGCGTCGGTCTGCTGTACGCCGGCCTCTCCAGACGACACGCCTCCGCCGCCCAGCTGTGGCAGGGTCTCGTCGCTGTTGGAGTCGTGACGTTCCAGTGGTGAGTTACACGAACTTCCAGAAAATCCGACCCCAGCTATTCCCGTATACTATATCATATTGCTAGACAGACGCTGATGTGTGATTCAGGTTCTTCTGGGGCTATTCCCTCACCTTCTCGCATAGCGCCAATGACTTCATCGGCGACCTCACCAACTTTGGCTCGATGCACGTCCTCGGCGCCCCCTCCGTCGGCTCCAGCCTGGTCCCCGACATCCTCTTCTACATCTTCCAACTCGTCTTCGCGGCCGTCACCGGCGTCATCATGCTCGGCGGGGCCGTGGAGCGCGGCCGCCTCTTCCCCGCCATGGTCTTCCTGTTCATCTGGACCACGATCGTGTACGACCCCATCGCATGCTGGACGTGGAACAGCGCCGGCTGGCTCTTCAAACTCGGTTCGCTGGACTTCGCCGGCGGTGGCCCCGTGCACATGTCTTCCGGTGCCGGCGCGCTGGCGTACGCGCTGAAAGTCGGTCGACGCGCCGGCGACTTCCCCGGTGGTAAAATGCCCACGCACAAGCCCGGCAACGTCTTCTTCGTCGCGCTGGGCACCATCTTCCTCTGGTTCGGCTGGTTCGGATTCAACGGCGGCTCCGCGGTCAACATGTCCATTCGGTCAATCTACGCGGCCGTCAACACCAACCTCGCGGCCTCCTGCGGCGCGCTGACCTTCTGCATCATGGATTATTTCCGCAAGGACCGTAAATGGTCTATTGTGAGTTTATGCACCGGCGCCGTCGCGGGGCTGGTCGGCATCACCCCCGCATGCGGCTTCGTACCAATCTACACGGCCGTCCCCATCGGCGTTATCACCGCGGCGTCCTGCAACCTCGCATTCGACCTGAAGCACCTCCTCAAGATCGATGACGGGCTCGACGTCTTCGCGCTGCACGGCGTCGGCGGGTGCGTCGGCAACATCCTCACCGGCCTCTTCGCAGCCGACTACGTCGCAGCGCTGGACGGCATCTCGTCCATCCCGGGAGGCTGGATCGACCACCACTACGTGCAGCTGGGTTACCAACTGGCGGGGTGCTGCGCGATCCTAGCCTACGCTTTCGGTGTTACATACGCGATCCTGTTCGTGATAGATTTCATACCCGGCTTGTCGCTGCGGATACCGGAGGAGCACGAGGAGAAGGGCATCGACGACTACGATATGGGCGAGATGCTGATCGAGTATGGATTATTTGAAGTGATCGAGGCGGGTGTCAAGGCGAAGAGGGAGTCGCAGATCCCGCATGGTGCGGCGGCTGTCGCGCACAGTTCGGACGGGGATAATGCTACGCAGGAGGAGAATAAGCCGTAGAATGGCGTTTGTTCGTCCTTGCTTGCGATGCGGTCGTTCTGTCTTGTGCAGTGGCTTTGGCTGCGCAGCCTGTTTTCACTCTGATGTTTTTTTTTTTATATCACTATTACTTGTTTGATGGTCGAGACGACTGTGGTCGACTGTATCTTCTTAATTCCCCGTTTCTCTATTCATCGTCTGTCAGTCTCTCCGGATCCCCTCACGACAATGCTATGGTCATTGATGTAATGTAAAGAATTGTAGTCGCAGTAATGTCCTTATCTTCAGATCACGTTCGTGTTACTAGATACCAATACAGTCGTAACTGCCTATCAATTCATTCTATTAATCCCAGCAATGCTATAGCCCACTTATTCCTTCAATCCTTCCTTTGAGATACAAAGTATAAGTAAGTATTGACCCCGATCTCCAGATCGTCGGTTGAGGCTGAATATCATATTCTGTAGATGATATACCTAAAAGTATATATATCCCACCAAATCTAGCATGTCCTCACGAGACGTCGACCGTCGTGACGTCAGGATGTGTACTCCCGGCCGATAGCTCGACGTGGTTGCAGGTCGCAATTGGCATGCAGTAAGCGCTAGCCTGAAGCACAGCCGAGTCGCGTCGGTAGACGCTGCCTAGCCATTACAAATATCTTGCAAAAATGAGACATACCGATTATCCTTTGAGCGTCGACGGCCGTTGCTGGTGCGAAGTATAGTTCTATGAACGTTAGATGTCAATATCACGGCGTGTGGCCGGCATGGTGATGGGCCGATATCCAGGACGATTGTTGACAGGTGGGATTTGTGGATTGATTGATTGAGAGAAGCGGCGATGTGTTGCCGACAGCTTGGCAGCTTGGCGACTGCTCCTTTCGGCGTCCCGCTTCCCGCCAGCCAACGATTTACTCTCTACAAGAGCTTTACGTTTTCGCATTGGTCATGCCGCCCGGCCGTCCGTATCGGATTCCGATGCAATGCAGCGTGCTCGGAGTCCGGATGGGTCGTCATGACAGAAGCGGATCTCGCGTTCTGAAACCTCGCAGAGGACGGCATGGGGGTCCAAAGAATTCGAAGGCGTGGGATGTCAGGCGCACATGCACTGGATCGAAGATGGATACCGTTGCCCGATGCGTAAGTGCATGTTACTGGCTGGCGGGTTCGGTGCCGCTTTCTCAGTCGGCTCGGCAGTGGATGGCGGACTTTTAGTGACGGTATGCATGAATGCACGTTAGTTCGCGGGGGTAGCATCCAGAACCATTCCATACCATTTTACTTGTATTGTTCTTGCGGTGTTTGCAGGCAGATTTGTGAGGAAACGAGCGAACGCGATAAGTTGGGCACGACTCATGCCGAGTATACTCCTACTGGTCGACTCAAGGCAAGGATCGCGAGGCCAGGACGGCGACTTGGTTAAATATAGTCTTCACAATTTCACTTTAATAACTAACCTCTTCAGCGCTGATACCTAGCAGAGTCTGTACGATCTGCCGTTCGATTCGTTCGCGGTTGCGCCCTGAACGCGGCGGGTGCAGGAAATGGCTGCCTGGTAACTAAACTCCTTCGAGTGGATGCGGGTGTACCGAATACTCCTAGCCTACCAATAATCAACGCAGAGGCTGAACATTATATTAACAGGCGTGTCGCACAAACTTGATGATAGTATGGAAGTATATATGCACTGGTCATGAGTTCTATCTGTGCTGCGGCATGCTACACCCAGCCTACTTCAATCACGAGTCTGCGATATCTATACATCTGTGTATATGTAGAGAACGAAAAACGCCGAATCTAGCCAAGCCAGTCACCGCAGCTGAGCCATGAGGGAAATGTCTGCAGGCCTACAATATATTGTATACACACAGATACTAGTATACCGAGTAAACCAGGTGTACGTACCAAGCTAGAAAGCATTTGTACAATACAATCGATTGTGCGGCTTCAATCTGGGGTATATCTTTACAGCTTCCGTTTCAAGCGGTTTTTCTCCAATCTTACATCCGGTGCCTGGTACACGTTGAGGATTCACACACATATAGTACTAGCTAGTGTACAGAAAATCCTCCAGGTGATAATACCAGTAGGAATATAATTGGTAGGATAAATACAAAGTATGTATCCAGTCGGCAGTGACTCTGTTTAGTGGTGTACGTAAGTATATATACCGTAGATACCCTGGTCCCTGCGGTCGTGAACGCCGTTTGTCGATCACATCGCTTACACTTTTTCGACGTGTATAGGTCTTTGTTTCGGAACACTCTTCCAGCATGAGTATTGTACGGACTACGTTTTGAGGGTTCGTTGAATCGTTGAGTGCAGTTATTGCGGCCTGGATATATTAATATAGCTCGACCGGGAGAGCTACCGTGCATTTCCATAATATTGGTTCCGGCTACCGAAGTTGCCGATCAGGGTGTGGTGAGCGTTTTGTGTGCTCGCCTGTCGATATTAATTGATGTGTGGGCTGATCTTTCCGGGATGCTGCCTGATCTGATTCATAAATAAGATCCCCACCGGTTCCAACACCGATAATCTGTATCATATAGGCCTCTTAAGTATGGTTGAATGTTCGGGACTTATAAATTTATCGATATGGGAGCGGGGAAGATATGAACGTAATGGGGTACCCTTGATATATCATCCTTGTTGTCGCCATCTGCATCTGGCTATTATTCGGCGAAATTTGCGGGTATCCAACGAGACCACGGGTATCCATACACATATATATAGCTAACATTTCTATCGATATTGTGAAGAATTATATCACTCATGAGAGATAGCTGCATGACGAACATCTCTTAGAGGCTGATGATAGAGGCCGGGAGTAATAGAACGAGATGCTTTACCGCTATGCATGCCCCACCATGGAGCTCAGCCAGAGAGACTTTATCGACTGACTATTATTCCGAAAATTTGATATATACATAATGATATTCGAATTGGTATATATGATGGTTTGAATTCATGTTGAGGCGTGTATATGCGAGCTATATATCGCTCATGGACCAGTAGATGCGAACTGGTCGATACCACTAGCTATATAAACACTTCGTATAATACCATATTCACTTTCGGTCGGATGCCAGTGCACATATTAGCTTCTTGAGAGTGTCTCGCGATAATATGGTCTTGACAGGTAGAGCATTCATCGCGCAGGCAGCGTGTTGACGCAGCGCACCGATGTGCTTTGAGGAGGGGTGATGAGCGGCCCCCGCGGATCCGGTAGGAACGAAAGGCTTTCCATGCAACAAGTGCTGTATATGTAGGTGTATATATAGCAGAACTTTGCAGAGGTCATTCCGTATTGATACTGCATAGTAGCTCGATGGCCGCCGTTCTGGAAGTATCCTTCGATAAACATTTCTGCGTGATATTCTCGCTTCGAGGAGATATGCTTGGGCCGTCATAATTGTCGGCCATTTTGGCAACGCCCCTTTGCTGATTGTTCTTTAGGATCGATAAGGAGTCAAAGTAGACCATACATCTGCATCATCAGCCCAGCATAATGGCTTACATGAACGTCTTCCCGCCTCTATATTGGCTGTTTCTCATATCCAATGCTTTGGGTGGTTGATGAATTGTTCGCATTGATTTGTGTTCGATTCTTCTTGGATCTGAGGTTTACCGTTGACTAAATCACCAGTATGACAGTGCGCTACCATAATATGATAACGCACCCCTCAGATAGTCGGCGAGCTTTATCTCAGAATACTCGCCATGTCTCAGCATCTGAACCGCCTTGAACATGCTTATAGAAGAGCCCATTGTGAAGTGGGCCAATTCAAAGACGTGTAGGCACCAGCTGCATCTGTTGGACTCTTGCATCTGCCCTAGCCACATCGTACATGGGCGGTGTCAGCACCCGATGTGCTGGCATACAGTATTTTCAGTTCTTCAAGTCGCCACTAGGCGGGAGCGCTTGAGCGCTCCTTGCGAGTTTGGCATCATAACCTCCAGCTGGTAGTTGTCTCCAGGCTCACGCAAGCCCTGCCAATATAAACCAAGGTTTATGAAACAGTTTGCATTCGTCTGTGATCGAATGGACTGCCATAATTTGTAGATGAGGGTCCGTGCCTCGTATCGATAACGCGTAGAGGTAGTGATATTACGGCTTATGAATCGCTGACATATCTGTTGCTGACGCGACAACTCATCTTGGACTTTCCGCCGGGACACTCAGCTGCAGCTGCATAGCACGCATTTATTCTGGCCGTTTTGCGCGAATATCTGATGCGGCTCTCCTTGCAATTTCATACCCTGAAGCCATCCTGCAGGCTTCCCATGGTCATCTCTGTACGAGCTCTTGCAATGGTTCGAACCCCGTGTCAAGTTTTGCGGCTATATATAGATATATACCGTTAGGCCATCCTTCGCTTCCGCAAGATGACCTATTCGCCCATTATTTGTTGTGAGTTCTTGCAGAATGTTTGGTCGTATCGATATGCATCAATCGGCCGTTACGAGGTTTTCGAATGGCACGTCATAGTGCTCGTGTGGAGACGGTGGCGAGATTTCCGGATTATTCTTTCCCTTGTTGTATCTTGAGGTCCATAGTCATGTCACTTCTGCTGGGACCTAGCTATGAAATCCTCAAAGTCGAGAGTGTAATTGATAAGGCAAATATATCGAGTCTTTTTAGAATTTGCGATGGTTCAGGACCACTCGACATTGTAACAAGCGTGATGTGAATGGCTGCCAGTGTCCTGGGCATGTGGGTACCTAGAGCTGTCCTCTGAGATTGGCAGTCTTGCTGTATCTTATTTGACCGACTCATCATTGCATGGACTGGACTCTGAATGTCTGCGTTTCGAAAGAGCCAGACCAGCCCGAATGTATGTGAGTTCCGATCTTTCTTGATGAATGTCAAGCCCCTAGAAGCCTGCAGGTTAGCTTCACTTGAGTGGACGAGGTGACGGATGGGAATTGGCATCGCGTACGTTGTATTTGCTAATGTTGCACCTCCATGAAGTAAAAATATGCATGCTCGACGTTGCACTCAGATATGGGACGAAGCATGTACCTCTCGTGGGCTCATATTTGCGTACGATAGATGTTTTCACCATAGCTAGGGGAACAACCACGTTGAGTTCAGTCGGTTTCTGATTGATGTTAGAAGTAAACTCAAGATATATATCAAGACGAGCTTGGAAGGTACTCACGTGGAATTTTAGATGTGAGGGCTTCCACACCATTCATTAGATAGATACCATAGTGCTCTAGCGTTTGGCATATACCAGCACCGAGTTTCTTCTTCAATAGCAGAGGGTTGGTCTCCAGCTCGAAGTAGGCATCTGCAGGAAGAGAGGTCGGGGTGGGTATGCGTTAACCAGGTTGTAGATTCGTGGGAATGCCGTGTAGCACTGCAAAGTGTAGGCGATAGGCTGTATGAGTGTAACAGTCCATAACTTGTGAGATATGGGGATCTCTAGACATCGACAATACGTAAATATGACTTCGATAAATCATCCTTGGGACTGTAAAGTTGGTGGTGGTGCTGACAAAAGATGGATCCAGCAAATATTTGGGGGTAGATGGCGTGGTACGGTAACGATCATCTAAAGGAGGATGGTGGAGAATGAAAGACGGGATGAAGGATATAGGGTGTACAGAGGTGAAGTCTAGGTAGTTGGAAAGAGAAGGCTCCAGACTTGACGCGCCATCAGGTTTACGTACGCGTATGCGAGATTCTAGGCGGCGCAAACGCAGGCTCCGTTGTCTATTGACAAATCTTGCAATGACACTACGAGTTGCAACGTTGATCGAATATGCCAGGTACTGTTATCAACCGAATTCACGTCGTCTAGAAAATTTTTTCAGTTGCTAGCATCTTGATATTGATATCAGATTCACTATGTACATACTTTTTGGTTCACGTTGGGAAATCTATAACAAATTTCCGCGGATGTAGTCTCTGTCCTATATTTCCTGTCATTTTTTCGATTGTCTTCACAAGGTTAAGGAGCAGTATGGACTCTGATATTGGCTTCGGCTCTGCTGTTGCAGTGCATGAAGAGTATGCTTTTTTTCTGACGGCAACTCGGCAAGAGTGCTTTGCCAGCGTATTGTATGTGTAACATATCACGACCTTCACTCCTACCGGCGTCCTGCGAAGTATTTCTCCACATTTGATTTTATTACATAATTCACCCAATTGCATTGTTGGATTTGTACATGGCTGGGAAGCGACTACGGCGACATTGATTTTCGAAAAGATGGAGGCCGGTCCGCTCGCTTGTCTGCTTTCAGATTTCTGTACCCCAACCACGGCCCGGCCATCGATATATCATAACTGCGGAGATCACTATCATAATGTATATGAGGTCGTTTCATCGGTATGTATGCCCACCGTTTAGGAACTATTCTGCGAGCTCGGCATCAGCCTTGCGGAGCCAAAGTGCAGTTCTTCGGCTTGGCAGCCAGGTCCGAACCACGGAACAGTTGGTCCTTGTCGTCAGCCCTGCAGTTCTGATCTATTTGAGAAATGCGCTCCAACCGACACTCCAATGAACTTCAAGAATCAATCTGCGACCCCACTGCGAGTGCTCCGCCACGTCGCTGGCAGAGCTCGAGCCGGCCCGTAAGCAAGCCGCCCGCCGACAATGCTTGGTATCTTTTACGAGAAGCTTAGCTTACTTGGTACTTGGCTTGGAGGTATCGCTGGAGATGGAATCAGCAACACAGACTCGTCCAATTGACCACAGATATCAGATGCGCATGCCAATATGAGCGCTCTTGAGAATTGCATCTAGCGACGGTGGCGTCCATGAATGCAACGGTATCTAACACGGATGGGGATGTCGGAGAACATTCTGCGACAGTCTGTGCGCTCCTGAGATGCAAGATGACGATGCTTATAGATTCATCAGTGGGTTGAATCTAATCTGGGGAAACGAAGCTGGATTTTACGTACACGCTCCGACTTCTTCGCTATGCAAATCCAATCGCATCGTGCACTAGACGAGATTTTGAATTCTTGCCGCGGCGAAACTTCCCTAATCGGAATGGCCGATGACAGCCCTACGCAAAGAGACTGCAATGCAGCAAAACGACATGGTAGAATTGTGATATGTCGGTATCGTGGGCAGAGCACATACACACGTCGAAGATCTCTCAGTAGACAAGGTGCCTCGTGAGAAGTATCGTGAAGTAAACAGTATAAAAACCCCAGACTTCGCTCCGGAGATCTCGATCCTTTTCTCTATCAGCATCAGCATCAGAACCAGAAAGCAGACGACAATCCAGCGATAGATTCTCAAATCTCTTTTTCAACCAAAACCTCGCCTCTTCAGATCTCAATCCTTTAATTTTACCATCAAAATGCCTTCCTTCTCTCGCATCATCATTGGCGCCATCGTTACCGTTATGGCATCTGCTACTCCGTTCGCAGTCGCTCCGCGTGATATTCACGTTTGCTGGGGACCAGACTCCAAGGGAACTGACGGAACCGGAACTCCAGCTCCAGCGTGGTGCGGCAATGCTCACTGGGAGGACTCCTACACTGCACCTCTCGCAGTCATTAAGGATACAGGAGCCTCCATCGACGTGACGGCTCAGGCTCATCAGACCTTCGGACCGATCCACTGTTGCAACTCTTGCAAGACCGCAGAAGGTTGTATTGGCTGGCAGATGTGAGTACTCTTTCGATTCCCATTATCATATATGCAAGTCGCCAGATATGAACAGTTGTCTGATTGCTTGACTTCAGTAACACCAACTGCGACTGTATCATCTGGAAGACCAACGTGTCTTCGCTCCCCAATATTGAATTTGGCGTCTATGGCGGCCCATTCCAGAACCAGTCCGGGACGTTCCACCCCAGCCCACTCTTTGTCACCAGCATTACCCTCTAGGTATTCTACTCGGATATCGACTGGATGGCCAAGTGACTGGTAGTGGTTACCTCATCATGTATATCATGTATATATTCAGCATGCTCGGGGCGATTGAAGTTTCCTCCTTGCATGCGGAGTTGGCTATCCTATGACTTCCCTTACTCACTCACCGAATACCCTCGTTCAATTATTGGCATTTTGTTTACTTGTGTCTTTTGGGAGTCTTCTCCGGTTTCACAGTACGGAAGAGAATGTTCTGTCCACTCTTTTCGCATGTATATAAATATATATATCGAGACATATGCAATGTGTTTCTACTATATTTCTATTCCGAACTCGGTAATTAAGCGGGCCAGATGTTTTTCAACCAATATGGAGACTGCTAGTCTACGCCATCGGGATTTTTAGAGGTTTAAGTAGAGAAGAATAGTATTCCGATAGATTAAGTGTGAAACCACGAAATTAAATACATATATCGTAAGGAGCGTGGGGAAAGGAACAGCTAGCTAAAGGAAAGGATATTAGGACTTATTTCATGTCCATTATGCCGATTAAGGGAATCGTCGAGACTTCGTATTCATGCGGAGTCGTGAGGCAACACAAAAGGCTCTTCCACCGTGCCTTCGCCTGTACGTGTGAAGGATATTATAAAACACAAACATGCGCAACCGGAAAGAGAACAAGTGGAGTGTATGATGAGCTGAGATCGAGGGCTAGTAGTATAGAAGCACTAGTATAATCTCAGTTAGGAGAAATAGAAAACACATTCGTAGCAATTACCATAAAATATTTCCGACTGACGTTGCACTATCTTGTAGTGGTGAGGGCTTGAGGATGGATATATCAAGTCTCAGATTATTAAGCGCGGTAGCCGTGGTACGGAGGCGGCGTGGGCTTGCAGTAGTAGACGGTAGTGGTCTTGGTATACTGATTATACGGGCAGGTAGTGACAATCTTAGTTGTGGTAACCTTGACAGTCGCGTACTGAGTCGCATATTGGACGACAGTCTTGTATACAGTCTTGGTGGCGTACGCAGTGACTGTCTGTGGCGGGGCGGTGACGGTGGCGTATTTGGTGATAGTTGCAGGCTGTGCAGTCACTGTAGCGTATTTCGTGACGGTAGCGTACTTGGTGACTGTGGCGTATTGGGTGACTGTGGCAGCCGGGAGAGTGACGGTTACGTAATCTCTCACGGTGGAGGCTGGAAGAGTGGTGGTGACAGTTTCGTAGTCGGTGACTGTGGACGCTGGCTGGGTGACATATCGGACGACTAAGATATACTGGTTAGCATCATCTAATTGACGTAGGATCAATGACGAGGATAGGATGCGATATATAAAAGCCTACCTGTGCTAGTGTATCTGCGGGTCACAGTTTTGGTGGCGGTGGCCTGGGGGAGGGTAGAGATGGAAGTCTCCGTGACGGTGCTAGCAGCCGGGCATGTGTTTGTATTGACGGGCTCACTTGTGGTTGCCGGTGGAGAATAGTATGGTGGAGGAGTGTTGTATGGCGGAGGAGACGGCGGAGTAGTAGTGGGCCGATAAGGTGGCGGCGGTGAGTGGTAGGGTGGCGGAGGGGGGTTATAGTAATGCTGAGGCTCTGCATCTCGTCGTTCGGCCTGGCCAGGAGCTGCCAAAACGAAGGAAGGGAGGAGGAGGGCTCCAGACAAGGTGAGGAGGCTAGAGAACAACATATTGAGATAGTGAAGCTAGCGAAGAAGAGGACGCGTTTAAGTGTATTGATCTATACGATTAAGACTGTAACTTGTGCTAGACTTTTGTTCTTCAATGAAGATAGAACTATAGAACTACCAATCAAATAGAGAAGTGCGTCTATCGTGAATGAAGCGAATGTTGCAGTTTTTGCGTTGTCTACACAGAAACGAAGGTCTGGTGTGTCCGTCGATAGCTAATGTACAGCTTCGATGGGAAAGAGAGGGCTTTAAATGGACATTACCAGCACGATTTATACAAGAATCTACACCTATATGATCCTATGATTTTGGCTTTGGGCAATTGCGAGCTCCAAGGAATGAGGTCCATCTCGGAAGCGACCCAATTGGCGGTTGCACGCTTATGGCCAGTCACATCTCGTCCTACCGTCGATGAGATCCTTGCTGGCTAGAGCTGTTGGTTAGCCTGTAGGGGATTCCGGAAGGAGAGGAATACCTAGCAGGAATGGCAGTTTGGGAGCTTGCTTCTTTGTTCTCTGTCTTCGTATAAGTGATTGTCTGTGGATATGCATAGAGGCGTTTTTAGATCTCCTGTGCAACAAGTACTAGTTTCCTATGATGCATGCCTAGTCGGAGCTCTGGAAGCCCGGTACCGACGGAATTTATCGGGTAGAGTGTTCATTGAGCCTGGGAGCCGCCAAGGGCTCATGGTGACGAGTAGATTCTTGGATCACGGCTTGGGGTTCGCTATCTGGTATACTGGTAACATGGATTCATAACCTTGTAGACTGGGGGAGCTCTCGTGCCGAATGCCGGGACAATCAAAGATGATATTTGAGAGTAGTGAATGGCGTGACCCAGCCTTGAACGTCGATAACAAGGGTAAGTGGTTCCGGACAATGACCGACGCAATTTCCAACTGAGCAGTCTGCAATTTGAAGCTGCATCCATCCGTGAACAAAGAAACCTAAATTTATCATCAATTTACCATTTCCATGATCATGGATCCAGTCGTCTTGATGTTCGTTTCCAACAAAGTTTAGGCAGTCAGAATACAGGTATCTAGTTGGCTCTCGAATGCTGTTCGGAGTAGGTAGTGCAGACCTTAGCTTTTGTCCAGCGGTGCGCCACATAGTTGGATGTTGTAGGCTCGAGAGAACTATCTCGATCGAACTATATGAGCAAGGACTCGCGTTGCCCAGGTCCGGTCAGGCAACAGCACAGGAATCCTTTGATGATACGTATATCGGTGCTAATTTTAGAGACGAACAGACCAGTCCATGATCACCTGGTCATCTGTCGTCTGTCCAGGGCCCTCGATCTCGCGAATCAAACTGTTGGATCTTGTTGGGAAATCAGCTAGGCCGATCAACTTACCCTGTCCACCAGCTCGCCGGACGAAAATGTTGCAGGTTCAATTTTCTTCACGTTGAACACGTGGAACCGTGGCCCTCAGCCATCCAACAGAAATCTGTCAATCCATCGCTTGCAGGGGTATCGGCCCGTACTCTCGAAGGGTTTACAGGGGAACAATCTACACTGCATGATGCATGCATGATGTAGTATAATGTAGTATGCCGATTGGATTGGTCCATGTATGGATGAAAAATGGCAGTGCAGTATCCTGGATCCTGGTCAACCAACGTTGTGGACCTTATCGATTGAAAATCAAGAAGGTTGGTGAGCGAGGTGGTTGGCCGAGTCGATCGAGGGCTCCGCTGCTTATGTATGCAGTGTGTGTAGGTTCCAGCGTACATGTCTCTGCCATGAAAACATGTGTGCTGACCGGAAAGAGCAGGAGAGCTCATGTTATTCAGTGAATAGAGTATGGAGCTGGTGCGGCCTATCTCCGTTTCTGTCGTCGTAATATGGCCCCACTGCTTGTCAGGGCTGAACTGATTACGATCACCGGATCCTTCATATGCGGCTCGGGACGCGGAGGCGGGACGATCCAAAAGCTATATTATCCCAGCCCTCTTAATTTTTGTTCCTGATAATCAAGGATGGTCCACGTCGGCCGACGTTTACCTAAGATCTTACTACCCTGTCGCACATTGACGATATCTTGATCGACCATATGCATATGTGCGCCCATGCTGGCGTCGATGAAATGATTTCTGAGCTGATCGCAACATATACAACAAGCCAACGTTGAGGCCAAATGCATTGCTACGTCGCTACCGCCACAGCACAGCACAGGATTTGTCTGCAATACGACGTAAAGGAGCACTGTTTTGCGGGATTGATCGATTGGTGAGAGTCCTGGGTGCACTGCAGCTCGATAGCGAGGACCTTTGCTTGATTCAATGGCGTCCTTGCAAAGACTGACTCGCAGGCCTGCACGATCCCTCGGAGTTATCAAAAATAGCTGGCCAACAGCTGGCGGCGGTGCTGGAAACATTGTCGCACAAGCAACTGAATCGGGAATGCAGAGGCACCGTGCAGAGTTCCCACGGGGGCTGTCCAGGTAGGAGGTAGCACAGGGCGTGCACGCGGAGAGTAAAAGCAGGGTTACCGGAATTGTCGGCGTGGCAAACTGGCAGACATTCCCCGCAACGAATCATGCAGCTGTAATGAGACGTAGCTCTGACGATTTCGCTGAGCGTAGAAGGATACACTTTGGTAATCATTTTTATCCAGTAATTAAGATTTATGGTGCCTTAAGTTGACATATGCATTAATCTTGTTTTCAATCAGCTTGCCGATTTTATCGTTGTCTAGAGGAATACATTCGAGTCCTCAGAATACAAGCTTCGTATTTGTGCTGTTGTAAATCATATTCACCACATGTCTCTGCCACTAAACGTCGCAATTGAGTCCAATGGGCCCGAGCTCCAGATCCAAGAGTTGGCGGGCCAGGTTCGCAAGGCAGCAGAAGTAACGTAACATCGCTTCATGAATTCACCCTCGCCGCTTCAATAATTCGAAGCCCATGAAATACTTAGTCTAGTTGTGTTCATGCACTCATCCATGTATCCGCCCACTCGTCTGGGCCATTGATTCTTCTCTTCCTACTCGGCGTCCAAATATTGCAAATTGCTTCGAATGTACGGCTGAGCTGAGCGGAACACTAAGTCTGCTGGGCTCGAGCTCGGCTGCATAGCACTTCAGGATGTGTATCCAATCAGGAACATTTCTGCTGAATGTCGTACAAGCACGAGCAAACCCGCGGACTCGCTTCCAGTGAACGCTGTGTTGTCCAAGACTTTTACCTCGGATGTGAACCCGAGACAAGCCCGAGATATCAGATCGCGAATAAGCCGGGTGGGTCGCATTCCAGGAAACCTTATTAAACGAAGTACGAGTTGGCTGGGTGGTGTAGACTGGATTGGAAAAAGGCCGGTATCGCAGTCAAAGCGAAAGAGGCCGGTCTTCCACAACTAGATGACCCACCAACGGCCGAGAGTATCTCTGTCCACCAAAGTGTCAATCTTGGGCAGGCAGATCGATTAATTGTCTTGCTTGGGCTAGCGCTAGCTCTGGAAGATTGTTGCCCAATCAAACCGAAGCGGGGACCAAATACGGGCTCATAAACGATACAGTACTCCCAGAAATTCGGATATTTTCGCACATGCCGACAAGATTACATTGCGGTGCGAGTCATGAGCACACGGTGGTGGCGTTATCGGCTCTGCCTTAGCATCCGTCAAGCAGAAAGCTTGGCTGTTAGCGCTTTTAGCGTAGATTGATCCGACAGAAGATTTATTACTCTTCATTAAAGGCAGTGTCGAAGGAAAGATTCTAGAAGCTTAAGATCCAAGGTTCGGGCCTCCCGCCAGACGATGTGTTCGTTAGATGCGACCAGCAGTAAACAGCAATCTCCTGCCTTCGGTGGCTAGAATTTTTTCGACACCACGCGTTATAGCGTCAACATGCCCGAGGAAAGAAAAGAGTACCGCTGTAAGTTTACGGCCCTCCCGGATAGCTGAGAAATCCTAGAGAGATCCAAGCCAATGGTAACTTTACCCTAGCGCAAAATCAGAGTGGCCGAATCCATCAATATCAAGTCATCAGTCCTATGTTTCGGCTATGAGATCGGCATAGAGGTACCTCATTACTCTGGAAAGCGAAAAACCTGCAAGCTGGCTTATTGATTTGTCAACTTTGAATGCGATATGAGCGATCAATATCTTCGCAGATGATTGGTACAAGACAAGATCTCTTCCATGTTTCCGAGCCGGATCAAGCATTTGGGCCGATGAGTGGTCTTTTCGCCCCTCGCCTCTTCGACTTAGGGCTCGTGCGAGACACGCTGCCTGGAGCTTTGCGACGATGTCTTAGTTTGCCCTTGCCATCTTTATGATAGAAAGCGGCGGCTCTTCTGGATTTTCCCACCATTGGCAGCGACGAAAATGCGGAGAAGTGGGGAAGCCCAACGGCAACTGTCGGCATGACCAACGGACTCGCCGTGAAGCAGAAGCAAGATTTTTCTCGTTCCTCATGATGATTCAAGAGGTTGTGGATGATGTAGTTCTAAGCGGTTTAGCGGCAAAGACGGCAACGGACGAACGTCCTCGCAACACGCTAGCCGAACAGCGATTGCCCCAGTCACTTTGGGCGGTTGACAGGCCTCGACTATTTACGTTTTCAGGCCTGTGAAAAAAGAGTAGGATTATCACGAAGAATGTAATCCGGGGCAACGATGCTAAAACCTGGAGAAACGAAACCTCAATGCCTGCGCCTATATAAGGCTGGGCCATCCGCTTCCGTAAAACTTCTCATTCTTTCGCTCCGTCCGTCATCGCCCCGCCCTGGTACTGGGATCGCCGCCGTGCGACCAATAAGGTTTCTATTGCAGAGGACCTGCCAAATCAAATACCTCAACAGCTCGACTTGCCCTTCTTTGCGCGGAGGACCCTGAGAGCTGCTGCCCAGGTTCTTTTGTTTAAATCTTCTGTCGTCGGCCGGTCGATTGTCGACAATCGTTCATTTTCGTCTGGTTAAGTTTTTGTCCTAACACCTTCCGACCTGGTAATCATGCATATCGCAGGTGAGTACCTGGATTCCAGTAGATCAAAAAACTGAATTGGTCGCGCCGTCGGTGGAACTATACGCTAACAAGGAATATGCTTACAGAGAAGCCATCGCACGAACTACCGAGAGGTAGTCTCGAGAATGGTCATGACCTGGTGGAAGAATATCCCGGACACGTCGACCCAAGCAAGTATGGCGTCAACGAGAGGCGCCTCTTGACCAAGATTGATTTGAGGGTCGTACCGGTTCTCTGCATTCTGTACCTGCTCGCATTCCTGGATCGTGTCAATATCTCAAATGCGGCGCTGTACGGACTCAAGGAGGATCTTGGGTTGTTGCAGGGGACTAGATACAATACGGTCTTGGTTATTTTCTTCGTACCGTATGTTCTGGCTGAGATACCGAGTAATATTATCCTGAAGAAGTTCAAGCCGCACATCTGGGTGAGTACCGGTACCCTGCACAATACTAGGTGAATTTCGGATAATGGAATTTGCTGACACAAAAATATCTAGTTATCTACCTGTATGTTCTTGTTTGGTCTCATGACGATTATGTATGCACCCGCCCGTTATCTGTCCCTCGTGAACCAGAACCGTCGCTAACTTTCAGATGATAGCATGGGTTTCACGCAAAACTACGGTGGTATCCTGACTGTCAGGTTCTTCCTTGGGGTATGTGCTACAAACTTTACCTTAGTAGGATGTTCCACGTGAACAGTGTGCTGACTGGTAATTTTCTATGCAGCTATTCGAAGCCGGCATGTTCCCAGGATGTTTCTACCTCCTGGCCTGTTGGTACAAACGCTCCGAGGCCCAGAAGCGATACTCGTTCTTCTTCTCCTCAACCACCCTTGCCGGTGCGTTCGGTGGCCTCCTCGCCGCTGCTATTGGCAAAATGGACGGCGTCCGTGGCTATCGAGCTTGGAGATGGGTCTTCATTCTCGAGGGTCTGCTCACCGCCTGCGTCGGAATTATCTTCTGGTTCTGCATCCCGGATTTCCCCGAAGACGCCAAATGGCTTACCGACGACGAGCGCGCGTTCATCAAAGCCAAGCTTGAAGCCGATACTGGTGAATCGCATCGTCACGGGAAAATGACGCCGAGGTCCGTTTTCAAGATCCTCGGCGACTGGAAGATCATCATCGGGGGTGTTATGTACCTTGGCCTCATCGTCCCGGCATACGGCTATGCGTACTTCTCGCCGCAGATCGTAAAGAACTTGGGATACTCGCCCATTCAAACACAATTACGGTCTGTGCCGCCATGGGCATGCGCATTCGGCCTCGCTATGATCACCGCTACGTTCTCTGATTTGCTTCGACATCGATACTTGTTCACACTCATTCCGATATTTATCTCGCTCTCTGGATTCATCGTCTTGTTCAAGATCAATGGACCCGTGAACATTAGCACACAGTATGGTGCGCTGTTTTTGTGCGCCATGGGGACGTACAGCGCCATGCCGATTATTGGTAAGGGACATCCTTGCTCACCCATGATAGAATTCGAATAAAAGAGCAATTACTGACTTCGCTCTAGTCTGCTGGTTCGCATGCAATCTTGGGTCTCACGCTAGAAGGGCGGTTGGAACTGGCTGGCAAGTTGGCTTTGGAAACGTAAGTTCCATTCCCTATCGGAGAACTCCCAATCTATCGGTGCCTTGTACCTGACTGTAAATTTCAGATCGGCGGTATCGTCGCCACCTTTGCATTCCTCGCCAAGCAAGCACCAGCCTACCCGACTGGCTACAAGCTCTGCATCTCGTTCATCTGCCTGTCTGCCTTGAGCTGCACAGTCTACTTTATCGGCATCACGCTGGAAAACAAGCGCCGTGATCAAGGCAAACATAAGCTCTCTCACCTCAGCAAGGAGGAGCTGTCGGCTATGGAACTTGGAGACGAGCACCCAGTTTTCAGATATATGACGTAATGCGGCAATGACTCGGCGATATCCATATAGAAATTGCATATCCAGGACGTTGAGCACGTATCTGTTTAGGCATTGAGCATAGATGCATATAATACGACATTACCTACAAGCACCAGGTGGTTGGATTTCACATAGATTTGGATCATTTGCGGGGCGCCCATTCATTTTTTCGCTTGGAAAAGCATTTCTATTCTGTCTGAGCATATGGTCGATCATTTTTGTATATTACGACTCTGCTACTTTGTAGCGTCAATGGTATATACTCTCATTACCATCTAAGTATCAGCTCCACAAATGATTTCTGCATGCTCCGCCACTGCCATCTGGCATTTGCGCATAGGCACCGGGCCCGAAGCTAGTGATCTAACGTTAATAGGCTCGATATAACTTTGTGGGAAGCGAATTGGACCATAACGACATTGCCAACACTTCGCTCGATCCCAGCCCCCGAAACAGGATAGTTAATCCGGTGTTCCACTTTTTCGGTGTGGCATGCACATGCGCAGAATCAAATTATCACCAGATCTGCAGATAGTGCGGGGAGGATGGTGGTGTAGACCTTTGAAAAGTGCGTCACAGCTGTAGCCTTAAACCCGCCTGATCAGTATGCGGTTGGATGACAGTGTGGTGCGCATTGTTGGCGGCCTGGCGACGCCTAGCTAGCCATAGCCAGCCTGCCAGCCATAAACGCAGTCATGAGTTTCCGGCGGTGGGTAGATTGCAAAATGTAGGATATGAGAGATATAAAATGAAGGAATCGCGTTCGCAGCCGATACCGATATAAGCGCGCATTAATTTGTATTCGCATTCCTGGTGCATTCTTCCAAGACGAGCCTTATTCTCAAGCCAGCACACGAGACATCTGTCTGTCGCGCCTCGAATTTCAGCCAAGAAGAAAAATACCACGCGAGCAACGCAGAAACTTCCATTTTCGGTATAACGCGCACTTAAGCACTAGCATTCTCCGACAGCATCCGGCTTGTGAGATATTATCGTTTGTTCAGATTGAATATTACGATATTTACTTGCATATTTGACTCACCGACTGCCTACGTATAGACTCGAGACTATACGTTTAAGGGCATATCACACGCCCAACCCGCCTTATATTCTGCAATCAGTCTAGCGCAGTCGAGTCAGAGTTGTCTGTTGGTCTAAGCATTTGGAAATATATAAAATGGGCTTTCTTGATCATCTTCCTTTGCTTCGTCGGAAGGAACGAAGAGCAAAAAATTCAGTAGTCCGACAAGAAACTCCAGTTAAAGTTACCAACGCTCGTCAAAATGATGAAAAGCCGAAGCAAACCTTGCCAGTGCAGCAGCACATATTGTCCAAATCGGAGCAGCAGGCACAATCTAAAAAGCTTACAACAACCGCCATCACTACAAGCCGGCTTCGCCTCGTCAGACAAGTCTTCCGCGCCTCGTCGAAAAAAGAGCCCATCACAAAAGCATCCAATGATGGCGGCTCTGTTAGCGGCGATTCTGATGCGATTTCAACAGATGAAGCAGCCACGGCTACAGTCCAATCTCGAGTCTCGAAACGGAATTCGCCAAAGACGGTGATCCCGAGTCGACAGTCACAGAACAAAGAAAGTAATCGGCAGCAAGATCAGCAGGATATCGATCTGCCTTCGATTGATCCGCCTTTCAACAACTCAGATTGTGACAAAAATGGAAGCAGACGAGATAGCCAGGGATCCGGCGATTCTACTATTACGGCGAAACCGGATCCGAGCGGCTTTGGCGGTAGCGACCCTGGGCAGAACAGGTATGATGATACCAGTAACGGCCATTCAGATAACTCGACGACGATGAAGGACACAGTCCATAAATCTCCCGAGTCAGCCGCAACTACAACATCAAGCCATTCGTCCCCAGCAATAGCACCAGACGCTGGTATCTCGCGAACCGGATTTTCTCACATTCACGCTATAAGCTACTCGCTTCCCGCTCATACATCTAGCCATTGCGAGACGTCCACTAGCTACTCTCATAGCAGTGGGCACGGCACGTCCAGCTATTCCAGTAGCAGCCATGGCGGACATTCGAGTTATTCGAGCAGCGGGGATGGTGGCTATTCGGGCGGCTCTTACTGCGGTAGCAGCTTTTGAGACGTTCGCGACATCCATGACGGCGCGTAGGTGTTGATATATCTTATTTTCGTCCGGCGTGTATATCGATATATGAGGCATGGGGGTAAATTTCTGATTTATACAGTTTTACGGGACTCTGTTTGTGATCCCTTTGGCACGAGGGCTGGGTCATGGGGCAGTGTGCATTGTGGAAGTTAGAATGTATTATATAATTGTGGGTCGCATATATATACAAGCAAAATGAACTCTTATATACAATAACGTATGCACATGGAATCACTATGCAGGCTTTCTACAGCTACAATGGCCGGCAGCCACCGTATAATCGGGACTTGATAGGCCAGATAAAGAGTCACTTACCACATCATCTCAACTCTCATCACTCCGACCTTCCCTCTAATCTTCACCCACTTGCCATCCCACTCTCTCACTAGCCTCTCCGCCTCGCTAGCGATCTGAAATCTAACAAGCCACTTTCCACCCGGTGCACCACTGGATGTCTGCAGCATCTGCAGGCCGTTTCCAGAGCTATCCCCACCAGGGACCATGTACCTCCCAAATTTGCCTTTCTCAAGAACGTCATACCGCAGCCACACTTGAAGGTATTGCCATTCGGTATGTGCACATAATGTGATCACGGCTGTGCGCCCTGGTGCGCCACCACCTTCATACAGTATACTAGGCACCGCTCCTTCCTTCGGAACTCTGATGAATGAGACTACTTTGAGTTTCGGTGTTGACGACACTACAGCCGAAGAATCAGGGGTTGCAGCGGCGATATCCGATCCAGTTTCCGAAGGTGTGATGGCAGCCGAGAATGGAGGTAGAGTGATAGCACTCCAGTTGATAGCCTTGCTGCCTCTGTGAAATCCGGCAAAATACTGTAGATGGTACCGCATACGGTCTTTAGATCGGAAGTAGAGGTAGTATCGATTCAGGCGCTGAAGTCGAGGGGTTCGTGCCGGGACGACTAGGTGGCAGGTGTTAGCGCTGTGCATGCTGTGGAGGGCTGTAGGCACTGGCCGGCGACTTACTCTGCTCGATATCCATACCGTATCGCTGCCACCCCTTGACCAGAGCTTCGTGGTTGGAGAATATCCTCTCGATATCGCTCTTTATCATTGTAAAACCGCAATTCTCCAAGCAAAGTAGATGGTACACGGCGTCTCTTTTGTCAATTAGTGATGACGCCGGGACCGTACCATCTGCGGGAGGTTTGTTTGATGATCCATCTTGAACAGGTTTGGATTCAGCTGTCATCTGCTTGAGAACAGTTGTATGGCCCTTAGGTAATATGGGAGGCTTGGTCTTCGTGATTGACTGGAGAAGGGCGTCGATTGTGACCTTGCTCTTCTCCATATTGTGAAGAAATCCACCTCCCCTTTGGCGTTTGGTGATCGAATGGCGAAAGGTATTGACAGTCGGATCCCCAGGTGGCCGTGAATAATACCGCGTCCTTATAAGTTGTCGATTGGCAGGTGTGGAGTCTGTGTTCGATATCTGTTGTATGGGGCCAATAACAGGCTCGAAAGCACCAACGGGTCGACGGCGGAACTTGATGGCCGGATGAGAGCTGTCGTGTCTTTCCGGTTCGGTGCCAATATCTTTTGTGCCATTTTCTGAATCCGGAGCAGCGGAATCAGTGGTGGGGGAATATTTTGATATGTACCTCGAAATTTTTAATGGTTTCGGCACGGAGGGTACAGCCTCTGTCGGAACAGCCGCTTCTGATGATACTGTAGAGGTAGCCTGGGCTTTCTTTCTGCCCTTTTGTTTCCTCTTGGTTTGTGATTTGCTTGGAGACCCAGTTCGTCGGACGGGGTCTTTATTGCCTTCTTGCGGCTTCTTTCCATCCGAAGCCGATGAGAAGAACGAGGACGGATTGATCAAGCTACTACTTGCTTGCCCGCCCCAGTCCGCGGTACTTTGGTCGCCCGCGAGAGGTACAACGGCTCGTATTCTGGTGGTAGTTTGGAGCGTCTGGAGGAGCCTCGAGAAACCTAGAGGAAAACGAGGCGGCAATCTCGTCCATTGCAGGCCGATGTATCGCATCAAGGCCTGATGTGTAAATCGAGCAGTGCCGTTGAGGACTCCCGTGGCTGCATGGGTCCTGTAGTTAGAGAACGTGGCGACGCGCCGGACTATCGCGATGTCGTTGAAGGTATCGAATCGGCGTGCTAGCGCTGGCTGTATCGCGGAATAAAGATTTTGAGGTTGGATGCCGTCTTTTGTGTTGCCGCAGCGTTTGTCGTAGATCGCTTATCTGACGCATCTAATCTAATCAGTTCTTACTATTCTCTGCGCGCTAGTATTTCATCATACGCGTTGCTGGTCCAGCACCAATTCTCCACCACTGAGATTTCAAATTTCCGTCACTTTTTTCCCCACAGTACCACTCTCCTTTCGGTGACAAAGTCTCCGTCATGGCGTCCCTGCGCATAGCTGGAGCTGGCATGCGACGATTAGCCGCTCGTGGGCCTTTCGGGACGCTGAACCCACCGCAATACGCTCGTTCAATCCTAGCCTCTCGCCACATCGCGACCTCGCCTCCAAAACGACAGACACCCTCGGCATCTGCCTCAGCGGAAAAGGCTACCCCGACGCGCCTTGTGGATATAAAAGACGGCCCCATTGCCACGTCAGAGACGGAGTTTGGCGAAGAGATCATTGGAGCGCAGGACTGGTCGCGGTCATTTTCAGGGCTTTCTCAGACTCCATTTGCAAAAGAAGTCGCGGATGTCTTGCTCCAACCGCTTGACCCTGCTGAAGTAGAGATAAAACCAGGTACTTAGTCTACGCGTCTTTGTCTTCAATATGTCTGCAGCTTTAACTAACAATCGACCTTGCACCGCTCGCAGATGGAATCATCTACCTCCCCGAGATCAAATACAGACGAATTCTCAACCGCGCATTCGGACCTGGAGGATGGGGTCTTGCCCCTCGTGGGGAAACCCAAATAGCTGAGAAGCCAAACGGCGGTGGCATGGTCACTCGCGAGTACGCCCTAATCTGTCACGGCCGTCTTGTCTCTGTCGCGCGCGGCGAGCAGGACTACTTTGATGAGTTCGGAATTCCCACCGCTATGGAGGCCTGCAAGTCGAATGCTATGATGCGGTGTTGCAAGGACCTTGGCGTCGCGAGCGAGCTGTGGGACCCTAGGTTCATCAAGAAATGGAAGAAGGAAAACGCCAACGAACTCTTCGGCGAACACGTAATCACGAAGAAGAAGAAGAAGCTATGGGTAAGGAAGGGCGATACCCTGGATTACCCTTACCAAGTGTCGAAGTTCGGTTCTTGAGTATTTCGGGCCCTTTCTGCGGATAAGACAGGTGCCGAGAAGGAGCTCGTCGGTGAATCTCCGACCAACTGGCTGACTTGCGGTCTGGCTCACGAGACCGATATCTGCCGTTCCCCGAGAGACTACCTCAGTCTGGGGATGTTGACTGCCGCAAACGCTGCAGCTTCACAATGTACATATTACCACTTTTACAACCGTGTATATAAAATACCCCGGGAAGTGATTTTTGGGAGGCGAGGCTCTCCACTAGAGACGAATATCGCAGACGACCGATCACAACTCAAATTGTTGCGCATGATGCAAGCCCTCTCCTTTATATCACCTCGCAGATAATAATGGCTGCCGTTGGCTCGGGCTGGTGATAGGAATTTCTTGCCGGCCGGCCCGCAGCCCGGAGGTCACCCCTGCGCCCCATTGGAGCCGCACCGGTTCAATCGTGTTACCAACAATAGTAAACCTGCAGTCTCGTTCAAGGAACGATACCATAATTGGATATCGACGGCCCCGCTTTTTATGTAAAACAATCTAAATCGGTCTTATCTCTGCAGACTGTCTGCAGTCAATAAAGCTTGAATCTTACAATAGAAACATGGCAGTTGAGAGCTGACTAGTAAACGGCTGCAGTTGCAAATAATAGTATCTTCCCCGCTCCAGTGGCGCTGCCAAGAGCCTCACATGCATCAAGCTCAAAGTCACGATATAGCCATAAATACAACGGAAGAATCCGCTGCTAAAAATTGGCTTGTATGCTTGGGGAAAATAGCCTGGGAGGAAGAGAACTCGGCTAGGTGGCAATCCGGAGGTCTTTTATTCATGATCTTTCCTTAAGCTGGAAATCGTGCAGGCTTCTAGCCATAGAGATCGTGAATTTGCAATTGCAAGATTGTCGCGGATTTGATGCAAATACTGCAAGGTCGCTAAACCTAGTAGGATGGCGACAGGCATCTCGGACCAAAGAGGTTCCGCTAGACTGAGGTGCCTATGTTCGCTCTTCTGTCAGATAACGTCCGAGAAGGCAGGTCATTTCGTCGGGCGCGCAACCGCTTGCCCTCACGAGTATCAGCCAAGGGTCGCCATTTCGGAGCGCCCAGCCTCCAGGAAGCTTTGACCCAACGGTTTGGCATTTGCCTATACTTCTGAGCGGCAGGGTTAGCAGGAACGCCACGCCAGTTACACAGAGAAGAAAATGGTGCTAGTACGAACACTGCAGGTGGCCTCGACCTGTCATCAGCAAAATTTGGCACAAACCGCTGTATCCGATACTGTAGGTACGCTGCTTGTGATTCACTTGTCTTGCATGCAATATGATACCTGCTTACTCCTCCCACCATTAATAGCCCCTTGTGGTTTAGTCATGGCGATTCTTACCATTTTGCCCGATTTCCTGACCTGACAACAGAAATTTCTTGCAGAAGATAGCAACATGGGTGCTTTGCAGTATGCTGCAGTGCTGGGTCAATGGAGCTGGCAGGTTATTGCCAGTATAGCAGCTGCTCCCTTTATATTGGCCGGGGGGATCCACCTTCAAACCGTTGATCCGTCTAGACTGTGATTTTCCGCTGTTCACTAATCGCTCGAGCTCCGAAAAGTTATATGCACGTCAATGTGCATCTCCGAAATCACCTTCGCTTTTTCCAACTAGGACCATACAGCGCCGTCGGAGTCTCGCTCGGGTTTTACTGAGCTTCAATTTGCAAGAGACGACTAATCATAATTTTCGCTTTCGCATGTTCCACGCCGCTTAATCTCATTAGCGGTGCACGGTGGCCTCGGTATCCCTGGAATTTGTGCTTGCCTACTGCTGCCTCGCAGTCAACGTCCTCGATATTGCCGGGCGAACGGAGTCGCTCAGTGCGAGAGTAAGGTCTGTAGAGCCGTACACAGGAACATTTGACACATATCTCTGTGTCGTTGGGGTTTTTCAGTAGCAATGGTCACCTCGAAGGCCGTTGTTGAGGTGTTGGCCCTTGCGACGACAGCTTCACTGCTTGTCGTCCCGGCCCTAGCACAGGCGAAAAAAAACCCGAAGATTGACCCGGTAGTCAACTTTTGCAAACGGTACCAACATCAAAGTAAGTTAGTCGATAGAACCATATCAGCTATCCGGTAACTTGCCACGTGGAGGTCGAGGGCTAATATAATTGTGTAAATTTTCACCAAATAGGTGCGATAACAGATAAAACACTATTTATCGATGGCGGTACCCAATGGTTCCATGACGATCCAATCGTCTGGGGACAAGCTACCCAAGGCATAAGTGCGTAGCTGCCCTGTCATAACGTTATTGAATGCATATAGATTGCATGGGTCAATGGTGCTAATGGTGTATTACTGATCTGTCTAGACACATACCTGGTCACAACGGACATGTCAGATAGTTGGGATTGGAAGGGGAACATTTCTCAAACAGCCATATATAAAACGACAGAGCCCGGCCGGAAAATTGGTTACGTCCCAGCACTGAATGGTGGCGCCATCTGGCCGAATGCGAACCAAACATCCCTCTACTTCTATGGAGGTACAACGAATTCTAGTCTGAGTGACTTCTCGCTCTACGAAGGGCCCCAGCCGGACGCGCAAACGCTATGGAAGTACAACATTGCGGAAAAGTTCTGGGACCCAGTAGATTATGCAAAAGGATCACCGGATGTTACAAGGGCGTCATTTGGTGGGAGTGTTGTTGCTCCGAAACTGAATAAGGCATATTACCTAGGTGGAGTATTAGACACTGGCTCCACTGATCTTACTGGCGATCTACAATCTCCGAGATTTCTAGATGGATTGCTGGAGTTCGACTTTGCGACTGAGTCAGTTCGCAATATATCTACTTCCGGACTGGGAGCTAGAGCTCGGGCGTATTCGCAGCTCGTCTACATCCCGAACTATGGAAAGGGCGATAGCGCGGCACCAGGAGGAAAGAAAGGTATATTGGTTGCTATCGGCGGAGAAGTGAAGAGTAGCCAGATAATTGATGTTAGCGGAACTCGGAGAGGCGATCCTGTGAGTTTTACTAATAGGGAGATATTATCCAGTGACTTGACTAACGTGTAGAGTAGGTTCCCATGTCCGATATCGCGATATACGATATTGGGACGGAAAGCTGGTACGTCCAGCAAGCAGAGCCACATGCTCTCGAATTCCCGGCGCCGCGAGTAGACCATTGCATCGTGGTCAAGGCGGCGCCCGATAACTCGAGCCACGCGATGTAATTTAAACCCGAGCCACACTGCCTGAATGTTGACGGCGTAGGAAGCTAACGTTCATCAAGATATATGTACGGTGGTACAAATTACAATGGTACCAGGGTCGCGAGGCCTCTTGACGATGTATGGATCTTGGCAGTGCCTAGTTTCCAATGGATCAAGGTAAGTTCGTGTAATTTTCCATTGCAGAAGTATAGCAAGGCCATGCTAATTGGTGTGTCCTGGTGCAGATTTTCGAAGGAGAATCACCTCGATGGGGCCATACATGTCATGTTGCCCCGCAGGGTCGTCAGATGATAACCGTTGGTGGGCTGGGAACGGGCTACACTGCCGATTTCAACGATAGCAGGTGCGACTGGGAGGCTAAATCTGTCGCACTCTACGATCTTACGACACTTCAGTGGGGAAGCGCATTTCTGGCGCACAGCGACCCTTACCAACTGCCGGTTGAGGTTGCCCAGAGAATTAATGGGACGTAAGTAGCACAAATCCATTACAAATCTGGGTTATTTTGTCTATCACACTTGATGAAGAGTCTGACGCAAATGTGAAATCTAGCCAAGCTGGTGGCGGAAGTATCAAGACCCCTCCTGGCGGCTGGTCCA
Source organism: Orbilia brochopaga (assembly GCA_036872635.1). Classification (NCBI taxonomy): domain Eukaryota; kingdom Fungi; phylum Ascomycota; class Orbiliomycetes; order Orbiliales; family Orbiliaceae; genus Orbilia; species Orbilia brochopaga. The sequence continues at coordinate 1,628,790 of JAVHNQ010000007.1, read as the reverse complement.
ATCCCGATTTACAGCAGCTTTTTATCGATATCCCCGCGCCACCGAAAAAATCCAACAAGGCAGTGATAGCTGGCAGTGTTGTTGGCGGCATAGGCGGACTCAGTCTATTAGCCCTTGCAGCATTCTTCCTCTATCGGAAATATCTAAGGCGAACAGATCGTCCAATTCCGCCGCCGCCAGAAGCCCAACAATGGGCCAAACCAGAGCTCGAAGGGGGTCTAGTCGACGGTAGTGAGTCGCCGAAGTCCGAGACTCCATCTGGACCAAAGGTATTCTACGAAATCGACGGCAGAGTGCATCGACTCGAACTTGGAACGCACAAGGAAATTCCCACGGAACTCCCTTGAGAATGATAATGAACGACGACAAAACTGACGGCCTAATTCCTAATGCGAAACGTAGCGACTACGGAGTGCTTATCTCGTGTATATGTATATTTGTGTACAAAATAGGGTTGGTTTGCTATTTCACCGTAATTTCCTTTGTATATATGCCTTCATGAGCAAATGATACCACCTTTTCTTATCTCTCCTTTCAACTGCTGTTATCTTATCCTTGATTAATTGAAAAAACTACGCATGATTCATTTTCGCATTGATGTCTTTGGCTAAATAATACCATCGGCCGATCTGCTGTGGATATTGAACACATTTCTCGAAACATATCAATCCCAGATGTGCATCCGACACTGATTTCTCTTTCCTCAGTGAAAAATGATAAACTAAATAAACCCCCAAGCTCGGATATTAATAGCGTGCTTAGTAGCTGCTAGCTGTGCATAGTTCTTATCTGGCGCGGCAGATATGAGAGTCGAACGTAGATCGCGAAGACATCTCACAAGATCAATTTTGAGGAATTGTTTGGTAGGCCGAAGTTCCATCTTGTTCTTATCGCTTAGCTCATTGCACCTTGTGCGTCTCATATATTACCAACCATCATCTCTCACGGGCGACCACCCCGAAGTTGAGCGCGAGCTCCATCCTGACGCCATTTGATCTCCTGGATACACTCGGGGTGAAAGCTGTGTTCGGCTTGGAGCACCAGGCTGACTCATTTGGTTTGAACGCGGGCTCATACCAGAAGCAATTCGCTCGTCAATCGACGGAAGCTGGTTTGAACGGGGACTTCTTCCAGAGTTAAGTCTAGAATCGCTACCCCTGCTTGAGACAGAACTCCGACCGGAATTTCTGCTTAGGGCAGGGCTTCGGGCGGCATTGCTCAAGTTGTCGTCGCCCCAGCCTGACTGCGGATTTTGGCTGGGGCCAGCTTCGTTGTCCCAAGCTTGGTTCGAGTGAGAGCTTCCTCTGGAGTTGTCCCAGGGATCGTCCGCCCTGCTGGGACCGGGACTCATTGAACCGCCAGCTATGTTGTGATTATCATTCTGATTTGATCGAGAACTTTGACCGGAGTTGCGTCGAGAGCCGTTAATACTGCCCGAATATGGTTCTTGACTGCGGACTTGAGCCTCCCAATTATCCAGCATTGTTCGATTTGGAGTTCCCGTCCTGCTAGAAGTCAAAGGTGTAGTTCTACGAGGAGTGGGAGCTAAAGGCGCGACCCTGTTAGGAGTTGACGTTGTACTTCTACTGGGAGTCCTTGGGTCTGTGGGCTGTCTTGAGGGCGGATTTAGACCGGAAGTTGGCTGTACAACCTGGTCCAGGGACGAAAATGTACCTAGACCGCCCCTGCTACTTCCCACTTCTCTTGGGGACGAAGTTTTACTGTAAGCGATTCTATCGTTCGTTCGGGTTGAGGGTGAGCCGGGGCCTGGATTCGGGGGGTTCCAGCCCAGGTCCATCGCAGCTGGTTCCCTACCGAAATCGTCCATAGGACCTGTAGGTGGGATTGGACTCAGACCTGGAGCGTTCCGCTCGGTTTGCCTAGAGGAGGGAGTTTGAGCAAAGGTAGTTCTGTTGTTCCTGGGCCTTGGAGCCCGGGTTTGGCCTTCCGGAAGGTTCCAGTTTGATTCCCTTGAAGACGAACTTCGACCGGAATTACTCGCATTGTCCAGAAGATTCGGCGAGAGCTGTCTACCAGTTGGCAGTGGCGAAAAAGGATTAGAAACCCTCGGGGACCGCCGGTCTGATTCCCTCGAAGATGTACTCCGTCCGGAAACGCTTACATTGTCGATCTCAAGCGAAATTGGACCCGGAATATTTCTATTGCTCGTAGGTCTTGGGGATATGATCGGTACTCGAGGGGACGGCCAGTCAGACTCTCGTGAGGATGAGCTCCGGCCGGATAAGCTCGCATTGTCGTTACGGTTTGCAGATGTATCCCGACCCGGGAAGTCCAAGTTCGCTGAAGTTGGAGGTGGGTATCTATCGGGAATCCTCCTGTCTGACACATGCCTTGGGGTGGAGGTTCTACTGGAAATAGTCATGTCGTCCATGAGGTCTGAGAGCGGACTTCTCCCAGAGGTATTCCGAATCCTGTCGGTCTGGTCTGAGAGGAGGTTCCTCCCGCGAGTTGGCGGGTTTTCAGGTCGCCTTGAGGAAGAACCTATATCGAAACCGCTATCATCACTAATCTGATCGAAGTCTGGCCTTCGTCGGGGACGGTCATTGTCGCGGTTTGTGAATACATTTCTCTCAGGGACTTCCCAGTCGTTTCCCCAAGTGGAAGATGAGTCTCTGTTCCGGAGCTCTGAGTCTCCCGTGCGCTGCAAGTCTAAGTCTCTATCGGATGGTCTTTCATTGCCAGTTTGTCGTGGCTGCCGTTCTCGAATTCTGTCCAAAATTTGATCCGTCCAACGAACTTCATTGTTCGAGGACGGACCCTCGCCTGGGTCGTCCCAATCATCTTGGTCCGGGTCCCAGCTTCTCTCAGGGTTGTCTCTGGTGACAGGTTCTTGTGAATATGAGTCTTCGCCCGAGGAGCTTCTGTAGTCGTCATCGATCTGCTTAGACTTCGGCTTTTTGGGCGGACCCAAAGAGTCAATTCCGTATAATATACCTTGTTCCCTTAAATGACCTTCTGGGTCACCGATATGCCTTGGTATTTCTCCAGATCTCGGAGGGCGGATGCTAGAACCACGCCTTGGTCAGCGACTTCAAACTCTGGGGAATTCAAGCTGCTGCTTCTTGAAACATGAAGTGCTCGTGAAGAACCCACTTTTCGCTGATCGTGAACGTGTCCGCTATCCATTTGTCTGCAGCCGCCTTGTCGCTTAGTATTGTCGTATGAATCGCACAAGAAGTTCCACATCCCTCCAAGCATGAAAAGTGAGCGATTGTGCCGTTTGACATGCGACCCGGGATCTCCATCATGGACTCCGTGGAGCACCTTGGACAATGCAATGCACCCTCGTAAACGATACTGTCGTCAGGGGTGTTATCGGTGGGTCGCTTCTTCGATTTCGTTCTCGATCGACGCTTCTTAAGCTTGGTAATCGTTTCTAGACTCTTAGGTCTTTTCTTTTCTCTCTTTTCTGGCCTGTCTACCGCCTCACGTATCTGGAAATGTTTCTTTGACGACGTGTACGATCCAGCTTTTCTCCCTTTCTTCCCAGCTCTCTCCTGTTCCTCCCAAGCACGGATGATGGCTGCCTGTTTTGTCTCCTCGTCTACCATCGCTGACTCTGGTATCTCTACTCTCCGCCACTTGCCAACCGGGATCTCCAGGGTGAACGGCATATTCGCTTGCCCCCAAGGTGATCGAGCTGAGCGGCGAATATGCACCAATCTGTTGCTCTTTGTGGTCGAACACCCGGACTTCCGCTGTAAAATCGGCCCGATTGACGAGCCCGAATCAGAGGGCGTAATTTCTGTCGCAGGGTATCGATTTACGAAAGCAAGAGTTATGGCAATATGAGATTGTAACCATGGGGAATCGGACAGAAGGGTTATTTTGGAGGATCGAGTTATGTCTGCTAGCTAGTAGGGGTTCTCTCGTAAACCAAGTAGAGCTTCACCTACGTTCAAAATCCAACAGGGGCATACATGATGATCTGAATCGATTAAATGGATCGTATGCACACACTATAGTACTACATCGTTGGGTATGATCCAAATTTGGGCTTGTCCTCGCATCGCAAGCTACAGCTCTGGGTCATATTTATAATTTAGTCGGATCCGCGAGTTTGGATCAGTGGCGTCAATTACAGCGCTACAGACGCACACATCATAATCACTAAAAGTCCAAGGTTAGTCGATTTGTAACCATTACGTGGTGGTCGGTATGGAAGTCCTGATATAGTGTGTTAAATATATATGATGTGAATGATTTTCGGAACGCCATCCGGCCGGCTTACAGCTCACACATATTATATCAATCATGGGAATATGCAATATACCATACCAAGTTATATATATACGGGGAAACAAAAATAATGTATTCCACCAAGAAGGCTACTTAGCGGCAATGGCCACCGGCCACCTAGTTATAGCGCGATACTCGCAACACTCAATATTGTTGTATTTTGTTCAACCTCAGGTCAACGACCACAGCCAGAGTTTCCGATCGTCACAGCTTTGATGCACCACCTGCCGATCTAGGCCGATCTACGTACCAACTGCTACATTACGAGTCTTGATGCGCCTTCGATTGAGAATTCAAATCCTGCAGCCGATGCGACTGCTCACACTCCATGCAATACATATGCATACCGACCCCCTGCTCCGTTCTATATCTCTTTACTGCAATCTTCCCGCCACAGACCGTGCAGACTTCCTTCGTCGTTTGGAAGACCGAGCTCCATTGTCTACTCCACCTCCGTTTCTTCGACTCACGCTCACTACTTTCAGGTTGGCCGTCCGTGTTGGAATTTTCGCGAGAAGCTTCCTGCGTGAGGTTGCTATTGGGCCTTTGGGCAAGGAACTCCCGGATGGATTGTTTTGGTGTCATTTTAGGTAGATTTAGGATAGCAATATATTGCTCAATCATTGTTTACACTTTCTTTACCAGGTTTAGGGATTATCGGTAGATGCAGATCAAGTGAGCCGATCGATTGAGAACGATTTGAATGCACAAGATAGGCGCCCGGAAACGTGTCGCATATTGCCGTTTCACCTATATATACATATTTAACATTAGTACACAGGCCCCGAGTTCGTAGATCTGCAGAACAAATTCCCGTCAGCTAGTACATATGGATGTGTAACCTAGATGCATGAAGCTTGAGTTCTCTATCAGGGGAAAATCACACAAACTCACGATGCAACTCCTCAGATCTGATAAACTAGCCTCGAACTAGCCACGGGCAGAACAATTAGATAAACACCCACACTTAAAGTCGCCACGCGCACATACGTCGAAGTACTTGTGATAAACTCAGTAAGAATGTAGATATGTATATATATACGTATGGCCATTTGTATAGGTACATGTACAGAGTCGACACGGATTAAAAAACGTATATATGCTCTTGCAAACCGATAACAGAGGCTCGATCGATGCAATATGTGTGTTCTGGCAAACAAACCAAAACCTCAATATACTATTCAAACCAATGCTCAGCTATGCACGCTACCAATAGTATACGCTGAATCTACCAAAAACAAAGCCAACGATGCGCTAAACCCGCCACCGCGCTAGTCGCACCGCCGCAAACGTCACCACGTACGCAACCCGCTATGCAAAGATAAGCACTTATATACGGCACTATTTATGACTCCCCTGCCCGCTTCTCACCCTCTCCAAGCTCTCCCTCGCACGCACCGCCTTCTCCGGCACATCACCCACAAGCCCAACCCTTGTCGCCGCACCAAACCCACCACCAGTAACAGCCGCCATCCCCGTAGCCGTAATCGCGCTCGTCGCAACATCCGCCTCATCATGGCTCGGCCGCCTCGTCTTCCCCTTCCCCTTGCCCTTGCCCTTACCCATCTTTCCCAAAAAGCTATCGATAACGTCCATCCGCCGCTTCTCCTCCTCGTCTTCCTGTCGCCGCTTCCGGTGTTCAGGATCATCGGAATCCTCCTCGCCGCTATCGGAGCTACAGTCCCCTCGATCACTCCACACGGGACTCATCGGCCGCTGAGTCTTGTCTTTCCGGCAGGGGGATGTTCCGCCATTAGAGCTACCCTCGCTTTCGGGTGGTGCGACGGCTAGGGCATCCTCGACTTCGCGCTCGCCGCCGCGCCAGTGGTGGCCGGTGGCGGTGGTGGCGTCGACGTCCAGCGCGCGCTCGACGCCGCCTTCCTCGTCGTCGCGCATGCGTGCGGCGAGGGTGTCGCCGAAGTGCGTTTCGACAACGTGCTTGACGACCGGCCAGCCGTATGCGTTTGAGAATTCGCGGCGGACGATGATGTTGTTGTGCGCGTCGGGTTCGAGTCTTACTAGAACTTTACGCCAGCTGATGCCGTCGTGGAAGGCGCGGGCTATCTTTTCTTCGGGCTTCATGTTGCGGCCGTTGACGCTGCGGATGCTGCCGGTTGGGGAGCGGGGGAAGGTGGGTGAGAGGCCGCCGTTGGTAGTGGTTGTACCCGCTGTGAGAGTTGTACCTGTTGTGGAGGTTGCGCCGGTGGTTGTAGTCGCGGTGGTAGAGGTGGAGGTGGTGGCCGTGGCCGTGGAGACGGTGCTGGCGGCGGTGGGTTGCGGGGTGGGGTGCATGTCGTCGGCGCCGTCGTGGGCATGCTGCGATGCGGCCCGCGACATGCGGCCGGTATGTGTGTGTGCACGCTTCAGCGGCAGCGGCGGGATGTCGGATGGATGGTACACGCGGTCGTGGAAGATGGTCCGCGGTCGCGTCTCAGGGTTGATTAGAAAGCTGAGCGGTGGTAGTGGCGGGTTAAGGATGTCGCCGGCGGCCTCGAGCAGCGTTGTCCGCGGCGGGGCCATGAGTTTCTCATATGTGTCCGCGTCTGGGTTATCTTCGGCCGTTGTCGCGGCGCCGCGCAGGTCCTCCGGCAGCATTACTGTCGTCTCGCTACCGCTGCCGCTACTACTCTTGGGAGTGTCGGGCGACATACTGCTGTTCAGGAGCGTGGCAGAGGACGGCGTCGGGCTCATCAGACCCGGCGAATCGACAAGCTGCTCCGTGATAACCGGCTGAAAGGACGACGTGCTCGGCGTGCCGGGCACAGACACGACAGCGTCACTGCTGCTGCCAGAAACAGACCCGAGCACCTGCGAGCGCGACATGATCTTCTGCATCTTGCGCTCATGTCGCGAGCCCGCATGCGGCTTGAACAGCGTCCACAGAGATGAGAATGCGCTGGGCGTCGGCTGCTCCGGCTTGACCGCCTCTACATGGTTATTCGAATATCGTCGCACGGGTGCCTTTGTCGGCGGCGCCTCCCCAACCGCATCGGTATTGGCATCCGGCGCCGTCTCCATCAACGTGCTCTCGTCAAGCGACGGGCGGCGATGCCAGGTCCGTCGAGGCGTGCTGCTCCCACTAGTCAGCTGCCCGAGGCCCCAGCCTACCAACCCGCTAACCTGCCCGATAGGCCCCTCATTCGCGCGACGCGCCTTCTCCACACGCCCCAGCCCCTTCCAGTCTAGAAACAGCAGACACGACGTCCGCAGCGGCACAATCCCATCGTTAACCACGTTCGCGTAGACGGTGCGATTGCGGAACATCCGCAACACCTCCTTCGCGGGTCCCATGGGTAATATCCGTAGGAGCGGCTTGGATCCGGGGTTCTGGGACTCCTCGCTGCGGACGCTCGCGCTACTAGGCATCAAGCTGAATCCGCTCATCGCCGACCCAGCGACATTGGGCGCCCGCCACGTCAAGCCGAGGTCTTGGCCCGTGCGGCCGACGAAGCCGAAGTCCAGTGCGAATTTAACATATATCGGATTCTCGTTCGACAGGCCGAGGAACGGCGTGGCGAGCGCGACAAAGTTCACGGGCTGTATTTCCTTGAAGAAATTGGGGTCATGTGCGTGTATGTATGCGATAGCGTAGGTTTGCACGAGCCCGCCGAGCGAGTGCCCGATAAAGCTGATGCTGGTGACTTTGTAGCCGGTGCCAGAGTACGGCTCGGGCGCGTCGTTATGTGTGTGCGAGCGCCATAGTCCGCCGGACTTATGGCTGCGCAAGCTGGCAGGTAACGGACGGTCCGGGTAGGCAAGCGTGAGGGCGTACCGGGCGAGGCGCTTGCCGAGATACTTGATCCCGCGCTCTGTGCGGCAGACGTTGCCAGTGTACCCGCGGGTGATGATTTCTTCCTCGTCCGAGTCTGAGTCCGCATCGTCGTCGTCGGCGGTATGGCGCTGGTGAGGAGCAACGCCCAAGTCGCCGCCAACGCCGTCTAGATCCGCGCTAGCGCGCTCTTCCCGGCGTTTTTTACGGCGGGCGTTGCGAAGCTCCTTGGCCGTCTTGTCGATCGATTCCTTGATGAAGAGCATGTCCGCCCCGCAGTTGGAATGGATCCCGTGCGTTATCAGCACGAGATGCACCTTTTTCGGCCCGCGCGCCTCCCGCCGTTCGGCGCCGTGTTTACGAGGCGATCCCAATCCCCGTGACATAATCGCCGCCGCATGCCTCCGAGGCGACGTTGGCGTCTGCGGCTTGATCTCGCCGGGAAACGGCGGGGTGTTCCATATCTGCTGCGTGTTCATCACGGAGAACTCGATCGCATTCGAGAAGGTGCCCTGCTCGAACCCGGTGCCGTACTGCCCCAGCGCCTTCTCCTCCCTCGCGATGGCCAAATCGAAAGCGATCCGCGCCGTGGAGGAAAATATCATCTGCGACACGACCTCCACGACCCACGTCACCTTCTCCTCCTCGCGGCCGTAGCTGTCGTTGCGCTGGCCGACACGATGGTGCAGCGCTGGCTTTGCGCGGCGCTCTCGCTCCCGGGTCATGACTTCCCGCCGCATGGTGGCGGGGACGGGCAGCTCGCATTCCCATGTTGCGCCGGCTTTCAGGTTCGGTTCGAACTCTGGGTAGCCGCCTTCCTCGCGCGGGTTGATAACGGGGGACCAGTGGTCGAAGGTGGCGGACTTGACGGAGCAGTAGAGGACGAAGGGGCCGTGGAGGTAGGCGGCGCGCAGCGGGATCGCTTCGGTATTCTTGATGCGGAGATGGAGGGAGGTTGGTAGCGGCAGGACGCGGTCGCGCGCGGGATAGTACGTTATCGTGTATCTGTCATGTACATAATGCGTCAGTCAACCATTCATTCAATCTTATCGGCACGTGGGATAATGCGACAGAGGGAGGAATCTACCTCAAGATTTCACCAATCTTGACGGAGCCGGTGGTATGCAGGAGCAGCATGGCGGCGTCGCGGCGGGTAGCCTCGTGGTGCTGCAGCAGGCTGCGGCGGGCGAGAGACTCCGCGGTGGCGACGGGGTCGTCGGGGAGGTGCGTCGGATGGGCCGGATCGTTCACAATCGCAGCGACGGTGGGCGATGGCGCGCGAAGGTGTGCCAGAAAGTTCATCGAGGTGTAGGTTTATATCAAGGGATCGGTATACGGTAGTATGGCGGGAGAGGAAGGTGTACCCGGGGAGGTATAGCTAGGGCGAGAGTCTGGGCGTGTGGATGCGGCTCGTGCAGAGGGAGGCGCTCATGATGGTTCGCGGTGGGCGAGCTTGCATGTGACGGACGGCGTCCATGCGAGTAGGTAGTTGGAAGACGGCTTCTGAGGTATAAAAGTGGCGATGGTAAGGAGGCTGAGGTTGGGAGAAGCAGCAAGCCCGTTCAGGGTGGTGATGATGGTGGTAATGGTGACGATGTGTGAAGGATGAAGCTGGCAGCCGGCCGCGATGCCTTGCAGCTGGCGCCGGACGTCGGAAGCTGCCAAATGCCGGCCAAAAGGAGACAATCATCACGTGATGCCAGCAATGGCTGCTGACGTCATCGGCGGCCTCCTGACAGCTTTTTAAGGCACAGCGCATTTCGGGCATTCGATCCATGCGATCAGGGACGCTGTTCCTGTCGCCAGAGAAGCTTCACGGATGAACGCCCAGGCAATTGGCGTCATGTCAGCTTACGGCGATCCAGCTGGCGCTCTAGCGCCAACGCACAAAATGCAACACTCGAGAGAAGAGACATGTCTGGGAGCTGCATATAAGCTGGACGCAACAGTCTATTCGTTATAACGTTAGTTCATCATTGGCTGGTGGCTACCTCCCGTATAAGCATTGACAAGATAGCTGATATCAGCCACCAATGGCTAAATTTGAGATTTGTCTAGGACTGGGAAACTGGCTCGATACTACTTCAGTTTCATTGCTGAATCCACTCAATCCACGATCGAATACACGCCCTAATGATCATGTATTATTTAATCAGGTCATTCATTCGGAAGGCGCCCCCATCCCCCCGCCTGGTGTGACGGTAGCGACGGCGGTGGGCACAGAGCGGATCGTGACTGGTGATATTGGAGTGCCGCCGATGAAGCCGGTGGAGTTGACCGCGATAATGATGACAGTGTACTTTGTTTTTTATGTCCGTACGTATTCGTTGGAGCTCGTGCTAGTAGTGAGGGGGCTGTAGATGATGATACCGTCAAAGAGTAGTGAGGGCGATGAGTTTATTCTACTATGAGTCCTAATTGAGGCTGAATATCGAATGCCAGCCGACAAGGTGACTGCTATGGTGGTACCGGACATGGTACTAGACCCGCCATCGTCGGTAAGCGTGTATGTGACCGGGCGAACGATCAAGTCTCCTGGGTGCTCCATCGGCAGTTCCCATTGAACTGGGACAGCCACGACACGAGGCTCGTTGAGTCGACGGCTGGCATGGTAGCAGCATCTGTATCGATGTCAGTGGGAGCGGTAGCCGAATCAACTTTAAATGAAGATCGACGTCCCGGCACCCCGTGAACCCGAGCATGCATACCGGAACTGGTGAGGATAAGCTTCAACGAAGGCATTTTGGCCGGTTACTGGATATATATGCTATTAAACATCATCCATACTCACTCGAGGGTACGGTAAGACCTTATATTGGATTATAAAGTGGCGTGCAAGCAGAACTAGATGATAGTAGGAGCTTGGAGTGGTAGTGAAATGCTCAGAGACGTGACGTCGTAGTGATTGAAACAGAATATTATATCTGAGGGGTGCTCAGATTGTGATTATGGGGGAACATTTACAGCAGTGCGCAGCAGTGGCTGGACGCCCATGTGCTGTGGCTGCATTGATGACTGCTGTGGCGAGAGACATAGCTTCAATGCCTCCACACTCCATCGGCGATATGTGGCGGTGTCCTCCCCAGTATTCACCTCCAGCCACACCACTCTCTCATTCTCTACACAAATATCCCACACGAACGAACGAGGCGACGAGAATAATAATAATAATATGATATATCACGACCAGATAGAACTTCAATTGCAAACTTGCTAAATCCACAGATGCAAAAAACATACACACGCAAGATATACAACCTTTAACCTCCACAGCCAGCACCATATACATCCATACACCCGCGCTGCCCTTCGCCGAAATGCACACAACCGATCCAACGACCGACCAAAGTAGGTATAACCACAGCAAATGATATGATATAAACCACTCGTACAGCCAGGCCTGATTGACAGACAAAAGAAAGTATGTGCGTAACACGCTGCATTTAACTTTTCCTCCAGCTCCAATTTCCATCCGAACGAACGACCGTAATGTATGCGTAGTGTATGTAACCATGATATACCCCTCCCCTCCTCAGCTCCTACTAGCAGCCCCCAGAAAGCGGAGTTGAATGAACCGGCCGTACAGGAGTCACTAGCACATCAACCGACTAGAAGGCCTCCTCGGTAAACACGCTGCTCCGACCGGTATCCGTACTCTTCCGCACCCGATTCTCATCGCCAAACGGATTCCCGTTTCCATTTCCGTTGCCATTCCCGTTCTTCCCACCCGTCGCACCGTTCTTCGGCCCGCGGTTCGCAGCAACGTTGTACCCGGGATTCGGACTGCGACTACGGCTCCTCCCCCGCGGCGGACTATCATCCACGTCCTCCTCCTCCCACCGTCCCCCACGATTATTGGTACCACCTCCACCGGCTCCGGTCCGGTTGTTATTGGCAGCTTGATGGCGGCCGGCGTTGGCGGCGGCAGTGTCGACACGCAATCCCATCTCCGCGTCCTCCTCATAGTATCCGTACGGCCGGGAATCCCACGCGCCGGAATCGTCGCCGAGGGGTCCGAACTCGCCGCGCGTGCTGCCTTTGCGGCCGAAGATGCCGAGGAAGCCGCCTTTGGATTTGGGCTGCGACGGACGCGAGCCGGTGGCTTGGTATACCGGGTTGGAGGATGGGGGGCGGAAGTAGGAGAGGAAGGTGGGGGATGGGAGGCCCAGGCGGCGGGCGCGGAGGTTCAGATGGACGATCCAGACGAGGCAGCCGGCGATGGCGGCGCCGGCGATGGTGATGAGGAGGATGGCGAAGGAGGAGAGCATGTTTGTGGTTTGTTTTCGGTCGGTGGTTGATGTCGGTGTCGTTAGGAGGTAGCTATGTCGTCGGAGGAGGGCGGGTCATGTCATCGTAGCAGCGGATGATGTGGATGGTAGCTGGCGGTGGCGGAACGGCAGACGGTGAGGAGCTGAACTGTCCGTCTACGTCTGTATGTATGCGTGTATGTATGCGTGTATGTATGCGTGTACGTATGTACTGAAGAGATAGGTTCGTTTCTGTTGTTTCTGTCGGGGGAGAGTGGGAAGCGCTGACAAAATGCGGTTTCGGTCTTCGATTGTATTGTTTGAGCCGGACACACGAAGTAACAAATTACAATTTGCGACGGCGGGCACGGAAATGACAACGACTAATATAATCCACCACACGGCCACTTATTTCCAGTTCCTACACATACTTACAAAGCAAAGGTACACCCAGCTATCAAACAGCCGGTAGAGGCACGGATGGTACCTGTGCAGACAACGGTGAGATATAATCAACAGCTTACTGCTGCTAAATATGACCCGTGCAGGAACCGCCTGCTCAACCGAGTTTGCGCTCCCCGCTCACCGGGTAATCGCAGACGACGGCTCCGAGCTATGCCCGCTGCGTTCATGCATGGACATTTAGTCTTGGTGGTCTCGAGTAACTAGTCTTGGGCCAACCGAGAGGCTGAGCTGGGTGTATTCCAATTAAATCCGCGGCTGAAGCTCGGCGACAGAGGCTGACGGACTGAGTCTCTTCTTGAAATTGTTGTCTGATATCAGATCTTGGATATCGAGGTTCGTGGAACTGACTCGAGCCTAGGTACTGTAGTTACTTCCCGAGGCTCGATTGTATGTGGTACTGTGGTCTGACTGGTGGTACGCTCGCGTGGAAGGTGCATGGCTGCCTCGGCTTCGGTGAGGCTACCTCCCACGCGAGTTCCATGGCTTTCTCGTTCGGATTTCATTCAGATTTGGTGGAACCAGGCGGTCGGCCGTTTCAAGTGTAGGTATTTGATATATCTCCTGATAGGAGCGCGAGGAAAGAGCCTTCTAGCTATAACATAGTAGTATTCGGTCTGTGAACGGAGTCGTTCGGGAGAATCAATAGCGGTTTCCCAAGCATCCGATCGACGAGATTAGATTAGATTGCTCCAGCAACGCATAACATTGTGGTTGAGCTGGATCGGAAAGCTAGCTCGAGAGCTGCAAGGCGGCTGTATGACGTTTAAGATCACGATATCTATTTATTTATGTTACATTATCACACTGGGTTTTTATTGGTAGGAGTCTCAGTTTATGGCGATTCTTTTTCCTCGATTGAAAAATTTCGTGATAATCCGATTCGGAGTATGGGAATGTGTCTTTGTCCGGCCGACGTTTACGTGGCATCATTTCTCTTCACCTACTTCCCTTTACACCTACACGTCGTCCGACACATTTCACCGCCCTACGGACTACAAATCACGTCCGACGCATCAGCCAGGAGCCGCCTTCAGCCTCACCATCAGTACCAGCAATATGATGACAGGACTACTCAACGCGAACATGAGGTGCACCCCGACGGCACCAAAGCCGCAAGAAGTATACGCAGGTGGCACAGCCTCGGGGCATGGGGGTCGAGTCCCATCTGTGATGTCTAGTCCCGACACCTATACATCTCCACCGCCCTCAGCCAGATAACCATAGTTATATCAACTGCCCTGTGCAAAAAGGTTAGTGCACTCATACCTCCATGATGTCGCATGACAGAAATGGTATTTCCCTATAGGAGTTGTTAGCGAACTCTACATGACACTATATAGCAATTCAAGTCGGATACAGGCTAACACGCATACGGAATATGCTAGGTTACGAGGTGGTAAAGACTCAGAACGCTCCGAAGAAGTATCATCGGACTGGCCAATGGCCTGCATGCGCACGAAGACCCGAAGGTTCTCCACCACTGGTACTGCAGTAGACTGGCGCGAATTCGGCAGGGGAAAGCTTGGTCCAAGCGGCAGCGGCGGCGTTCTTCTCAACACGAACATTCTGCCTCTGGTACTAGAGGGAAATCACTAGACAAATAGATTCAAAGAATCATTGAAAATTCGGCCACGGTCGCCACCTGCCACATGAACATTGTGGAGTACATGTGCAGTCCTGTCGTCATCCGACACAAAAGAGAATACGATGATGCGGTGGGAGAGTTAGATGAGAAGGGATCAGGGTACTCGGAGGCCCTTGCACGTCAGCGGGGAGCAGGAAGCTCGCGCAGCTGGTGCTTACAGCCCAGTATAACAAAGAGCTAGAAAAGCAGAATCGCAACCTCAAAGGAAAGGAGAGGAACCGGATTTTTTTAGGAAAGAGTAAGAATTATGAGGGCTCTTAATAGTGATATTAACTAAGCTAGTTTGGGCTAATACCAGCGGTGCGTTCTCAGATATACCATGGGATGAATGGCTCAAGGAAAGCCGTGTCGACGTGACGTTGGGCTGCGAGGGCCACGTCAATGGAGGACTGTCTTTCGTCACCAACGACGGCAAAGTCTGCGACGTATTCCCCTTTGGCCTTAATTCACTAGGTATCACCACATACTCAGTAGATTGTGACTGGCTAAAGACGCCGATGACGTGCGCGCCTCCGCCTCGAGCTCGAGACAAAAAGAAGTGACACCTATGTGTGTTCGGACGAGGTTGATTGGATGGTGAGGATATGACTCGTGCTCGCCGGTGGCCCTGTTTTGGCCTATTTCACTATAGATTATCTTGGGATGTGGTTTGGGGGCGTTGCCTGCCATGCAGTCTAGTTTACGAGACCAGGCGTTGCGGCGTTTTTTGTCCTTGTTGCATGGCCATCGATAATTGATATTCGAATGATATGGACACGCCCGACCCTGCTATTATGCGGCTTCGGCTTCCCGATGACATCAGATAAGTGATACGGAACCCGAGAGCACCATACCTGAGCCACGAGCCATCAAGGCAAGATAGTAGAGCCAGTAAATGTGACCATTCCGATGTAATCAATGGTGCAATATATATCATGTCGCGTACAGGTCCAGAAGCGCATTCGGTTTTACAGTATGCATGTACGCTTAGGGCCGGCGAACTTACTAGGCGAGTGGATTCTATGGTGAATGCTGGTCATCCAAATACCTATGCGTATAATAAGTACTTATATTACTATGTCGGTAATCAGGCATTGGGACAAAGCGAGACAATCCGGGTTGGTATGTTTCTAACACCGGCTGGCTTAGTTATTCAAAATAGAGGTCTAAAGGAGTCATTTTGGCGGGAACTGAATCCAGATTACGAGGACTCGAGTGCACTGCCTGATGTAGCTTTCAGCTTAAGCCAGAACGGTCTAGAATCTACCTAGGTACCTAGATAGTCCGAGTACCGGACGACAGCTGCCCAAACTCATTTCTCGTATGCATGTTTAAGGCGGTTTAATTGTTCAATCGTCGTGCGCCGCTGTTGCCAACGCACTAATATCAATATTGCAACAAGTCGCGGCGGTTTTATAAATCTAGGATAACCGCAGATCAGACGATAGCTTAAAGATAGTAAGAGATAATATCTACATATTTACGCAGTCACCGTGTCAAATTGAAGCAAGGTGTGAATCAATTAATCACGTTGTCATGATCTCGACTGCGAATCTAGCGGCCTGTCGATCCGACACGATGTCGCCAAAATCCCACGCATAGAGATATTCCGTAAGACAAAATACGTTTACATAAATAGAGTCCGACCTGCCCAAGCATTTCCGGGAGGTACCTGTAGAAGGATTACCTCACACTTCTTCAACATTCTCCAAGCTGCAAGCAACATTCACAGACTTCATCAATTACTCTTCACCGCGCCCAAGAACTGGCAGTCGACAGTCTGGCTTACGATACAAGACAAACCAACTCCCTCAAAAGAAGGTATGTGCGTCCTGAATATCACTACATGGTAGGCATTAGTCGGAGAGCGTGGTGAGCCCTACAAGAAGCTGTAGACGTCGTTGAAGCAGTTCTATCATGGCGTATATGCTAACACGAAACTGCACAGCCTGTCTCGTAAACTAGACGCTGGACGCAAAGCGGACAGTCTAAAGAAACACAGGAAGACAGATACGACTTTCGTCGTCTTGGATGTCGAGATATCCTAAGATCGACACGTCAGTCCCTGCTTCCAGTGAACGATATCGCTGCCAAACAAGGATATCGAGATCTTGAAACCGCATCCCAACCCCGGAACCCCTTCCGAGAAGGCATAGACTCAGGATGCTCTGCAGAAGTATCAGCTTCTCCACCGCCCTGGTTTGCAATATTATGCAACGTCGCCCGTGCTCCACTATTGGTGCTGCGGTAAGCTGGCGTGAATTCGGATGGGAAGTTCGGTGTGAATGGCGATCCGGATGCTGGCTGCCGGTATCGTGACGCCGTGTGAAGGCCCCTGGGCCATGCGAATCCGCTTCGCCCGAGAACCAAGTGGGAACCTGCGAATGACGCACAACTATGTACCCGTCAACAAGATGATCATAGAGTCGAATTATCCGATAGCCGGCCTCGAGCCCCTCGTCGACTGGCTAGGTCGACACTACTACACGTGTTTCTGGAAAACAGATGCGGCAAACGGGTACTGGGATGTACCAATTTTGCTGTCAAGCATATCTATAAGTCAGCCTTAAACTGTGCGCTAGCAACATTGAGATAGCAATGTCGAGAAGAGCGTAAGGATCAGTCCAATAACTCTCCATTCATGACAATGCTGCTCAAGCTATAATGCTAATGTGAGTTATATTTTGTTAGAGACTGGCTGGGGCTGGTGGTTGGGCGAAAGTCGATGTGATCTTCCTTGGCATGAAGCTCATGTCAACGGTCTGGCCTTCGTGACTACCTAGGTAATTGCGGATCTCAACAGTCCGCGACAGGTCTCGGCGATCGCGGTTTTGGCGCAAACAAGTCGATGGTCATCGGCATCGTGTATATGGTGTGGCTCAATTGGCTCTGTTCCCCGATGAGGGGCCTACCGAGGCCTGGTGAGGTGACGAGTCTGGAATCTCCTGAGTGGTCGTTGCCCTGAGGGTCAATTTTTGGAGCTTTTGTTGCCGGAGTGTGTCGCCAGTGCTAGCGGCAGCTAGTAGCTGGAACATTCCAGAAAACAAGCTATATTTCTGTCCCTCTCACTGCCTCCCATCGTGCCTCTCATCCTCCATCTTCATTCATCCCACCACCGCCGTTCCTTCCTTACCCAACCTTCTTGTTCGGCACATCGTCATTCTCATGCATCATCACCATGCATTATCGTGCATCATCATGATGACCAACATATAAGGCTCGCATCGCGTCGGTCATGCTTGGAGGCTGGTGGAAATGCATCGCGTCGCCTTCCAAGCCAGTGTCACTATATATACAAAACAGTGAAGTCTGGGACACCAGCCTTCAGGGTCTTGCTGTGTGCAAGATCTACGACATGACCTCTGAGGAACCAGCCGACAACTGGCTTACCAGCATCTCATGCTCTGTTGCTGCCCTTTCCTATACTTTTCATCTCTGGGCAAACGTACGTATGATCGATCTAACTAGGAGACAGATGTTTGATTAATCTTTGCTGACGCTTCACGGCTCTTTTATAGCCCACCCGAATCGTTGTCGGATGAAATCATGAACGATGTCGCCGGTTGACTCGTCAACCAGACGTTCACCGTCTGCAAATGGATCTGGTTCAGATCTAATCGTAGCTTGCTATCAGATAATGGTAGCACGGAAGATATATACCGAACGGCGGTAGTTTCGCATAGACACCGCTAGCACTCGTATTAGTCGATGTGCATCCGACACAAACAAGCGTCCCTTGAAAACAGGTATGTAGACGTGGAGTCTTTACATCGCGGTCACACAGATAACATATAACCATGATCAGCACATGACTATATCCATTTTGTGGAAGATATTTTGTCTTGCTGTCGAGGCTAACGCGTCCAGATTTATAGACTATATAGCAATCAGACGCGGCGATGCGCCGCCTAATGACTGTCACAATGATACGCTGTCGTACTATTACGGCGAGACGGTGTCAACGGCCTTTAACAACTTGCCGCTGTCGGAGAAGTCATTACCGACGACATACACACCATGAAATTGTTGAGTGGCTTGCCGCCGTTCTTCAATGCTTTTTGTCAAACGGTTAACGCAACTGCCAACTTTACCGTGGACGCAGTTGGGGACCCAGCAAGTTGCGCCTGGGAACCGAGCAGCTTAAGCAAATACAACGAAATATATCCTGCACGAGGGCCAACTATCATGCGGCGGCTGGATTCGGAACTGGGATTTTCATGCTAGCGACCAGATTCGGCTTGTCCACTTCTGAAGCTTCTGGAGCTGCAGAGACTACCGGTAAGACCTTGCTCTCCTTGGACTGAAGCAGCTGCCATCATACTGACGATAGAAGATATAGGGAACACTGGGCCCTCCGACCTTCACTTATATATATAAGAGAATTCACCGCCTGTCGAACAATATATATATCGAACAGCAACCCACATCAGCTTTCCTGAAAGCTTATGGGTCTGTCAGTTCAGTATAGCAGAATATACGTGCAGCCGATGCTCAGACAATGATCAACACAACGATGATGTTGTGGGAGAGTTAGATGAGAAGGAGGTCGGGGTCTTTGGAGGCCCATGCATGTCAGCAGAGAGCGGGAAGCTCTCGCAGTTGGTGCTAGCGACCCAGTTCGACAAAGAACTGGAAAAACGAAAACGCAATCAAACAGGCGTCAGGGGGGTCGTCGTGGGCGCTCTGGCGAAGGTAGGAAGTTCGATGTGCGGGTTCTAAGTAGATGGTGAGCTAGATTATGCTGATATCCGTGGTGTCTCCTAGGAGCTATATGGGAAGAAGACGTTGCTTCGGCCTGCGAAGGACAGCGATGACTGTCTCTCGTCACCACGACGTCCAATCGATGACGGTTCTCCATCGACGAGGTGATGCAGTGAGCGACATACCCAGTAGCTCATGATTGGATAAACTCGCCGATGACTAGCCACAGAAGATGAAACGCCCACTATACGGCTCGGAAGTGGCAATGGAAGCGAGGAGTGACTCCACCGGTCCACAAAACAGATGCTGGGAAGACTCGAGTTATACAATGGCATCCGAGCCTGAGGCATGTTGCTACGATGTTGTGGCTCCGTCACAGTACTAGTCTTCCTGTCCCTCGAGTATGCCATGGGACGTCCGCAGTGATAAAAGAACAAATTCGGCAAACACTGGTATGTCAATGAGACGTGGACCGACCGTGGACGACGCATGCGACGAGTATATAATAGAGGATATACAAAGAACGTTTCGTCTGGAGATGGTGTGGGGGGAGCCAAACAAGTTCCCAGATACCAGATGGACGATACTTGTCGGGTCGAACACCATGGCCAGACAACGGTTCTGCGAAAACGATGGGCTCTGGGGTGGTATTGCTGTTAATGGAGCCGCCTTGCGACGAAAGATGGTCGGTACCAGAGTGCATGTTCTCCCGTCAAATAGCCGCGGGTCGAAGCCATGAAAAGGGAGTTGACGGCTTAAGGGACATAAGACTGTGTTATCGTGACGATGTACCCGACGATAGAACAGCTATACCAGCCAAAATAATCTTGGGCTCGGAGAGAGCAGCAGGCAGACGAACAGCTAGATGAGATCACAAAGCTAGGCTGGTAGCACGTGGTGGCGATAATCAACGAGGTGTAGAGTTTGAAGAGGCAGGCATATGCACCGGTAGAGCAAAACCATCGCATTAACGCCGGCTATGGCTCTTGAAACTGGTGGGCAGGTTATGGTTGAGGCGATCTATGTAAACATGGTGAATACGAGAGCAGCGTGTTATATCATTGTTTTGTATGATAGGGATGTCCCGAACCCGGGGGTCATGTTTAGAACAAGTAACCAACTTTATATTATTGAGACCGATACGAAGCAGTATATATATATAATCCGATAGCTGGAGATAAACTATATCTTTGCATTTCTCGACTGCATATATATATCCACACCTGGAACTGCTGTGGTACAGTACTACACGATCAGCGAAGTACTTGGGTTTCCGTTCGCAATAACTCAGCCGTTCCACCGTCTAGACGAGTTTTCTATTCATACGCGCTATGGGAAGCAACGTGTAGGAAGACTCGGCGAAGACTGCGACTTGTCGGAATCTGAATTCCGACCCGACGTCACTCCGCATCGATCTATATATAGCATTTGTCACAACTCCAGAAAATGAGAATATATCAAGCCAAGACGTATGTTCCGTGTGGATTCAACGAACAAACGAACAACAGAAGGATCCATTACAAGCCCCATGCCTCGTTGTATAACGTTATATAATTACCAGGAATCCTAGAAAGATACGTTTCGGAATGGAGATTGTTACCCGAACGGAGCTGTATATGCTCCCCGGACGGGTTATCGATAGAAGCGGCTAGCGTGGGAGGAATGCGCTTGGCTGCCTGAAGGGGCAGGTGCGAGCAGCTTGACGTATTCCCCCACGCGGGTTATTACGTGAAGCTCGAGCTCGGATCTGACAAAGATCAGACGACAGAAAAATATTACCATACTGAAGATGCGAAGGACGAAGAGAGCTCGGGAGGCAGCCGGCGATAAGCGTGGGCTCAGCTGCCGCTTTCCACATTGAAGCTTAGTCGTCCGGGAATAATTTTAATCAGATGGTGCACGGCTGAGAGTCTCGGGTGGAAAGAAAAAGTATAAAAGGCTGCTGCTGGCCGGTTATCCGATCGATCAGATTAGATTTTGGAGGCAACGCAACGAATTCGATACAACTGCAGCTGTTGAAATTAAAACAGGCCGTCATCGGACCGCATCACAGGTCAGTCCACACGCCTTTAGTATACTTTATTCCCAGCTGGTGATTGCTATCACGTACGATGAAGCCGGAATTCGAGCCCGTCTCGTATCTGTCCCGCCCTCCTCGGACATGCACGTCGATGATCCCACCCGTCCGCGACCCCCAACTTGATTTGACTCAACTGCGCTGCGCTGCAGCTTGAAGTGGCAGCCTGCAGGGTGGGCGGCTCCCTGGCTGGAATGCTTCGGACCCGCGATGTGATTCGATCGAATCGCCCCGCCGCCGGCCGGCCGTCGCACGGCACAGAGGTTGACTCCAGGAATGCACACTGCTGTTCATGTAGCACATCGCCCAATCGCGGGCTCCCAGCGCTGCATCCACCTGCTGCTTCGGTCCCTCTACATGTCCCTGGAGCAGATCCTGAAGTGCCTGAACCACGAAGTTACTATTGATCGGGGCACCGGCGCAGCGGACGACACGTGTGTCACCGCAGTTGAAGAAAAGAAAATGAGCTGACGGCTGGCTGACCCCCTGGGGGAGGGAGGCGCCTTTGACGCAGGATGAGTGCCAGTGTATGAGACCAGAAGGATATAGTCTCCGACTGCCCCTCCGTTGACATTCGTCCATCTCGAGGTCTCTTGAATTCTTCTTCAAGACCGATCTGATCTTTTTCTCCGACTCGCATTCTTCCGGCGATGGATGCTGCGCCAAGCCCGCTGCTGCCATGGTCCGCTCGTCCGCCGCCGCCCCGCTGCTCATCCGCTCGTCGCCCGCCCTCGGCACCGCCTCCTACGGCGCCCTCCCGGACATCGACTCTTCCTCCTCATCGCCATCGCACGACGTACCTATCGCCTCTGCGAAAAAGACCTCGGTCCCAAGCAGGCAGGGAGCACCGCCTGCCGCCTCGGATGCTCCCGTCACGACAGTCGGTCGCACGGCCGATACCATGCACCGCCGTCCGAGCGACGCTGTCCGCCTGGGCAGGGTGAAGCGAGGCCCCGACGCTGGCACCACTGACCCGCAAACACCTGCCTCCACCAGCTTTGTCTTCGCGGACGACACCAGCGACAGCGATGGCAACAGCGCTGAGGACCAGGCGCATCTCCTGCAGAATGGCGAGGGGGAGGATGAAGACGACGGCGCATTCGACCCGCATGCGAATTCTCCGTACGTGCATTAATTGTCATACAATGCCCCTGAGCTAGTCCGTCCGATCCAGATCGTTTGACGGTCCGTTTGTTACCTGCGATCTGTGTCACCGCCGAGATCCCGCTGCAGAAGTGGAGTCGCCGTTATCTGATCCGACGGGACACTAGACATCCGTGCATCCGCATTAAAGATATTCATGCATGCATTGTACAGAAAGGCTAATTGCTGACTGTGACGCTGCTTAGATATGCGCAGGTCCGTGCTTCGGTGCCGGCCACCGACGACACCTCGCTGTCCATAAACAGTATGTCGTATCTACGCTCACAATTGTGAGTTATGCTGATGTAGACGTCGATATGTAGCACCCCGCATGTGGTCGCTTGCGATCCTCTTCGCCGTCACCGGTTCAGCTACGAATCTCTTCTTCTCCCTCCGCTATCCCTCTGTCAGCATCACTCCTTTTGTCGCCCTGCTCCTCGCACATCCTCTCGGC
This sequence comes from Orbilia brochopaga, assembly GCA_036872635.1. NCBI lineage: Eukaryota > Fungi > Ascomycota > Orbiliomycetes > Orbiliales > Orbiliaceae > Orbilia > Orbilia brochopaga. The sequence continues at coordinate 1,606,050 of JAVHNQ010000007.1, read as the reverse complement.
CGCATGTGGGACATCCTGTTCCCGGAGATTCTGCCTTGTTCCGCCGATAAAGCTTCACCGCTCAGACAGATACGCCGCTGGCTCGGCCAGGGCCGTTGGAACAAGAAGGAGCACGCCTGTGTCTACATTAGCTCCAATGTCAGCTTTGGCTTTGCTTTCGCCACAGATGTTCGTACAGTCATCCCTTTCTCGTCGAATACAAACTATCGCAATGCTAACGCGGTATGTTCTGCAGGTCATCGTCTCGCAGAAGCACTTCTACAATCAGCCCACACCTCTCCTCTACCAGATCCTGCTCACTCTCTCCACTCAATTCCTCGGCTATACTTTTGCTGGAATCACCCGCCAATGGCTTGTATATCCCTCCTCCATGGTGTGGCCTGTCACGCTGCAGTCCACTGCCATGTTTACCACCCTGCACGACCGAAGCGACGACGATGAACACGTCCGCGGCTGGGAGAACTGGGGTCGTTGGAAGTTCTTCATGACCGTCCTCGGCGGCAGTGTTATCTGGTACTTTTTTCCAGGCTTCATAATGCCCGTGCTTAGTTATTTCAATATTGGCACCTGGGCCAAGCCGGACAGCGTTGTCCTCGCCAATCTTGTGAGCCCCTCAGCCACCATTCCCATGCTTTGCTTGTCGATATCTCTGGCTATCGCTAACCGAGTTACCAGTTTGGAGTATCGTCCGGCCTTGGTCTTATACCCATCACGTTCGATTGGGCCCAAATCTCCTACATTGGCTCGCCGATCATTACACCCTTCTGGGCCGCTGCCAATGTCCTTATCGGTCTCATTGCCGTCATGTGGATTCTCGCCCCGATCCTCTACTACGCCAATGTCTTCTACTCGTCCTACATGCCCATCTTATCCTCCTCCGTCTACGACAACACCGGTGGCCTGTATGACGTTCGCCGCGTGCTTACCCCGCAGTTCACATTTGATGAATCCGGCTACAAGCACTACTCTAAAGTCTTCTTACCCATAACCTACGTGCTCAGCTACGCCCTACGGTTCGCCGCCATGACTGCACTAGTCACGCATACCGCTATCTGGCATGGGAAAGACATCTGGGCACAGGGCAAGCGTGCGCTCCGTGTCGGTTCTGCCGCGTCGGCGGCCGTTAAGAACGAGGCGTCGTATCAACGGCTACGGGGTGTCAACCGGCGGATTCGGAGCGCGGATGACCTGACGGACGAGCAGTGGGCGGATATTGTCGGCGACGAGGACGTGCACGTACGCCTGATGAAACGCTACCCGGAGGCCCCCGCGAGCTGGTACATTGCCACAGGTATCATCGCCAGCGCTGTGGGCATGTGGCTGGTTGAAGCGTGAGTCACTAGCACCTCCATCCATCTCCCGTGGTACATCACTAACGCCTATCATCGCAGCTACGACATCCACCTCCCATGGTACGGCGTGCTGCTCGCGCTCGGCATCTGCACGACCTTCTTCGTCCCCGTCGGCCTCATCATGGCCATCACAAACACGCAGTCTTCCATCTTCCTCCTCTGCCAGCTCGTCGCCGGCTACGCGTTCGCCGGGCGCGGCATCGCCAACATGGTCTTCGTAACCTACGGATACATCACCTGCACGCAGGGCCTCAAATTCGCGTCCGACCTGAAACTCGGCCAATACGTCAAGATACCCCCACGCACACTTTTCGCCGTGCAGATGGTCGCGACGGCCGTCGGCGCGATGGTGCAGGTTGGCGTTTTGAACTGGATGTTCACCGCCGTCCCGGGGATCTGTACGCCTGACGCTATGAGCGGGTTTACTTGCCCGCTTGCCCGTGTGCATTTCAACGGCAGCGTGCTCTGGGGTGTTGTTGGGCCCGATCGGTTCTTCGGCCGCGGCGAGCTTTACCGGCCGCTCGTCGCCGCGTTCGGCATCGGATTGCTCGCGCCTGTGGGTGTATATATCTACGGCCGGGCGACGGGGACGGATGTCCGGCGGGTTAGTTTACCTGTTGTCTTTGGCAGTCTGAGCTGGATTCCGCCGGCTACGGGGCTGAATTTCAGCACGTGGGGTGTTGTGTGCTGGGTTATGAATTCGTGGGTGAGAAGGCGGCGGGGGGATTGGTGGCGCAAGTATCGGATGGTGTTGAGTGCGGCGTTGGATACGGGGTTGGCTGTGGGGGTTGGGGTTGTGTTTTTTGCGGTGGTGTGGCCGCGGTGGGGGTGGAGTGTTGGGTGGCGGTGGTGGGGGACTGATGTTTATAAAGGGGGATGTGACTGGCGGGGGTGTCCGTTGCGGACGGTGCCTGATGGCGAGACTTTTGGGCCGAAGACTTGGTGATTGGTTTATAGACGGTATTATGAGATGAGTATTTGAGGTTTGGCGTTTGGGAATATAGCTTTGGCAGGTGGTATTGGTGGTAGATCTCTACCTGTATTTTATTGGCGGGACTGGATGACTTTGCTGTTTAGAACTTAAGGTAGATATTGCATTTTAATAAAGAGTATTGGGTTTCTTCATGATCAATTGGGGGTTTACTTGTTTGGAGTATGCATGGAGCATGATAACGTTCTATATGTATTTTCAGGTCGCTCTTTGCTGTTTTTGGAGGAGAGTAGTGGAGATCTCTGACGACCTGACTAGGATCAATTAATCATAATCTACGCGATGGGTGATGTTCACCTAAAGCGTACTCCTAAATCGAAGACATCGCTGAGGTATATGCTGGTCGATAGGTGCATGCGGACAACATGGCTAATTCGCTGGTAGCTCGTTGCAAAGCTATAGGCTGGACGTTGAGGAAGGTAAACATCGCCGAGAGGAAATGTCAAACAGCTGGAATATTAATTGGAATTCATTACATGAACTGGGATGTTCGATGAGAAAATATCAAGGCTATAATATCGGAGCAATGTTTGGACGAGATTCATAATACCTTTTCTGGGTAGGTGCTCCAGGACTCTCGGATGGAGGTCCCGGGTGCCATTTGTGAACACGGAATCGAGCTGAACGATTTTACGGCTGGAAGCTAAAGAATCATGAGAATTTAGGGCTAGAGACAAAGCTTCGAGATCATGTTGATATATTCTTGCACACGCGGGGAAGGCTTGGTCTCGTAAAGCGGACCGCACGTCAGGGAGGACTTCATGCTACGACGATCCTGGTTTACGAGACAAGGTTACCCGGATGATTTCGACGTAGGCCTCAACACATGAATTTCAAAAATACAACGATACAATCAGGCAGGCTTATATACACGCATAAGATGCCGCGCGAGATGTTGCTTGTATAGAGGTGCTGGATGACACCGGCTTCGAGAGTATCTGGGGGAAGCAGGATAGCTTTGGCAATGTCAGGGCGCTATATATATCTGCAAAAACTTGCGGGTTACATGCATGTTAATTTCAACTGATATCTCGGACTCGCGAAGAGACCATCCTCGGAGCTAGGTCTACGAAAAGCTAGAAAGAACCACGTTCAATACTTGTCTGCCTTTGAGAATATATAATTTATTATGGCCGACTTAAAGACCTTTCTCAGATCAACCGCGTATGTTGCTCTTTCTATTCGCTCATCGATTGATCTGCACTATGATTGTTATCCAGTCTCCGTCAAATCTCTTGTTTTCCATGTCATCTTCTTAACAGCATGTTAACATATCAACTGCCCTGATAACCCAACGACCGTCCCGTCAATCACACGTTCAAGTGTTGCAAGTATGGCTGCCAACTGACGATTTAGTATACATCGAAATAAAAGCAGATTTAAAAGCTATCAAAATACACCAACCGTAAACAATTCCTGATTGATCTGGCCACTGCCGTAGACGCCTACAGGCAGGTATAAATCCCCCTGCAATTCCCGTCTCTTTCCCTTTTCTTCTTCTTCTCTCCTTGCCCAAGCTTTCATAATCGAACCTGCTAGTAAGTTTTCTCCCCAAGCGTTTTAAAAGCTGACAAGATGTTCCAGAAACTTTTCGAGTTCGCAGACACGCTCGTGTCTTGCGTTCTCATTTTCGTCGCCGCCGTCGTCCTCGTCAACCTGGCGCCCGAGTGCCGTTCCTCGGGACCCGCCAACCCTCCTCTCCCTCCCCTCAGCGTTCCTCGAGTTCGCAGGGCCCAGAGCCCTCCAAGCCCGCTTTCCCGCGCCGCCGTCCTCCTCGCCATGTCTTTCGCCAAGGACAAGAGATTTGTCCTGACAAAGGGCGTTATTACGCTCCGGAAGACGACAACTCCCTCGAGGAGCACGCCGGCAACGGCACCACGGAGCCACCGCAGAGTCGGTGTCTTCGTGGTGAGCAAGGTGAGTACACTTTGCTTCGGGGTTGGTACTGCTGACTGCGCGCGTCGGCAGGTTTCGAGGTTCGCTCTCGCGTCCTCCGACTCCGGAAGTTCCGGGCCGTCCGAGGTTCCTTCGTCGAGCAGTGATGCCGACACCGATTCCCTGCGCTCCGGTGCGGGATCGGTGCTTTGGTACCACGTCGCGGAGGACACCGACGACAGCTCCGTGGCTTCCATAGAGGAGTCAGGGCGGGAGAAGTACCTTGCCACGGTGAGTCGTGGCCAGCGGGCGGCTTTCGCACGCGACAGAGCTCGGAGACGGGCTTCTGCCGCTGCTGCGGGGTGGTCCAGCAGGATTCCGAGGCTGGCGTGGGTCTGATGGTCCTTTGTGGCTGTTGGTCTTACGTTCGTTTCTGGGGATCTCTGCACCTGGCAGTGATGGCTCAGGCAGGGTGCGCTGGTAAGGTAAGTCCGCTTTTCCTTTGTTTTTATCGTGCGTTCATGGCCCTATGGGCATTTTGCGCTTGTTTTTTATTTCCCTATAAAAGAACGGCAAAAACACCAAAAAAAATTGAAAATGTAAAAGTCGGCGGGGAGGGGAAGGTTCGTTGCGGGTTATCTTCCTGGGCAGGGGGTACTCACTGCGGATTGGAACCAAACCGTCGACGCCGGAAAAAAAATAATATCCTGTCGAGCGGTCACTCTTGTAACTTTGCTGGGTTCTTTTCTATATATGTCTTGCGCTATATCTTGTATCCTTTCTGTGGTTCGTTTCTTTGCTTCGTTTAGATCGATGTGTCGCGATACTTCTTGTTTTCTTTTGTCCCTTCATGGTGCATGCATATGCATGCGTTTTTATTTCCTTTGTTGTTTAGGTTTTATTTATTTCCTTTATTTCCTTGCTTGTTGGTCGCTGTTACTTGTCCTGGCTTCGGTTGGGGGTGCCGTCCCGGTATTGCACTGCTTCCGGGGTGGCATCATTCGACTTTGGAGCTTCGTGATATCGAAGCGGTCGAATGATGCTGCGGTGGTGGAAATCTCAAGGTGGTTGTGGTGGAGTTGCGCTTCTTGTACGTTAGATCTAGCAGTGTTTTCGCGCCTCGCATGTATCTAAAGCAATGAATTCTGTCCACCTCTCAGAAAGCTTGTATCTGACAGGTTCAGATAGATATTGGGCAGCCCTTTCGTCTTTAGTATCTACCGATAATTTGAAGGAAGGGAATCACTGAATTCATGGAAGCATGATGGGTTTTCATCGGTAATCTAGTTACAGGATCTTAGGATTTTTTCCAAATTCGTATCAACAACAAGCAACATTCGTCGGAGATGTGCGTATATCCAGATCTCATTCCGTGTCTGCGGATTGTACATATCCACATGCATACAATCTTTGATAATCAAACAAAACTCTATGACAAGTACTGGTACTTCGTGCATCTTTCTGGTCCAAGGAGAAAAACCTGGAGCCTCAGTTAGAACACTGTCCGGCCCAGCCCTACGCGATTAATGCTGAGTATTCTGGCCCGGCGTATTCCCTGATACCGCCGATGTATCCACTGGAAGCTCCGCGAGAAGTACAGAAGCCTTCTCCCATACAATTTCTTGAAGAGGCTCACCCGCTGAGACCACCTCATACCGGATGAATCCCGGAGACATAACTGCCACAATCCTATATTTTCTGTGGGGGTCGTCAAATTCCTCGGTGCGAGGGAAGGCGGTCACATACTTTGCCGCATCCGGAGAGTGCCAATCAATCTGGCGGTCCTGTAGCCATCCGAAGTCGATGGCGTGAAAATGGAGGTCCCTTTCATGCCACTTAATTGCGAGGGCTGCGGAAGATTGCAGAAGATCTAATAGAGCCTGATCAAGGTCGGAGATGTCTTTCTCCGAAAGCTGCCTATGCGTCTGCACCATATTGACGAGTGATCTGAGTGAATGGTCGTACAACGGCGCGAGCCGCGGATGTAGTCGATTGGGATGTTGGCTCTCTTCTCTGCATAGACTGTTGTGCAACCTGGTGGTCTTAGCTTTCCAAGCAATGGCGCTTTTGGCATCTTTTTCCAGCGATTGTAAATATGTATTGTGAAGCCCCCACCCAACGTTGGGATCCCATAGGAAGAAAGGGCGTCGGAACATAACCTCCACAATCGTCGAAGAGATAAGTGCGTCCACAAAAGTATGTGCAGTGATATGAGGATTGCTCTGAATTAGGTGCCAATCCGAGAGCATTGACGTGGGGTTCCATGGGATTATAAATATCCAGGAAACTTCAGACCACAATGGCCCGTTTATGTGGAAAGCGAGGTTTTGCCAAGGAACCTTTCGGAAGAACAAGCGACTGATTTTGTGGACCTTTGTCTGCAGAATTTGATGAATATCATTTCTGGCTTGCTCATCTGTCAAAATTTCATCTTGGCGATTTGTGGCCAGTTCCTTTCTCTGAAGGCTTCTGATCTCGCTTTCGTTTTGATGGAAGTCTGCTTTTAGCTTTTCGTGATCTTGAGATAACTCTTTGATGAAAGCTTCTCGGTCTTCTACCTCTTGGGCCTTTGCTGTGACCTCCTGCTTGCTTCGATCCAGAGAATGCTTTAAGCGTTCAACTTTTTCATACATCGAATCAAGTTCCTTTTCTTGTCTTCTGACGATCCTGTGAAGACACCGATAGCAGTATCTTGGTTTCCCTTTGGGAAGATCAACATTGGAGATGTCTATCATGGGTGGAGTTGAATCAAATGTTAGTCAAAGTTTGAATAAAGAGGTTGGTCGCCCGGATCACCCTTAGTGACGATGGTATACGGTATATATATCGCAACCCGTATCAACGTAGTCGTTCTCAATAAACATACATATGTATATTGATTCGGACTGCTGGACCAGTTTTATAGATATAGATATATTCTTACCATTTCGGCAACCTGCACAGCTGCCCTTAGACTGCAGATTTCTGTGATCAGCTACGTGAGATACGATATCCTTTTTGCCTTGCTCGGAGCTCTTCATATGCTCTGCAGGGCTCGAGTCTTGATTCGCTTGCGGTGCAAATGGAAGTATCATTGAATAAGCACTATTGTCTAATACGAACTTTTGAACGCAGCGCTGAAGTTCTAGGACTCATACCTGATCTAGTGAGGACTCCCTGACTGGCATGATCCTGGCCTGGCGTCGAGGAGTCCTTCGATGATGGTTTATGTGTGTTATCTCCCGGGCAGCGATCTCCTTGGTCTGGACTCTGTTTGTTGGCTTGTGCCAGTAGCTTCGGTTGAGCCTGAACGTCCGGTTTCTGATAACAATTTCGATTTTAACCAATATACATATCATCGATTGGTAATAGCTCTAGCTCCTCAATTCAATCTTCACCAGGATAAAGCTGATGTATAGAACTTGAGTTCCCATCGTGTATCCATTTCTCAACCCTGTCTTACGTTTGGCTTATTCGAGATTGGGGACTGGGACACAAGATCTCGAAAGAAACTGACAGTCACGAAAACGGAGATCACGCGCATGGAATACACACCATTTTCGACATGATTTGTTGATTCTCCGGTTTGATATCCTCTGAGGTAGTGTGGAGGCCTTGATTCCCCGCGCTGGATAATTGTGGGGTAGCTTTGCTAGTGACGCTTCGGTCGTGATCTTTCGAGGAACTAGAGCTAGGGAGACTAGGGAGGCATGAATTAAGTATACTCATGATGGACATAACCGGCGAGATGCACACTGGTTGCGCGAGCTTGATTCTATGGCTGATCGAACTGTCAGCGGTTGTCATATAATCCTGGCACATAATTTTCGAGCTTATGAGGTCCGAAGCCATAAGATAACATACGCTTATGTATATGTCATGTGCATAAGAGATTTAGCCAGTTGTGGAAAGATCTTGTTTGGATTCAGATGTTGATAGCAGTTTGTGTGTATGGTATACGGTACCTTTGCATCCAGCCTCTAGCTCGAGGAGAGATAAGTTGTATGTAGAAAGGGATTTCAAGCAGAAGTTTCGGCTTCGGTGGACACTGAGGCTGAGACAATTCCAAGTTATGAGTCTGGTACGGTAGCTTCTAGAGTCTCCCAAGCGCTAGGGTAGGATGATTATCCCTTATCAATATGTAGATTGTGGCACAGCTGCGAATGTCCCTCTAGACTCCTCCTTAAATTTGCTGAACGTGGATGCCTCCCAAGATTATGTGTATGCAGCGTTCCTGAGACTCGTGGATGATGTGGATGCCCAGGCTAGCTTGGTCCGTAGAACTGGAGAGGACTATTCAATGCAGCTTTGTACGATTGTAGAAAGAGGGTATTATCGTCCTCGAGGCTGAAAGAGGGTATCATCCGGTACAAGGCCCGCGCAGAGATAGAGTGTTAGAAGAACAATTTTTCTAATGTTAAGAACATATACATTTTGTGGAACCTAGTCCGGGAGGCAGCTTCCACGCCTGTCGACCGAACAACATATGCGAATTCTGGGAACAAAGAGGGTCGATCTAACCAATCGCTGAACACTGTATATAGCTCGTAATTAACGCATGAATCCGTGCCGTCTTACGTGGCACGCATCTCGATTGAATATATTATATCAAATTTTCCAAATATACAAACGTTGCAAATGTAAACAGATAGGTAAGTGACGTAGACGCACGGCACAGCATCATGCCGTGTTGCATGTGATGTGAAAATCATTGGACATCAAAGTTAAATTTATGCACTAACCCCGGTGAACTAACTTCCCGTGCCACACGGCACCAACCAATCCTGGTAAATGGCAAAACTCATCCGATAATGAAACGATGCCTGAACTTGTGCCGCCTCCTTATCGTAACAAGTGCCACTTCCTTATCATGACACCTGACAAGCGGCACCTTATCCTCGGCCTTCAGCCTCAGAAACACAGCTATGTTTGTGCCATTGGCGCAGAACAAGTGAGGCCCAAGGGCCCCATAGATCCTAGGGGCGTAAGGCTTCTCTGGCGAACTTCACGACCTGTGCATGAATTTTGGGGTGCATGGAGCGCTACACAGGGGCGGCTAGGTACAGGCTTGCAAGAAATCCGTGTAGAAGATTGCTCTATTGAGCAGATGCGCAACCGCTACGGAGGCAACTTGTCTCTTTGTCTACATTCGTCCACTGCTAGCGCAACCTGCACTTCGCGCATATCGCTGTATGTTCCCGATACGCAAGAGGTTACTTACACCCTTCCATCACAGGAAAGGTACTTACAGGTCGCATGCATCCATGTGACAAATGTTGAGCTGTAGGCATGCAGCTTCCTGCAACAAATAATTTCTAGCCGAATCGGGGGGCACACCATATGCAACTTCTAAACCTCGCGGAACCATGCAGATTGGCAAAACACGACAGCAAATAAAAAGCCATAGATTTGTACTCCTAAGCTAGTACTGATGCATGCTAGTATGCCCAGTGCGCTCTGCAGTCCTTTGGACTTGCGATAATATTAACCTCTGGTTCAGTAGTAGGGTTGACGGCCTATAGTGCTATGGTCCAGTTAGTGTCCAGAGTCTTCCATTGCGAGCACTAGAATATTCAGCTGCTGTTACAGATATCTTCTATACCAAGCTGTGCTTATGTATCTCCTTCTAGCTCGTCCACATACGAGATTATAACTAGATCTAGATTCACTCTTGTCCCAACCATTATCCATCTCTTAAATTTCGGTTGGATCCCAAAAGAAATCTTCTCCTCTTTTTCCATCAATACCGGTAAATATCGTCAAGGTATGTATAACTTCATCATCCCGTAGTGTCTCTGCTGTGAGGATTACAATAGTCGCTGACCTTTGGTGTGCGGTCTGACTTGCGAGAACTGCTCTCCAGATAGCCTTTCTTCGTTGCATCCAATAACTCACATCTTTTAGTGGAACCATGGCAATAGAGCGAGAAACACTGGTCGTGGCTGTTGATTTCGGCACAACTTTTTCAGGTGAGTAGATTGGTTTCATGAGCGTTATGTTTCTAGCCTCATCCATATATTGCGATTCGATTCTTGATACAGCGTCGATCGTCCGATCCCTATATGATGCATTAGCTCGTGCCCCCAATCCAAGATTTGTCAGACGCATAGTACATCATAGTGCTTCGCCGTCTACAATTCCTAGTTGCAGCTCCAGTATGAAGAATGCATATACATATGTGGCTGAACCCCAGCTTAAATATATCACTATGTTTACAACCGCTATAAACTTCATCAAGACTTTTATCATGAGTTAACGTATGAATTCCTGCAGGCGTCGCGTTTTGTCACAGTAGCCAGAATGCCCTGAATGATGCAGAAGTGATAGTTTCCTGGCCGAGCAATGGTATCGCGCCCAAGGTCCCTACGGAGATCCGATACTATGAGGACAGGGAGCCAGCATGGGGGGCTGAAGCTTCTCTCGCCTTTCAACGTCGCCAGAATAAGTCGTCGGCTACAACCTACGGAAGATTCAAACTATTGTTGGATCCCACGGCGGACAACAACATATCCGACAACAAAAAATCCAACATTAAATTTGGATCTATCGATGTCGGCGTCTCAAGCATCCAAGCCCACAACCGGATCAAACTCCCGCCAACGAAAAGTGCCGTTGACGTAACCACTGATTTCCTGAAATTCTTGTACGCGGAATTGATGGAAAAGCATCTGCGAAAGAAGCTCCCTGATACTCTCAATCTTACCCCTATCCGTTTCGTTTTTACAGTTCCCGCAATCTGGGGCCACAAGGCCCAGGAAGCAACCCGTTATGCAGCACAAGCTGCGGGTTTCTGCAACCGTCCATCTGACACTATATCACTTGTTTCCGAACCCGAGGCGGCAGCGATGTTTGTGCTGCATGAAATGCGCAATAAGGGCTTCAACCGAATCTCGAGCCAGAACATGTCTCATCTGAAGAAAGATGAGGTCTTCGTGATCTGTGACGCGGGAGGAGGAACGGTAGACTTGATATCGTACGAGATCACCGCGACAGAACCTGGTCTTCGACTCAAAGAAGCTGCAGTCGGAACTGGCGCCAAATGCGGATCCTCCTATATTGATGAAGCCTTTCTTCAACTGCTTAGATCAAAGATTGGCAAAGACTTTGATAACCCGGAGATTTGGACAGAGAAACACATCGGAAAGGGGAGTTCGCTGATGCGGACATTCGATTCGATCAAGAGAAGCCTTGGTCAAACCACAAATGATCTCTGGTTCTTAGAATTGCCCGTCAGAGTAGACGATAATGAGTTGATGGGAATCATGGACAACGAGCTTGAATTCACCGCGTAAGTACCATTGTATGGAATTTCGACTTGCTGGTTGTTTAACGACCTCACCCACAGACAGGATAACTGATTTTACGATATGATAGGCGTGAGTTGAAGAGTTTGTTTGATCCAGTCGTCAGCAAGGTGATCAGATTAGTAGCAGATCAGGTTCACTTGATTCGCTCTACGCGAGGCGACGACGCCGTATCTGTAAGTTTGTCACTTCGAAAATTGTCTTAGGACGACAGCTGAAAAATGGTATCATCAAGACCGTGTTCTTAGTCGGAGGATTCGGAGAATCCTACTATCTGTATGAGCGCATCGCCGAGTGGGCGACGAGGCAGACACCACCCCTCGTGGTGGTAAATCCTTCGAGATCGTAAGCGTCCTGACGAGTTTATCATCGCGTAGCTGGTGGCAGATGCTCCGTTACCGAATGCCCTAGAATATCAATGCATTCGCTGACGAATACCGACTGGCGCATGCCAATTACGTTGCTAGCTGGTCTGCAATTATGAGAGGCGCCATAATTCAGACATTAGAGCCGGCGATCAGGTCCCGAAGACTAAGGCAGCACTACGGATTTCAGTGCAGCATGCCCTTCGACCCCCAAAAGCACGATAGAGCACATGCGGTGGAATGTGTATTTAGTGGCCTGGTTCTCCGTGATAGTTTGAAGTGGGCTGCGAAGATGGTACGATAGGCTCTTTATCTGATAAGTACTATCATGAACCAATCGATGGTCTCTACGTAGACCCCGCCAAAGCCAATGGGGTAAAGTTCCAGGCTGATAGAGACCTCTTCTCATATTATACTATAGGGTGATGCATTCGAGAGCGAACAGGAAATTAACTTTCCTGTTTATTTCACTGTGGAGGGAAGGGACCAACTTTTGACTCCATTCATTCTGCAGCTATACGGCTCCACAAATCGAACGCCGCCTCTGTTTTCTCGGAGTTACGGTGTGTACACATTCCTGGGGATATCCGGACTTATAATAGTCTTTGGGCAATAGTTTACTGAATCGCAGCATGGGCTAACCCTTGTCTCAATTGGCAATTTAGGTGCATATGAAATCGGGAAGCTCGCGCTGGATTTTTCATTTCTTGATATCAATTCACTGGAAACAAGGATTGGTGTTGAGAATGGCCGCATCGTCACGTACTACAAGGTGGATTGCACGGTGAAGATGACGGTTGGGTCTGCCGATGCAGCATTTTCCGTTTGGATAGGCAAAAAATGCACCGGGACCAAGCGGCTGTCGTACGAGGATGAGGGCAAGGGCACTTCACAAGAAGCAAGCAAAAAGGGTAAGAAGCAAAAAAAGAGACGCTAAAGCGACCGCAGCTGCAAGTATGCGAGGGTATAGCATAAATTCTCGCTTTAACTCTCTCACGTTGTAGTGGGTCTGCGATATATGATGCTTTGCAGATTGCTCGTGGTTTCAAGGTCTAAACAATGCATGATTTCGGCAGAATGGTATCAGATGGTTATGCTTGTATCAATAATGCAATTAGTAGATCACACAAAGACACTTGGTGTGATGAATATCTTATACTCCTAACAGCATTTCGTATTTGTAGGGGATTAGAGGAATAACTGTGAGCGAATGCGTGCATACGGATATGAAATTGTAATTCGGGTACCCCCGCACAAGATATGCCTGCTGGTTGGTCAATCCAGCTTATATATAACACTAGACTTAGAGCCGTATTTATAGACGATATGGGTCCAGCAGCAAGAGAGTAGCTAAGCCATGCTGTGCCGTGCGACTGAGTAAATAGTGAACGGCCACATCTGTAGATTGGAACAATCAATGAATATGAGCTGGTCCTGCTGAAAATACACTGGCGGCGTGGCGCCCTTGACAGTTTGATGGCTCGCAGCTGTAGCTTCTGTCATGTTGATAACATATGGTCTGGCTTATGATACTATATTGAAGTATACGCATAGGACCTTTCGGGCCCATTTAATAACAGCCTGGTGGGAATGCATTCCCGAAACATCTTTTTCCAGTTGCCTATACGAATCTATAATCCTGAGCATGAGCACCCAGTTGTGAAGATTTCGACGAGCGCTCATACATTTAGACCCAAGTACCTGCCTAGCAGAAACCTACTACAAGACTGGGACGTAGAATTCCTACATATAAAAACTTAGACATGACAATATTCAGAGATGGCGAGTAGAAGCATTATGGACAAGTATAAGGCTCGAATCAAAGAGCTAGAAAGCCGGCTACGTGAGAGAGATAGTGAACTAGACAAGCAGATCCAACGGGTGGGTTCCCAAGCACAATATATCCGGGACCTAGAACAAAAATGCGAGGACCTGTATGATTACCCCAAACAGAGAGGAGAGGATGTCAAGGAACTCAACAGAAGGGAGCGAGCTGCCAAACACCATGGCGATATTCTCACAGACGACGAAGCCGAATCCAGCATCGACAGTCTATTCGCAGCAAAGGCCAGAGGTATCAGTCGCACATTCTTCCGAGATATTCGATGGGACAGGAGATTCGACAAGGATTCCGACTGCCTTCCCTTATCTGTTCTCCACAGCCCATTCCTCAGGGACCAGTGGGACTTGGTTCGGAAGAATGACAATATGTCGACAACGGCATTGATTGACGCACTGCTGTCGTCCATGATGGCCGAGATGATTCTCAAGGACGCCTTCTACCGTTACAAGCCCGACTTCAAGCAGAAGCTCAATGGCATATACTCCCAAGCACTAAATGAAGACTTCGATGAAGCCGTTGCCTGGAAGGTAAGAACAGCAAAGCTAAGTCATAAGCTCACTGCGCCCATACCCGTCGAAACACGAAGTGGAAGCTCTCACAGAAAGTCAGGCGATAGATCCTCAGAAATTGAGAAAGCCTGTAAAGCGATGCTCAAGACTCTGCGGCACATTCTCAATTTGCATTCGCCAATCTCAGGACCGTACGAGCCCAAAGAGCTGGAAAGTCGAGTACGAGACCTGGTTGACTCAACTGTGACTTTAGCTGACGGCTGGCATGAACGGGAGTTTCATATCGAGGTCATTGATTTTCAGTATTTCAACCGCCGGGGTTTCCATTGGTATTCGGAGAGCATGCCTAGGTACGCCACGGCATTTTCGCCGAATCTGGCTATTGATCCGGAGAGGAAATACGAGATCGTTGGTGTCATATCTCCAGGATTCATTCGATATGAGAAGACGGGATTGGATGATGTTCAAGAAGTGGTTTGGAGAAAGGCTTCCGTGCTCCTGGCGGAGGATGCAAAGGCGGCACCAATGTCCTCAAGCCTATTTTAGGTGGCTGTATAGTTGGTTTCAGCTTTAGCAACAAAATAGAAATGAGTTAGTGTTGTTGGCTGGATTTGAGATCGTATCTACCTTCTAAGCAATATGTTATCGGAGATCATTTCTGCCCATGAATACAATTTTCTGATTTGCGATATGGCAGCAGACCCAAAATTTGACCCAAAATTCGAACAAGTTTCTACTTGATTTACTGTGCAGGATGTGGATACAGCTCGTGTTACCAGGTATACAAGGCCAGCTTTTGTGTTACGGTGGCCTATCTGGTGCTGGTGATTGGATCCGCGTTAGTTAATGTTGGCGCTTGCAATATCATCCCACCCGGGTCTTCGCGGGGTCTACGAGAGGTATTGTCAGTAGAAAGCAGGGTGGCCTCTCTATCTCTCGGGCGGATAGGATTAAGAACTTACCAATACCAATGCTACGCTATACAAGTTCTTATGCAAGCTCGGTTGCTCAATTTCCAGTTGCGTTGTGGAAGAGTCTTGATGCCGCGTGGCAATTGACGAGCAGATAATGTCCATGCTGTCGTCTCGAGGCAGATCGCGTGGTATCCAAGCACCACCTTATAGACACGTGGGCGGTGTAGTACAGAATCCTCGAGATATATGCAGCCAGCGCCATCAAACCTGCATTGGACTCTGGGCGACATGAGGCTCTTCCTTTTTAACACCACTGCCGTTGCGCTGCCGAAGCCCGACTTCCGCAGCCGAATTTGCGATCGACAAGAATCCCTGGTTTAGGAAATTAGAAACTTGTCAGACGGCGGCTTCTTAGAGACCAAACGCTACGGCATGCAAGGGGCTCTGCGGCGTGGCTTGGGCTGACCCGATCCAGAACACCCTCCTTTCTCGGCTTGAATCGCAGATTTCGGGCCAGATATTTCGCCGCCATGCCCCTTGCCCCGTCATCATTCGCAAGCGCAATCCTTCTCCTGGAAATAAACTTAGCTCGCATACAACAGGCCAGACCTTACTTCTTTAGAAGCAGTCGATGAACTCCCGGCTGCACACCAGCATTCTGGTAGATGGCGGAGGTGTTTTCGGCTTACCTGTCGTTTCCTTTGTATAGTTTCTTCCTGAAAGCTTCTTGAGCACATTCACTCGTTCGTTTATCCGTTTTTTTTTTCGATATATACTATCTTAGCCGGCTGAGTTCCGTCGTATCCTTCCTTTGGATTCCCTTTATTTCCTTTTAGCCGTCCCTTTCTTTCTCCTTATTTCCCGGATTGCGAGACCATTAGCAATGATAGGGCTGCCACGTCGGTTCCGTGTCGTCGTCCTAGGGTTGGTCTTCTGTATTGGCGTGACGGTGACGTATTTGACGCACGATGATACGGCAGTCCCTATAGCCAAATTCATACCTCCGAGCGGCATCAAGTTGGAAACCCAAGAACTCAAGCGCCGGACCGATGCTATTCGAGAAGCATATCGGCATTCGTGGACTGGGTACATGAAATATGCCTACCCGACCGACGAACTGTTGCCCATATCTCGCCAAGGCGGGAACTCAATGTAGGAGCACCTTTCGCGTGCAGGCCCGGTCCGGGTATAGAGCAGTGCTAAATGAATCCAATTGGCATGATAGGAGCGGCTGGGGCGCCAGCGTGATGGACGGCGTCGGCACAGCGATTTTGATGGAGATGCATGATGTCGTGGAGCAGCAGCTGCAGTTCATCGCCAAGGTGGACTTTACGCGAAACGAGCACCAAATTAGCCTGTTCGAAACGACGATTCGCTACTTGGGCGGCATGCTCTCGGCGTACGATTTGCTGACGGGACCGTATGCGACGGCGTTCCAAGCGCGGGAGGGCGAGAAGGTATGGAACGTCGATTCATCTGAAGCCGTCGAGTCGTCATTGTGCTGGTGATTTTTATGGTGTAACTGCGGTACTGATTAGTGTGACGCGTAGAACCATAAGCTGGTCAAGTCGCTGCTGGCGCAGTCTGTCAGCCTCGCGGACGCCCTCAAATTCTCCTTCAACACCACGACCGGTATTCCCGTCCCGTATTTCAAGCTCGCCGACAAAACTGTTAACTCGAACGATGTCAACATCATCGCCGGCTTCGGTACACTCATCTTGGAATGGATGCGCCTGTCAGATCTTACTGGAGACCCACAATACGGCGCAATGGCGCAGAAAGCGGAGGACTACCTTCTCGTCGTCGAGAACCCAGGTGTCGGAGAGCCGCTTCCAGGCATGCTAGGCACTCATGTGAGGATTCAAGATGGTCATTTCACCGACAGCTACGGTGGATGGGGCGCCCTTGGTGACAGTTACTATGAGTATCTCATCAAGATGTGGGTATACGACAGCTCCCGGTTCCGCAAATACAAGCGCAGGTATGCCATAATTCTAAGTCTACATCCGCGAGCCTCTTTCATATATCTTGTCTAACGGAATGCCATGGTATTAGATGGATACAAGCTGCCGATTCGACGATGAAGCACCTCGCTACTTCCCCATCTTCTCGCCCAGACCTTACCTTCGTTGCCGAATACGCCAATTCCAAATCCATCTCCTTCCGCGGATCTCATCTAGCTTGCTTCATAGGTGGAAACTATCTACTCGGCGGGCAAGTGCTGAAGGATATGCGATACAACCTCTTCGGACTACGTCTTGTCGAATCCTGTCGCACTACGTATGCTTCTACCCCTTCTTTGATCGGCCCAGAGACCTTTGGATGGGATGAGAACCTCGTTCCACACAACCAAAAGGAGTTCTTCCGCAAGAACGGGTTCTTTTACGGCGGCGAAATTGATTACCGGCTACGACCGGAGGTTATTGAAAGTTACTATTACGCGTATGTAGTCACTCGGGACAACAAGTATCGAGAATGGGCTTGGGACGCGTTCCTTGCCATCAATCGGACATGCAGGACCGACAATGGCTTTACGACCATCACGGATGTGTCCCGAGCGGACGGCGGTAGGAAAGACGACAAGCAGGAGAGCTTCTGGTTTGCCGAGGTGCTGAAGTATCTGTTCTTGATCTTCAATGAGGAAGGCATCCAGGCTAAAGAGCGAATCTCCTTCGTCAGAGGGCCAAATCAAAAATGGGTGTTCAATACCGAGGCGCACCCGATGAAGGTTTTCCGATCATAAAAGCCCAATGGGGCGCCATATACAGGAATATGGAATTTGTTTCAACAGAGATTGAGAGCATTTGCAGGATATTACAGCATGGGTGCATCTATTTGGGGAAAATTGGGTCACAAAAGTTTCAACCATCAGATTGTTCACTATATCTGCCTGATCGCAGATTTGTTACACGTCATCTTATAGACTGGGTATCTGGAGTTCGGGATATCTACATTTTCGCTATACTGTACAATTACACGCAATCGGGTATTATTATTTTGAAATTTATACGAGTCATCCACCATGCATCCCGAAACTACTTTACTGGTGGCCCTGGGGCAACTAACAGCCTAGGTTTCATCCACACCTTCCCCTGCCACCAGGCATTATCCGGCTTATCCCACTCCTCCCGCAGTAACGTCGGGGATATCACGGCAATGACATGATGCGTAACATTCGGGTCCACCAGCCCATCCAAAAACACCTCCGGGTCGTCAAAATCATACATGTCAGTATTGGCGCGAACCAACTGTCGCATATGCCACGCAGGACCTTGTTGTCTGAACGCCAGCGGCTTCATATGCCACTCTACAACCAACTTGAAGTTATTCACCACGATATCCGTCATACTCTTCAACAGCTCCTCCGACTCGTTTGCGCTCAGCGGCGCCCCGCTAGCCGCTCTCAACAGCCGCATGGTATCGCACAGCGCCCACACTAGATCCCTTGTTTGCGCGGAGTCTTCAATCGTCTTGACTTCTGGAATCTTCGTCTGGTATTTGTACCGTGGGTTTGTCCGATCCGGGTGCAGCATTTTATGCATCATCTGCAGGGTGAGTGCCATCCATTCCGCGGCGTCAAGCGAGCCTGGACCGATTGACATGCATTGGTAGTAGAATTTGTCCAGGTATGATGCCAGGTCGCCTTCGGCCTGTAGCGCAGGGCAGTGACACATCTGCGTCGCGAGCGTATTCGCAATTATCGCCTCGATGAGCAATGGGCTCGTCATGGAGGAGTGCGCAGCGAGTGCCTCCCAGGTCTCCGGTATGCATGGCAGCTTGATGAAAGCGGGAAAGTACTTTCGAGCCTCCCTAAGACCCTTCGTGCGATTTGTTATCCGCGAGGCGAGCGTCCGCCAGGAAACGCTGGAAAAGTATTTTTCGCTCAATGCGACTATAGGCGCATGGAACGAGTCGTGCAACATTGACGGGGCGATAGCATCCAGTTCCTCTAAATACTCGTCGTTCATTTCCCATCGAGCCTTCGTTTTAAGATGTCGCTCATGCAGTTGTTCCCACGCTAATGCAGCTATGATCTCGTCGCGCTCGTCGGCAGGGGCGTCGACGTACTTGCTCATCGTCGGTCCAGCATTCTCAGAAGATGTCCCCAGTGCAGGAGAGCCAGATGGCAAGGGCGGAGATGGCGTTGGTGGGGGTGGTAATGAAGTACTGCTTCCTGCATCCGGGCTGAGGTTTAGACTTGCTACTTTTTTGCCCTTCTTTTTTAAATTACTGGAACTCGCAGTGGAGTTCCTGATAACATTCGAGGTTGCTTCGAACGACTCGTTTTCTTCGAGAAAGTCGAGATGACGAGATCGAAATTTGTTCGCTCGCTCAGTCGTCGGGTCGGTCAGGATGCTAAGACGCAGGTCCCCCATGATCTCGACTCGCGGGCGGGTATCCTATATATTGACACACCTATATCCGGTTAGTTCCGTCCCGATATATATTAAACCTGTTGGATTCACAGTACTCGCCTGCGCTGCTCGCTTGGTTATGTTACGCAGATTATATGATTTGATCCGACCTTTTATATCTTCGCCCTGCGGTGCCCCTGAATTCGCGACACCCTCGGAATTTATTATTGTGTACCGAGTACGTACCTGACGGGCGATACTCGGATCCTTCTAGCTGCCTTGGCTGCCGCATGAATCGCCAAGCCTACTTCTTTGCTTTTGCCGCATGGTAGCCTTCCCATGACTGGAGGACGGCCTGAGAAGGCTGTGCATGTTCTGGCGTGCAGCGGGCCAGACGCCAGCTCGATGAGTCGCCCCTGTGAATACAGGGACCAATCGATCCAGTCTCGCAAACCTGCAGCATGACGAATTCCTGAAGGAAACACCGCAATGTACCGATTGCCTGATCAAGTTCTTCGAAAGGGAAGCTCGTTGAGACGGGAGTGTTGTGTCGACGAAATGCAACACTGGCGTAGACCAGGTTGCGAACCCCCAGATATCTAGCCATAGGAATACGTGGATACCATTTTAGGATTGGAAATAATTAATGTAGGGACCATCGGATCCGTTTCAGTATAGTTTCAACATCGCGAAGAATATCGGACATTCGATTGTCTCGCGATTATAATAGTCAAGCGTATCGATCCTTCATAAGAGACGAAACATCCGTCGGCATAGGCTAGTGGAAGGAAAAAGTCCGAGCTGTTAAAATGGAAGGAATGCACAAGCCACTTGTCGGCATATTGACACGAAAAGATGAAACACACGTGGCTGCACACCATATCATTTAGTCGTTATATGCAATTCGAGAGAACCCGTAGCACTTCCCACCAACCCAGACGGAGAAGGACGCATCGGCTGATCCAACCAGCATCTTGGTAATACAATCGACTTTGTAGCGAGGCTTGCCGTCAACTATCTGTACTGGGAGCGTCTCTGGATCAATGTCGGAAAAGTCTAGCGGAACGTTACCGATTTCAAAGACTTCTGAGAATATATTAGAAGAGGTCAGAACATATGTTTGGTCCATGAATCAGCGGCCAATGCAATGTAAATCGTGAGCGCCGACTTACTCTTGCTACTTATCCTGGTTGGAGCATTGTGATATCGGCAGCCCACGACATTTAGCCGACATGTTGGAATGGAATGCCCAGGACTTGAGCAAACGTCATAATAGACATCAAAACAGATTTGCTGTTCTTCAGAACAGTCGTCACCCTGAATAATCGCGGAATCAACATTTGTCTGAGAGTGGGAAGAAGTGCAGCGTGGACACTCACAAGATGCGCAGCCCACTCGACGTTGTCATCAACCATCCACCTTTTCGTCCAAATACAGAGCCTGCGCTCACTTAGATCGTGGAGCTTAGGGTTATAATCGGTACCGAGGGCAAAGCCGTAGTGACATCGAAGTTTACGCGTGCCAACAGCTGGCCGCAGCGCTTGTAGGACAGCACCCCGAACGATCGCGCTCCATCTAGAAAACGAAAGCGTTAAATAGCTATAGATTTCTAATGAGAGAACTTGAGGAGGCTACATACGACTTGGAAGGATTTATGACTGACAGCCGTGGTTTCTGCCTATAGGCCCATTTTTTAAGTCGTTCGTAGAGGTATTTGGACTCACCAAATCCTCCAACAAGGATGACAGCCGTTAACTGGCCCTCAAGAGATGTCTGAATAGCGAGCTGTTTTTGTCGAGTAGTGCGAACCAGCTGCAGTTGTGGCCCCTGTTCAACACCCTTTGCCTTCACCTTTCCAGCTTGCTGTGCGACGTGTTCAATGATAGTATCAACAATGGGATCGAAAAGAGCTCTCATGTCATCACTACGGGAGGGTCAGTTAGCTGCAAAGACAGTCAACCAATCTCAAGAACTATCAATTACCTTGAAAGCTCGAGCTCATTGTCAACTATGCCTTGCTCCTCGTTGTCTTCGACGGCGACTGGAAGTTCCAGGAACCAACTATCATTGCCAGCTTGTCCGAAAGTTCGTTTGCACGCCTCAAATTTCTGCATCAGCTGGCTCCCCTTGCCCTTCTTCTTTGCCGTCCAGATAGTTGCATCGTCAAAACTCGGTCCGATTCTGTCCCGAAGTAGACGGTGGAACGCCTCATCAATATACGTCGAGCCGCATTTTCCTCCTCCGCCAACAACACTCTCACGCAGCTTAAAATCGGGAAAGACTTGTTGGATTTGGTAGGTGATAAGATCTACAGTCCCCCCACCAGCGTCACAAACAATGAAGTGGTCACCAGGCTGCATATCAAAGCACTCCAAGCCTGCTTCGTCCATATTGGTCTGTTCCTCATATAGAGAGGTTAGGGAGTAAATCGCCGCTGCCTCTGGCTCTGAAATCATAGTCATCGTGTCTATTGGGCGGCCGCTGCCTCTGGCTCTGAAATCATAGTCATCGTGTCTATTGGGCGGCCGCTGCTTCCGAACCCTGCTTTGACTGCAGCAGCTCTTGTAGCCTCTTGTGCTTTGTGGCTCCAGATAGCAGGTACCGTGAAGATGAACTCAATAGGAGTAGAGGCAAGAATATCCGGCATTCGCTTCTCTAGAATATTGTCCATGATGTGCATATAGAGCTGATCCAAGTAATCAAAGCACAACTGGAAGGCGGTTTTGTTTGCTGGTAGCGGGATGCGTGACGCTGCATCGTCCAAGTCACCGTAGACGTCAGAGCATACGGACGGATCCAGAAGCAGTTTGAAACGGCCGTAGATC
The DNA here is from genome assembly GCA_036872635.1 of Orbilia brochopaga. Classification (NCBI taxonomy): domain Eukaryota; kingdom Fungi; phylum Ascomycota; class Orbiliomycetes; order Orbiliales; family Orbiliaceae; genus Orbilia; species Orbilia brochopaga. The sequence continues at coordinate 1,583,738 of JAVHNQ010000007.1, read as the reverse complement.
TCTGGGTGGCCTTTCGTTCCCCTCGAGTAGTGAGATCCGCTTGCTTCGGGGCCCCATTTTGGCTGCTGGCCAGGGATATATACCAGTTCCGTTGGAACTTTCTCGACGCTGCCCCCGCTGCCGGGCCACGTCGTAATCGTTTCGATATCGGACAGAGACGTGTTACTCGATAGGCAGTAGGCAACACCTAGATAACATTAGCTGACTTTGAGCAAGGGACAGTCGAGTGAGGAGGAGATAAGCCAACTGACCAGAGTAGGTTGTGCCGAAGTCTACAGCAACCAGCATGCGATGTCTTTGGCGACTGACTACCCCACTGTGTTCACCCGACATGATTCCGATGATGCCTCTTGTTCGTGGGGCCTGATTGAGTAGAGACTATGCACGTACTTTCTGTAAGTCCTGCAGGCTAGTTATGATGAGATATATTGTTGGAGGGGTCCGAGTCTGGGACTCCACGCGTGATGGACGAGCTGCGAGTGCCGGAATACCCACCACAAAGGATCACCGGATCGGAATTTGTCCCATATGCAGTCAAGCTAGTCGGACTACCTGTTACCTGGGTGAGTTGTCGATTGTCGCCACGCTACGATGGTCTCTTCTCCCGAACGACACCCCGCCTCAAACTCACACCAGATATTTACCATCATATATACCTAATTAAGTAGGTAGACGTTTGTGAACAAGGGGGCTGGCATCTGGCCCCAAGAACAGTCTGCTGATACGCTTCCGCGTTCGAATCTCTATATATACAGCTATACCCTGAAACCATCTCCATCCGAGCCCATACTTCGACTTTCAAGCTGTCGCATCTTACATGCCTACCGATGCACGATGATATCGCCAGTCAAATCTATCTTGGATACCACGATGTCTGCTGGCTCGAGGCTCGTCAAGTTTCTGGTTCCGGGGCCTGAAAACCAGACTGAATGCAAAACGAATGTATCCAAGCTGTCAGGACGAACGGAAGAGCCCGCTAGTACAACTGGACAGTTTAGCACTGGGTCGGTTTCCAGGAACATGGAGAAGAAAGGGACCGCGGATGCCAGCGAATCCGCATTTAATCTTGACGATGGCCAAAGCCAAAGACTCCACGCCGCTGAAGTATGGGACGAGATTTTCCACTATTCATCTTCATCAGACTAACCTGTCGAACTATCATTTCCAAAGGTCGACAAAGTACCCTCCAATACATCCGATAAGAAGAGTTCCAGATCTAGGGAACACCGGAGCTCGTCTTCACCATGGCAAACTACATCGAAGAGCAAGGTATGCCCATGCACGGTCACTATACACGCTGTAGCATCCCAATATCTAGATATCTATTTACCAACAATCTCCAAAACTAACATTCAACAAATCAACAGAATAAACATACTAGCTTAAAAATTCAATTCGATGGATGCCCTTCTGAGGACGGAGACGACGACACAAACTCCGAGGACGGCGAAGTCGCCCCCACAAAAGACTGCGTCCAGTCGTCCTTGCCAGTCTCGTCGGATTTAGGTCACAGGTTAAGGTCTACTGCCCCATTAGCATCTGAAGAGTCAATGCCAGGCGAGAAAAATATTCCCAAAGAATCTGGGATTGAAACAATGACTCGAGGGAAAGCAGGAACCTGTAAGCTTTGTGAATTCATATTACAGAGACAGAAAAGCAATCTTGATCACTTGCTAACGACAAAGTAAAGTCTCCCGAAACATTGGACAATCTTCTGAGGCGGCTCCTATTGGGCATGGCCTGCATTGTTCTCAGGAAGTTCATTATGAGATAGAGAGGGCGTACTGGACGCTGCGTCAAGATAACAGGAAGCTGCAAGAGATGCTATCTGCAGTTGAGTCAAGAGAACATACCGCAAACGAATACATTGCACGACTCCGGCACGACGTTCGCATATACAAGAAACATGCCGAGGAAGCAGATGTTAAGAGGATGGAAGCAGAAGACAAATGCAACGCGGCGAACGCTGAGATCAAGCGTTTACAAACTAAAGAGTACGAATCCACTCGGAAGGGACCTATTCTTCTAGATGAAGATGCCGAGCAGAGAATTGAGGAATTCTTCGGTCAGCGACTCCGAGCATGGTCACGCATGTCATTTCGAGGCCTTGAGAACCATAAAATCATCGATCTTCTCAAATATTACGAGGGAGAAGGTGCATTCAATACTCCGCTGTGCAAAGAAGCGTTTCTCGCTCCGATGTCTCTCGCTTTCCAGAAACTTGGACCTGCCACCTTTTTCGAGTCTCTGATCTCTTCAACTCTCATCAAGTCCATTTTCAAAACCCACTTTTTCCTCGCCGGTTCGCAGTCGAAGACGTTTCTGACACAATTTCGAAGATCTGCAAAGAGGGTCAACCCGGAGAGCGCGTATGCATGGACAGCCAAAACAGTTGAGCTTCTCGAGAACCTGGTTCAAGAAACCCGGCAACTCGGCCAGCCTGATGATACTATGGTACATGCAACCGTGTATCGAGAATTTACGACCCTGCTGGTTGGATATATGAGAATATTCATGGACCAGTATCCTAAATTATCGGAAGACAAAAAAGCGACCAACGATATGAAACTCGAGGGCATAATTCAGGACTGTATCTCGCTAGCACTCGATTGGCACAAACGGAACATGAACATGAAGGTCATCGATCAGGAATACTTGATGATCAGCAACGATAACCCTCATTTGGATCTTTCCCGATACAAAGAGTTTTGTCGTATCCATAAAAGCAAGTCGGACATGGACGAAGCGGATGGTAACGGAAAGGTTAGGGTTCTGGCGGTTGTTACGCCGGGATTCGCGAGATTCACAGACTTTGAGGGAAGGCGATTGCCCAAGCCTATCATCTGGTCCAAAGCCGTCCTGGCGATTGCGCCAGACGAAGATATCGCAATGGAAGATACGGTTATGATGGTTTGATCCATCGCGTGCGCAGACCCGCGGGGGCAGATTTCTAACTCCAGAACATATTATTATGCAAGCAGTTGTAGTTCCTTACTCTGAGAATTGTGTTTCATTGGTTCCGTTGTCCGCTATCTGGTGCTGTCGTCTTTTCTGCTTGTATCTACCTCCTCTTTGCAAGTATCAGCTTTCTGTAAGTCGACAACTTGACTGAAACAGATTTATCTGCTCGCTAGTCTGATGGCCTCAGGAATTCTAGGAACGTGACGTGACGTATTCTATCGCTGGACTGCAAGCGTGTTTGTGTATCTCAAATTGATTGTCGACCCGATACAGAGCATGCATGAATGCAACGGAGAGATGTTGGAACAATCAGATATATCTGCGTAGTTGGCAATGCCCAAACCAGTATACGATACATTCCCAAACACCCAACGTACCAGCAACCGACTATTTTGGGAACCTAGGAGAGCAATCCAACAAGATCGCATCCGTGTCAAGACCTAAAATTGGCCATCAAGGCACCCGCCATACAAAGCAATCAGCCCGGCATGTTCCTCGGATCTCAATACAAAGCCCTCCAAGCGAGCCGCGACCGCCTGTCTGAGCAACTCGCCCGCCTCACCGAAGACAGCAAACATCTGCGCTGCGAAAATGCACAACTTCACAACCAGTGTGACGTCTGGGAGCAGTTTGCCATAAACCGGGACGTGGAACTAGCTAGTCTCCTAGGCGTACTGAACAATATCATCGATGAACTGCCAGATGCATATGACCCTTCGCAACTCAAAGTCATCAAGGCTGCGCTCGTGGCGCTGGCGGCAAAATTTGAGGTGTTGATTGTCAGCGTGAATGGCGCTCAGGCGCAAGAAGGTCATGACGGCGAGATCGAAAATGATACCCAGGTTGATCGAGCGGGATCAGATGTCGAGGTTGAGAGTGTAGTGGAACTTCATACCGAACCGAATGAATCGGGGCAGGCAGGCTTAGAGGTTGATGTTGACGGCGCTCTACAAGCTAAGTTCGTTGCAAGCAATACACAGCAGATACCTAAGTAGGTAGCTAGAGAAGGATCTGGCAGGCATCCCGGCGTGCGGCTTGACCCGTCGACTAATATCGTTGGGTTGGCTCGTGAATACGTATGATTTGGAGATCACACCATTCGAATGCAAAGGTGGAACACTGGGATAGCGGAATTTGAAAATCAAAGCCAGAAAAAAAAAAGGAAGCGTCCATCCGGCTGCCTTGCGTAGTGTCTATGGGCGAGGTTTGCGTTTATGCATTCGTGAGGCACGGTAGTGTGTATTGCTCGCTCATCGAGTGGCTGAAACCCCATATATGCACCTATGTATCTGGAAATGCTGCGCTAGTCTCGGGGACGCTGCCCTCCGAGGGCCTCGGAGGGCAGCGTCCCCGAGACTAGTGCAACATGGGGGCGCTGGCGCAGCATGGGAACCTAGATGTTCAGCGTCGCGTAGCGCTTATATGACTAACTAATTTCAATGTCTCAAGACCAATTAGTACTAGTGACTAATAATTGAGTTGTGCAAATCTTATCGAGCATTAGCATACCTATCATTCTTGCGATACATTTAATGCATACTCTGTATACGTCGATCCAGTGCGAGTTTGGGCAATCAAGTGGTTACCGCGACGCTTGGCCAATTGGCAAAGAGAAGAATTCAATTGCCCGCCTGTGTGGTAGGGCTTAGGTATCGGTGATATAATGCAAGAATCCGCGTATAAATGCGAAGCTGAAATCCGCTGGTGCTACGCTTCTGGTTTCTCGTTCATGCTGTACCAGAGGAGCAGATAATCTACGACACCTGTCAATTACGCATCCGACACCTGCTTACTTTGGCTAGAAATTGCATAATCGGCTCCATCGACACCGCATGCCGTTCAAATTGCTGAAACAAACGATCGATTAGGGACTTGGAAAGCGAATGAAATGATGGATTCTGAACTCACGAAGCCAGTTAAAGCGATTCCATTGTTCGAAAAGCTGCAGAGCTTCCGTTACCGCTTGGTCTCTATCGATAGTTCAAGGAATTGGCAGCCGATGTCGAAAAATACAGCAGAATGGTCGAAGGACATATTGCTGAGTTGGCGGCGACGCATACTGGCTTGGTGAGGGAGATAGCGGACTTGGAGGCAGAAAGCAGGAAGCTGAGAGGGAAAAATTCTGATGTGTAATCATCGGTGTATGGAGTCAAGAGTTTGAGGGAGCAGTCGTTGGAGCTGGAAAGAGAGAGGTTACTCAGTGCTAACAAACTATATCGGCGTGGTCATGCACAGGAAGAATGTGTTGCTGTTTGCTCAGGAATTTTGTTTGTCCGCGCCAAGACTCCGCAGCGGGCAGGTTTGGCCGCACACAGACTTGGCGCAACGCAGAAATTTTCTGCGCCTCTTGATTAAACGCAATTGGCGCCCGTCTCCGCTCCGCCATCTCCGACCATCAACCCATCAACACATCAACACCTCCTCCGCACCAGCTTCAACACCGTCAACACACGTTCGTCCTCCATCGCAACTCTTCAACACATCTCACAACGCCTCTATCGCCCTCTCTTGTATCTCCAGTACGTCTGCCAGCCTACTCGCGTCCGCCATGGCCCGGACCAAGATAATCAAGCCGGCTGCGAAGCCTGAATCCGCCGCGGTGAACCCCCAGACGCCGCCTGAGGACATCGACGACGATGGCTCCGACTTTGATCAACTCGCTGCCGACGGCGACGCCAACGCAGCATCCCGTTCGAATAAACGCAAGAGCATCTCCGGCTCAAAGACGCCTCAATCGAAGAAGAAACCTAAGCGTGCTAAGGTCAATACGCCTTCCGGGGGTCTCGACACGCCCTCTGGTCCCAAGACCAAATACACGTCCCGGGACAATACCGTCCAAGAGATTCGCGAAATCGCGGGTTCTCTCATTAGTAGTAAGTGTTTGAATGCGGTTGCGTCTTATTTCGTCCCCGTCCTTCGCGCTTGGCCCCGTCCCGTCCTGTCACTGCTGCCTGCATTGCATTGCTGCCGACAGAACCGGCGTCTTCCCGGCGATTTCAGACCCTAGGGCAGCTGCAGAGCTCTGCCAGCCCCAATCTTTGCAAAAGTCAATCTAGCTAGGATGTATGGGCTCTGAGTTAGGCTAACAGTTCACTTCGCTCTGTAGACCTCCTTGGACGAGAGTTTCCCGCCGAAGCAGTACAATTTCGCGAGGCCAAGGCGTCAGCAAAGGGCTACTCCTGGTACGTCGACGAAGGGGAGGAATTCCCAAGCTGCTTTGAGCGCGAAGGCCCAATGCGCTGGCTTGCACCAGAGCGCAATGGCGTCCTTAAGATGCTCAAGGAGGGAAAGCTGGGCGTCGAGGCCGTCATGATGGCGGATGATGAAAACCAAGCTGAACCACCCGCCGATGGCATTGTTCCAGCTGAGGAAGCTCTCGCTGTTCCAACCGACGCCCAACAAGGAGCTGAAGGAGCACCGCAGGTTCCAGATGTTGATGCTGAGGACAAGGACACCGACAAGTAGTGCCTTTATTCTCACGCGTCGCTATTCGGCTATCCTCGAAACAGCTCGCTATCGACTCCTCGGTTCATCATTCCGACTTTGCAACTCTCCTATCACGCGAAAATACATCGTCGATAACACGACTTCCCGGTTCTATTTCGTCTTTTTCCTATTCTCATGTCTGACGCAAAGCGTTCTGAAGCTTTCAGCAGTCAGAACAATTAATCAGATTATGTCGTTTTCGCTTTTCTTCAAAACTGTATGGCTATTTCTTATTCCTTTTTTTTTTCTTTTTTCCTCTCTACGAATCTTCATGGGCAGCTCTGTTGTTCCTTGTGGTGCCGGTGGCTTCAATTCACTTTCTAATCCGCGTTTCCGGTTCGAATTCAAAACTCCTTTATCATCACCCAAACTCGTTTAATCACAGGTGCTCTATCCTTAGTGCAGATCCGCGTGTTATAGCGGTCCCATCCTTCTATCTTCCTCGCCCTCACCTGTTCCTCCCTTTCCCTTATCGCTGGAGTCGCCTTTTCCCTCATCGGTTTTTTTATCCTCTCTATTCCCCTCGGTTTCTCTATCCTTTCCACGCGGACATGAGTAAAATCGAACCAAATGAAATTCTTTCAATCCATTCTACTCCTTGTCCGCCATCCTACATGTAGTCTCACACCGTAGGAAATGTAGCTATATAGATACTAGGCAGTCTCGATAGCTGATTTAGAAGATATGCGTGTATATGTAACCAGCTCTCCTGGAGCTTCGCTCTATAGAGGGACCTAGTAATGCTAATGACATGGACCCGACTGCAACAGCCTTGGGAATAACCGCGGAAGCTCCCAGAGAGGACAGCTACCAAGATAACCATCGTATTATGCCGGCAGCTTTCGTCTCAGTAAGATAGACTGCCAGTCCCTTAAGTTTCTTCGATGTTGGCGATTCGGTTGATAAGACAAACTTTTAGTTGCTTTTCGCGTAACGTTCGTCTAAATGCTTCCGCCTAGTCGTCGCGAAGTATAACTACATATGCTGACTATATATTTTTATGACCTTGAAGATTAATAAATGGTGACGTGGCCACTCGTACTGGCGATCTCTGGCAACGGCTCTTTTAATTTTTCTTTCTTAGATTCTAGTTATTTTCTTTTCTAGACGGGTGTAAGTGCACTGGAGTCGGGAAGTAATACAATCTTCTCCAGGTCTGATTCGCTAAGCCAGCAGGTCTGTAGCAATCTAGGTCTTGCTTTTGCGTACCTGGTCGTCTCTCATGTTGCTTGTTTGCTTGCGTGCGGCCCGAGCGTGCCCGCCTAGGCTGCTTGCTCTACTCGACTTGTTTGATTGGTGGGTCCGTTACCCGCTCCAGCCAGACGGGCGACATCCTTCGCATTCTTGCATCCATGCATACAGTCATCGTTCATGTTATGATCCGTGCTGCTAGCCTTGAGCCACGCACTGAAGGAGCCAGGCAGCCCGTGCTGCCATATTGCTATATCCCTTATGAACTGAGTCAAAAAATGCTTTGAGAAAACTGCATTAAGATCAGGTTGGTTGCAAGAGAGCTAGCCAACGCCTTTCTCGATTAGCGAGCCGAAATCGAATCCGGCTGTGTGGGGGCATGTATTGATAACATGCCTAAGCTTGATCAGCGCTAAGATTGAGGCAACACAGACCTTGTGGTATTCTGAGCTCCGCGACAGGCTACGACAGCATCGCCCATTTGAAAAGCGCAGGAATGGTGAATGGAAACCGGATTTGTAGGCCTGCTGCAGATCTACAGAACATGCTCAGCTTAAGATAACGTTTCGACTCACCCCAAATTCTCTAACCCAGGCGTTAGGGAATCCGTGCTGGGCCATGCGTCGCTGCTTGCCCGTCCAGCCTCGTCGAGGGAGCGAGTGCCACTTATCCTGGTTATAGCAATCCGCAAGTTGCATAGGCAAGATATTCTGGATTGGCAGTCTCTTTAAGGCTACCCGCAGCCGAGGTGAAATCTAGATGTCGCCAGATGGTATTGTGACAATAGCTGTATGCGTATGGTTTCGAATTTCATCAACGATATAATAGATGAAGTCGCTGAGCCTAAGAACTATTGTCAAGATATTCAGGCCTCGTGAAGTTAGTGCTATAGAGGCACTTTGAAAGCATTATTAACTGAACATGGAGATTAAGGCTTGTACTCGATGGAGGCTTTGCGAGAAGGAAAGGTCCTGTTGATATTGTAAGACCGTGTGTGTGTGTGTGTGTGTGTGTGTGTATGTGCCTCATACGTGCATGCGCACACACAAATATTGTTCTTCAGATACCCAAGCTTGTACCTCTTTCGTCTAATGCTCCTGACTGATTGCTTGCTGTGAGGATGAGACAGCGCTTAGCTACCCAATTCATCAAGGGCGTTCCATCATTGCATTGCAGTACTGGTCTGGTATCTCCGGCCATTGGGTCATCTTCTAGCTTGCGCTTCCATCTTAGCTCAAATCGTCGAAGCAGCATTACGGCAAAGGCAACTCATAGCATCGCAGAATGATATCGCAATGTCGAATGTCAATGGGTTTAATGCGTATTTCCGTTCGGGCTGGACCTGCCTTCGCTGAGACCTTCTGGGCAATGACGTCCAGCTTAATACTCGATCCCAAATATAGAGCTTCTTGACTCTGGTGTTCTAGCCCTCCCGATGCGGATCTCCCATCTTTGATCGCAGATGCCCTTGACACGCAAGCAGTTGCTGTCAAAGACAAAGGATAAATAGACTGTGTCCTCCAGCCTCCTGCGCCCTTGTACTCACTGCCACATTCTCAATCATCTGTCGATTACTGAGATACATATTCATACCCGATATATGTCTAACTACAATACTTCCCGTCAAATCTGCTTCCTCGAAATTTCTACAGACTTTTTAAGATAGCCAGCAAATGCTTCTACTTTTCTCTCTTGTTTTCAAAATCGGACCAGTACTACATACTATAATATTTGCGTACGGTCCACTTCATATCAGAGTCTCATTATCCGTCGCCCTCTAGCTCTGATATAGCACACACTGAATCACAGTCTGCCAACGCTACTCTCAAAATAAACATTTCACGGCCGATCGACTAGTAAAATCACTTCACGATGGCCCCAATCCCTCAAAATTCCGCATGGGTCATCGATGGTGCCATGATTACCGGCTTGGTCCTTGGGGCCATCACCAGCACCGCCGTCGGACTCTTTGTCTTCAGCTATCAATTTGCCCCAGATATACAATACTTCATGGAAGCAGTCATTGAAATATTTCAAGAAATCGGTCAAGATTGGTACATAGGACTGGAGCTTCTCGAGCTCCTGCTTCATGGTCTTTTTCGAGCGATACTAGCAATCTTGCGATGGTCTTCCGCTGTCATTCGAGCAGTGCAAACAATTTCTCGAATGTTACTAGGGTTTTTTCGGCAACTACAAGTTTCGCTTCGCTATCTTCAGAATCTGATCTGATGGGCAAGAAATGTGGGGCTGGGCTTGGCGGGAATCTACTAGTTGGTTCTCAACGAAATCTTGAACTTCAAGTAGAAATCAGCAGGATTCATAGATTTGTTGGCATGGAGTTTCTATAGTCATGGACTGAGCTATCCTTGATCACACCGTGTAGATTTTTTTTTCAAATTATCTAGAATTTGTTTCCTTATTAATTTATCGCTTGTGGTTTGTGTACTTTTAATCCGAACGATTCTGCGGGGACATCAGGTTGCTTACGCACCATGGTACCAATTACGGAGAGGAAACATGTCTTTTGATTTTTTTTGGTCCATTTGTACTGTGGTTGGTCGCTCACCGCGAGACCAGTCGCTCATCCTTCAGAGTGTTTTGCGATAGAATTCACATATTGTCGCCAACTAATCATCAATTCGATGGGGTTTTCATTTCAAAGGCTCAATTTAGGTCTGTGGAGTATTGTGATTTTCATAACGTAAGCGCAGCTAGGATGAATGCACCTCGATTGGTATCTCACATAATTTCTATGTTGAATCACGTCCATCTAATATTTGAATGCAAGATACGGCGAGGCATGGGAGGATAGAGACGCGCCGGCGCGACGAGTGATTCTCAGCAACAAAGGTAACTAGACTCAATTGATCAATCCCCTATATGATGATGATCTGATATCTACAACGGTGAAATGGTCTCATTCGATCGTAACTAGTAGCCCTGGGAACCCGCTAAATGTACGATACTAACGCATCTTTATAATCTATAAATTATACGTGGTGATTTTGGGTAAACCTGGTCTATCGATATAGTAGACCAGACAATACTCATAACAGAAGGTACATAACTACAGACTCCTCAATCTTCATGACTGACACAAAGATCGGAAAGGATATATATCTTATAGTTGGTATATCAGCTGGTCAGGAGCACCGAGAAATATTCAATATTTCGTCGATGCCGTTGAGACGGTTCGGTGTCTACTACTCAAGGCGCTTCTCCATACGGCCCAACCAACTCATGTGAACCATCTAGTCTAGCTAAGATGGCCCGGAAGTAGTGCTGCCCAAGATGTTGATTTGCTACCATATGCTCTTCTCACGGAGCAATGTGAGCCGAGAACCCACGTCTCAACACCGAAGCTTATGATCATACGGCTTGATTTCTGCCACATCGCCAACCACTTTCATTCCGATTACTGCGCCAAATTTGAGAAACTATACGAACTTCGATTGCTCTCGTGTGTCAGTAGTGCCTCACTGCATGCGTCGGATTGGTGCCCAATCTAGATATCTACTGCCCAAACGAACACGATGTTGTTCTAGCAGGCGGTACATGATACCAGCCGCTGACCAAGCAGCCAGATATCACATTGAATACATGTTCAGACTGTTTGTGCAATCCTTCTGTACATGAGAGTCGTATTCTATCTATTGATAGATCCCTGCTGGCGTGTATTCGGTAGATCTATATATATATATATATATATATACCTTCGTGTCGTTCATGAAACAATCGCTGGGCCTTGTTCATGGGACTGGTACAGCTGGATATTTTCCATGCGGGACTTCAGCAAACTTCTATTCAGCTGTCACGCTGTCGTTATGTATCATCACGATCTATTGGCCGCCTTGGAGCATGTAGCCTGCAGCCTGGTTTGCAGGTTTTGTCTTTGCGCCAGACCAGCTCAGCCCCGAGATAATGTTGGTGGCAGAGCGGCCGATGTTGATAGAGTAGCCTCGTCCCACTCTCAAAATACCGTAAAGAAAACAGGGAGCTTTTGGCGAGGTTAGGTTGGTGCTGCGTGACCTTCAAGCTTAGGTTTGTCAACCAGTTCGATTCGATGCATGCGCATTTGCCAATCAATGCAAGAACTTGGAATTTGGTATTTGGTAGTGGTGTAATCTGTAGCTAGGTTGGGCCAGTGGTTGGTCCGAGGCAGAGGACAGAGTAGTAAAGTGCGCTGTGTTGTGTGTTGTGTTTGATTTTCAGGCAGTTACTGTCTTCGTGGTCAGGGTTTGCTTTACAGGCATTGCGTTGGTCTTGTAGAACAAACGCTATGAGCTCTTATGTTGTCGGTTCCAAATCGATATATCGCGATATAGCGAGGGCTATTCTGGTCTCGTTGGCACCAGACAACACGAAGTTTAGGCTATTCTAGTTTGGGTTGTTCATTTGGTGGCGCCAAAACCAGATATATCAGAGGACCACACCCAAAATACATCTAGTATACTACGTGATACCCCAGTCGGTATTGTACCCCCCTATTGGCCGATATTCTTGAAAGGCTTCGACCCCGTTTGCTATTTTGCGTAAATTCAAACTATAAACACGATTGGATATAGGGCAAGAATTCAATCATGTACCATATCTCATCCTCGGCTGATCAGTCTGATGCGTGCTACTGGAAAAGCCATATAACAGTCAATGGAATGCTCAAACTGTAATATTATACCCTCCTTGATCACTCTACATCTAAGCCCAACAAGTATTAATGGTGTAGTTGCACATCTAGGAATGTCCATGCTAGCGACAATAGCACATTTGATGAAGTTTTCAGTGATGTGCATAATCATATGGCTTAAGCTGCTTGAAACCCTGTATGCACAGCCAAACCAACTCCAAATGCATTCTTAGTCAAGTGTACAGGTTAGTGTTAACAAGGCATAGCTGGCACCACTGCATCAATGCCTGTTACAGTGCACACGAATTGCAGTTGTGGTGGCTGTTTGTAACTTACTTAGAATCAGTGCGGACTTACCATGAGCACCCAAAGATCTAAGACCGACATATTTAAGGGGTGATCTGACTACAGTAGATCCTGATATGGGATTTTGTGTAGGTCGATTAATCGACCTCATACCAGTCACACCCTATAGGTCCTCCTCTACGCTTTGCTTCTGCATCAATTTTCCCTGATCAGCTGAGTCAAGCACCGAATCAGTGCTGAAATGACAAGGTAGAAACCACCTTGGACCCGACGGATATATATACATTGGCAATATACTAGGAGATATCGACTACGGTGGAAGATGTTCGTTGTCCAAGGACTTTGCGTGATGCTTTTGATAGCACAAATATCGATGTCAAGTCTAGGAATGAGGATACCTCCGGCTCCAGAAAGCATCGAAAGCCCACCCACTCTCAATATATCAGACTCTAAAGCCACCGTGATAGAGGTTCTGAATCTTGAAAATGTCGCCACAGTTATAGCAGCTACGAAAACTCAATTCGACAAACGACTGGGCGATGCTCTAAGACCAGAATGGTTCTACAGCCACGAACGCCTGAGGATGAGGTGCCAAAAACCAGAGTTTGTCTACGACCTTCAGCCACACGATAATTTCGATGGTATCGATTACTATCACTTTCCTCGATGGAAATCATCAGTGTTCAAGGATCGTACGGAGGCGCTTGCAGTTATCAAAAGACGTCAGCATTATTGTACACTTTGTACCTGTGACAAGGATGGCCGAATTGTCCCGCGGTTCCACAGACAGTGCGCGGATAAGTTGACAGCAGATAAATGCGCAGTGGTATACGGTTAGTAAATCCTGGTTACGGGCTTTAGTGCTGAGAGAAGCGATTAAGTTACAAGTTTCACTGACTCAGAATATCACGTAGCGTGCTTTTGCTATGCCTGGCTAAGACAGCCGACTGCAACGGCAACAGATGTCTCGCTGGATGATTATCAGAAGACATTGGATAGTATCCTTCCGGGTGTTAAGTATTTTAATAGAAATTACAAATGGTTCTACACGAAATCCAATGTCAAAGGGGATTATCTGGAATTCTCGAAGGACAAAATGGTGGGTCATGGGACCCAGGAGCCATACTATCTCGAAGGCCCAGGCGGTAGGATGTCTTGGGATTGGCTTGGCAACCTCAATCCAGCGCTAGCCCCTCTTTTGAAATCGGGGGCGTTATCTAAAAGAGACAACAGAGGTGTATGTTTGGCTGGTGACAGCATTGGGGATCGAACAGACAAGCCAGAGAGATAAAAGGGAGGCGAGGAGAGGGTTGCAGCGCCAAAATGATTGAAGTTATATGTTAGCAGGGTGTGGACGGCCTAATACAATATTGGATAGAACACGGGGAATAAATGAAATGCAACGGCTCCCGCGAGCTATACTAAAAGTTACAGTGTCATAAACTTGCACATGGTACTGACGGTTGCATTATTATAAGTTTCCTTGTATGCTCGAAGCCGGCACAATTATATAATGCCTGGGTTATCCTTTGAAGTTGCCTGGCTCAAGATCGGATTTGTAGAAAGTGCGAGATCTTGTACCAACAACTAAAGACAGTACCGCTTGTTTGGGTTCTACAATATATATATTAGAGCGACACCCTGCCTGCGCATATGAGCAAGCGGACGCACGCGATCGAATCCTAAAAGGACATATTCCCATCATGATATCATGCATATATGCATAAAGTGAGTCCGTCAACTGGATACACCAGCATACCACGGTCGGGCCAAGACAGACCGAGACATACAATGGACACCAAAATACCGCTTATCTGCTAGTAATAATAGCGCCGATGTTTGAACACCATGGTCGATCGATTCTGCGACAGCAGTCTATTCGTGACGCAGACGTAATCAATTCTCGGGGACCAGGCTGTTTGGACCAGCTAGCCAGGAGCCTAACTACTTCCACAACGCCCACCAATATTTTGATGGAGATAGTGGGGTAAATGCTTAGAGGGTCGGGTTGCATCGAAGGTTTTGTATTGCGGTATTCTTGCCGTGAGGCAGCTAACACTAGCCTGGCTTTGTTACTGAAGAATTCCAGAATTTATCACCAGTTATAGCTATTAAGTGATCAAATCCACAGGTCGATCCTTTTTGCGAAATAATTTACGTATCTGCTGCGGTGTAAAGCTTGTTAGTTTGCCCGTGAAAGCCATAACAAGAGCAGACTCAATTCGATTGTCGTGCTATCAACGATACAAAAATACTCAAGAGCGAGGCCTGCTGCAACGTGACTCGGTTCCAAATGCGATACAGTAGTTTAGTTATATAATCGTACTAATAAGTTCCCTTCCAAGAATGCTAAGGCGGAGGTTGGCTCGTCTGTTGCCGGCTACCTGGGTTCAAATCTCAGCTATGTAGCATTCCTGGCTCACTCGGAAGGGACTTTAGGGCTCGGAATCCGGATCCCCCACAAACAGCTCCGGCTTTCCATTCCGTACAAACTTTCGTTATGGCATTAGCGCGTCATCATCCTCTTCTCGAAGGTGGCGCCATTACTCCTAAGACTACTTTTCTTGCACATTATGCACGGCACTACGAACTGGACCACCGTGGCCATGCATGCGGACCCACTAAGATCATGTCTTGCGGTCAGGTTTAGCGAGATCGCCTTTGACACACATGATCCTCGAATTAATGTTGAGTATTTCTTGCGCACGTAACTCTCGTAATTACGTAAAATGATTATAAGTGGCATGAAGATGCCGAGATGCTTTGAAGCTGGAACGTTTTTCAATTCACCTATTAGATCCGATTACTGGTGGTGAAGTCAAGCCAACGAATAATGAATAGCAACCTCCAATAAATGTTGAACTGTTTTGGCGCAACAACCACGCCACGAAAAAAAAAAAATTTTGACGAAGAGCATATTCTTCGAAAGTGTTCACTTCAAAAACTCGGTTGTGAAGGTTTGACAATAAAAGGATTTATTTGGGGTGTGTGCTAAATCACTGATATCGATATTTTGCGATTTTGGTGAGCGTGCACAGCAAAGTAAAATTAGTATGCAAAAACTCCAAACGAAACCATGCTTTTGCACATGACTTGTCTTTTTTATTTTGAAAATCTACAGCAGATAGTAAGCACCCAGGAATTTTACTTATAGCTCCTGAAAGCGCTAATCTGCGCTTTACTCGCTTTCATGCCAAAGCATTGATAATTGCGTGCGCTATGACCATTCACACAGTAAAAAGTTCAATATTTTTTGGAGGTTACTGAACAATGTACAAATTCGAACAATTAGATAATATGCCAGCCAACTAAGGTTTGCTTTTCACTAGTCCAGCCCAAAGCGCCAGATCGATTCAACGCTGTGGGACAGTCTGATTGTAGGAAGTACCTCGGCGTGCCTGACCGCGAGGCCAGAAAGTCAACGAAAATCGCTGATGTGAAACTTGATTGCGTCAATCGATCGCGAAATTTGAAAAGACATGTGAACTTCGCCGCTTTATCGCTGTTTTGTCGCAAGTCCTATCTCTTGGGTTCGTTCAGATTTGACCGGGAATGGCTTTGCAAAAGACGTACTAATTGATATAATCGACTACCATGCTCGATTGTCAAAGGCATTCTCAATGACGTTTCGGAAAGTGTAAGCATGCATGCGGTGACGAGTCCTAGACTCGTTGTGCGAAACATGCATTCTTAGGTTGCAAATATGCCTATGCTCTGCAAGAGGGGCCTTTGACTTCACGCGTGACCATCTGTCGAAATTGCCCAAGGAAGCTCGGCACTGCGTCTACGAGCGCCCTTGAAACGATTACCTAGCGGCTGGAGCATGCGTCGGACAATATCCCCGGCCCGCCGTCGGCTAAAGTTTCGCTTGGCTCGATCTCACGATAGCTTCTAGAAGCCTGGTGTCGGAGAAGAGAGGTGGAGGCGCACACTCGTGCACCCGAATGGTCACACGCCTCAGAACTGCGGTCCGCCAAACCGCTGTCGGATTGAGGTTCCGTCTGGGATATATTGATTGGACTTACAGACAAAGTCCGTGATACCGGTTTTGTGGCTGATTCTTTGGAACTCACGATATCATAATGATTTCTAGTCCGAATTAGGGATCCTCGACGGGAGCTCGGTGACACTGTATAAAACGGCTACCCGACCTCCCTCTGAAGAATTTTTAAAAATACAGGCAACGATATTTTAAGATCAGGGCTATCGTTCGAGAGAGTATTTGGGAGCTGGTTCCCGCTTTTTCTTCGGTTTCAAATTGCAACAAAAACAACTCGTTCATCCAGCAAGCCTCATATCTGCATACAGATTTAGATCTATAAACAATACGCACGAGCATCTTCAAGGATGAGGCTCTCGGTACCCGTCACCGCGTTAGGCCTGGTTGCCTCTGCGAGTGCTCATGCCATCATGCAGCGTGTCTCCGTCAATGGCGCTGACCAAGGCCTGCTCAACGGCATCAGAGCTCCCCGGGACAACAATCCCTTCGGCGACGTCAACTCGCAGGATATCATCTGCGACGCGGACGGCTCAACCTCCTCAGCTGTCATCTCCGTCGCTCCCGGCGACAAACTCGGCTTTCTCTGGCAACATATCATCGGCGGCCCACAGGGCTCGAACGACCCGGACAACCCGATCGCGTCCTCCCACAAGGGTCCCATTCAGGTCTACCTCGCGAAGGTAAGCAACGCCGCAACATCCGGCAAGACGGGCCTGAGCTGGTTCAAGGTCGCTTCCGAGGGTCTCAGCGGCGGCAAGTGGGGCGTCGACACCATGATCCAGCAATCGGGATGGTGGTACTTCAACCTCCCCACGTGCCTGGCTCCCGGCGACTATCTCGCCCGTGTCGAGCTCATCGCTCTGCACAGCGCCTACAGCAGCCAAGGCGTGCAATTCTACATTTCCTGCGCACAGCTGAGAGTTAGCGGGTCGGGATCGTGGACCGGCTCGAACTTCCTGAACTTCCCCGGCGCTTACTCCCAGAACGACCCGGGCATCCAAATCAACATCTACGGCAGCAGCGGCCAGCCTGACAATGGCGGAAGGCCGTACACTGCCCCTGGTGGCCCTGTTCAGACGCAGCAATGCGGTGGCGGCGGCAACCCCACAACCACCGCTCGCACAACTACCACCACTGCCCGAACCACCACCGCTCCCACGACGACGCTCCGGACGACCACGACTGCCCGGACGACCACGACGACGGCTCGCACTACCACTGGTGGCGGTGGCGGCACTGGCCAGACTTTGTACGGCCAATGCGGCGGCGTTGGCTGGACGGGACCCACAACCTGCGCGTCAGGCACCTGCAAGGAGCTGAACGCGTACTACTCGCAATGCCTTTAAATTCTTTTTCTATGGTTGACCGCTGCTATCTGGGGACGGTTAATACGAGGTAACTTATAGTTCGAGAGTGGCGTCGAACATACTTGTACATATACCAATATGCATGACCGTGGATGCGACATAATATCATTGAGTTCCATGCACACGTGCGTTTTCCATGGTGTGTAAATATGTGGGTCCCTCTTGCGGTTTGCGACCGTTGAGCAGCTGCGGCCTTAGTATCACCAGCGTTGTCTTGTTTAATGACTAAATTGACATATCGCCGCATCCACACATATATATACTAAGAATACGTATTTGAATTCCTAACGTTTCACTCCCTAGGCAAGATAGTTACACACATCGCTCTCCCTCCGCACGTAAACGCCATAGTGACCCTGTTTGGGGGCGTTTTGTATCGTGTGTGTAAATGGCGATTCGGATGGAACGGTAGTTAACCTATAAGACTTGTCGAATACATATGCCCTAAATGATATTCCGATTATGTCAGAGAGGCTAATGGCTATATACGATCGCCCCTGCGTGACTTACACCAAATAGAGCAAGGTAACCGTCGAAGGCCTCGAAAGCAGTCCCGGCCTCTTAATTCTTCGGGCTATGGTATGGGCACCGCGTGGTCGGATCGCGGTTGGGGCAAGGATTCATCATTGCGTCGGCTGCCGGTGCAGGGACTGGCACGGCGGCGGCGAAGGCGAGAAGAGCGAGTGCGGTGATAGAGGATACGAAGAGCTTCATCTTGGGTGTGATCTTCTAAGACTTATTTACGGCAGTAAAATAAAAGATATAATATAAATAGATAGAAATAAAAGTAATAGATCAGATATTAATGAGACGAAGGTGTTCAGCGACTGTGTATTAGCTCTGGAGAGTGTCTGTGTTGCGCGTAACTCTGAGCTCGAGAGGACGGGCTTAACCATTTTTATAGCTGACGAGAATACCGGAAAGATATCAACGTTCGCAGGAGATCAAGCGTACGCGTACCAAAAACTCCTAGGTTACCTTCTTAAGTATCCGTTCCTATCGCAGCTGCGATGTATGTAGATACATAAGTATAGCTAGCTATGATTTCTTATTAATATCTTCGTGCCCTCCTCAAACGCCCGCAACCAATGACAAAACAACTCGTCCCCAAACCGACACTCGTCCCGCTATCCGCACCACGAATCAACATCGATATCCACCGTTATCCACGCATCGAATTTCAGCCGCAGGTGGGCCGCCTGCCCGGTTGATTCGCTCGGTGGTCTGGCGTTGAAACAAGCTTTTGGTCCAAGAAATTTGCATATTTGGAATGTGGTCGCATACCGGTACCAAGTATTGGCCATGAGTGCGGCTGAGCGACCGGGTCGACATACATGCATTCTTGGACACGACGAGCATCATCCGCGGCGTTCAGCTAGTTTTGTTGTCATGAAAGGCGCTTTGAATTTGCGGGTTGTGCTATAATCATATTCGTTGATATTCTGATGATGTACAATTTATTTCTAATCCCGTGTGTGCGGTTGATCGAGGCGGTGGATTTCCTTCTGACAGGAAGGCGACAGGAATATACAGGAATGAAGCCCCGAGTGTTAGCGAAAGGTAGTATACGGACCACCAACTATAATAAACCGACCGCTTCCAGGTTATTTCCAGCAGTCGTTCCATATGGCTGGCTGATATGAGGGATTGGAACGGCCTTACGAGATCCGAGTTTACTAAGCTAAGCCCGAATATAAAAACGGATATGCTTCAGTTTATGAAATAGAATATCGCGGCGGTGTGGATGGTCAGATTCCCGGATCTTAATCATCAGCTGGCGATCGATCGTCCGCGCGCACGCACCAGTTGAGCTGCTGAAGCTTCCAAATGTGATTTTATCTGTATATGTCCACGCAACGTAGTTTTACTTTAACTACCTACATGCTCCTGTGAAATATAATGTTTATGAGCTATATATTCGATAATCTAATGGCGACTGCGGGTAGATCGATACCCTCTTTACCCCCGTCTAGTAAATATCACGGCTCGAAATTGACTGACCGCCAGTAATGTCGTCGTCGTTCTTCCACTTCGTAATCCTCCTGTGTTTTCTTCTGCGCCAGGTGGCGATACTTTGGATCCTCCTCGATGACAGCGAGCGTGATGCCCCGGGGTTCCAACTTCTCATCCAGGTACCATCCTTGGTTGGAACACGCGTTATCGACGTTTCCACCCTTCTTAAACAGACTGCGCTTGAGAAGCCTGAAGCTCTCAAAGTCCTGGTCGTGGGGCGTGAAGATCCACAGCCGCTTCACGTCTAGATATCTGTACGTCTTGCGAACCGACTGGTACGAGAGATTCCCGGCCTGGAAGTCGACAAGCTTTTCGAGATGAGCTGCAGCATCGAATATGTGTGCCCACCGAAGTTGCGTTATGTCGTCAACTTGAACTACCGGCCAAGTTGACGGTCTTGTGCCGTCGAAGATGTCGCAATTGTATATGTGGAATTTAGACACGTTGACCAGCGCGCGAACGAGCTGGAGTAGCCGCACGTCGCGCATGTCGCTGCTGCCCAGGACTAGCGAGTGGAGCGTCTCGGCACAGGGTAGCTGGTACCACTTGACGGAATCGCCGCTGCAGTGGTATTGAGACTGTATTGTCAGATATTTGATACCGGGCGGGAGATGCGCTGCGATGGTCTGCGTGGCGAAGAATGCGGGGCGTGGAGAGAAGATGTTGATCTCCTCGGCCCCGGCTATCAATGGCGGCATGCGGCGCTGCACAGGGAAGAAGGTGTGGCGGTAGAAGACCGAGTCCATTAGGTTTCCGGTTGGATCGGCGTCCCACCAGAGGTGTTCCATTGTGTCAACGTCATCGGCGTGGATGTTTGTTTTGCGGATCTGCTTCGTTGATACGCTGCTTGAGGCCTGCGAGATGGCGAGGTAGAATATCTTGTTGAGCTGCTCGATCGAGTTTGTGTGGTCCCAATTGGTGTCGTAGACGGATCGGATTGTGATTTCGACGGTATTGGGAGGCAGGTCCGTGAATAGCTTCGAGAGCTCATCTACGAAAGTCAGAGCCCAGTGGGCCTGGAGATGTGCATTTCCGCCGCTAGAGTCTGCATTTCATGTTGATATGAATTTGATCTCTCCACAAGCGAGATGGCTTACGCACCTGTCAACCGCCCGTTTTCGAGTATACAAGGTTTTTCGAGATAGGCCTTCGGTGAGATGGTAATGTGCTTGACGTGACTGGCTAACTCCGATTCCGCCTCTATGAGGTTCCTGACCAGTCGTTCTGTATGTTCGAGGTTGAACGCTAGCCGGATCCTCGCGAACGCGAGAGGAGTGACCAGCGCGTTGAACATCCGGCAAACGCGTCTGAAGTCAAACAAGGCCGCGCGGTCCGGCCTCGCGACCGCTTCTTCTGGAGTTTCATCGTCTCGAGCAAACGGCTCATCGGGGTCGGGAATGGTGTATATCTGCTCGCGCGGGTCGCCGTCTGCGTAATGCTTCGGGTTGAAGCTGGTCTTGCCGTCGTTGTCGAAGTAGGAGAAAATCTGCTAACTGCTTTTAGTAGATGCCCGAAATTGCAGGTTGGTTGCCGTAAACGGCAGGCGCTTTCAGATGCAAGGTACAGACCTCGAGCAGGACCTCGTTGGGACACTGGCAGATGTGGCACATCTTGGGATATATACTTATCTACTATCGTGATAATAGTTGGACGACTAGCCATGGATGTTGCTCGATTTGCCGGCTGTCTCTACGAGCGGGGCTAGTTGGAGGATCAGAACGGCGGGTCGACTCCGCGACATCTGGGCCAAGAACTCACGATAGCTTAGTAACGCAACATTTGATATTTATCAGCTGGCGCAGCTCACCCGTCCCGTCTGCGCAGCCAGGCAGTAAAGAGGCATAACAGCCGGACGCAGCTGTGAGAGGCACGTGAATCGATGACATAAGCTAGACTCAAGTCTTTTGGTATCTGCTTGTATGCGCATAATATGCAGTTGGTGGTTTAGTAAACCAACAACCAACCCAACGAGTGCGTTGGTTGCATGGTGTCTACGCGTATGGACTTGCCCATTGCAAAGCTTCGACGTCCGATAGATTGGACTTTATCCTCTAAATTTAGAAATTTGGTCTTGTAGACAGCCAGGTTATACTCTACCGGCCCTGTTTTGGTAAGCTTTTCTATCATTTGTTCGAGAGATCTAGATCCACTTTGGGTCGCGTTACGCATATCTCGACACGACAGGATCCCTATGCATACACCTGGGTATATATGGCTTATCCGAGCTCAGCATTTAATCATCACATTGGCGATACATGCCTAGGTGTTAAGAAGTGAGTATACCTATCTCCGTGTGACTTCAAGCTTTGACTTCATTAGTTTTCGGCCCAACTAGCCAGTAACTAATACTTGTTTCGGACCACCGCCTATAGCTACCTGCCCTTACGCTGGCCGTCGCCTAAATTCCGGCGTGCAGCAGCGCTAACGGCGAGCCGCCGCGCCAGTCCATAATAGTCTCAGGTTTATAAACATCAGATGTGATATCATCCATACAGAATCTATATCCTATCTCCAGCTGAGCATTACAATTCGTTACGAAATGCTTCCAGTTAACTGCAGTCCGCCAGAGAGGAGAGCTCCCGCGGGCGCCGTGTGACGGCGGTCCTTTTGGCGAGCATTCGCGTTGTCGAAACCCTGCAACGGCAACGGTGTTGCCGGCTTCAACCCATCAAAGCAGCGCCACGAGGACAGTTGAAACTCGACTGTAGTGCAATCTCGCCATAACGGGCGCAGCCAGCTCAGCTTTTGACCGGGATGCGTGTGTTATTCCAACAGGTTAGCAGGGTAGCCCTGTCCACTAAGTCTAAAGGAGTATCCTACTGGACATCATGCCGTTCTCGAGATCCTGAGGCCGAGGAGCCTACCATCATATGCACGGCAGAGCACCCAATTTCGGAGCTAACATAAAAGTTAACCATCTAACTTCTGAGTCGATGCATGAAGACATAAGTACCGCCCAGTAATTCCTTTCAACAGGAATCAGTCTTGTAAACTACTACTTTCACCCACTCAGCGATACAGATCAGTACTACCTTGAATTTTGCACGTTTAACATTTTCATTCATTTACCTCAGGATGGAGCATATGGCATATCTCTCTGGTTTCTCGAACGAAACAGAACCGACTCCGGATACCACAGATATCTCGCTGACATTGCCGCGGAAAACCTACGAGCCTCTATTAGCCATCATATTTCTCTACGGCGCGATCCTTCTGTCGTATACCTCCAAGAGCTTCACATCGTTCCGACAGAACCAGAAGATACTAGTCACCGCTCACACGATAACAAACTTGATCGAGCTAGCACAATATTATACCCTTCCTTCTCGGTATCCTGATTCCATAAATTTCGTACCGATAACCTCGCTCCTGCTGGGTCTTTTCCAAGTCGTTACGAACTTTGCCCTGGTGCGGCGGCTCAAGCGCGGGAATCCAGCTATAGTTCGTATGTCACAACCCCACTCTACAGCAATCCTCTTACCACGAGCAGATACTAATCTATACCTGTCGACAGGAACAACATACCAAGGTGCAGGTTTACTCAGAGCAGGGATCGTTGTATCAGCCTACCTATTCCAATCACGAACGCTATACCATGACAGCATCGTCCTTCTCCACGCCTTCGTATACGCACGCTTCATCATATGGCTCATGACGATCAAAGAATCCTTCCCGAACGACGAGATATCCGAAATCGACTCGCTAAACACCGACAGCGACAAGGCCGTCAACAAGAAGCTGAACGAGCTTCGCGGTTCGAATAAGTCTTTGGTGACGGTCGCGCAGGCGTATACCGCTGGCGTCTATGGATCCGCGTTGATCGCCATCGGGCACCAGGAAGACGAGGTTATGCGAAAGTACGGCATGATGGCCTTCTTGGTCACTATGGGAGTTCTGCTGAGGACAGAACAGTGGGCGGGTGATATTATGGCTGAGTATTTGCAGGGTCAGCAGGTTCGGACGGTGAAGCAGAGGGTTGCGTGGGTGCTGTATCGGATTGGGTTGTGCAGGATTTCCACGCTGGTGCAGGTGGATAAAGTTGTTTCTCGGAGCAACGATGTTACTAGCGAACAGTAGAAATCTCCGATACGACTACCATATTACCATATCTCAATTTACGGCATGCATGGTATTGAATTGGTTTTCGATGTAAGGTAGGACGAGATACCCTCTAAGATAGTTGTTGGGAAACCGCAGAGCCGGTCATGTCAGTATCTAGATAATGCGAGCATCTATACTAGTTTCACCTCATGAAGAGACGCGACGGTTGCTACCCTGACTGTATGATGTTAGCCCGATCACCGATCAACTCAGATATCTTCAAGCTAGATGATATCATGATGTATGGTTACCCTCTCAAGACTGTGTTTCTCATTAAAGTGTAGCAGTTGTCAGACTGGCTCCCGCTAGTCCTACTGCACGCTCCAGCCTGATCTACACCTTCGTCGACGAAACCATCGCGACACATCATGACCATCGCCGCTCCCCTCCTTCGCCACTCTCACAAAATTCACCGTCAACAACCACAATGCCATCCCAAGACCCAACCATAAAGACAAAGCGCATCAAGCGCATCCGCTCGCTAGCCGCAGACCGCCTCCTAGAAGACCTAGGCCGGACAATCGACCCAAAAGACGTCACCTTCATCCAAGCTAAATCCAAGGGATACAATTGGTACCTCAGCTTCGCCGACTCCGACGACGGCGAAGACGAAGCTGCGGACGCTGAATACGCTATCCCGGAATGGGTTACCGAAACGCAGATATGGCGATGGACCGTCGATCAGTGTAATCAGGTTACGCTGTGGCTTCGGCATGGCGTTTTGCGAGCCGAAAGCATCGTTGAGAAAAGGTCCAAGGAGAAGACGGAGGGTAAAGACGCTAAAGACGGCTGTTTGAACAATCGGGCTGTTTTGCAGAAGGAGGTTGGTTGTCATCGAATGGCTTTCGCGAAGATTTAGTAGATGCTGATGTGGTGGTGGTAGGTGCGGATCGTTGTTCTCACGCCGGAGGAAAAGGAAGCCGAAAGAAAGAAGTGGAAGAAGCCACGCGCGACGATTAAGGGCCCTGCATCAGATTTCGTCAGCTGGAGTCTAGGAATTGCGAGTGGCGCCGTAACGAAACGCATGGAACAAAAGTACCAGGGAGAAGTCGCTGGTGCGGCGGACGCTGATAGTGATGAGTCGGGTGATTCGTCGCCGGAGACTTTGGAGGATTCAGGCGGTGGTGATGATGTGGACGATGGTGATGTGCTTACGATATTCGATCGGACGTGCCGGACAAAGTACGGCGTGACTATGGGATACTCGTCGTACAATGTATCCGCAAGGAAGGTCGATCTGGAGATATAGGCTTCCTCTCCTTTTTTTCTCCTATATCATCGGACGGTTAGTACCTATCGTATACCTTCATATTGTGTACAGCATTAGTGGTGGGCTCGGTTATCTATCCTTACAGATCCCGTTGTCGATGAGCGTCAGTAGGTGGACTTTAAGATGTATCAATCCTAAATCCGTTCGTTAATGCTTATAGCCCGCTAGTAAGAGTGGCGGAGAGCCTATTTTTCTGCAAATCAAAGGGCAGGGTCTGGTTTGGGAGACAAGAGAGCCTACCATCAGTAAAGTGGTTCTATATTGGAATAGGAGCAGAATATATTAGGGGCCATAGTCTCGGTGCCAGACCTGCAGCTGCCCGGTTACCAACGTGATAAGGCCATCATTGTATGCAGCCGCTGCCTTGTGCAGGCTATCGATACTGCGCAAGAAAAATCTAGCTATTTGAAGCTACTTGAACGTTGAAGGTGCATGGAATTCCAGCTTAACATCCTTCCGGGCCTCTGTAGAAGATCTGGGCTCAGAGTATATTATACCGGTAGGTTCCGGCCGCAGATCAGGCCCGCACGCATTATATAAAGCCTTCTCTGATGCAGCTTCTATCAGCCAACCTTCAATCCTTTCCCCCTTCCTTTATATATTTCAAATCACGAGCGCGTATGACATCTTCATCACCTCTCTACACACCCCGACTGAGTTCGAGGCGTCTTATATACATATGCCCATGCCCTCGCACTTCCAAGAAGTCAGCTGCCAGCCGCTACGACTTCTGCTGCAATACATGACTGACAGCGTAACCAGACTCTATTTTACGCTGTCGAGCGGAATAGATCGAGATGATGAACAGTAAACATTCAACAGCACGTCAAACTTATGCGATGAGAACCAATTATATATACTTGCTCTTAGAGTACTACGACGACATCATCCATAGGTATCGCTATGCATTTGCTATCGTTGCTCTGATACTACAGCCATGAGCTTCTGGGTAGTGCTAAGATGTCATGTCAATCGACTACACATACGATGGAAGTCATCTCCTCTGCATTCAATATATGCCAACAAGCTCTTCGCAGCCGCTAAATGTTACCGCGAAGAATGCATGGAAGCGACATGGTAGTATACCCAGTCCGTTAAATTCAATCATCTTCGTGATGCGGAGGCTGGTAAAGTAAGTTTATATCCTAACAGCGGTAAAGTATATATTGTAGCACTAACTTACGATATTTAGTCGACATAAGCATATGAGCTATATATATATATTGCTGCCTTCACAGACGGCTACGGAGTCGAACTATCTGAAGGAAATACGGTGGGGCATTACACGCATGCTTGGAACAGAGCGGATGTCAATGATCTTGTCTACAAGCAAACGACGAACACAATGGCTCGATGATTCACCCTGAAAGAGAACGTCAGGCATGTAAATTTGGACTCAACTCATCTTATTCTACCATCTTGTGATGTATCCAGTTGCTAACGAGGCTGTAAGGCTATAGAACCAAAGAGCTTTCTTGTCAATGTGACGGATGAAGTCATTTCCGCTGGAATTATGCAATTCCGCATCATGGCAACAATAGAAACCAAGAGAAAATCATATGCATCCTTGGTTATGACGAGATCAAGATTAGTGTTCTATCACTTTCGAACTTCGACGAGAAAGAGGAGAACAACAATCGTTTCTCGGCAACTACACATGCGACTCCAAGTATTCGACAGAAAGGCGAGTATGTCAATCTATCAGCCCCGCTTCCATCAGGGGCCCTCTATGAGGCATTAGGCCTGTTCCTAGGGGAGTAGATGAGAACCAACCTCACGACTGAGCGGCCGTTCGGGTGTTATATAATCCAGATAGTTCATTGGACACTATCCTTCCTGGTTGACATCAGGTGGCGCACATGTGCAATTATCGTCTGGACAGATATGACTACATGATGCGTCAAGAAAGATTCTGGGATTTTCCGATTTTCTTACCTCAGCATCGGAAGGCAGCATTGGCATACTTCATCTCTGCAGCTATCCCAGGAAATATCCCGCTTTCAGATATATTCTGCGAAACTCGACTATCGGAGACGAACCGATCAATTCCGTACGAACAGCTCGATCTATGATCATTAGACCATATCACCGTACGCCTTCCTAAGGTGACATATATATTGTTACTCGAGCCATAAACCTGATGGAGTCGTCCTCGCTCTAACAGTCGTCGTCGCACATATGTTCTCCGGTTGAAACAAAGGGTTCGGTACGATCTCGTGGGTGGCTTACACATCGATGAAGCAAATAACACTGGCATCATTCGCATGAAGGTCCGCAGCAGGAGCCGGAAAAACGGAACATTCGACGAAAAGAATGCCCAGTTTACTGCGTCGAACTATACATGTTCTTTTTGACACGACATACTTATCCTATCAACAACATGCGCGACTGTTCAAAATCCGCTTCAAGGCATATTTTGGGGGGCTATGGTACTACCAGCGTGCCTTTTCTCGTCCCGATTATGTTGTCCCCACCAGACCATCTCGAAATGTGGCTTTGGTTGGACACGCAAGAGACACTGCCCTAGTCGATGCTCACTTTGTCATACGGGGTCATTCGAATGCAGGGACACGACTATGACGAGAAGATGCTCATAAGACGTCATATCGCGCAGAAGAAATGGATTCAACGGGATCGTTGACCTCTAAATGGGAAACCACACGGAATCTATACCGAATCAATGGATGTCTGAGATTGCCGCTGCCGTTCATCTGGAATGGGCGGCCGCGCCTATAGAGTCGAGATGTATCTGGCTAGACGATAGATCGGCACATTCAAGCGAGCCTCAGCTTCCCTTTTCATGATCCGACCGGAATCATGGAGATCAAGGGGAACTCGGCATTATATATACTTGGCTGACGTGCGTAACTACGGTATTATGATTAAAGAGTTGCATGTTTCTCGGGCACGGAACTTTGATGGATGATGACGGTACATTGCCCTTGGGATTTGGATTCAAAGACAGAGTCCTAGAATCAAGAAGCTTGCTGGCATGTCGGCTCTGAAACTCATTGGAAAGACCAGGTACATGGGCTGCAAAATCCGACAATTTGAAGCGGGGTGTCTCATGTTCACATACTAGGACCAATTTGCGCATATACTTTGGTTGAATGAGACGCCAGGAGAATGGCATGTCGGCTTTCTATCCATTATGGCAGCGTCGCTCTAGACTCTTAGCTAGATGTATGTAATGGCGTTGTTATTTTGCTTTTAGTCTTGTAGCCCCGGCGGACGCATGGCAACGTAGGGCGCGATTTTGTAATATTAGGTGAACGGACGCGATTTATAAATTTACATTGCATTACAGGCATAGAAAAACGATCGAGTGTTCAATTCGGCGACTTGAAAATTAATATTATAGGATCACACTCGGCACAGCGGATCTTGAAGTCCCTAAAATCAGGTTGAGGGAGTCCCGATTTGCCAGATTCGAATTGAATTCTCAGAACAGCCTTCAATGCGTAATCGATGGGACGCGATATATATATGCTTGGGACTCGCAAATTTGGCGGTAAAGTTCTTGAGTGAATTCCTGATTGTCGAGCAACAGAGTGAGTAGGCTGTGTAAAATCTTCGCTCATCTTACAATTTAGTCCTTTTGGATTTTCCTGAATGATTAACGATGTTCGGAATTGATAGATCTAGAGACAAGTACACTACTGGTGTAATCAGTCTGTTTTTCTTTTCTTTTCTTTTTCATGTCGAAAGCTCGGGGAGGTGGATGTAGCGGTTCTCGTAGGCTGCGCTTAGCTGGTGGGATTTCGGTGAAAATATTTGTTTCGGAACATGCGGGACAATGGTTAACCCCACACCGGCGTCTGCGGCCTTAGCTCCCCACCCCCGGGATGCGCTTCAATGTCAAAATGAATGGAATATAGTAACGCTGTTTACGAATCTACTATGCACATTCGAGAATCGACTTATTGCGCCTGTGTAGGAACTTTTCGTTGAGTTTGCCGATTTCCAGTATTCGCGAAGTCGAAGTTCGTAAGTCCTGTTTGAATTGGTGTAAGCGAGCCCCAGAATCGTAAGTGGCCTATATTTCGTAAAGCCTAGAGTCCCCCGCCTTATTTCTAGGTAGCTAATCCGAGATGCAAGTTAGCCTTCGTGGGGCTGTAAAATAGTACTTAGAACGAGATATGCCTGCACGAAGACAGAAACTGTCAACGGCTCGGTCAACAAAGCCAGTTCAGCTCCAAGAAACATTGACGAAATGGCCCAAACGGACGCAACAGAGGCAACCAAAAGTCGAAGCATCAGATAAAAGCGGGCTGCGGGAAAATCACAGCGGTTTTCGCATCGGGGCTCGCGGTGGCTTGAAGCGACCCGCTTGGACTACGAAACGATCTTTCTATCGCATCTACGCGATCACTCGGCACGTAGCGACAAGTATTCTGCGAGCTATATGGAGACTTGTCTTTTCGAGTACCGAACTTCAACAGCATGGACGGCAGCACAGGAGCTTGAAACAAGATGCACGAATTGTATCTCATCTGCTACTTTGGAGCTCCGCGTTCTGGGTGTCTGCGTTTCCCAAGACAATTGGAGCGGGAATGTTTTGGCTTGGGGTCCTCTTTATCCCATTCTCTCTCGTGAGAGTGATGGCCTGTCGGAAATGGACTAGGGGCACGAAGATAGACGAGAGCTGGCGAGGTTGTATCTTCTTCGCTGTTGTTATGGGATTTCTGGTGCTGCTGAAGGTATTCTGGCAGATTGAAATAGAGCCCCCCGTGTATATGGACATAGACGACGGATTCACCATCTAGCCGAAGCCCAGATTCTCGATTGTGGTAGATCTTGAAGCGATAGGGGACATTTTGTTCCTAGTAGACGTGCTATTTGGGTGTGTTATGTTAGGGCACCCGGGAGAAGCGTGGCGTTTGTGGTATTTTGTATGTAGCAACACAGGAGGAACACCATGGCAACTCTACAACAACATTGATCAGTCGCGACTCTCAGAAGATCAAGGCATATTCCACCATATAGGCAATTGCTGCTGTTCGCCATCCCGTCGTTGCAGCGCCCCCCTCCCTTGACGCTCGCATCATCACCCTTCGACCTAAAACCACAATCCCTTCGCCGTTGGTGGTCTATCTACAGGTTCACAATCTTGACCGAATCATCTCATCAAACTCCCTCTAGATAAAAGGCGAGTACTTCTACGCGTCGTAACAATGTTACTGCGAGACGGATACTGATTCTATACTAGGATAGCCTATCTCCGCAATGGGCAACTCAAAGAAAGATACTGAAACACGTCGAGGCGACCCGGGTATGATTCCCAGCATCAGACTCGCTCATATTCGACCGGACAGCATCCCCACCACTGAGCTTCCATATTCCGACATCGATTATGGCACCCTCCAAGAACATCTGGGGCTATCTGTCACCGAGATGCATCTCGCGCGCACGATTCTGGTCCATATTATCGTCGAAAACACCGAAATCAGCAAGCTCAAGCTCCGCGCCATGAAGGATCGCCAGCGACTATGCGATACCATCAATGTGTACACAGGGCGGTTTCAAAAGCATCTTGGCCACCAGCTTCAAGACACAGACAAGCGAACGGGTGCAGTTGGATGGCTGCTCTACCAGTTAGCTCTCTACTGCCTCAAGGATAAGCAGAGTCTCGCATACGCTGCAACCACTAGCGCGACTGTCCATATCGATCAGGAAGAACTGATTGGCTCAAATCTGTCGACGCCTCGATGTGTAAACTGTCCTGGCCAAGGTAAAATTTGTGGCCACATGAATGACGGACTTGCTAGTGGTGATGATGGCCACTCGGATTTCGAAGACGAAGGTGAGCGGGCCTTGTGCGTGTATCTACCGACAGCGGATCTCAATGGCTTACTCATGCGGATGATATCTGGATATAGATGACTCGTCATCCGACGACAGCCAAGAAGAAACGATGAGCCAAACTCGTGGCCCTGGTACGGCGGTGGGAGAGCTCGAGCGTCTCATAGCTCCTATTCGCACTCGACGCGACCCAGGACTCTTCGATGGGTTCCTGTTTTTCACTGAACCGCATCGTTATGCACACTATCGCGGAGGCGGCCTCACCTCACCGCGTAAGCGAGCGCTGCAAAGGTACATGAACGATTCTGAAGATGACGAGGAGCGAGATGATCCTCCTCAGCCTAGCAGGGCCCTCATTATCTTTACTGTGGTCTGCGTCGTCGCTATTGCTCTTACCTTCATGATTATGTCGGCGGCGTCCTATCTCCATGCGAAAAGAGGACAAGAAAAACTTTGGCAGACTGTTCTCCCTCCCAACCTTCCTAAGTTTGCACGTGCCTCTGCGAAGACAGTCAGGGGAAATGCCCCTTCTCATTGATGCGTCTTGATAGTCTTTCCCATCAAAGATACATTCATTTCCTTTCTTCATATCAGTCAGGCTCTGGGTTACAACTTTTGTACTAGGCATGGATGCACTAGTTTATGGTCAAGATTACAATGTACGTATGCAGAAATGGGAGGGCCAGAAGCTTGCGTAAGGGCTTTCCTAGACCGAAGCTCCAGCGCCGATCGCTCATGGTCTCATGTACTTATTTAGTGATGCTAAATTACATCGCCTACACGTCTTTGGGGATCCATGACAGTAAGTCCTCTGCCATATGCCGCAAGTACAAAAAGCCAGTATGAGTAGGGCCTGGGTTTGGCCGAGAGAGAATTTCCGTCTACGAAGCTATAATGTCGAAGTCGGCGCCGAAAACTGCGACCAATCTAGATATTTTCGTCCTTCCAATCTTTCCGTGCACCTTCCTACCGACAAACCACCATGACTGAAAGTCATCGACTCTCCATCTTCAGGTCGGCGTTTAGCTTCAAGACTATCACACAATACATGCTACCGTATTCGCTTGAATAAAGGACCAACTATATATTCTCATAGCATCATCCCTAACGCGAGATGACGAGGTAAGTCTATATGTCGGTCATTTCGAGAATGTTGAACGTTGGTCACGCACTTTCAATCGATTGCTGACTACCAGCCTCGATATTCAGAATCCACGAGGGTGGCCGAGGCGACTCTTCCCGACGAAGAACCACCACTCAAATATACAACCTCTCCCTGCCCACCGCGTCTTCAGAGATGACTGTCTCCCCACATACCCAAGAAGCAGCCGAGGCGTCTCCTAAATCCTCACTACGCCAACCTCTTCAGTCCGCAACCGAGCAGCCGAAAGAGACCGTACACAGTAACCACGGCGTCCACAAAGACTGCGACACCCCGTTCGATACCGCCAAATATCGATTCAAGAAGGGCAAACCGGCCCCCTGGCGCGCGGCCCGTCTTCAAGCTGAGAACACGATCCTAAAGTCCGCCCTCAGGACATCGCGACTTCCAAAGCGTATGACGAGGATCACCAGTGCTCAAGCCGGGAAGGAAAACGCACAACCTCAGAAAATCGGCACATCCTTGAATGGAGGAGAGAGATCTAGGGGCAAAGTTAGATTTGTGATGCCATACCGATGCTCGAGCACCAGTAATTCTTCGTCCGAGCGGGTGGTCCCGGCCAGAGTCGCGAAGAAGAAGCGGAACTCAGTCCTCACCGCACAGGTCGCGCAGTCCACAGAAGCTTCAAAGGCCACGGAAAGTACAGTGACTGCAGGACCTGCAGAAACTGTGGAAGCCGTCGAAACTACGGAAGCCGGCACATCTGCGTCTGCGGAACACACGGGGCTTGTACAAATGGGAAACCGAGACGAAGATACCGAAGAAGATGGTCAGCCGCAACAGAAGGGCAAAGGAAAGATGCCGGAACCAGCGCGACGACGTATCGTCTTGACCCCAGTCGCAAAGGTTGACAAGCAGCAACAGGAACTAAAATTCAACGACCTCGAAGAAAGATTCAGTACCACAGAGGCCAAGACCACCGAACTATCCCTAGGAATGAGGGACTTGTCAGAAAGAATCAGCAATATCGAGCAGCAGCTTACAGATACGAAAGACGATAGCGACAGCGACGACGACGAACACAGGAACGAAGGGTGTTTGCGTAGATTTCTTGGCTCGAGGGCAGTCTGTTGGATCGTGTGGACTGTCTTCGGACTGCTGGTAATTTCTATCTTGATGGACTACAGGGATGCGGCGCTGCGTCTGATGGAGGAAGAGAAGTTCGCGATCCATTGGGGCCAGGTCAACGCGATGAAGCCAGTGGTGAAGAAGCAAAGACTGAATATCTACCTAGATCTTGGAGAGATCTGAGTGGATCATTGTGGAGGCCAATCGGATTCATCGAGAAGAACGGCGGAGTTACTCTGGAAGCTATTATCGCGGACGTCTCATCGAAAGGATATCAACCGTGTGTGGAACTTGACGACTTTTATCGGCACTTTTACTCTTTCCTTCCTACTTTATCGACGTGAACATTCATCCCCCTCCATACTTTTTCAATATACTTCATTCTCTGATTTCAACGTATCAGCATACGAAACTGTTGGGTATCTTATGCATGGTTGACACCAGTCCCAGCCGTGCCGCAATTTCGGCTAGATATTAACGACGACAATTAAAAATTGCTCGCTTTGTCTTTCTGGTCGACGCTGCTCCTTTCGTTTCAAATTTACACCGAACGCCTCAGTATATTACAAAAGCGACTGAAACAAATAAAAAGGCTTCTATGATACGCGATGGAGCTAGAGTTGCACAATCACCCTCGTACCTCGTTCAAAATTCTAGGATTATTCAACTTTACCACCGGCGAGTGTATTTAGCAATATAGCTATATTTCCCTCCTGCCACCAAGTAAGATCCTGAGACTCGGACTTGAGTAATTCGAACATCCGTGTAAACGTCGAAATGCCCCCATCGACCAGAAGATCGAAGGCCGCAGCTCTGGCCGAGAGCGAGCATGACAAGACCCCGTCGAAACCACCCATCGAGCAAAAACCAAAGTCGACTGCGAAAAGTAAACGTCGCACGCGGAGAGATGTGATCGATACCGAGACGCCAGCGGCCTTGCGAACCGATCCCAAGCAGCCCCAGAAGCAGGTCAAGTCGGACTTAACCCTCAAGCAAAAAATGGAAAAGGAGTCCCGCCGCCTACAGCGCGAATGCCTGGGCGGGACAAAGCTAACAGAAGTCTCCGTCACTTCTCTCGCGCTCCAGAAGCACGGTCCCTTCAACCTCGTCCTTCCAAGATCTCCGACGCCTGAGTCGAGACATAGGACTACGCGTTTCCGAGAGCCCAATGAGCGGCTTATGCGGGAGATGATGAAGCCTTCGTCGGTCGGGATCCTCGGTAGGATGCGTACTAGTATGCACGGATATATATACGCTGGCAAGCAACTGGCGGTGTTTATGGCGTTCGTGATCTGCTGGATGCTGTCGTTGGGAACACTTCGGTTCACAAACTTTTGGAAACGCTGGGCGTAAGTAACGTCCTCCCCAGCTTCATCCGTCCCGAGTTCTACTACGAAAATCCATCGGGGAGCATGCTTCTAACATGTCATGTATATATAACATGCAGCTATCGCTATCCGCCAACACCTACAGGATGGGATCTTTTCGGCATCCGAATGTGGATCGTGCAGAACATGCGACAGCAGAACCCTATCGAGGTGAAAAAGCGCGTTTGGTATAACCCAGACACTGGTCGCTACGAAACAGTCACATACACCCGCCTCCACGACCCAGGTATCTACCGCGACAGATGGCCCGGCGAAACCGACGGAATCGACCCTGAAGAATTTGGAAAGTATCATTATCTCTCCGCCCAGGAAGTGATGGTAAAGTGGCTGGGAGAGAGGGTGGTCAAGCCACTCATGCGGGTATTTCACTTCTGCCTACTAGTGTGGGTATTGTCATTTTCGGGGATCGTGATTATCTCTGTGGGACATATGTATCTTGTGGAATTTCTAGAGTGGTTGGGGCGCGTTCTTGAGAGTAAGCCTGAGTTGGAGGAGTGGGTGAACAATGCGTGGGAGAATATTCACAGTCTTGTGGGCAGCATCTGGAATATGTATCTGCCCTCGGTGTTTATGCGGGTTCTTCAGCGGCTCATCGGAGCATAGACCTGATGTGAAATGGACGATGTAATACTTTAACACTTTGATAATGTCAGTAGAGTATTTAGTACTGGGTGGAAGCCTCTGCGTTGGTGGTTCAAGAAGTTTAATATTCAGATAATTTTCCGCTATCAATCCTTCCATTCCTGTGCGAGTCCGATTATTCTAGTAGGCATATATTCGTGCGCATAGCTACAAATCTACGAAGCTGTATACACAAAATGCCGTCGATGAGGGATGTAGCATGGCTTTTATATACGTTTCTACTTGAAGAGATTCGGAAAATCCGGAAATAACGTGCATAAATTATAAACATGACTTTATGTAACTGCATCCTAATCAACTGTGATAGATCGTGTTTTCAGCAGATGCAACGGTCATGACGGAACTACTGCTCGATACATGTACGACGACTCTTGTCTCCCGCGCTTGATCAAGTTTACTTCTTTGGCTCATCAGGCTTCGCGGGAGCGTGTTCATCCTTGGAACCCTCCTTCTCATCTCCGCCGCTTTTGTTACCGTTGCCCTTCCATTTTCTGGGCTTTGGAGGCGGGTCATCGTCATCCGGCTCATCCTGCGCTTCCTCTTGACCGCCCTTCTTACCCGGTTGGTCATGGTGTTGTCCTTCATCTGGTGATTTTCCACCACCCCCAGTATGACCTTCTTTCGCATCGTCATCCTTGTCAGAAGCCTGGACTTTATCCTTGTGAGCCTTGGTGATGGGCTGCTGATGCATCAGTATCTTCATGAGCTTGGTGAATTGACCCTGTTGACTCATCAGTCGGGCTTGCGGACTGACAAAGTCATCCGGCATAGTCTTGAGGCAACCGAAGAATGTGTATTCGAAGATCCAGTCCGTTTGGTCCATCCAGTTCGCCATGTTTCTGGTGAACGCGTATACATTCTTCTTGTTGCGTGAGATACATGCGATCTCGGACACGATGAGCTTCTGCTTCGGATACTCTTCGTGGATCTTTTGTAGAAACTTCTTGGCATCGGCGGCGTGGTCACCGTAATAATGCACACCGACAAAGTCAGGTGGGTCGTCTTTAACTTTGTTCATGAAGTCTTTGAGCCATGCGATGCCCGCATCGTCACCGGCGCAGGACGGTGAGACAAGCTTTTTGTGATGCAGCTTGCGTAGCTGTGGGACGACTTGGTCGTGCCATTTCTGAGCAGCGAGATCACATGAGATGCCATTGCGCTCGGGCTCATTGAAGTAGTGCACGATTTCTGCATCGGATTTGAGAAGAGTCTGCCATTCTTCTCCTTCAAGTTCCGGCTGCAGGTGAATCATGGGACGAAAGTCGGCTCTACCCTTCAACTCTGGAGGTTCCTGTTGTATATATGGCAGCAAATTAGCGAAGTTCAAGCGATATTTATTTGCCCTGTAGCCGCGCGGAAAACTTATGAGGCTTACCCAGACATTCCAATTGCTGACGGAGTGCATTGGGCCGTCAAAGTCGACTTTGTTAATCAACTGAGGACAGTCCCGTGTGTCCGTCCAGTCCCAAGCAAGACAGCGCTTTCGAACAACCATCTTGAAGCGATAGAAAGTTTCAAGTTCAAAGATAAATTCAAAATATCGTGAATTCTAATGGATCAAATTTTCATCAAGGTCCAGAGGTGAATAGTGTGATTGAAATTCGAAAGCAGAAATCTGAAGTTTCCTCGCCCCACGACATATTTTATATTCAAATTCCATCCCGCCAAAAGATACCTGCATTGTCTTACTTGCTTTAGAGCACCATATATATCCCGGGCAAAAGGGTCAGATTGAAGCATGACAACATGCATGATGCAGCCGCACCGCTTAGAGCGAATTTCTTCGCATGTGAAAGGCGTTGCTTCATCGTGCATCGTGATGATGGTCTCTTACGATGGGAGCCTATCGCTACGGCAAATATCAGATGCTCTCGATTGCCGCGACGCGCAGAGCTAGAGGCTGGAATACAGTTCCTCGCCGACGCCGTATAACGTTATCCAGCCGGCTTTACAAGCCTGAGATCGACGAGCTTATGTGACGTCTCGCTTACCTCAGCGAACCGTCTTCAACTGCCATGCCGCCAATGGGCGTCGCGAGGTGGCCAAGTCAGTGCGGCATTGCCAAGAGCGGCGTGGCGATGTCCAGTTTGGGCGATGTTGTGGGGTTCGAGCGGCAGAGGTCTGAGCGCTTGCCTCTAGCCCCGAGTTATAACGTTATGGAAGGCCAAGCGAACATTCTAGCGTACTACCTAGGTATAGACGGTACCCGCGACGTAACGAGGTCGGTCTGCCGCATTATCGGATAGCCCGTCTATCGTGCACCCCGAAGTCTAGCCCGCTATACTCCAATTGCCGAAGCTGCGGCGCCGACTCGAGGATCTACGCAGGTGTCATAGTGCATGATCAGTTTACCAGGTTTGCAACACGGGTTTTCAGACAATCTGGACGTCATATAACGGTGGCCAGACGTCGACGTCAAGGTGCACTGGACAATTCGATAAAAGAATGCCTTGAAGTTGGCTAAAGCCCGCGGAGACGCCTATAGAGCTTACCGAATCAATCATGGCGTGCCTATTTAAACTCACAAAGCTGGCGTCTGTAGAGCTTCAATCAAGAGTCAAACAATATACCACTTCTTTATCTCATAATCATAACAATACGGACGTTTACGACTTTGAACAAGATAATTTCCTTAGATCTATTTCCAATCCAACCTCTCAGACATCTATCAACTTTTCATACCAGCTGAGAAATCAAATATACTTGGCTAGACTAGAGCAGTCCAATATGACGGCAAAAGTTCACCATATCAACGTCTGCAACCTGTCAGACCACCCTCAGCGATTCGAGGTTCATGGCTGGAATGATGACAAAGATCTTGTCGTGAAGCCTCATCATACTGCTAAGATTGCTGCAGCGGATGGGACTTCTGGCGCTATCATCGCCATACACGGTGGTCAAGAAGGCGAGCAGGCTGAGATTACGAAAGCAGGTATATATCGTTCCCAAGCACTTTTCCAATGATTATCTGCTAACTGTTATTATAGGGTATGGTGGAAATGACTTTATCGACCTGAGTAACATTGTCGGTGCTGGCGGCAACATGATCGTCCAGCAAGTTGGCGCTCCGGGCACCCGCAAGGGCGACCCTTTGTTCATGCAACACTGCCATCAGGCATGGGAGAAGGCATCCTCAGACACCAAGGAAAAGCTGAAGAGGTCCGTTACGCTCAAGAACGGCAAAATAATTCGGATAGGCCCCATCAAGGACAATCCAGACCTTGAAGACTTTGTTCGAACCTTTGCCGATGGTAAGACATATATTGGCGTTGGAGCATGGGGCGGGTCTCCTGGGAAAGATAGTGACAACAAGCAGGTTTGTGTTCTCACCCTCCCCTCCCCCCAGTATTATGCTAACATCGTCTTTAGAGCTCCGCTGCGCAAGGAAGCAAGGATATCTTGGTGTGTTACAACGACGGTGACGCCCGGCCTCACAAGCCAGCCAAAGGCGACGACAAGAACAACGATAAGAAAAAGAATGACAAGAAGAGGACCAAGTCAAATGAACCTAGGGCCGAAGCAAAGATCGCATCCAACGGCCCTGTTGACGAGGTCGACTCGGATGACCAATCAGAAAACGAGAGCGTAGGCGGTGGCGACGACGAGAAAGATGACGACGACGGTAAGCCAGCAAAGGGCCCGAATCTGAAGGCCAAGAAACGAAGGAGCGCGCATGACGAGACGGATGATGAAGAGGACAGTGCAGATGGTCCTAAGGACGATGCTAAGGGGCCCGACGACAAATCCGATCTGAGCGATGAAGCTGATGAAAAGAACTTCAACAATACTTCCCCATCGGAGGACCAAAGGCAGGCCACTAAAGCCCATCAAGGTGGTCCCCCAACTAGAGATGATGCCGAGGTCGACAAGGAAGATGAAGCGGCCGACAAAAAGCGGAGGAAGGACCAGGCCAAAGACAAAGACAAACATTCTGAACCAAACTACGACCATCCTCTCTTCAAAGGCCTCTGCGCCAATAGCCCTCAGAAAAGAGGCAAACCAAAGGATAGCTCCAAGGGTAAAGGGGACTCACAAAATGACGACGAGAAGCCCGACGGCGGGAAAGACGACACTAACAAGCCTGCGAACGAAAGCGATAAAAAGACGCAATCCGCAGGCAACGGTCCAGGCGTCACGCTCGTCAACAAGTCCAACAAGCCGGAAGACTACTACTTCTATAACAACCTCTGGAATGGCAACGGCACCGCCGGCGCGAATTTCGACCACCCCTTGAAATCCGTGCATCTCAAGCCCGATGACAAGAAATTCGTCAAGCTCCCCGCAAGCTTCAAGGGTCGCGTCCAACGCGGTAAAGACATTCCGTGCACATGGGTAGAGTTCCAGCTCGAAGCGAGCGACGACCACGGCGCCCACGGCGACATCAGCCTTGAGCAAGGCTGTGACGGCGGCGCCAAGATCTGTTCGACAGACGGTAGTGGCGTTAGCAATGGATTCGACTTTGATGTCATCAGGGAGGCGCCCGAGGCTGCGATCCGACGGAAACCAAATGGGGAGAAGGCGATTGATACGACGATGGGGAATTGGTTGACGGGGCCGAACCATGCGGCGATATATTACCTGAACAAAAAGGTTGGACAGAAGAAGGCGTATATTACTGGTGGGAGTGGGGTGCCGGATGTTGCGTCGAAGAATCGGCAGTTGCTTGTGGAGATGTATTAGACTGCGCGATAAGTTATACCGCGTAAAAACCATCATTCGAAGTCTATCTTAGATGATTTGTACCTGCCAGTAGTCGGAGGATGTTTATCTGATGCCACTTGCTTTGTTTCCGAGTCTTAGTTTTTATGAGGATTCTGTAATTGAACCAAGTATTCTATGACCATGATCCAGGCAAAAACACTGATCTGACTCTATGGAGCTTGGCTTGGAGGCTAAGTTGGAGGCTAAGGAGTGGAACATCGATATCTTAAGTGATGATCGGTGCCCATGGAGTTTGATATCCCGTAATGCGCCCCTTTCTACTAGGATATCAATAAGCCATTCGTACCCCAGATGTCTATGCGCTGTAGTGGTGAACAATCTCATGGCGCGGGTGTAGATAACACCCGTGATGCCACATCGATCATATATTTAATGCTTTTCGTTTTGTTTTGAACTAAACTGGGGTATTTGGGGAAATAATGCCGAAATGAAAGGGTAATACGAGCGAGCGACCGTCTGACCACGATAGACAAGATTGCTGCATTAGACAGCCTACCATACATATGTTCTGAACAAGATTTAGAAGTTTGCCTCGACCGTCTTTAAGCCGTGTCCGAAGTTCCGGGAAGAGCTGGCGCGATCTCACGATACTCGTCTCGTTGAAACCAGCCTCCGGGAATGTTACTTTCAGGTTTGACACCAGGAGCAACCTTCACCTTCTCTAACTCTCCCGACCACTGATATTTCATCTTCAAGAAAGGTGCGGAAAATTTGATTTTCGACAAGGCCCCGGGCTCAAGAGGACGGACGAGATTGACCTCGTACTCGCCAGCCGGCATGACGCATTTTTTGCCAGTATCTTGAGTAAATTTGTCGCAAGCAGTTTTGTGACTCATGGCGAAGCTGCTACAGAAGCCGCAGTTACAGCCATGGAAGGGCAGAAGGTACGGGTCGTACCTTCT
Organism: Orbilia brochopaga; assembly: GCA_036872635.1. NCBI lineage: Eukaryota > Fungi > Ascomycota > Orbiliomycetes > Orbiliales > Orbiliaceae > Orbilia > Orbilia brochopaga. The sequence continues at coordinate 1,542,733 of JAVHNQ010000007.1, read as the reverse complement.
GTGAAACTGATACGCTGTAGATTAATATATCGTGTCAGTCGATTGACCAGTATATGTCTTAGCTTGCGTGTACAAGGTGGTGAAGTCGATTTTTACATACTAGCTATCAACCAGACGGTCGCCGTATTGATGACATATCCTCTCTGAGACCACAGAGTGGAAAAAGGATATTGGACGATCTTTTTCGCCCAAAAGACAGTTCTTTGATATGTTGGCCTCATAGCGATGTTGTTTCGATTAGTCGAAGTTGGGACTTTTGAAGGTGAGGACAGGTATTTCTTAGGGATCCGGAAGTAGTTTCTGTTGGTGGGGAATTATTCGATCGCTTCAAGGCAAGAAGAAGGGGCAGAAAGGAGTACTAGTGACAGTCTGTTTAAATATGAAGGTTGAGAGGATATCTGTAGCTTGTAATCCTCTCAGATGTTCAAGCAATACATTTACATTTACATTTACACGCACGTCACTATGAAATGGTAGGCGAGAGGGAGATTAAAAGTTCTAAAGCTTGGTGTCCGAGCTTGCCTCGTAGTCCTACATTCAGGATCGCCACAGAAGTTATGCGCTCAAATCCCGAACCTGCTCAAACAGAGTTTCCGCATCCTTTCGTGGCCGCGCTGATGTGTCAGTAAGATTTATATAATTATAGCTCAGATTCATGCCCAACCGCATACCCGTTGTCTCGCTCATATAACGATGCGGGGTCATCTACAGCGGAAATTGTAGTAGCAGTATATGGCAGTGGATGCGCGCGGTTATATAAAAGGGAGTCAGTATAGTACCCTATGGTACTGGTTCTCCGGAGCTCCCAGAGCAATTTGTACAATAACTACAAGGTATACATAAATGTACGGCCAGATTTGGAGACAGTCTACATAGAATCAAGCGTAAAATATCTTCGGTCTAACCCAGATATAAGTACCTACATGTGCTTTCAGAACTTAACAACACTATTATACTTTAACAAATCCCTCCATGATTAGGTCTCAGCTACGAAGACAAATTTAAATCGGGAAATAGTCACACTACCTCAAATTTCCAGGCTAAAAGCAGGTATTTATCCCTCAGGGATAACCTGCACGGAAGCTGTCTTCTCTAATATAAAGGTTATGTCAGAGTTGAATTGGAGGTATTTTGAGCTTGAAACACAGCTCGAGACACCAGGGGATTCGGAACCGTAGGAACGCTAGATACGCCCGTACGCGGACTGAGACTGGCGGCTAAATGCTGGGGACAGCTGTATATTTTTACAAAGTCAGTGTACAACGATGGTCCTGACGACAAAGCAATATAGTCTCGGAAAGCAATATATGAATGAATCATCTCACCACATTCAGCTGCTCTTAGTTTCTTTGGAGAACGGATTAACGTAGGCTCCAAGTACTGATCCCCCTCACCACGTAAAGGTGGCAGCTAGTCGAAGAGGTACCTACAGCGACGGGTTCCCCGAGACCGGTCTGCAGGCGGTACCAGAAGGCCCACGGAAGTGAAGCTTGGGAATTCGGAATAGTACTTACCGCGGGGGACATTTTTTTGCTCTTTTCGGATTTTCAACTTTTTTTTTTTTTTTTTTTTTTTTTTTTTGCAGCTAAATGTTTGCCATGGGCTGGTGGCAAAGGCGGCTTGGACGTTGCGAACAATTGACTAGCTCTGCAGGACGAAGCCAGTCGTCTAGATCGTGAGTAAGAATTCCCGCCCAAACTCCTATATGATGACAATGTATTCAGTAATATTCATGAAAGATGGATTGGCATCAAGAGATCACATCAGTTAAACTAGAGAGCTCTCGGACTGTCAAGATATCGGAGCTGGGGTAGGTAGGAACCAGCTCCTTACCCTTTCACGTTGCACTAAGGCAATGATCTGGGAGTAGGGTATGGACCCCGATACTAGACGATCACTCTGGACTCCTTCAAGCGTCGGCTGAGGCCCCTGTCTGGCATCCCCGACCTTTTCATTCGAGGAAGAATGCTTTGACCAAATACAATCAGCGTGAATCCAACTAACTGTTAATGGGTCCGAGTATATATGTCGGCACAAGGTCATTCCGCCATAAGTGCTGGTTTTGGAGTGAAATGGGGATGATACACACCCATCGGGCTTTAGACAACTCAGTAAGCTGCTCAAAGAGCCAAGTCAGAGTGAGGTTTACGTAGACAGGAGGGTTTCGCATCCTAAGGATGGAAACCACCCTGCTACCAGCTACCCTGGCCCCTGCAGCCAAGCGCCAGCCTAGATATTATCATAAAAACAGTTAGCCTCTTTATCTATCACCAAATTGCAAAGGTTTTCGCCCCGACAACTAGATAACTCTGTTATCCTAGACCAATCCTCCACGTAGTGCTTGGTAGAGTATCTACTAAACATACCACGGAAAAGCCTCGCCGTTCGATGCCACCAGTCCATATATGTTGTCTAGATAGGACCGTTAGTAAGTGATGGACTATAGAAGGTATGATAAATATATCTGAATGAAGTATATTATTGAGATCGTAGTTAAATTTATGGAGAAGGAGAAAGGGCTTCAATCCGCGTTTTCTGAACAGTAGTTTATACGTCTCTTTCTGGAGGGCGAATTTGACAAATATTCAGTGCAACCTGAGTGATAGACGGGATGCTCTTGTAATATTTTTGAGGAATTATCTTGATATTTTTAATGAAATTCAGCAGAGTGATGGAGATCGACACAGCAACGATCACAGCGAAATAATTCCATTGGAGACTCTTCTGACGCCCGCTGGCGCCACTAGTCCTCCCAAGCAAGCCAGTGTCGGGGTTATAAGAGACATGCTGCCCTGCCCCTTCGACACCTGGCTTTGAGGCTATATGCAATCTATGGATTTGTAGATGGTTTGCACAATGTACAACAGCACAGAATGGGGTATAGAATGAGTCCAGTTAAATTTAGGTATGGGCATGATATATAAGTATTAAGCTTATAAGAAGACAGCTGCTCGTCTGATTTTTACTGCAGGACAGCTCCAATGGTTACTATAACTTACTTCAAGGGGGTACCTGCCTGAAGTTTAAGTAGCTTATTCAGAAAAAATCTCTCTCTGTTCTAAACTCGTTTTGGTGGCTGAGATCTCAATGTGGGTGGGGCCTGCTGAAGTGCGCTTTACGTTGACTCCTGTGAGACGCAGCAGACCTGGAATTGCTCATGTTCGTCTCAGCTGTCCTTGACCGATCAAGGTAATAATATATCAGCATTTCATTGACTTACGGTATACCTTTTGCGGACTAGCAGCGCATACATCAAGTCCTTGCCCTCCTATTGATTAAATTACCCAGCAACCTTTACTTCTCTACATCACTCCAAGTGCCGAATCCTTATAACATATCAACTACATACACCTCAGCATTTATCTCAAGACATATACGATCAATAACCTACCATAACCTCTAGAACGTCTTCGTCAATAGGCTCAATTGTATGTTATACTCCATAGATTCCCATCGCCGAACGTTAAGCTTCCACGACAGTATCGATATATCGGCATAGTCTCGCTCAAAAACTCCCAATGCTAACTGGAAATCTATACATAGAGTCCAATAAGACGCATCGACAGATTGTACGATGGCGAAGAAGCGTTTACATCCCAGAGAAAGGGGAGGCTACTACGAGTGATCGAATTACCGTCGACGACTACGGTGTCTGGAGCAGCAATGATGGCAACCAACCTTCTAGCTTCTCCACGAGCCCAAGTACAATGAACTTCGAAAATGAGTCCCTCAGAGGCTATTACACAATGCATGTATCTGCCGGAGCGGGAGATCCAAATAGTACCCCTGCTCATGATACACACGAAGACTCCTCATCCCCCAACTGGGTTCGGTACGGAAGCAGCTCGCCTATACCATCCTCACCACCACAAAAGCATGATAATGAGTTCAACTCTATTGAAAGTGGACGAACCACCTCTCGTGCCATGAGTTACGAGCAACTTGGTGATGCAAACTATGGCATCGTGTCATCTGCCAGATCCATTAATAGGCCAACCATATTCTTGCGGCCAAGTCTCACCTACCCACACCATCAAGAAGTCTCTGCTTTCGAGGGAACAGTTTCTGATTCCTCCATCGAGGAGGTGGCGATTACTGAGGAATTCCATGCATCGGCCTTTCTATCGGAAGACGACGAAGATGAATACCAAGAGGACTGCGATGCCCCGGAATACGCTGAGGAGATGATGGGCCCTCAGGAATATCTTACGCAAAGCGAAGATGACGAGGTTGACAACACCGATCACTCTGGCAAGCTCCTTGGCCCAAGTGACGATTCAATGCAATTTGAGAGGTACAAGGAAGACCTTGAACGAATGAGACAGTCACTCCGACACGAGCAAGAGAGACTATTAGTACCCAAAGTCATCCATAGGGGCGTGCAGACCTCGACTAATATCTATTATGATCGCCCATCTCCAGTCGTCACGGAGGATGACTTTGCTGAGTTTACGGCTACACGCGACAACTATGAGGGCCAAGTCACCACTCTGGTTGGGAAGCGTCGTGTCACAAAGAGAGCGAGGGTAAGCGAAGGAAAGAGCATGCCAGCATTGAGCTGGATCATCCTGCTGATGGCCTATATCTTGGGCCTTCTCGTGATGGGATGGATCACTTGGGAGGTAGTTGCCATGTTGCTCACTGAAATCCTTGGTGTCATCATTACAATCCTGGACGTCATCTACGGTTTCCCGTACAAGACCGCCGTGGCTGCACTATACCGACAAGTAAGAGCCAACATGAAACTCCTTGATGAGGCCATTGAAATATTCCTCGGACTTGCACTCGAGGAGCATGCATGAATTAAGTAACCAGGAAAGGAAAAATTCGCGACGTGCCTAGTGCTACACGACTTGTCACACGGCGTGAATATATCTGACCCCGAAGAATGATCGTTCGAAGATACACAATGGCGGATTCTGCATTCTATACCCCCATCTCCCTTTCCTTGACACGCTGTCTTTGGTCCTAACGCAGTGCTACACCTTCCCTCCCCAGACTTTCCTAATTAGTTATGTTCGCGTCGGATACTTTCTAGCTGCAGTCAAGTTCACCTGAGCAACAAAGATTTCATACTCCTGTCACGAGGCTGCACACTAACTGATATCGTTTTTACCGTTTAGCCCTCATTGTTCCGTTCATGCTTGTTTCAATGGCTGTTTTACTATCGGCATTGCTCTTTCTTACGATTCCTGCGCTAGATCGTGTGCTCTTATCCCAATGTTTCCGCTTATCCCTTGCCTTACCTCTCATCTGTGATTATTGTTATTCCTTAGAGATAGAGAGATCGAATATCAGGTGCGCACATCTCTTTATCCTCGTCTTGTATTTCCGTCTAATATCTTATTCACAGCATTTCTACAGTGGGCTTCTGGGGGTATCACAAATTGTTTACAATAATTTTTCATAAGACGGCGGAATACCGAACCCACTAAACTTAAAACTTCATTATCACTGCGACAAAGAGCAAATGATCGGTCTATATTCGACTTTGACAACTTTCGCAACTATGTTCTTATTAATATATAACCTGCTGATATACCTCCTCTTCCGTCTCTTCCTCGTCCTCTTGTATTTCGCGTGAAGTGGTTGTAATTTCATGCCTCTTCAAGTCCGATCCAGATTTGCAATTTAGCATGATGACAGTGGATTTGGCGCAATCCCGAGAAACGGATCTCAGCGACCTTGCTGGTATGTCCTGTACTGGCTGATAATTGGTGACCCCTACGCGGCCAGACTCCCTTGCCCAAATATCCTTCATCTTCCGAATCTGATCAGGAGTAAAATCTGGCATCATCTTTTCGAAAGATTTGTGACTGATGGGAGTAAATCCGACGAAATCATACTCTCTCTCAAGAGCAGCCCGTACTCTTCCATTGGAGCCATGATAGTGCCTCATCTGCTTGATATCGGAGATGATCTGTCGTCAGATATCAATATCAATCCCCTGTTTTATTTTTTCTGTGTACCACTCAGGGTACACTTCTTGGACTAATCATGAATATTTTAAGAACTCGATTAATTAATGGTAAGATTCCTTCATCCTACTGCACTAGCAAACAAGATCCTAACACCTTAGGAGTACATCTTTATAATACTTCTTTAAGAGATCAAACAATCTGTAAATGTTTTGAGATATCATATCCTCAATTATCCTGACTATGCTGACTACACCAGGCATAAGTTATTGGGCCGATTTATAGCTATGTGTATCCAGCCACTGTACCCTACGAAGTAGCTTCCTGTTAAATATCTTGCCATAACCAGGAATCCCCAGTTCCATTATATGTATTGTTTTGTCTGATAGTGAAAGCAGGGTACAACCTTTCTGATAAAATGGTTTTCCAGCTACTGGTCTCATCAACTGCTCTAATATACTACTACTAAGAGTATCAGTTGTCTCTGTTAAGGCCTGCAATACAATCAAGTTATTAGTGTTCTCCTGATTAAGATGGAATTGTGTTTTTGAGGACTAGGTTATATCTTTATAAATGCCCTGAACCTATGATATAACTTTAAATTTATAAAAGCAAGTGAAAAGTAAATATATTATAAATGGTGTAGAGGTTGTTATATGATTCTAAAAATTCTGAGAAGTTTGAGTAGAAAAGGGATTGTGGGTGGGTGTAGTGTTGTAATGTAGAGATTGAAATAGGTTCTAGGGTTTTTGTATAAGTAAGAGATACTGCTTATAAAGTAAAGTGCATTGCTCTGCTGTATTTGGACTTGAAGAAAATATATAGAAGAAAGATATTAAGTATCTATGGATTATGCTGGTTTTTATTATAGTATATGGATTTATCACCAGCTTCTTGTTCTTAATAGCTATATGATTGAAGTATTCTTTTGTTGAAATGTTGGGCTTGATATAAGATGGGGTTTTGTTTAAGGTAATGGTAGTTATAATGTGGGTTAATTTAAAAAGTATAGGTAGAGAATTGCTGTTTTCTCTTATTTATATTGATAGGAGTATTTTAGGGGTAATAAAATTGAACCTTTCTGGCAATTTTGTGTTTATTTTATTTGCATGCTAGGAAGCACATATTTCTCTATTTTTATGATTGAATAGTTTAATTAAACTAGGATATCTTTTTGTTTTACTTTTATTGATAACTAGTTCTCTTGTGTCTTCTTGAGTTTTTAGTATAATAATCTTTGTTTTTGTTAGAATTAAACTGATAAAGTTGTATGTTGATAGGCTGGTTTCTTTAATGAATATAGTGTTCCTGGGGGTAATGTAGCTATTGGAATCTAAAATATTGCTGTTGGTGAGATAGTTTCTGATAGTAATTGTATTAGGAATATTAGTGTAGGTGTTTGTTCAGGTGTTATTGTTTATAGGAATCTTCCATGTTGTATTAGTAACTTTAAGGATAAGGTTATATGACTTGTAATGTTGTATTTTTGATTGGGTGTTCTTGATGGTAAGGACTGGCTTTGTAGGGTTTACCAAGGCCATATCTAGGATGTGGGTGTTATGTGTAATGTTGATAGTTAACTAAGGCAGGTGGTGTCTTGCTAATTTGGTGGTTTCTTGAGTTATTGCTTTCAATGCTTGTCTGAGTATACCGTGGGGACTGTAAGGTGTTTTAGTGTTTAGTTGTCCTGTTTCAAAGTTTGTAGCTTTGAGAAAGAGAGTGGCTGTTGAAATGTTCTTGTGAGCTAATGTCTGTAGCTTTTTCTCTGGGTTAGTTATGATAAGCTCAGTATAGTGAGTTGCTATATTGGTAAGTTGGTCCAGTATTCTGTACTGCTGTGGTGTAAGGCCCTTTTTATTGATAGGTATTGGGCTGGAAAGCTCTGTATTTAGGGCTGTGTGATATCCAGATTGGAAAGCTGTATCTGGACCTGTGCCTTCTGCTTGGGAATCGTAGTAGTCATGGGTGTGTGGAGTTCTGTCAATGTATTTACCTTGCCATAGCAATGCGATTTGCTCAGCGATATATATATTGTGAAATAAGCGTCCACGAATGCCAAAACCACAGATGGCGATGGCAGGGGATCTCATCGTGAATCTCTCAGAAACAAGAATGCATGCTATGTTGCTTTGTATGTAATTAGGTAGTCGTAGTGTGTGAAGTAATAGGATATCAAAGGTTTGATTGTAAATTCGATAAGATGCTTTTACATTATAAAGTCAGCACATATCATATCTATCTTACATGTCCAGGTAGCGATAGATAATATACTATTTTAACCCCTACTCGCTGTCACTTAGTGAGCAAGGGCAAAACATGGCGCTATTCCATTTATTTGCATGCGATAGCACTAAATCGTTCTATAGTACTGCCGGCGCAGCGCGTGAGCATGGCAGTCGTATGATACCAAGCAGCGACCATACTGTCAGACGGTACCTATTACGGATCCCGAGGCCACTTGAAATTCGAAAATGCAGGAAGTTTTACGCGGGGCTAGAGGCTATAGTCGTCGGCCTTTCGAGTATACAATGCTCTGATATTTCCTTTGACCCGGCTGACACCATCCAGCTTCACCACTCCAATGCGAAATAGTGGTTATATCAGTTCGTGTTAATTTTGTTGTGGCGTTTCTTGTGGGGTATTCTGGATTTAGCTGGTTGCTCCTTTTGGCTTACCTCTTGAAGTCTGAAAGCCCGAATTCGAGTACCAGAAATTTTGATACTAACCCGGATGCGGCTGTCCATCTCCCCCTCACTATACTCTACGCGTCCCGGAGAATTTATGGGTTTAGAGCATAACAGGTAAGGGAATCCGACTGATACGACCGACTGATACGACCGAGTGTTATGAAAGGCGCCCAAAGGATCTTTGGGCAGGTGATACAAACAATCTTCTGGGTTTATGTTAGACTGTCTAGAATGGGGTTTTTAACTTGATCCCACCAGAGTGGTGAGGCTTGGGTATCGGCATGTGAAAAATTAATGTCGGTAGCGAATATTCGCTTAGTACTTACGTCTAGAGTGTAACAAGAATATCAAATGACATGTATACTGTAATGGTACAAAATGTCTCTTCACGCACATATGTACATGGAACGCCAGACAACAGGCATTTTTATAGGTAGCGGGCCGGTGGCAACGGCTCTAGAAAAAGGACGTGTTGACTGGAGAACTATGGGCCGGACGCCACCTGGAAGTATAGAAAAGACACAAGGGAATTCGGCAGGAGAAACATATTAATCGAGATTCTGTATATATATCTAGATCCAAATGCCTGCCTCTAGAGTATTAAATTACACACTGCACTTAGCACCTGACATGCAAGCTGATTCATAAGGCAGTTCTAAAGCTTCTCTACGATATTTTGCCATCGGTCACCCCGAATCGTTGCTTGAGTTAATAAGCTGGAAGCCCCACATTTCGCGATAATGAAGTGGTAGGTATAGGGCATCTGTTATACACTAATTATGACGAGCTCTAGAAGTATCCCAGAGATAAGCCTTCTGCCTGCACGCCAGATGATATGCATGCTTTCTCAGCTTTATCTTGACTTAATAACCCCTAAGATTGCACCAGTCAGCCTGAGATCATTTACGTGGCGAGTTAAATTAATTGACGCGTGCTGTGGAAGTCGCTATTCGTGCGCGATTCAGTGACATGTTTACTTAGATATGGAAATAAGAAGTACTCAGCCGGGGCACAAAGTCTAGGCCAAATGTCAAATGGCATAAAAATTAATATAGCAGTTTGGGCAGCCTCGGGGACCCTTGGTCCTCCAAGCTATTTGCATGAATGGAGCATGGATCATTCTCGGGGTGCGCCGCGGCACGGATAATATGCCTTTGAATGTGATAGCGCCGCGGCACGCATAATAGATCCCTGAATGGAATAGCGCTTTGATTTCAAACCCGACTTAATATGAGTGGAACAGACAAGCTATTGGCTGGACTATCATATCTGAGGCCTGTCAGTGGCATTTGTTTCCGAGTCGCTTGCTTCCGTGTAACCGACCTCGTGGTCTCGACAGCACAACATATTTTTGTGTCAATCACATCAGACTCTCAACATTTCGTGTCGAACCTGATCATTGGATGGATCACTGGTGTGGGAAACAGGCTTTGCGAGAGGCGAATCCGTCGGATCTTCCAAGGGGGTATTGACGCGACGCTCGCATATTTCCGCAAGAAAGCATCACCAAGAATCGAAATAGCACCTAATTTACACCGTGTTAATGAGCAAACCAGAGTCTCCCGATTTGCCCAGATACCGATAATTGAATAAGTGCATTTTAATTTTTTCGGCGTGTCAATTGCAGCCAGACCACAGCACCTTTAGCTGTTAGGCCGTAGGTCGGGACACAGCCACAGACTGTGTCCGGCTGGCTTTGCGAGACGATCTCGATATCAGAATCAGTGCTTCTCTAGAGTGTGAGATTTCAGTGTGTAAAACGCCGTCCCTACTTTGGCAAAAGTATATGAAATAAACCTATCACTTCCTCCACACCGTCGACTGCCTGCCAAGCTCCGAATGCGCCTTCAGACACGTAGGAGACGAGTTCCGCTGGGACGACTCATGACGCCCACGGGGCCTCCTACAGCGTCTACGAGGGCCTTCTACGGCTCCATCGCCGCCCTCCCAATCGCTTCGCAACGAGCAACTATACGGGCCCTTGCAACTACCACATGTGGACCGAGCTTCTCGCTCGTAATTTTCATTGCGAAATACTACTCCTAGGCGCCGGTTCGCCAGTAGGATAAGGGAAATCGGAGAGAGTTCTACAGAAGTCAATTCTTTGCGTCAGGGCTATGCTCTGGAATTGTTTTATTCGACGAATCGACTTCCGCGGTTACGGTCGAATTTTTCAGCGTCGGCAAGGAATTTTCCTATGCCATGACCATTCTTCCAAGTGCCGCCCACCCAAGCCGATCAAGATTGGACGGAAAATTTGGGTTGGCCGGTTTTGGCCGCACTTGACAGTCGTCCAATACATAACGGCTTTCGACCTCTGAGGAGTCGTTTGCGATGCCAAGGTAAGATAATGGCGCCGGAAACGTCCGCTAGAAGCGGAAAAATCGAGAAAGCTAGCTAGTATTCTACCCCATATCTCCTGCGTCGGTTCCGCAGCAGCAAGGTGGGTCCTACGACGTTCTAAGTCAGCGATGCGAGGATGTCAACGAATTATTCCATCCAATTCGCCATCAGCTAAAAATTTACGTAGCGACACCGCCATGGATTTCCTTGGCTGTCATTAGAATCGTACATTGGAGTGGATCTGTATCCTCAGGAATGCCAAGAGTGGCGTCTTGCATTTTCTATAACAGGCATTCCAACGTGCAAATATTTCCCCATTGCGATCAGTCGACCTCATCGGCCGAGGGGATTCAAAACCCACCTTGATCGAGCCGCATCCGGTAGGACGGGGTGTTCTTTTTTTTTTTTTTCTTTTCTTTCTTCTAACTTCGATAGGTTGACTAGACGTGAGCAAGCACCAATAAACCCGGGTTGTATACTCTGGTGCACGAGTACTCGAGTGTACCTGTAGATTACTGCTTCTTCCGTCGCGGTGTACACGTCGTGCTAAACTTCTTTCGAAATCGCATTTAGTTCTTGCACCATACTCTCGAGGACGCTGGCTCTTCGACTTGCACTGTACTGTTTGACTATACCGAGTTGCCACGGGATATTTCCGGGACCCACTGTTGTGTAACATTGCTATCAGAAACGGAATCATCAACTTCAAACTTCCTTATTAGGAAGTGGCAAGGTTCAAAACAGCACAGAGGACAAACGTAGTTTCCGTAAATTTTGAGCTATACACGAGGAAGGGGGCAATTTCTAGTTCCGGAGGCTTATCATCTATAATATAGGATGCTGGATAATGAGACGAGTTCCTATAGTTATACAGGAAAATCTTGTTGCTCAGGCTATGATCTGCCAAGATAGTCCCAGGCGATTACTCGTGTGTCTGTATTGCTTCAGTAATGCGTGGTAAAAGTTCCACGAGCATACACTTGCTTTCTCAGGTGGCAGATGTCCGAACGTTGATCTGGTGGTGTAACCTAAGCTGCGTGTCAATTTGGAGCAAAACTAAAATTTAGGGACTTGTGGAAAATGGACGCAGAACCTCAGGGATGAATATACAATCTGGAGTTCAAAATTTATCGAGAAGAAATTTGTTCGGTTAAAACGAACTTACGCTTTGCGGACGTGCAGTCAATTAATGGCTCTCCCGCAAGGAAATGCTGAAAGTTGCTTAATCGATCTATATATATATGCGTCTATTCGCGTAACTAGGTCAATCTGAATACTCCATAGAAACTCCTAGCTGAAGCATCCAAGTTTACCAAGATGGCTGAAGAGCAGTTTCAGGATATGTCCTACAATCGACAATTCGAACACTTGCCAGGACGCTATTACGTCCACCGTCCAGAGCCCGAGGATCACGCAAACAATGAAGTCTACCAAGATACAATGCCATACAATGCTTTCGACCGACGAGCAGACGATACGTCAATGCTCTCAGCTATACAGGGATATTACCCACACTTCTTAGTTAACCCGTCAAATACTACAAATGCCGCAGTCGAGAGACCTGCAGAGGTGATTAATCTACTACAGTCGCCCATGGCTCAGCAGAACATGAATGAACACTTCTTCATCCCATCGGGCATTCTTGAATCTCCAGTGAACAGCCATAACGTAACAAGTACGAATGCTGAGGTCCCCAGCGCGAGAGCCTATACAGGCCCACAACTCTCCGCTCAGGAAGTTTTTACACCAAGTTCGTACAGAGCTCCTTTCTTCCAGCCAGCCTTGAGATCCAGCCAGCAAAGGACATCCAGTGCAAGCCTGTATCGATCAGAAACAGCCACTCCTGCAGATTTCGACCGACTATCTACGCAAGCAAACTTTGATGCTGCTTCTGTTCATCCACTAGATGACCCATCAGATACTAACAGTGACACTGAAAGTCACTTTGTGGACTTGGCTAGTCAACATAGATCCAGTAGCGATGATGTGCAAGGATGTGTCAATGCTTCTCGTATCAACATCTCAGTGCAAGCTTTGATAGCTCTACTTGACGCTGCCAAGGCAGAGGGACTCGCTTGCCAGACACTCCCCCGAGGTCCAAACATAAGGAGGGACGAGCTCGAAGCTGAAGTGCGAGAGTGGTGCAACGTGGGAAATAGCGTTCCTTGGGAGCAGACGATCTCACACAGATGTGCTGCTCGTACCGCCACTCAAGGCCCTGAAAGCACTAATCAGGGCGGTAAGACTGCTAGTAAGGGTCCTCAAACCACCAGTAGTATCCCCGGTAAGATGAAGAGCCAAATTCTAGTTGCTTTAACGGCACTTATGACATCCGACGTTGCATTTATTTGGCTGGCTGGTATTATCCTCGCTGCAATCTCTCTCCTCGCGACAACTTGGTCACAGCGGTCATGAATTACAACCGCGTCACGGTTTAGGAACACACGATTCTAGATATATGGCTTGCAAATTCTGTCAGTCTCGACCCCGGCAACTCCCTTTCTTCTTCCTTCTTCGTGTGCTATTCTGCGAATTTCACCCCCTCACCCCTCACTACCCTCACTGTAAGGTTATAGTTATCAGTATCATGCGCAGCTCAGCTCCACAGTATTTGTAACTGAATAAATATCATCAATATCATCAATTGTAGCCTCTGTCGGCAAGTTAGGCGAGCCGAGACACCTATATTATATCACAAATAACGTCTCACCAGGCCCCCATAATAGACACCAAAATTGGTAATAGCCGTTGTAAGTAACAGTTCTTACTAAGACGTATACCTTATTACAAAGATGACGATAAAGCCGTTATCCCGGGACCTCCCCACGTAATTAATTTGAAATGAGAGACTTGCATTGACCTTGAAATACAGCCCCAATCTATCGAACCTATCGCGCCATATAGACCGAACAATAGACCAATCCAAGGAAAAACTAACGATCGAAATCAGAACGCGCTAACTCCAAGAACTCGATGCGCCGACATTGTGATCCGCCAAACTCCAAGCCGAAAAGACTGCGCAAAGGCCAGATGAGCTCCTTCCGAATTGTTCCAACCTCGCCCTCCAGCTTCCTGTTTAGACCCACGCACCAGGGATTGCCGGCGCATATGCCGGTGGCATGTGTGGAGGTGGCGCCAGAGGTGCAGGAGGGTAAAAGAGCGACTGCCTCGGTGCACGATACCCAAAATGCGCTAGAGCAGCCATATGAGCGTTGTAGTCATCCCGCGCCTTCATGTTATCCTGCGCCGTCTTGTCAAGTGCCATCTGAATTATCTCCCAAGCGCTTGACGCGGCATTGTATGCGAGTTTGACTCCAGCCATTAAAGCCACCATGGCGGTGTGCTTGACGTCCCACTCTTGCCATGGAGCGTCTGCAGGACCAGGTAGGCCTTGTGGCTGAGGACGGTCCATGAAGACTGGCCCTTGAGGAGTCTGTACCATGACGGGCATTCCTGGAGCGCCGCGGGGAGGAGCTCTGGGAGGGTACATTGGGACTGGCCCGTTGGGAGTCTGCACAACGATTGGTGCTGCTGCGGCAGCCGCTGGTGCCACTCCAGGTGGAAATACTAGAGGCCAACGGGGCGGGTGACCAATAGGCCAAGCGCCCATGCGGAGTCGAACGTTGTGCCAGAACTCTGCGTCGGCTGCGGGGTTCCTAGGTGGTGGCGCAGGAGGCATACGCTCCCGAACTTCATCCCAGGTAAGCTTTTCGGGAGGCGGAGCGTGGAAGTCCACGGGGAGAGCCTCTGAAGGCCCGAAGATATGATGGAACATGCGGCTCAAAAAGCCGCGGCTCTCGCGAGGCTCCCACGGAGTCAGTAGGTTCTGAAAGGCAGCTGCAGGAAGTGCAGGCGCCATAGGCTCTGCGGCAACGTGCTCGCCCGGCTGGTCTTGAGGCTCAAGCAGGCCTTCGCGAAGCCAAGCGTTGATAGCAGCCTGGTCTGGGATGTTCTCAGGAGGGGCGGGAGCAGCATCGGGCCAGATATCTGCAACGTTTGGCCAAGCGCCTGCGACCTCTGGTGCAGGGATTAGAGGTTGAAGAGCAGCATCAGGAATTCGAGAGCCAGGTCCCATGACAAGAGGGAGAGTTGGAGCTGCAGCAAGGGGCTGAATAGCACCCATATTCTGAGCTGGAACAGGAGGGGCGGCAGCTACTAGATTCGGTTGACAAGACTGCTGCGCTGCTGGGGCATCAAAAAGCCCGGACAGGCGACCTCTCTTGAAAATGCCACGACGAGGCATGTTGAAGAACGCTGATGGTCAAGATTTCAAGTGAGTGTTTTGACGTACTGTTGACTCAAGCTTATGCTTGTGTAAATATGTAAAACGGGCGAAGGTTTGTAAAGATATTGCTGTCAAGCTGGAGCAGTAAAGGAGCGTTGAGCGCGAGCTATGTATAATCTATAGCAGAGGAGACTTGATAGTACTGTATAGAGCGATAGAGAATGATGAACTGGGGAAGAAGGAGAGGGCAGGAAAGGAAGCAGGAGGGCAGCGTTTTATACAGTCCACCCCCACAGGACAGATTTGAATTAGGGCTTTAGAAGCCCGAGGGCTCAACGGAGAGGACAGAAAACATGCCGATCTTGCATCGCCGAGTTCATATCCGCGAAGCTGTGGCATCCTATAGGCTCAGAGGCTTTACCCTACCGCGTTATGTGACCTTTGTGCCATATTATCTGGTGGATGAGTGACGATCTACGAGCTCGAACACCGCGAGATCTACAGGCGCATACCTCGAAAACCCTAATGCACACTTGTCTTGCGCACAGATTCCTGGTGACTGACTGCCTATGTGGAGGAGAATACCTGGCTCAATAGGTCGAAACGATTCTTTGGCCTCATCGAGATGCGGATGGCTGGCTTAAGTGCTGCCCTGCGTTCGAGGTGATGGCGATACCAATATTGATCTTGTGTGGAAAATGTGTTGTGCCGCGCAAAATACCACACGACGCAGTCTATCTCATTTTCGAAGAGGATCAGGTCTGGATTCTCGGATCAGATATTTGTAAAAGCAAGGCTTTGACTATAATGAGATTCATCGGAGCGCTCGAAATACCTGATATCGCGGGTTAATGGTATCGCCTTGACTTGGACTTCAATGAACCGACCTTGACGAATGCGCGAGTATACGACGGAGTAGATTAGTCGATACCTTGCGTCTCGACAGACGTGCTATCGCGACAGCCTCGTAAAGAACGCCGTGGACCGCGTCGGTAATGACTCATCTCACCCATAGCGGGGTATCGTAGGGTCGGAATCGGTTGGTTTTAGTCGGTTGGGGCGTTTGAATCTCTACCCAGTCTATCGTAACGTACGTAATGTTGACCGGACGATTGTGAGCAATAATTTCCCATGGCTTGTATGTGCATATACAAGTAGGCTCCTGATCTTGAATTTCGCTTGTAAGTGCCTATCGGCCAGTGTATCGATATATCAGCAACGACTATCCAGCTATGAGTACTACATCATGGAAGGGTAAGAGTGAGCACGGATACTTGCAGCGAACCCAGCAAACCCTTCCACAAAGGAAAAAAAGCTCAACCGATACGTTAGCAGTTCTGTCGACAAATCCCCAAAGTGGGGAAAAAGCAAAGCTTGTATGCGTTCGTGATTCCACCCTTTCTCCACCAACATACTTCATCTCTCCAGCTCTGTCTACACCAGTCTCGGCTCACGGTTCACCATCAACCATTGCATTGTCTCCTTCGTCGACAGCCTATTTTGTACGCATATTCTATCCTTGATTCAGTCGGTTCCAACGCGCCGTTCCACTCGAGCGATCGATATTGGACTCGCCAAAGTTAAGTTAACGCCATCACTCAGCGATAAAGCTTCGAAATCCTCCATCTTTTACCAGGCATCGAATTGTTCCACCAACTATCCTTGTCATCACATAGACGTCGCAAGCGCTTGCATACATCCGCGCCTTCAGTAACCTAGAAGAAATCTCCCAACTTACGTCGTAAGTTTCTCACCATCCTGTCTCAGCATTGGCCTTGTCCATGCAGACGATCCGCAAGCGTCAGAAAATCTAGACTCCAGCTGTTCGCCTACATGAGTCCGCACTTCCGAGTCGGAGGTTCTACGCTAATTCACTGTTCTGCTAACGCGTAGTGGTGAGCACTAGACATTCACAATGCCGACCAGTATGACTTTGCGATCCCGCCGACGCGTGGTTTCGTCTGATGGAAGTGCCGAACCTCCTTCGCCAATTGCGGGAGGCAGAAGCACAAGTCCAATAGACTTAACCGACGAGGACGATGTGACCCCAGAGCTCGATGGGGGTTTACGTACACCATCCCCAATCCCAATCACGGAAGACGAAATCCTTGAATGGACTGTCAAACCATCCCTCAGGAGATATGTTGGCAGAATAAGAGTTCAACGAAACCAACCAGAATCGCTCCGGGGAGAAAAATGGAGAACAACGAAACAAATCATGGACTTCCTCAACATTGGGCCAGAAGAACACGCAGCCTTTACAGCCGTTATCAGTCAGTTGATCGAGAAGGATACTTTCATTCGCCGATTTGACGGGAAATCGACACCACGCGCCAAGAAAGATCAAGTATGCCAACAATTAACTCAGCATCTATTCGACCATCTGGATGAAACAATCATTCGTCGACTAGCCACCCTGCCACATGATAATGAAGAGATAGGGTTCGCCCTGTGGTCATATTTTCTCGATAGACGCAACAGTGGCAGAAGCCGCGAGGTCTATCAAGAACGGAAGAACCTGTCTCGGGACGATGATTTAGATGAGTCTGCATTTCTGCGGGAGATCCATGCAAAGAAGCGCAGGTATGGGCAAGTGGTTCAACCATGGAACTCGCCTTCGGCACGTGGAGTTGATACGCCTAGAACTTCACGTTTCGACCAGCAAGAAATCATCGATCGCGTCTCGTCTCCCCTTCGTCGCGAAATCTCACCAATCAGGAACGACATCTTCGATCTCGCTACGAGGATTGAAAGATTGGAAGAGAACTACTTCGAAAACCGAAATTCCTCACGCGATCTTCAAGCTCAAGGGAGTTCTAGTGGAAACAATCATGCAACTACTACAGTTAGCCGTGCCTCTCAAACGACATCGATGACTCCAAGCCATTATCAACAACCCGCACGTCACAAATCTCCAGATCGCCGTGGACTTACAGCTCAGAAGGACGAATCCTCATTCACCGGTGCCACTAGACAGACAATGGTGTCCCGAAGTGTTTCAGCTGCAGGTTTCCAAGCCACGCGAAAAGCCGAGATCGCCGATATGAAGTCTCAAATCGCGAACATCAGCCGCAATCAACAGCAAGAGCAACGCGACAGTAAGATGCACCGTCAATTGATGATGCTGATTGCTGGAATCCTCGTCATCATGCTTCTGTTCATTATCCTGCGGGGGTATCAAAGAGATGCAGTCGTCTTTTTCTAAACGTGTTACCTTCATCGCCAGCCAGAATCCCACCATATTTCTAACAACATTCCTATCGCTGCTCCATGTCCCTGCTTTTTTTTTATCCGTATGGCCACTACTCTGTTGTTCCGCTTCGAACATAATCCGTTCCCTTCCTCATAGTCTCCTTGACTCTTTTACTGCGAGCCCCACCCCTCTGCGCTCTAACGTTGCCTCCCCGATCGATATGCATGCTTAAACCCCTGCTTTCGTTCGAGCCGATTTTTGTTACTACTCGATTCATAGCCTGTCTGCATAAATACAGTTTAAGATGAGGTCTTCAATGAAAATACGTCTCCACAGTACATCCATAAATCGCTGATCTCGGCGATTTCCGCTCTTGAAATCCTGCCGGTAGATAGAGAATAGGATTCTGAAACCCGCAAAACAGACACGCGACTTCATGACTAATTTTCCAAAGTGATGCGGGGAATCATCTCGGGATAGCACTACCCCGATAGCTTGGATTTTCTGCCTGATCCTTATAGCAGTTCTATAGCTTCGAAGCATAGACACATACATGCGGAGTAAACTTCGGAGATACATCACAATCCATATCCCAGATACGGACCGAATTCCCTATGAACAACCCGTCGTATTCCAGTCAAATCAAAGCACAGCGCCCTAACATGTTTCCGACGATGGAAAAAATGAACACATCCTTATCGACACCGAAGCCTTCGCTTCCACCGCTACAGAAATTTCTCGTCCAAGCAACCGCTATACCACCACGACTACCATCCCCACCCCCAATCTGCCCAACGACAGTTCTACCACAGGCATCTCCCCGGCCAAAACTAAGACTAACTCACCGCCGTCCCTCCAAAAAGGGTCTACCCGGCCGCGGTGTAAATTCCCTCCGGACCTTCCTATCTCTCTCACTATTCGAGTTTCGACAGCTACAGGGAGCTATTGACGATGTGCTCCGCGCGAACTCAGAGCTGGTATCTCAGCGACTAGACCGAGGGAGTAGATTCCATAGCTCGGAGTTTTGTCGGAGAATTTGCGAAGGATTAGATGGACTGCTGGATAGCGATGTGAAGCGGAAGATTGCAGCGGTCGAAGGTGGTGGATACGCGGTTTATGAAGTGGCGATGTTGCGGAGGAAGAGAGCGAGGGCGGAGATAAGCTAGATGCTATCGGGCTGAGAACCAGGATGATCCATGCTGGTGTATCGATAGTATTAGAGCCGATAGGTAATAGAAGACTCTGTTCTAGCACCTATACAATTAGCTTCGGAAGATCAAGTGGATTCATTCTGGTCGCTATTTGGTGTGCCGTAGATGTGATGACTGACATCAGAAGGCCTTCTTTTTTTCGCACATTTTTATTAGATTTTTATTTGCCGGCTATCTGTGTTAGCTACAGATTGTTGAGTGGCCTCGTAAATCAGAAAGCACGTCAATGCGGGCGCGCACAGAGTGTGCAGCATCCAATAACATAGGAATAGTCTGATTCGAGAAATGTAAAAGCATGATAAGGTGATAGTAGTGCGCTAAAAAGGGCAACAGAAACGGTTCATAGATGGAAATAGCGTAAGTGAAGATAGGCGACGGGGTGAAGACTCAAGAAAGAAAATGGAGTAAAGTAGGCGTTAATTCTAGGATCGCTTCTTCGCTGGCTCGAGACTGTCGTCCGTCGTCTTTTGCTCACCCTTCTGGAAGAACATGCGATACCAGGTAGAGAACAAAAGGAACCAAACACCGATAGCGATCATCCTCTGCATGAATTTCTTTTCCCACCCTCCACCACTCTGATGAGAGGTAACTGGCTGCGAATTGACCGGCATTGGCTCTCTCTCATCTTCATCAGCCACAGCGGCCGCTGGACCCGAGTTTGGCTCGAGCTCGTCGTTTTCCGTCAGGATGTTTGGATCGTCTTCGGTATCGTCATCCAGGACAACAATTGGAGAGTTTGGAACTGAGTGGCGAGTCGCAGAAGTCGCAGATCTCTTGCTCCTGATCCGATCGATCAAAGGGGTGGTTCCAGCTTGAGATCCGTTGGATAGCATTGAGGTCGATCCGCCCGCACCCCCAAATGGGGAGGGGTGCTCATTGTGACGCCCTGAAGTTATACCCCTCGAATTGCGGCGATGTTCTGCAGCAATGGAACGCAATGCGGGTGAAAGCTCATCGTGGCTTTGAGAAGAGTCCTTCGTACCGAATATGTTTATCCGTTGTTGCTTGCGTGCGATGTTGCCAAAACTATCCCGAGCCTGACGGCTACGGCGTTCCTTGCGACTGATGGCATGGCGGAAGAGCACGTACCCCGTTAAAGCCCGGTTGGATGCTTCAAGGATGTCGAGGGTGCGATCGTCTAAAGCTTCTTTGAGATGGCTCGTTATATCGACGCACCATTGACGCTTGAGGACATCGCCACAGTTGTGCAGGTTAATCGTGTAGTATACCGGATCGTCGACGACCTGATCGATTGCTTCAGTGATTTTCTCGAGTTGGATGTCAGTGACCCCCAAGAGCTTGCGAGTGACTTCTTTGCTGAAGTATTCCGGTTTGACGAAGTCTGGTGGTGGTTTAGAAGTCACCTCCCAGTAGGTGTCAGCGTCGTTGCGTAGTGCTGACTGACCGGACGTGGATGCTTGCATTGGCTCTTTGCCCTTGCGTCTATTGCTTGCAATCGGTGAATTCGCACTTGATGACTGAGCTGGTCGTGAATATGAGGGTCTGACGCCGCCGAGGCTTACACCTGGCCCAATCCCAACCGAGCCGTAGGGATCGGATTCTTCGTCATCCTCTTCGACTTCGGTGTCGTCGAGAATAGTGTATTCGACAACGTCGCGGTTTGTGGCTTTGCTTACTCTTCTGTCCATCGTAGATCGTAACTCAAGCTGATATAGGGATGCTTGCAGACCGGTCCCGCCGAAAGAAGTGTGATGATGTCTAAGATATGAGGGTTTTCTTTCGAAAATGAATGGTCAAGGGATAAAAGAATTGAGGTTTGAATTTTGACAGTCTTATGACTGGAGATTCGATGTTTTTGATGTTCAATTGGACCCGGAAGAAGAGTAACCACCTGGAGTCTGTGGTCTGGGGAATATTTGTATGACGCCAGGCGGAGGGGGCAAAGCCCTCTGGCGCTCTGTATTATCCTAGTTTCAATAGTGACATGAAGACGGCTTACTCGTTCGGACAATCTGAAAGGAGCGGAGAGGGTCGTCGTGGGGATGCTCCCGGACAGAGGGATACTATGGTATTCTACCCATTACATGCTGGTACGGATGACAGTGAAGTCACTCAACTGCTTGCAGCGGGTATAAATAAGGTGGTTTTCCCCATTGGCGGGTTGCTATCGATAATTCAGCTTTTGCACCAGTAGACAATAGCCTCAAGGCGTCACTAGATCTAGGCAATGAACTCTTGGAACTGTGAGGTGAGGGTACCAGCATGAGATGCTCCAGTATGCATTCGGTGCTGGTGACGTGTAGCAATCAGCTGCAAGAGTCCGTTAGCCATGAACAAAGAATCTTGCTGCAACAAACCGAGTGTCTACCTAGGTAGCATGAGACGGATAGCTGCATAGCAAAAGCAAACTATGGTAACGAATATAAAAGGACATAAGTAACCACGCACTCAATAGCGAATTGGAGCCATTTGGATGTACCGGTATATATCCCAAGGCCACCGTTAAGCCGGCCTGAAACCATTCTAGCCAGTTAGCTAGAAATGTATGAAACAGGACAATCAGCAGAGATATGCCTCTAATCGAGAATCGTATCATTCGTTGAAACTACCCATTTCGCACTATGATACGTAACGTTCAAATGTCTACAAAGGTGCCTTCCGAAGCATATGAAAGCCAAGGGCCGCAATAATCAGGACAATAGTTGCCACGATAGTCGTGGTCGTAACGCCGCGCCTATTGTGGCTTAGAAATCGATGGAGTGTCGTAACCATGGACAGTGCGGTGAGGATCGGGGTCCTTGACATCGCCGGATGCTGGAGGCTGGATCGACCCCTCTGAGTTAAAGCGTCTCGACGCTTCAATCTGTCGAACCTCTCCCTGGTAGCTTCGATTCTGTTGTTCGTTTGTTTTGGAATCTTCAGCGTTAACCTGCTGCGGTAATGTATTGTGTTCATTCGATCGGTAAGGCACCACCTCCAGTCCGTCATAGTAGGAGGGATGTGTGACCGTGGCAGCCCGTAGAGGAGGAAGTGTAATGCCAGTGTTGCTCGATGAAGCGTCCATATAGCCTGGCAGCTTCGACATTCCGCCGATGGAAGGTTGCGATTCTGGTATGGTGGGCTGTTGCAATTGTGGTGTGTCTATGGAGGGCTGTCGCATTGAGGACGCTTGCACCCGCCGTTTTTCCTTGTTCTTCTTAATTACGGCCTGTCTGCGATACTTAGAGAACTTGAATAGCACGTTACCCACAATGAGCGGGTCTTGAGAGTCCAACTTTGCGAGAACAGCCTGACTCAAGCGCTCTTTGATCCGGATTGTGACCTTCTCGGGCCATTCTTGTTTTTTGAGTGCGCTGTCTCTTAGATTGCCAATCAGGAGCGCCGGCTCGTTGATAGCGTCGTCCACGGCAGTCCTGAGATTCAGATACTCGAATTCGCCGAGACCCAGCAATTTCTGCATCTCCTCTTCACTCCAATAAGAGTATCCTTCTAGATGCGCTGGGCCGTCGAGTGACAACTGCCAAGATCCTACTCAGTTTGGACATGAACATTTAGTGGATATTCTATGGCTACGGGAGGGTAGACTTCATTCGAATGCTACTCGTTTGGCAGTTGGTCTCAAGCACCACCGGAAATACGGTTATGAGACAGGCCACCGCCAGGGCATCTACACGTACCTGTATGGTTTGTACCTTCCAATGTAGTTTCCATGGTTATAGAGGAGGTATACTCAGGGCTCGGGTTTTCGTTCTATGCGTTTAGGCAGAACTAAAAGGTGATGAATTGAACGTTGTATAGAACCCGGTGGATGGAACTGTATCTATAGCTGGAGACAAGGCTAAAGCCGGCTTAGCCTGGACATTATAAGGATGAGTGAATGGTTCGTGGCAAAGATATTACCCACCGCTGTACAGCTCACAGGGTTTTGAGCGGTTGAATCGAGTTATATGGCTGTAACCTTGGGTGGTTGTGCAATTGTGAGGAAGGGGGGAACAAAATCGTCAGCGAAGTACTGGGTACACGTCGAATTGGTATATACCTAGGTATATACCCGCAGTCCCTCCCTACCTAGGTAATTCACCAGCAGCCTACAGAACGTGAACGACAATAATAGCCTTTTATCTAACGATAAGCTGATTTTTTGATCTATCTTATTTATTTCGTGGATCTTGAGGAATCGGCAATCGGTAAGCGGATGTCTGGGTTAAAACTTAAATGTGTTGAATCACCGTGTCGACAGCCACGATTACCATGTCTATCGCGACCTATATACTTGAATATAGACGCGGTTTCCTATGTTATATTAAGAATATAGCCCCGATCGTACAATGTCATTGTAAAGAAAACAATCAATTGCATGAAAGGATGACTAGTGATGATGGTCAGATCGATATAGAACTTATATCTGGGGGACAGGGAGACGCACGTAGAAAAGTAACATGCCGAAAGCAAGGAAATATACAAGAGTCGATTAAACAAGCCAACTCTGCGTTGTAAGCTCAGGGTGACAGGGTTGCGAGATCTAATATATGGGGCGGGCTGGGGGTGGGTTCAGAGGAATCGAATCGGGCGTGGGCAATTGGATGTTCATACAGGATCGCGATTGTAATTGTGATATGGTATTTGACACCATGGTTTCACGCCGTGATAAACAATTCACCGTTGGTGATCTCCTCCATTATTTTGTGACGGAATAAAAGGTAGACTATGACTGCCAAAAGAATCAGGATAGCCGTATTTGATACTCCGATGAACGGAATGCAGCAGCCATTCAAGCCTCCCAGGCGACGTTGGTGATGCTTGTCCGCACGATGCTTTTCCGCACGGTGTTTGCGCTTGTCTTGTCGTTTGTCAGAGACATGGAGTACATCTTCAATTTCGGTAGATGAGGCGGCGGACGGTGAAGCACATGCTTCAAATTGCTGGACTACTTTCTTCTTGGGCATCGGGGAGCTGTCGCGGTGGTTGTCGGAACGGAAAGAGGTGTTTGGGCTTGGACTCCCGCCGGAAATGCGAGGAACGTTCGGATGAAAACGGACTTCGAGATTACCGTCAGACAACAAGATGCCGTCATCGTTAAAGCGAGATGAACTTCTCGGTGTCGAAAATGAGAGCTTCTCAGCTCTGTCTTTGGCCCGACACTTCCGCTCCTTTGCGAGCTGGAAGAGGGCGTAACCGACCTCTAGAGTATCTCTGGCGTCGAGGCGGTTGAGGATCGGTTTTCTGAGGCTATTTTGGAGCTTCTCGGTGACGGTTTGGCGCCATTGTCTGTGGGTTGACGCGCTGCAGTCGTGAAAGTTCACCTGCGAGAGCAACTGGTCGTCGTCAAAGATCTGGTCAAGCGTGTCCTTAATCTCCTTCACGTCTTCCACTTCCAACCTCAACCTGTCCCGGATCTTGTGGTCTGTGTTGGCATCGAATCGCGGGATATTGTTGGGGAGCTTTTGAATCAGCTGCCATTCGTGTTTGTATGGCATTTTGTCGTCCTTTCTCGCGGTGCGTGCTAGTGGTACGTGATATCGCCCCGATATTTTGTCTGGTTGTGTAAATGAGGGAAATGGCGGTCTCGAAAGGAGATAATAAAGTGCGGGTCAGACAATTGCAATATAATCAAATGAGCGAGAGAGAATGGTATATAAATGAGTGTATGGAGTGATGTAGCGAGCTTTTGGATCCTCACTATTGAAATAGGGAATCTTTGGAAGTGAAGTCTCTGATGAAGCCAGATGATGTTATGATAGGATGGGATCTCTAGATCCGGGGTGCGGGCTTCTATAAGTATCTCTCTGTTACCGCTCTGGAGGGCTTATGCCCCGGGCTGCCTTCATTGTATATGAAGGTTGAAGACCTGACGAGCGGTAGAACTATCAAATCCCTGTCGATTGGGAGCGGGGAATATCAAGGAGCTCCCCGGGGCTTCAGCGGAAAGTTGGGAGTTGGAGGTATTATACGATAGACATAGAATTTGGATTTCTAAGTAAGAATTTAAAGGGTGAAGCCAGCTCACGATTGACCAGGAAATCCAAGTCTCGGTGTAATATTCCCTCGACATCTGATGACGAGGGATAAAAGTGCCCTTTCGTTGAGCCATTCAACGACTAATATACAGGCAGAGTAAAACCACCATGAAGAAGCTCGCATCCATCTTATTACATCAAATTATTTCCACCCCTTCGTTATGGACCGAAAAGGAGGAGTGGTCCGCTTACTGGATTCTGACATAGCAGATACCCAAAACGACGGCGAGTATGGTGACACAAATAGCAGGGATTAATGCCATGCCGTTATCCTTTCGGGCGCTTGCTAAAGTGATCTCCCCGGCATTCTCGGAGAGGGCATGGCGATCACTCCTTTGCTTCTTAACCCGGAGTTTCTGACCATCGGGTCGAGGTTCGGTGACGGAGGCGATTGCTGCCTCTGTAGCCTCCCGTCGAATTCTCTTGGTAGGTGGTAGGGCAGGACCACCGCCAGAGGCTGCCGGCTCAACAACCTGCTCGCTGTCTGCGACTTTCTGACTTTTGTTATGGACAATCTTTCCGACGATTGGGGGTGCCTCGTCGATTTTACTGAAGGTGCGTTTCGATGGAGAAGGCGAGCGAGATCTTCTCTCGTCGAACATTGGCGAGACGTTTTCCTTGCTGTCTGGAAAAGCGAGGTCGGCATAGGAAATTGGAGGAGGCATAGAAGGGCTCATGATAGATGGAGTGGCGACGCTGATAAGAGTTTCGTCCTTGGAAATGTCCGCCGGCTCGTACTTGACATTCTGCTTGAACCGCTTGCGACGAAGAAGAACAAGTTTATACAAGAGCCATGGAGAGATACTCTTATTCTTGACGGTGAGTTTGCTAATGAGCTCCGGATCGTATGCGAGCGAGGAGGATAGGCTATCGCTAATAGCGGTGCAGAATCGGGTCCGCTCTTCTTCAGTCGAACCGTGGATATCGAGGCTTGTGTTTCGAAAGTCGGCATCATGGAGCATCGTCGTGATAGTATCACAGAGCTTGTGGTAGTCGTCTTCGGTGAGCGAAAGGGCACTGCGGATGCCAATGATTGTGGGCGTCTTCAAGTTCGCCGGAAGCCCAGCGGGACGGTTGCATGAGATGGGTATCTCAGCAAGTAGGCCGTCCGCCTGTGGACCCGGGAGGCGGGAGCCAGCCATTATAGTGGCGGTTTGGCGTTCGCGTCGATACTGAGAGGGACAGTGAGGCCGATTTGTGACAGGAAGAGCTACACTCTACCAGCTAGGAAAAGAAGCTTCTGGCGAAACGTCCAAGAGCTGATGAGTGATGAAGATAGAAAAGAGATGCAGGGATGTGGGTTAGAGCACTAGAGGAATTCTTGTTCCAGTTGTTTTGAGAGCTGGTGCAATAACGGACTGCAGTCTTGGGTCTGATACAACGCAGATAACGAGCAGCTGGACGCTGCTATCAACACGACGACGCGACGTTATCCACCACCATCGACCATCGACCATCTCTCGAGCTCTCTCCTCGATTGGCTTCTATCTTTTATGACATCCCCAATTACTCTATATCGTCTCATATACCAGCCAGTACCGTGTACGTTCCACG
Source organism: Orbilia brochopaga (assembly GCA_036872635.1). Classification (NCBI taxonomy): domain Eukaryota; kingdom Fungi; phylum Ascomycota; class Orbiliomycetes; order Orbiliales; family Orbiliaceae; genus Orbilia; species Orbilia brochopaga. Next base: position 1,515,624 of record JAVHNQ010000007.1, on the reverse strand, counting down.
CTTGACATTCATTCATTCCCCCTTACACGTTGCATTTTGCAGGCACAGCTTGCAACATGTTACACAGACGCATACGTGCATGAGGCTCTGACATATTGACCGCAATCATAAATGCAGTGTCCCGTTGCTAATTTTTTTTTGTCCGTAGTTCACACTTTCAGTCTCCCTGACCTCGGGGTTAACTTGCATTGACAGATATATCTCGAGCAGACCTCATCACTCTACCTGAGTGCCCGATTTCATTGCAACACAGTACGTTTCTGGCTCCCTTCGTGGCGTAGACTACGCGAGACTACGTGACACTACGCGTATACACACTCACACATGTTACCGCGTTCCTGGTACCGTTAAAGCCAAGTGTCACCGCTAACAAGCGGGTGGATCTAGACATATATCAAAACTCCGAATATCAACCCCATTACCAACTCTCCGACCCAGGACGCCTTGTGATCCCTCAGCCAATATGCCTCCCCGTCGGCCTATCCGAAGCAATTCGATCAGCCTCACACCCGCCTCGACGCCACTGACATTACGGCGGTCCTCGAGGTATCCCGAGACACCAGCATATTTCGAACCAGGGCCGGTCAAAGCTAAAGACACTCAATCGCTGCAAAAGCTGGAACTATCATACACCAGGCCGAACACAGTGCAGTCGGGCACTTTCTCAAACGAAGAGATCCGCAAGGCACTCAAGATTCCCGCAGAAAGCTTCAAAGAATTTCACGAGTTGCTATACTTCGTGTTCCGTTACCATCTTACCCTGAACGAACTGAGCCTTCAGCCAGGTCCTGGAGATGCACGCCAGGACTTCTGCGACGTTACCAATCTTTACATGGCATATCTTAGCATTCAGTGCCAGACAGACTTTCAACCGCAATATTTCGACGGGCCAGAGATGGCATGGCTCCTGTACCAGGTAGCACGCAACGTACGACAAGAAGTTAGGGCAGCACGACAACAGAAACAGGACTCGAAAGCGGTAGTTCCACAGCTAATCCTGGAAGCACTCATGGATGGGACGTTCCCCCGCTCTGAAAACTTTGATCTGGAGGCTATCGCCATCGCCAGTGAAGACGACAACCCTATCTCTCAATCTGGCCAGAGTACGCCTGGTCTCGCCTCTCCGATCCGCAGACGTGACGAAATGGTGGAGCCAGAAGATCCCATGGATTTAGCGGTGGAAGAAAACACAGGCGGAGTGGCAGATCGAGTCGCTCCTGACGCACTAGTTGCACAACAGATGCACAACCAGCAGCATCCAGTCCCCGAACAAGTTTCTTTTCCATGGGATCTCATCGTTCTGATACTGGTTTACGCACTGTTCATCTCCTAGTGAAGCCATTTTCGAGTCCAGGTAAGAAAGGAACCAGTTTAACAGTTATTCCTTCTCGAGCTGACAGTTTACTAACGACATCAGCCATCTACCGTGTAGTGCATACCTCAAACGAGTTTCTCAACTACCATCGCCGGAGTGATATGGTTAGCTGGTTGCGGATGAGATTGAATCTGCCAATCTATAGATATGGCTCGCTGAAAAGTCTATCCAACCTGTTATTTATTGCTCGATGATTATGACGCCGCGCCTTCCTTGAAAGTTGAACGGCGTTATTCTTCCTCCTATTGCACCACCGATGCCGAGTCACTTCCAATTTCTATTACCGCTTCGCTACATCAATTATAGTCACTAATATAAGATTCTCTCTGCTGCACGCGCCCCTTTCAATGTGGCTCTGCCAAAGTTGCTTAAGCGGGTAAATAAACAATACTTTCATATATTGAGTGAAGTGTGATTTCAAGTTTCTGTATCTGCATGCACTACTTCTGTAGGCTGAGATCTTCAGCAACCGCTATATATATTACCCAAGTCATCGGGGGGCCTTCATCCTGAAAACCCATGCTTCATTGTGGACCACGGTATACTTTTTAGGCGAAGTTTTAATTTCGGCAAATTTAAGTCACCCAGCAGGGTTTCGCACAATACTTAGTGCCTATTTCGGATAGAAAGGGCGTAAAGACTAACCTTTATAGTACTAGTCACCATCTATTTTCCACTGAAGAAAGGGGCGCCCAACTAAGAGGATCTGCCGGCGGCAGTCAAGTTTAACACGAAACTACAAGTTGAGTAGATCTCGTACGATATCATGTACAAAAATAACCACAACAATGCGATCAAGAAAAGATGGAGAAAAAGAAGGAAGGAACATGGAATTTCAAAATGGCATCAAACCTCCCTTTTCCCTGTTAATTTCCGCCTCCGGCAAGGCTTGTGCCCCAGAAACGTTGCAATGTGGTTTCGCGACACAACCGAGTTTCCTAAAGTGGAAACGTGCCGCCAAAGTCTGAATTCCAGCGGACTTCAAACTCTTCGGAACGCGATGAACGCGTATCCGTTTGACCGCACCATTGCACTGCCGGGACGTCGTAATATGGAACACTGTTTCATGGTGTTCTATGGCTTCAATTGCGAAGGCAACGTCGATGCGGTTCGATCAGTATCTACATTTACATATAAATATCATCGATGTATTCCTCGAAATACCGTTGATCAATTGGAAACTCCAGAAACATCTTTGGTCATTATCATCATCATCATCTATAAAAATCCCCTGCATTTTATAAATTTATCAGCACAATGGATTCCTACAAAGGATTCCTGCTTTCGCTTCTGAGCATAACGTCTACCCTGGGAACCGTTCATGGTATCCCTACTCCCCAAGAACAAGGCAAGTTCAACAACTCAACAACCCGCATTCAACAATCCAACGCACCTTGGAACCTCCAACGGATATCCAGTCGCAATACCGTCACACCCGTCAACAACAATGTCACGGCACTGGCATATACCTACCAGTACGACGAGGCTGCTACGGGCGCCGGGGTCGATGTATATATCGTCGACAGCGGAATCGACACCAAACATCCTGATTTTGAAGGAAGAGCCAAGATGCTGTTTACCATCGAGCCTGATCAAGAACTCGATGGAGGTGGACATGGGTATGTTGGCATCCCGCTGGGACTTTAGCAAGAAAAGGAAATATACTGATCTGATCTCTTTGACTAACATAGAACATTCGTTGCTGGAGTTGTCGGCTCCAAGTCCTATGGCGTGGCCAAAAAGGTCAACCTCCTAAGTGTGAATGTGAATTTCGGTGGAGACCAAGACTTCGTCAACTCCACCAAGGCGATAAATGCAGTATTGGCGAATCACAACGAGCGCCGCAATCAGAAGGATTTCAAAGGTTCCGTTATGAACCTGTCTTGGGGCTTTCAGCGACAATTGGTGGACGCCTCGCGTGATGCAGGCTTTTCCGGGTTCGACAACAAGACGATAGGAGAGCTACGGAGTGCGATTCAGAGGGCGTCTGAAGCTGGTGTGCATATCACCATTGCTCCCGGAAACGACGGCAAGGACGCGTGCGACGACTACCCAGCGATGTTCGTGCAGGACATTCCGTCTCTGATAACCGTTGGTAACTCGGATATTACGGATACAAGGGCTAAGAACTCGGACTTCGGTCGCTGTGTCGATATTCATGCTCCTGGTAGCAATGTTACGAGCACATGGCTTTTGACGGGCGGATTTCCTGGTGTTAGGGTCGATTCTGGCACGTCTTTCGCCGCACCGGCTGCGGCTGGTCTGATTGCTGGAGAGTTGATTCGACAGCCGGGGCTTATGATGAAGCCTAGAGAAATGAAGCAGCACATCTTGTCAATGGGTATCCGGGGTGCTGTCAAGGATGCCGAAAGAGGGGGCAATATTCTCCTCAATACCGGCCTCATGGGTTGATTATCGAACGGAGATATTTGATTATGAGCGCCTGATTCTGGTGTTTGATTTTTCCTAGCTTTGCCAATGTATATATATAGCTTATTCAGATTTTGTCGATATTGAGGTGTTGTGGGGCAGATGGAGCTTTGATAGTTTAAACGTCAAGTAGCTGCGAGATTCGAGAAGTCGTAGGCAGGTCCACACTGAATTCATGAAATTATTATGGTTACTACTTCATGGGGAATTCCTTGCCAGACTAAGTGGGAATTTAAACTCTCAGTGGACGAACGCTGTATCTTCCCATCGACTCAAATTTTGCATAGGCTGAGGAGATTGGACATATATATGTCTATGCTGGAATTGTATTAAAAGGCCTGCTTGGGCATTTGGCTTACGAAGAAGTGGTGTCGGATTTGGATCTAGATGTGTAATCGACGAAGCATGGCCAATGTTATTCCGATGAACCAATTGGGTTCCGCAGATTTAACTTGATCTATGCAAGTACGAAGATGATACTTGAATAATTACCATGTGGTCCTTAAAGGTGATGAGAGGAGATGCACGAGACTTAATTCATGAAATCTTCGTAAGTAATTACACGAAGAATGACCACAGGCAAAGATGGTCAAGTAGAATACGATACAGGGTAGTGTTCAGAATAACAAAACAAAAATCCATCAACGAAGGTCAAACTGGCCAAAGATGGTGTGGGGTTCAGTGCGGTCAGCGGAACGACGAGCGATGACAGTCGTCGGGGTGATAGTGTCACGCGCAACTAGGATACCATACTGATCACGCAGACGATCCGGCCAATCCTCCACACTGCCGATGATCAAGTCGTCAGGCTCCTGCAGAAGGCCGTTCGGATGCTGGACGCGGTAGACAACCCCGACCGGCATGTAGACAGGCTTGACAGGACGCCCTACAGAGAAGCGAATATTAGCAAGGGAAGATAGGTGAGAATATGATAGGGCTTATACTGACCATCATCGTGCGGCCTGTATCGGACTCGACCGTCAGGAGCCCTGGGAACGTTTGCCCATGGTGGGCGCAGAGGCTCATCGTCCAAGAGGGCAGGATTCGGAGCAGGTGCAGGTACAGGCGTTCCGCCACCAGCAGGTCTCTCAACTTCCGCAGCCACGCTCACAGCCGGAGTCGACGCCCGTCTCTGCTTCCTGTCGCGGCGGATGCGCAGGACGGTCTGGTACACCAGCCACTTGTTGCGCTCAGCCTTCGTCGCCGGTTGCAACAAGCGGTGGGCCAGGTTCCCCGGAGCGTCCCACAACTTCTGCGACAGCTGAAGACACAGCTGCTCCTTCACCGCGGCATTGGTCCTCCCCCGCCCTATTCAGCCACAATACGTTGTCAGCACTGGACTTTCAATAGATTCAAGGCGCACCCGCCCCCCTCACAAAAAAATAAAAAATGAAAGGAAAAAAAAAACTTACCAGCAGAGTCTCCAGCCAGGTCCAGCTCCGGCATCTCATCCAATGCTTTGTGAATGGCAGCGATGAGCTGCCCCGCCAACTCGTTGCCCAGGAAGTGCTTCGTGTGCTCCAAGCTGAAATTCTTGGAGCTGCAGTTGCCTGCAAGCACCTCCTGGTCGGCGCAGGCCTCCGCCGACATGAGGATCTCACGGCTTTCCATGTCAAGATCGGGGTTTCTCTGTACCAGCGACGTTAGTTGCAGCTCGTAGACTATAATGGCGAGGGCATTGGACAAGGCAGGTACTCACCAGGAGTTTTTGGTTCTTCTTTATCGTCAAGTAACGGCCGCCAGAGGAAGCTCGTGCGTCAGCAGGTGATTGTCAATTGAGAGTCTTGAGTTGCGGGAGTGAAGGGAAGAGGGAAAAGTCCCAAACCTGAGAACCCGGCCGGCTTTTATAGCCGCGGGTGAGGGAATCTCCGGCGAGCTTTCGCCGAAAATTCCCTCTTCGGCTGGGGAGCACCCGGAGGTGCCCCCCGTTAACGCCGCTGTGTCGCTGAGTCGGCGTCTCGGCAGCTCTGGCAACATTTGTGGAGGTTGTGGTTGGGCACCTCTCTTGATGGCCGGGGATACAGATGGTAACGGCAGCTTGCCATCGTCATTGTAGCCCCTTGCCACCGAGGTCCCACCACCTCACCGCATCCAGTATGAAATTTTTTTCGTAAAGCAGGGCTGTCCATAGTCGCAAAGATGCTGCAACATGGACTGCTTCACCCAGTATTGAGACTCTGGTCGAACAGCAAATCGCCGTCGCTGCCCAAAACGAGCGTGCGATTGCTTGTAGGCAATGTTCCGTCGAAGGCTCAAAAGTTCTTCACCCAGAGTTTTTCGGGAGACATTGAATTTGCATGTGGCTTTACCTATGGCCAATGCATCTCCAGATTCTAAGGCGGCCTCCCAGCGTTCGGCCGAGTGGGGCTTGGGTAGTATCGTTCAAGACCCGCAGAAATCCGTTCTGCCAAACGACTTATCTCAGGATATTCGCTTTCCAGGCGATACCATTCTTTCGCATATGGCATCTTGAATACCTGTGTGGTATATATGCATTCCTTTGTGTTGCATTGTAAATTCGATGCAAGCCACAATCCGGCCCTGAAATGGATAGACGAAAGGACTGTTCAATATCCACTTGGACCGATTATCCGGGTATATCTGTCAGATTTCTTCCGCAGGGTTGGCCGTAGTGGCTGGCCAATACCCATCATGAAAAGGATGATAAACCACTTTGGCGTTAGCCACTAGTGGTTTGTGAACCAGCGCTACAACACTGTGCTAACACTGTTTGAATTCCAAGGCCATAATTCACCTTCCCGACAGCAAGGTTGTTCGTATTTTGCAGGCCAGCAGTGAGATTGTCTTTCTATATCCTGGCGGACTCGGATTTTGAATTCGAGGCGTACAATCCGTCGCATGAGACGATTGTGGCGGTCTGGTAAATATTCCTCTAGCACGTTTCTTCGCAGTAGAAGAGTTACTGATAGCCCCAGAAGTTCTGATAGAGATGTCCGCGCGGGCCCCCATTAATTTGCAGGCTCTAAAGTATAGAGCCTGCATTGATGGGAGTTGCCATCAACTTGCTGATCATGGAGTTTTGAACCCCATGACCAAAAAATCGATCCGTGGACTTAATAAAATTCTAGATGTTTAGCCGTCGACGTCGTAATTTCGAAGCGGAATGATATTCCGATTTCATCGATGCGATATTGTTGAATCGGACCCGGCCATGTCGACCGGCCTGGTCTTCGAAGAGCCAATACTTCTCGAATCCAACTCGTATTTCTGATGTCGTTGCAATATATATAAGATATATATGGCTTCTATGCAAGAGTGAAGTCAAATATTTGCCGCCACCAGGATCGAGTCGAAGTTCCAACTTCTTTTCAACAAGCCTTGTTAGTTGGTCTTCAAGAGACTTTGGATCAGGCGTATACTAGTTCCAGGGTCGGACCGTCGGGCGGTCTGGCCGGGGGACCAAAGGAAAACATAGACTAGCGAATGAACCAGTCATTCGATATGGCCAATGCCTCAATTTTGTTTCGTAAAGTTCTAGGTAGAAACGTCTATTCGCATGACATCTCTACTTGAAAGAGCGTACGGCATGCATAGCCGATGATTTTACTCGTCACGGGGCTTCGATATGCGTGATGGCCTTGCCTCGCTTGTGGGCATATAAATGGCAGACCGCCAGGGTAGCGAATTTTGTGTAAAGCGGTCTCCGGGACCAGTACGTCTGCTGCCAATGGATTGGAAGTGGATCCCAAGTGTCAAGGCCGGATGCCTTAGCTTAGGAATTGAGAAGTCATAAACAAGAATATGACTTCGTCTCTCTCCTCCGATATGATACACCCCAGAGGAGAAGAACCATATCCAAGAGGTTATTGTCTTTGCTCTCGGGTCAGGCCATAGTGGCCGGACCAACGACAGCAACATCGTTCATATGAAGCCTGGGGGCTCATGATGAACTCCTCGTACTCCTTCACTCCCGGGCACTGATTTCCGCTTGCTGGGCATGCCGTGGATGTGGCATGTCCTAGCAGCTCAGCCCCGGGAAGTGGTGGTGGTAATGTAGACGCTGCAAACGTGTTTTTCTGCCCCGCTCAACGGGGCGGTGGGTGACGATTGCCAGGAATGATGAAGCTTTGCGTAAAGAAGGGAGAGCTGTTGACTCGTGCAGACCTCTTCATCTTTCTTCTTTCTTCATCGTCATCATGCATCACCTCCGAACTTGACGATGAGGGAAATGGGTCAACATCTTCCCGAGGCCGCCTTTCGCCTCCATAGCCGGCGTCTCATTTGGATGAGGTAAGTGATCTCCGGAATCTTTCTATGACTGCATTCTCTGACGGATACGCCTTTCAGACCGCATAGAAATGCTCCCGACCTTGGTCTGGTGAACCAGACCGCAGGAACTGCCCTCGGCATTCGAACCGATTTCGAACGTGCCTCTCGACAGGACCTAAGACTGTCGATGGGTCAAAGGAGTCCTGCAACTGAAATTTGGTGGAAAGGCATAGGCTGCCGATGGGCTCGAGGAGGCCATCCGTTGGCATCTACCGCGGAGGTGGCTACCGATGGTCGTAGCTATGCTACGCGAATCCATAGAACGGTACGTCGATTACTTCGCTCTATGTCTTATGCCTCCAAAAGGCTGATGGCTTTGGTGTATAATTGCTCATACAGCTCCGTCCGACCGACGAAGATCAGGAGAAACAGCCAAAGCGGAAACATCCCATTCCTGTTGCTAGACCAAGGCCCTGTCAGTCGTCATTCATAAAGTCTGAGAGGAAACAACTTACTGCTTTTTTTCGTCGGAAGGTTGTCTCAGTATTGGTGGAGCAAAGTCTGCTCTCGCCGCTCTGTAGCAGCCACTGCTAAACAATCTCTGATCACGTAAGTGTGATCGAGAACCTTTTCTCGATAATATTTGGCGATGGCCCTTGGCCACGGCCTTCGTATGTGGCTGTGATGCCTCGACGATATCTGATTCTTTCTATATTCCGGTTGGCCGGCCCAGAAGCATGAGCATTACTAGGAATGACATGGCTCTCATATACGCAGGCACCGACGCCGAGGAACGACAGTACCCGCGACGAGGCGAGAGGTGAAAGAGGCTGAAGGTTGCACCGAAACTCGATTAGCACCAGGGACACCATGCATGCCGGAAGAATGTATGCTTACCTGCCAAACTATCCGACCCGTATGGCAGCCAGCATCGGCTAATTTAGAGCACGTCAAAGACGTATCTCTTGCTGTCGGATCAAGGCGGTCTACTGGGAGAGTTGCACGAGATACGACAAAAGGTCGCTATCATTTATGATGCAGTTGATATGACTCAACTGACCGTGCGGCGAATATATTTCAATTCTGACGCTTCTTCGTCGTTCTTGCGAATGTTGGACATCTTTCTCTTTGGTGCGGCCTTGGATTTGGCCTGCACCGCGCTCGCAAAGCCACAGCCTGTGACGACTGTGGCTTTGCAGTTTCATGTCTCAGCGGGAAGTTTCTCCCTATCGAGAACACTACGGTGAAGTTAGGTGATTCTCTCAACGAGACGAACTCGGAAAACGCGTCTGTCTGCCAGGGAGTGTTCGTCAATAGGAAGATGAACTATCCCAGAGACGTGCATATTGCCGTGGCAAGGGTTGGTACAGTTGGGGATACCAAGTTCTGCCAGTGACAGATTCACATGGTATCTTCCAGCTCACGGAGGATACCATGGAAATTCGAAGTTCGGGCCGCTGTTGCCCATGCTCTAGTTGGGGACAAATATGTCTGAAACTGAAGCGAAAAGTATTAGTCACCCGACCCTATGAAGAATCCGATGAATCATTAGCTGATGTCGTGATAGGCTCGCGCCATGTTTCTCTAGGATTGACACACATACCTGGGCTGTTGGATCTTGACGACGTAGGACTTATCGGTCCTGCCCTGCCCCCTGGCCTCGAAAACCAGGTTGCATATTTTCGGTTGGTGCAATGTTCTGCACCGGAGCGGCTTTGGGAGGCTGCCTCTAGCCTTGTCTTCGAATGATGCCCTTGACAAGGCAAGGGGGCCGCTGGGCTTACGGGTCGCATAAGCTCAGCTAGCTACCCCTGCATCTTCTTGGTACCGATAAGAACCCGAAATTACCTGGGAATACCTCGTCAGTCATCTTGGTACTATTGAGCAATGGAAAGCGAGAGTCATTGCTTGGTGCTCGCGAGCCCTGATAGCAACCTGCTACCGTCACCAGTTACCGAATGGGAAAGGAGTACAACCGACGACTTACAGGCTAAAGAAGGAACATCAAGAAGCTCACGACATGATATCCTGGGCGTGGAAGCAAATGGTAAGATGACATTAACCAGTCAACTCGTGGAGGGGTCATAACTGATGTCTTAGGTGATGGGAGTGCTTACGCTAAGAAAGCAAGGAAATCGTGCTGGGAGATCAGTTCAATCGCGAAGGGGACTGACCCCTTCGCGATGAAAACCATCTTCAAAATCGCGATGGCCGCGTATGGCAGCTAAATGGTGCTGCCTCGAGAACAGCCACTGGTGTCCCTCGAGGCAGCGATGTCCGGACCAGTCTTCCAGACTTGGTCCCAGACCAATTTCGATTTGCATGCCCTGGGCAATGGCTATAGCTGGCTGTTCACGGAGAATCAGGCGCAAAGGACAAGTCAGGAGAGAGTAGGAGGGAACAGGCGATCAAGGTCTTGGGAAGAAGATGTTTATGACTAAGGTCACTTACTGCTTGTCCTTCATCTCGGTCCAAGCCCGAGATGATTAACATGGTGGCATTCTAGCGTCATACCAATACGACTTAGAAAGGTAACTTACAACTTCCCAGGCCATGTTCACTTACCATTTTTGCTGATATATGGTCGTGTTTCCTTCACGTTACGGCATACGGCAATTGAAAAGCAGCTACATATTCCGGCGTGTCAGTATCCTACAAGTATTATTGTGATTTTAGGTTCTGAATACCTTTGGTTTGTTTTGAAGGAAAAGGGCACTCACATTTTTACAGGAGGAGCTGCTGTCTGAGCAGCCCTTCCTAAGATTGGCTGCAATTTCGTCGCTCATATCGTCTCTGGACATTGTTTTGCTAATATTTGTCGCCAAAATGCGACTGTCTGGTCGGTGTGCCAGGCTAGGCTCACCAACAGTAGGAAGATGGTTACATACCAAATTCTCTTGTTTTGTCCCATATTCAAGTTTCCGGCTAACATTTTTGACTCGCGACGTGACCGACATGGTTTTGAGCTGGGTGCCGCACCCATGTAGGCGGCACCTAGGTCGCAAGTTGACGCCCCGGGTGAGTCGCCCGGAGGCTATCACCACTTTGAAGGGCTCTGGGACCGTGTCTTTCTCTTCCCGTCAATCACTCAACTGCGTGAACTAGCAGTATGAGTTCACGGTCCGCCAGAACTCTGTGGTTCTGGCGTACCGATAAGGTCGCTGGTTGACACCTTGTGTGGTGGTCGGGGAGAATACTTACGACCACGGTCATCCGTATCACTGAAGTGGTGATACGGATGGCCAAGTGTTCGAGTACAATGGGACAATAGGTGAGGAGACCGTCACCGGCCGGGATGACGGCACGGTTCAGGGAGGGGGGGGTGGCGCAAATGGCTCACCTCTCACCCTCGGAGGAGCTGCTGCTGCTGATGGTGTGAAGTGGAGGAAGTTAAGTTGGGAGGGCCGACTCCGAGGGAGGGGAATATTTATACTGGTTGGAAACGTTGGGCGAGCGGCCGCTAGAGACGGGACTGTTGACGCTTTCGACAGTCACAAGAAACCCTCACCGACAAAGCCGTGTCGATGCTACCACGGCAACATCACCATGCCCTACCACCAGCCAAGTCGAAACCCTGGATCCGAGGCGGTACCTAACCAGCTATCCACCATTCGATGCATTCGCAAGACGATCAATGCTCACAGGCTGGCCGGAACAAGGGAATACGACCTCCAGGCGCGCCACGATGCAAAACCGTGAGATGAAAGACCATCGGACTATCGACAATTGCGTCCGAAACCGGGTTATATACACTTAGGAGTTACGGTTTATAGGTCAATGATTCTACTCCGCAGTTGTCCACGACGTTCACTTATGGGGAAGCTAAGTCGGGAGATACCAGTGCGTCTACCCGGCTGATAAGGTCTCGGTATCACTAGAGCCCAGTTGCTGACACCTGAACCAAAAGATAGTACTACATCGGTACTCGGCCTTCGAGCAACCGCCTCCTTGCAGTATCGCCAAGTCTGAGGCTCTGGGCACGAACTCTATTCATAGGCAGGGTTACACAGATCACGTTAAGCGAGGGCTCGAGACGAGGCCGAAAATTTGCCAAGGCGCTTACTGCATCTGGCGTATGACATCATGGAAGGCTTCTAAACTTTGGTCGTTGAATGGACAGGGCAGAGGTGGACAGAAGGGCAGCGGTGTGAAAGTGAAAGAACGAGGTATCTGGATATCAACGTCCGTCAGGCAGCTTTCGGGAGTCCGTTTGCGAAAGTTGGTGCTTAAGAAATCGGCGGAGATGATTACTGATCCGCTAGTACGCCAATACCAACAGATCTGCAGATACCCCGCGGCGGGGAAACGCGGAGTCAAATAAAGCATGTAATTAACATTAAACTCGGACGTGGGTTCCAGGTCGTCAAAATCCTTTTAACAGCAAGACTACATATCATTCAACTTTGACGTTCCTTCGTTTCTAACGTTCGTTCGTACTACGTGCAAATCTCGTGTTACGCGGACCAGACCACTCTTGTTGTATTCACCTCATCTATCTAAATTGCAACTACATACAAAAAAGCTGCCTTACGCTACTGCGTATGCCTATCAGACTACCGCTGAAAATGTCCCCACGCCACTTCAAATCTATCATCATTGGCTCTGGCCAGGCTGCCTCTCCGCTCGCTCAGGCCCTTGTCGCTGCCCATGGCAAAGGCTCGACATTGCTTATCGAGCGTGTGCACGTCGGTGGGACATGTGTCAACGAGGGTTGCACACCAACGAAGACCATGGTTGCCAGCGGTCGGGTAGCGTATCTTGCCGCTCGCGGGCAGGATTACGGCGTCGCCAGTGCTATTACCGCTAGCACCGGTGGAATCCGTGACAATATCGACATGACAAAGATCCGTCAGCGCAAGCGGGATATAGTCGAGTCTTTTCGTACCGGTGGAGAAGGACGACTTTCAAGAGCAGGAGTCGAGGTGAAATATGGAGTCGGCAGATTCGTTTCGCCAAAGACCGTCGCTGTAAAGAAGGATGGCGAGGAAGAGGAAGTATTCACCGCCGATAACGTCTTTATTAACACCGGCTGCCGACCTGCAGAACCCAAGTTGCCAGGTGTGGAGAGTGTCGATCCAGCTCGTGTGCTTAATTCTACCAGTATCATGGAGTTAGGAGAGGTCCCAAAGCGGCTGATTGTAATCGGTGCTGGATATGTTGGTCTGGAATTTGGCCATTTGTTCCGAAGACTTGGAGCGGAGGTCACCGTCGTCGGACGTGGAAACCAGGTCCTCCAGCGAGAAGATCTCGACGTCGCAGAGGAAGTTGCTAAAATACTCCGCGATGATGGAATTGTTGTAGATCTTGGTATGACGACTGTGAGATTGGAGGCAGTGAACCAAGATGGTATGAAGTTGAAATTGGTATATAAACCAACTGCAGGAGGCGAAGAAAAGACTGTCCTAGGGTCGCATATCCTCTGGTCAGCTGGACGGATCCCAAATACAGACATGTTGGACGCCAAAGCTGGTGGCGTGGAGATCGATAACCATGGATTCGTCAAGTGTGACGAGTATTTGAACACGACGGCCGAGGGCGTCTATGCTCTTGGAGATGTAAAGGGCGGACCGGCGTTCACGCATATTTCCTACGACGATGTGAGTATACAATTAGTCTCTTTGTCTTCAAATGGACGGTAAAATATGAATATCCTGACCGGAATGATACTCAATACTGACGGAAATACAGTACCGCATCCTGAACAATAATGTCCTCAAGCCATCTCTCCCCAAGCTTTCGACAACTGATCGTATGGTTCCCTACACTGTCTATATTGATCCTCAGCTCGGTCACGTCGGCTTGCACGAACGCGAAGCCCGCAAGCTTTATCCTAACCGCAATATCAAAGTTGCTAAAATACCAATGTCGTGGGTCGCCCGTGCTTTGGAGACGGATGAAACAAGGGGATTAATGAAGGCAACTGTTTACGGCGACACTGGAGAAATCCTGGGATTCACGTGCCTCGGAATTGAAGGTGGTGAAATTATGAGTATGATACAAATTGCAATGATGGGGAAACTGAAGTATGAAGTGCTCGAGAATGCCACCTTCGCACATCCGTCGTTAGCAGAGAGTTTGAACACGCTATGGGGGTCGCTGGCATAGTGATTAGGCGTTATCCTTCGTCCTCCTGTATTCAGATTGCCGTCCGTGTGGTTTCTTCGTCAAGGTGCTAGTAGTAGTCAAAAGGAAAATGAATAAAATTGATATCGTATCGATCGGGATAACGCGGCTCATTCCTTCCTCCGTCGAGTCCGCGAATCAGAGGCGGCAGATCATCGTACGCATCCATTCCCCCATAGAAACATCCAGCAATTGTTGTGGGAGGGAAAAAACGCTAGCGTCGTGCGCGTCCGCGGGTCAGACCGAACGTTCGTTGTCCTATATAAACACAGTTAAATCCGCACCAGTCGTCCTTCCTCCTCTTCCTCTTCTTTCTTCTTCCTCCTCATCATCATCATCCCCTCCCCTCCCCCATCACCCCCTCCCACAGCTCGCATCTCCCAGGCCTCCCCTTTCCACCAGATCCTAGTGGTCACTTCGTTAGTCATGGCTGGTCCAATGCGGGCTGGTCATGACTGTTCTGCTGCTCCCTGGCCACCGCGTCTTATGGTGGCCAGTGGAGCGGCAGAACAGCGGAAAAGGGGGGGAGACGAGGCAACGGTGAAGACCCAGGACAGGACGCAGACAAAAAAGGTTCGTACCACAGGAAGAACATATCCTAAGTCAAGGTAATCGAGGAAGACTAACTCACATTCTCCAGAACCAGCACCGATTCCATGCCTCGTTCCCCCCCTCCCCCCACCCACCACCAAAACTAGGACGACATGTGTCGTCCTAGTTTTGGTGGATGGGCCAGGCGTCCTCCGCCTAAAGAGATATTTGTAAGCCTAAGACACACTCCGATGCAAACTGGACCTAGCTAACAGATTCGAAGCAGTCACTTACCGGATAGACCCCCCACATGTACTCCGGTACAAATTGCCATTCCGGATAATAGGCCATGTCCGGTTCTGGTGCAGGGGGAGCCGCAAGTTGCTCCCCCGCACCAGAACCGGACATATGAAGTTGCTCCCCCGGCTGGCCGCTCACGCCAGCTGCCTCAGCGGCGGTGATCGTCGCGGGCACGAGAGGTACGTCAGGTTCGGCGTTCGTGCTAAACGACACGTTTTTGTCAATTTCGTTTCAACATGTATATAAAACTTGGTGTTGCACATCAACCAGTGTGGCTTGTTGTATCATTGCAAACATACCTCTGCTCATCCTTCTCCTTCTTCTTCTTCGCCAACGCGGCCGCGGCTCGGACTTTCTCGATGCGAAGCCTGCGTATCTCGATGAAAATGCTGTACAACGCCCAGCTTGCTAACTCTACATCGGCGTGATTGACCAGGTGCCCGATGATCTCTTCTGCTGGCCCCTTCCTGTGCCCGTGGAGGTAGGCGGCACCTTCGTCGCAGATCTTTTTTTTCACCTCGGGATTCTGTGAGAGCTTCCCGGTCCGATCTGCTTCGAGATTCGGGTTCAGCACAAAGAACTCGTGCACCAAGCCCTTCAATGTGGCGAACATGGGCTCGGAGAGTCCCAAGATCTCTTTCCCCATCTTCAGACTGAAGGTCCGTCCGTCGTATCGGTAAGTTTGACGACGCGGTTTCTTGCCTTCGCTCTCTTCTGGTGCGGGAGTAGTCGCTGACCCTTGATCAGGTTCGACGGTTCGACGCGGCTTTCCTCTCGGGGTAACGTTATCAATGGCCGCACGGCCCTCTGGTCGTTTCGACGACAGCTTTACGAGACATGGGGCCGGGTCGGCGGCACTGCCGTTGTCTTGAGTCAAGGTAGGACCGCTCATCGTATCCATCGTAATGGTGGACAGCTCCGTCTTCAGAAATATTAGCCTATGCTCACAACTCGATAATCTAGGGGCGGCACCATCTTATTCAACAGCCGTCAGACGGTTGCTCGCTTAGTCCTTTACGTCAAAATCACGAACGTAAAGGACTAAACGAGCAACAAAACCCGTGAGCGTCAAAGCTGTCGTCACTACAACGATGGATACTGCGGAACAGCAGTGTCCCTTTCGGACGAGTGACGATGGAGGCACAGGCCTCCAAACGGGCAGCAGATGGGTACTAGTCTCGTGCGTCAGCCGACCCCACACGACATGGAGGAGGCTGACGCGAGACTAGTATCCACTGCATTGGGGCAAGATAGAGGAGACTTATCACATGCCTCTTCTTCGTTCAGCGTCGATTAAAAGCTGAGCTTTTTGCTCGGGTGGTTAGTTGGGGCCGCCAATGGTGCTGCTCCACGACACCAGCTTCCAGCAGAGGGACTTACTTTGCTACCGTCACGACGCCGGACAGAGACGCAAAAAAGATTCTCGAGGAGTTACAGTCTACGCACAATGGATCTGTAAGATCGTGGCAATCTCGGAATGGCGCGGGGGTGCAAAGGCCTTCGTTGGCGATGAGATGCTTGTGCAAAGGGAGGTTCGAGGTGATGAGCACGGGGCAGCTCCAATGTGGGGGGGCCTCCTCTATTTATGGCCGGCTGCCAGCGGTTACAGATCACAGCAGCTCTGAATGGCAACGTTTACGCCGCAGGGAATCATCAAACCGCAGCCGGTTAGGGCTCTTGCCCAGCGGCCATGATATTGGAACGCTCTGCGGCTACACTTACACCCCATTTCATCACTGTGCCGAGAAAACCTCTACGGAATCAAGATCATGTAGCTATAGCATCTCCACAATGCAAAGTCCTTCATTACAATCGACTACCAATCGAGATTTGACCAAGTCAGGCAAGCGACATATCTACATTTGTCCTCCTTGCACTTGGTCGGAAACGTTTCATTCAAACATGCCGCGCTCAGCAGAGACAATGGCTCTTCAAAACATGTACTGGTTCTACATTCTACATTCTCATGAACATCATGTGGAAATGAGCACCCTGCGTCCAGCGTCTGGTTTATGAGACAAGAAAAGCCTAGCTCCGAGAAACAGCAATCGTCCCCCGCCAGATGTGGAAACTTCTACATACACATCTGGGGTGGGTGGGTGGGTGGGTGGGGACGAGTGCTCACAGATATCGCATAGTCAGGTAACGAGCTGGTACTTTGCTCTTACCACCATGGCTATCAATATTCGGTGCCTCAATCTGTTCAATTTTGCATTGAGACGGATAGTCTACAGCGACGGCCGTTGCTGAAAGCCTATTCTACATCTATGCGAGGCCATCGTTTTCAACTACGATTTCTGTGGGCAGCTGCGGGCTGGACTCGGACGATACGGACTTGCCAACTTCATCATTCCTACGGTTCGAATGGCGCTACGAAATTTGTCTGGACTTAAATTTTTTTTTATCACGCATTTTTATTGTTAAGAGGGTGTCTACATGACAAATTCGGCCATGGAAAAGGAAAGTTTGAAGTCGATCGTTGCAGCAAAATGTCAACGACGGTTCAGAAAGATTCTTCAGAAGGGGTTTTTTTCCGTCACCATGATGTCCTGCAACGAATATGATGAACAGCAGGCTCTACAATAGTATCGCAGAAAGTTCGGGTCCAGCTCGTGGCATAAAAAATGGAGAGAAAACGAAGGCAAACGATGCAGAAAAACGCGCAACCCCTCTTCGCAGCGAGATACAGGTTCCAACTGATCATTCGGTGCGGTTCATATTGATCTGGCTCCAGTACCATTCCTCTATCTGGGCGAAGCTGGCTGCATCTAATTGGTCGTATACTGCATGACCGACCTGCCTGGCTCTAATGGCGAACGGATTCTGGCGTTAGCACGACAAAATTCACGAACTATGCTTAACGAAAGAAATTGGGTCATACTCTTCGACGGCCGAGGGAACAAGTTCAGGCTCTGCGGCAATCTCGACGCGCTCTTCTTCATCTTCAGCGGCAGCCTCCGCACGAAACATCGCAGCGTGTTCCTGGTAGCGGGCTTCGTCGGCGGCGCATTGAGCTTCCAACTCCTCTTGCGCTTTTTTTCTCTGTTCGATGACCGCGGCTTTATGCTGTTTAGCAGCCCGTGCCCTTTCCTTCCTCTTGCGATTGTCTCTTCGGGACCTGCGGACTTCTATCGCGATGCTGTACAGAACCCAATTTATCAGGTCCCTATCAGCAGCCTGCTTGAGATTCTGTACGACGGCATGCATTGCTGGGTCCCCAAGTGCGTCAACCGAGTTCAGAGCGTCCGATACAGAGGTGCAAATCTTGGTGACCACAGCTTTATTGCCGCGCAGTATTCCGGCCGTTTCCATGTCAAGATCGGGGTTTCTATCGTAGAATTCACCCATGAACTTGAGCACGAGGGGCCATTGGGCGTCACCCAACGACAGCAGCTCACGCCCGTGTCTCAGCGAAAAGTTTCGCCCTTCTATCTTGAATGGTTTCCCCGTAGGGGCCGCGGCGGTACCTTCGGTCGCACTGTTGCCATTGGTACTGCTCGGTTGGTCTTGGACGGTATCATTCGCGCCCGACCGCCGTTGCTGTGAAACGACAGGACTATCCAAGAGGGTATTTTCCTTGGGACGGGTTGGATTCAGGGCCAACGGAGGCAGATCGTTCGGGACAGTCTGTCCTTCATCGAGGCCGAATCCTGGTATGACGAGGGTTTCGTGACTCTGGTATCCCACCGATACAGCTTAGAAAGGTAACTTACAGCTTCCTGGGCTATTGATATTCACTTACCATATCTCCTGGTAATAATGCTGATCTGTGATAACTAATAGGTGTCACGGGAATTAGCAGAAGCTCCACATTCCAGCGTATCGGTATCCATGATATAGCCACCGCGATTCCAAGCTCTACAATTCCTCACTATGATCACGGGATCGGTTACGACACTTCGACTTACATTCGTCTGCAAATAAAACCGTGGTGGGTTAACGTTCGTGCACGGGTGGGTCGAGGTCAGTGATTGGTTTGAGGTCTGGGTCTTGTGGACTTGTGATCTGGTGATGAGTGGGGGGGCATGGGGGAGCAAGGCTATTTATTGTGGGCAGAGATACTACGTTTCTTCTCGACCTCAAAGGTAAAGCCCTAACTACGTCCACTTGAACATGGTGGAGTCCTATTCAAGCCGTGGACGGCTAACGTGTGCGCGGCTGTGTTAGGGCAAGAGCTCAAGCTTCTACGGAATTCAGCGCTCAGGACACGGGCTACACGGACGGGATATCTCTATTTTCATTATTACAAGCGACATGATCGCGGAAGACATCGGCCATGATACAGGTTCCTTCTCTATCTCTTTGCTAGTGGTCATTTTGTCAATCCTCACCGCTCGAGAACCTTGGTCGCCGTTATTCGCAACTGTTTTCCGGAGGCTTTGACATCGGCTGTCTGGCGCTACGCTACTCGAGAATTCGATGCACTGGAATCTCTTGTAGTCGTTGCGGCGGGCATTGTATTCGGGCTGCTGGCATTACCTCATGATCGTTTAAATGGACTTTCTTATTTATTTCCTTTTTTCCTTTGTCTATTTTATGAGCGCGACGTACTGGTTTTCTTCATAAACCGCTTCGGTGACTTATGTAACTAAACTATAGTCGATAGCGCTCCCAAGAGCCCCCCCCTTCTGTCTGGGAGCTCTAATTATTATCAAATTATTTATACTAATCGGACGGTTTTACGACGTTACGTATTCCAACAACAGGTGAGCACGATGCGCTGCGTCTGTTTTGATATCTGCGACTCTACACTAGAGAAATTTCAAAAGCGACTTCTACAATTCATACTACTTTAGTTACCTGGCCGAACGCGGTGGTAGATCACATGGACATTGCGTGTATCTTCATTTCTTTCTAATATTTAGCTGTTCGTGGTATAATTGTTGATATATATTTCTCCAACATCCACTCGGGTATATCTCGCTGCGGATATTTTATATCACATGTACACAGACTCCCAACAAATATTTATCTCTCCCGATTATCCGGATCCCAAATTGGCGCTATATCTATCCGCAAGTTACGCAAATGAGCCGTGTAGTCTAATTTAGCTTGTACCACCTTCCTTTATTGAATTAGTCTGACAAGCGATCCGCTGGTAGACGGCACGGCCTAAGCGAAGATACGGGACGATGGCGCCTCTCACCGGTCGAATTGAGTATTCAAATGGTATATATATTGTGAAATCATTGCGGATGAAAAGTTATGAAAGTATACGCTACGTTGCTATCGGATTATCGAAGCCACAAACTAGTGCTTAGTTAAATTCCGAGGGATACATACATCCATAGTATACAGTTTTGAGCTATTCTCTTTTGGGGCTGCGCGACGAAATTCCCCCATATTGGCTACCGCAAATGTATTCATTCTACGATATATATCCAGGTAACGTTGGGCAGGTTTAATTTTTGGGTCTTCTGCGCAATAGAGAATTCTGTTGCAAGATAATTGTTGGGTTGCACTTCCTGGTCTCGTGAACCAGACCGCACGGCAGTGCGGGCTACGCACGCAGTGCGTACTGATATATTCGAGAACGGCGGTAAAAGTGGGTACCATGCATGGTGGTCTCGTTGGGTACCATGGTCTATTTGTTTGGCATCTCGGGTTTGGTAGTTTCGCATTTACGCGGGTAACGTCTAAGTACACGCCCTCGTAGTTGTCTGCGCGCGTTCGGGCTCAATATTGCTACTTGAAAATACTTGCAGCTGCGCTGTCGATATCGTAGCGGGGACGACGCACGAGATATATATATCACGCGTACGCCACACAGTACTTGCCTCTCTACAATCCTTTTCCCAACAACGTTTTCCTAGAGAATCTACATCTTCATACTGCATTCTACCACACTCAATCAACCGGGTCCTCCGCATCGTTGATAAAGCCTTAGCATCCTTCATTGTAAGTATTTTCAATCCGTGTCACTCGAGTGCGGCATCTTACGATGAGAGCCATTCCGAATAATATCTAACGGATATTGTGATCGTATAGCTATCACTCGAAGCTACAAAGCCTCAGCAACAATCATAATGCCGGTCTACCATATTCACGTTCAAGGCCAGCCAGCACAGACTCATGCTGTCCCAAATGGCTGGCGTCCGGCTTCTCCACCGGGTCATCTCCCAAGTCAAAGCCACTCGGGCAACCGCCAGAGCGCCCGCCGCCGTAAGAGCCACGACAGAGCTCCTAGATCGCCCAGCCATCACCGTCGTCCATCTCTGGGGCTCTATCATGAAGACTCCTTCTGCACCGCCTGTGGTCAAGATGGAGACGAGCCTGGCGAACGAGAATACTACATGCGGCCGCCACTACGCCACGAAGACACCTTCAACTCCATGTTCGTCGAAGACGGGTGTGATGACATCGATGTAGCTCACATCCGACCAAAGATCGAGGAGCTCAGTGACACCAGCGGCGAAGAGATTACTCGCGAGGCGTACCAGCCTCCGCTTTCGCACACTCCACGAAACCATCCTGTGAAGCATCAGAGTGATCACAAGAAGATTGAACGCGTGATCAATGACGGCGGACGTGCCAAGCCTATTGACGCCATTTTGTTCTATGGGTTGATGTGCATTTTCATCGTGCTGCTGAGGAACATCCCGGGTTTGTTCTCAATGCTCACTGGGTGGGACAATTGGACCGGGGAGGAGATTGGGGATGCGGAATATGATGATTAAGGAGGAGATTTGGGACAGCAATTGATGAAGAGCCAGCAAATATTATGAGGTGGGGCTTGCTGAATAGAAGAGATATGGTCCCATCTTATCATGATATGGACTAGAGATGCCCGCGGCATTGGAAAGAGAACATCCGGCTTGTATCTTTACGCTCGATAGGATTCGAAATACATAGTTGCATCTTCATATGCTACAATGGTGTACTAGGAAATATCGTACAGTTCCATTCTCCTAGACCTTGAGAACACCAAGGATCCTGAGAGCCATGCTGACCGCCAGGCTATATCTAATATGTTTCCAGGTCCTGAGTCTGTACCGCTAAGATATCGCTCTGGCGTGAGGATAAGCTGAACGTAGCTTCAAGTGCTCGAGTTGTGCCTCCCCTGACAGTTTGAATGACCTGGGAGCGTTAACACGACTCGTAACCACCATTGGCAATTCTTCACATTCCTTCGTGAATGAAGATATCCGATCTCTTTTCGTCCTTCCTCCCTTAGAAGCTTCATCATCTCTTCATGCAACAGTAATTCCATCCAAGGCCACTTTCAATGTATGAAGTCCCGCCCATTGAGTGTCTCGGAAGAGGCCTACTGACATATCCACAAACCTAGCAAGGAGATACTCTCTCATATTGGCCATCTCCAGCTGTCTTGCCGACGAGCTCGTAAGTATTCCGGTACCGGGCCGTGTAACGCACTCAAGGTCACATCAGATCTGGTCTGCTAACCAGTCAGGCGGTTCCGACGGAGTCAGCCTATTAGACCCCGATACTGCCTGGGAACTCTCGTGGCCACACTGCCCACCACCAACCGCGGGAATCGTCGTCTAGTATCCCTTCGCGCTTCTTCCGCAAACGTTGGCCTAAGACCTGCATTGACTCTTATCGAGGCTGCTAGGCTACCGAAGCCTGGTATCCAATTTGAGGCAATCGCTCGAAACCTCGCCGAGAACGCCATTGTGTGTCAAGGGGGCACGATGAATCCGAACTTCGTGTTCCCGATGAGGCCTCGAGCCCCGGAAGCCAGTGAGAATACTGCTCCAAATGCCGCCGCCCAGCCGCCGAACCCACTTGTCGAAGAAAGGAAAACCGGAATCCCAGGTCTTGCAACGAGTCCCAGGCCCGTCCGGCCGCAGAAACCGTCTCCCGGGGAACCTATTGGGCCTGCGTCATCCGAAAATTCACCGGCTGATGGGTCTTCCCGGCCCGTTTCGCATAATCCGTCGGCTGGAAGGCCCCCTCCTGGTCGTGGCCATAGACGCACCGCCTCGTTAACCGTCTGTCCCACCCAAGAAGAACTCAGAAGATACGGCATCAACAAACCTGATAAATGGCCACCAAGGGCGACTCCAGGCCGGACCAGGTACTTGTATGGCCCGACGCCAGACCATGTCGAGTTCAACAAAACCAAGAAGTACACCATCGAGTTTACTCACGACATCTGGGACGCCGAAAGCCTCAAGAAAAAAGCGGAAGATTGGTACAAGGAGTGGTTCGGAGAGGTAGTCGAAATGAGCGCTAAAGAATATCGCGAGTTGTGGGTTGAGATCAAGCAGGAGGAGAGAGAGTTGGAAAAATACTGGGTCCAGAAGGCCAATAAGGACGCGCTGCGCCAGCGTCGGAAAGAGGAAGCAAGTGAGCCTGACAGCGAGGACGATGGACCCGATGTCGACATCCACTTTGTTCATCCAACGGCTATCTGGCCTCAGGGAATCAAATCGGACAGACCCCTCCCTTATTTTCCATAATTCCGAATAATATCTTTGAGACAGGTATCATATCTCCTACTAACTATCATCGTTTCTGTTGTGGCTCGATATCATGTTGCACTTACACGCCTTTTCTGAAATATTCCTGTACGTCTCTTCCCAGTCACATTTTCCTTTTTTACGCACCATCCCCACGCACATTTTTAATTTTCCAATCTTCATCTCCTGCACCCTTCCACACGATTCTCTACTATGGTCACATCTTATGAACTAGCCCAAACGGGTAACTTTACACCTTCTATCAGTCTCTCTCATCGTCTCCACCATCTCTTTGCATCATCCTACTAGTTCGCATTCAATATTACGCGCTGTCGTCTCCAGCCGTGTGTTACACTCGATCCTCGGTAGATGACCCCCACACGATAGCACCACCTGCAACCACATTACTCAAGGTCTACAAACCTATCCTCATATCTTTTTTATCCTCAATACCACGAATATGGTCTCCACTACTAGATATGGTGTTATGGGGCTGGGGTCACGCTCCAACCATGGCTCCAAGCATAGCTCCAATCATGGCTCCCACAAGAAACCAGAGTCCCTGCAAGCTATGCAGGACAGAGCTCTCATGCCCCCACCACGTCCACCAACGAATTCGAAAGCCCGATTCGCAAAATATCCTCAGTGGTATGCTGTCAATAAACGCCCACCCCCAAGAGCCGATCCTCACGGATACCTGAAGATGATACCTCATGCAGCCCTCTATCAAAAATATGCGACTGTCATGGGTCTCCAGCCATGGGTCGTCCGCAAGATCAAAAAGTATCTTCACCTACGCTACTGGGATAAAAATGGCCTGGCCAACTACAATTACCGTCGTCAAGAAACATCCGATGCTCTGACCGACGAACTCAACATCGGGCTACGCAACTACGCCACGCGACTTACGAACCAGTTGCGCTACGACAGGACTCCTGAAGACGACGTCCCCCGCAAGACCAAAACCTATGACGCCCTCATGGCGCTATCCGATGCCGTTTACAGGATGGGGAGCCACAAGGTGTCGGGTTATTTCCTCTACAAGATCGGCGAGGGGCTTATGAGAGAAATGATCAAGGAGCGAAAGAAGGTAGACGTGGTATTGAAAAAAATAGAAAACGAGAAAAGGAAGCTCGAACTTGAAAAGAAGAAGAAAAGGGAGGCGCGCTACAGGAAACGATTTCCGATGGACTTCAAGGAGTTCATGGGAGCTCCAGGACACCACGAAGTGATCGACTTGACAATACCTGGTGTTTCTCATCGCCAAGTGATCGATCTAACAGTGCCAGGCGCTGTTCATCGTCAAGTGATTGATCTCACAGTGCCAGGTCCTGTTCGTCGCCGATTCCCTCGTCTCACGGTTCCTTGGCATCGACAATTCCGTGATGGCAGACTGATTGATCCTTCCCGTCTACAAGCGGTCGATCTCACAATGTCCGATGTCGCTGATGACGAAGTGGTCGATCGCACTGTACCTGATGCTGCTGATGACGACACTATCGATATGCAATTTGATGAGGAAACCCAATACAATGATTCGCCAACCGATGATTCCGACTCTGACACTACTATGTCCTTCGTCTCCGCGCAAGAAGTAATTGACCGTGACGCCACCGAGTCCGCGGAGTCCATCGAGCTCGCCGAGCCCACCGAATCCGAATCCGAATCCGAGAATTCTGATTTCGACATTATCAAGGAACCTGGGAAAAGGTCGTTGGTCGTTGTCCTCAAAGTCGGCAAACGAAACTTGAGGAAGTTGGTGGACAAGATGAATCTTCCAAAGCCCAAACCCAAAGTCAGAGCTGTCAAGAAGAAAGTTAGACTTCGACTTCCGCCCGGCTTCAAGAGAAGAACCTCGGCGAGGATCAAAGCGGGAAAAATTAAAGCTAAGTCGGCAAAGTCTAAGGGAGCAAGGACGAAGAAGGAGGTCAAATCTTTGATTGTGAAGCTGAAACTCGGGAAGAGGAACTTAGGCAGGGCTACGGGAAAATAAGAGCCCTCGCGGGGCCAGACCGCACGAAGGGCATCCCCATCAATTGCGTTTCAGGAAGCAATACTAATGGCATCCTTGTTCGTCATTTGAGGTGCCGTTGTTTCGAATGTCCTGGACTCCTTCGCTTCCTTCATCATTATGCTTCTGTCTTTCGCGAACTTCATACGTTCTTCTCGTCGCATCGAATGCACACGACTGAAGGAGCCTTTCCTTCAGACGACGTCACACTATCTCTTCAACTCTGATCCCGTAACTAGGAAAACAATGCAAATATATTGACGCTCATGAACCCAACTATCGCCATCGATGACAGTAATCTATGCGCATGTACAAAGCTCTAGAGGAACCGTGACCACGCAGTGAAGCTCGAAGTACACAAACTGCTGAATTACTTTGCTCCTTCACTTTAATTCCTCCCGCTGTTCAGTCCTATCGTACCTTTATATCCCAGTTCCTATGGTATATATTATTCTTTGAAACTAGTTTCAGCAGTCATCGAGGATCTTGAGATTTGATATCTCACACACATATCACGCGGTAGAAAGCCTTCATGGTACGTATCAGACCCCTATTCTCGAAAGGCATAATTCTTCCTATAAACCGGATATATCTAAGACCGATTATTCTGATCCACTATATATGGGAGTATCTGAACCGCATTTTCCACAATACCAATTGTCCCTATACGTGCGCTTATCCACCAGTAGCATCAATTTATCAAGTTTACTCTCAAAGTCCCGCACCCAGTTTCATGTATTCTTATCCAAGTCCACCGCGGTGGCTATCATACCACCCGGATGCACCGCTGCCTCGTAGAGTTCTCGAATGGTACATCGGCCGTCCATCAATGTTGCGACTATCCTACGAGACACCATCCTCGATCCCAGACGAAAACACAATAACAATGCGGTCTCTGCGCAAGATTCTAGGGAATCTCACAAATGACGAGTTTCAAATGCTCTACGACGCGTTCTGCGAACTTATCGAGGAGGAACCTAGTCTACTCACACTTGATCTGTCAAAGAACCCCATCCATAATAACATATTCTGCAGCCAGCTGACGCGAAGGCTAGCTGAGGATCCCATTGTGATTGACGGCGTTGGAGTTTGGGGCAAGATTCTTGTGGCAAGGTTGGAGATGCGGCAGGAAGTCGAATGGGCGCTTTATGTCGTAGCTAGCTGGGCATTTGTGTGGATGAAGGAGCATTCTAAAGAACAGTTCGTACCTGATTACGCGCAATAAGTCTAGAAGTTCAATTGCATGAACGGACGAATAGATATAAGATGAATCCAGTAACACCAAGTATCGTAGACTGAACGATAATCATGATATATAATGGGCGCTGCTCGGAGGTGTCGTAGCAGGAGTTGAGCCTCCGACACGCGCGCAGCAGCGGCTGAGGGTTGCGTGCCCTACCAGCCTGCGTTGCATAATTCTTAGACAGCCATGTATCTTGTAAACATATCGGTTTCCAGGGCATCACCGCCAACTCCACGCCGAATTACAAAATAATAAGCTTCAATTTATAGCGCAAAGCCCTGCATTCGTAGACGTCGGTGGCACACCCTCGGCCAAGACAATCGAGAGAAATCTCGCTAACCAGTCCACAAACGGAAACTGCCCAAATAAGAATTATCACAATCAGCAACACAGAAAATTAGCGGTGAAATCCAATACCTTCACTACCGCCAGATCGAGTCAACTTCACTGCGATACTGTCGCCGAACTTCGATAGGTCGCTCTACCAAACTTTCTAGTCCGCAAGACTCTTGTAACGAGGTATGGAACTGACACCAACTGCCGAATTCATAACACTTTCGCGGACTAACATCTCTGCAGTATATCAAGACATTCTGCCTCATGGCAAGCTCAAAGTTTCACACACCTTCGGCACTCCTGCCACCACCGCCTCACGACCCCTCTTTAGACTACGATGCGAAAGGGAGACCAAAGAAGCACATCTGGGGCCAAGTCTTTCTATCCGCCGTGCTGGATAAACCTCTCCCCAAAGTACCCTTCAAATCCAAAGACACCAATGCCCTAGGCGAATTTTCGCTACCCCCACCTCCCCTCAAAAGAAGAAAATCTTGGAGCCACAGCGGTGAAGAAATCTCTCTTTACGACGAAGAAGCCGTCACGGAGAACATACTACTGGACGATTTCCGTGGCCGAAGTAGATACCGCCCTCCCAGTCCTCCTCCGATACCATACTGGTGGTACCTCCAAAATAATACGCCCCAATACAATTACCAGCCGCTTGACCAAGAAGATTCCGCATCAGACGACTCTGGTCTTACAACAATCTGGATAGAGGTGGATATGGAGCAGCGACGCGCCCAGTCATTGCCGCCACTACCTCCGCGCAAGGACGAGCGATACCGGAGGAAGAAAACGAACCCCTGCTGGCGGATGTTCAAGCATCATGTATTACGGAGGAGAGATTCAACGCCTAGCTCGCAGGGAATGAGACGTCCTTTACCAGCTACCTGGGCGGACCCTGGGAGACGAGGAGAAGAAAACATTACAGTGAAGCAATGGCTCCTTTTTTGGAGTATAATGTTATTTCTGGGCTCTTATTTGTCATTCATTATTTGGGTCGGGCAGCAAGAACTATAGATACATGTAGCTTAGCAATGCGTAATGTCTCCGGTAACCCATGTATGATAATAATGGATGATAACTTGATGCAGGAGATGACTGGTGAAATGTCCACACCTGCGTCTGATATATACATATACCGCCACAAAGCCCGGCATTCGTACTGCTAGTTTGTTCCTATGCACAAATGTTCATGTCGCACAGTATTCGTATACGAAATGGATTGAAATTGCTGGCGCAAGGATGCTTCCCACAACTTGGGCATCACTGGATATGAAGTGCTTCTTGGGATATTAGAGCAAAGTGCACTCATTCGCTATGTGTTACTGTTCTTATTCCCAATCTCTGTGTGGGATACGCGGTTGTCGCGCGAGTAGTCTTGATCTTGTGTCTACGAAGACCACGATCGATTGGGGACGGGGCAAGTGACTAAAGTTTTCCCGTCGCGTATATAGTCTGGTCTACGGCGCAAAGTTTTCCCTTACGATCGTATCTTCGAGAGGATGTAGTAGGCGATGTATTCGCCAAAAATCAGTGAGCCCACGGCATCACAGCAGTTGCAGCTGGCGGAGGGTTGGTTGTTGTTTACTCTGTCGACATGTCGACGAAGCGTGCGGTGTTGCCCACGATCGAAGCCCACAAAAAAAAAAATCACCAGCTGCTGCTGCTATTAATATTTGAATCCGTTACAACCATATATAGCCTCACCACCCGCTCACCATCGCCGACTCCGCCGCCCTTCAGCGTCGACCACGCTCCTCGTCGATTCCCCAACATTCTTGTATTCACAGATCAACTCGCCCTGCGCCGTCAAGCATGGAAGATAAAAGGAATGATCTCGTGCTTCGCACGGCCACTTCTCTTCTTGCCAAATTCAACCTCCCCCTGAGAAGAGCTTGTCTGCAACCTCTCCCACCACCGCAACCATCGACGACGAAGACGAAACGAGGTCGTAAGAAGAAGCAAGTCCCCAAGTTCGTGCAAATCTACGAAGGCCTCCCGGGTCAGTTAACTCTCGTGGCCGTCAATCCGATCACCAATCCGTACTTCCGCGAGGAAAGCGAAGGTGAAGAGAGCGACCCCGCGATGTCTGCCCCTTCCGATCAGGAGACGATCGATCTCGCGGGCGAGGAGTTCGTGGAGTTCATCCAGAACTACCAAGCCCCTCCCCCTCCCCCTCCTCCCTCCAATGCTCTGCTGCTCGGTGCGGAGCAATTCCAGCAGCGAGCCTCTTCTGGCGTCGAGCTCACATTCGATTCCGAATGTGAGTGGTGCAAGAAGGGGATGGAGATGCTTCCGCATCTCTATGGGAACACCACCCTCGCTTCGCACAAGGACGACGCCTCGAGTTGTCCTTTCTACTGGGCCCTGCAGGAGGTCATCAACTCGCAGGCCCAGGGGGGTGCAGCTGGGCCGGGGGCGGCTGAGCCACTTGGTGGCCAGCCTGTCGTGCAAGAGCCGCAAGGCCAATCCGTCGTGCCTCCCAGAGAGCTTGGCCTCTGGGAGATGGTCCTGCAAGACCAGGAGCAGGACAATCTGGTGGATCCGTGTCTGGCGAAGTTGGCCGAGATCTCCAGAGCCAAGAAGCTCATCGAGGAGCGGAAGAAGAAGGACCGAGGTAAGTTATCACTCCTATACGATTGGTTTCCGCCAGGTGAACATGATGGCTAATCAGTTTCGGTTGCAGAGGTCAATGTGTTCCTTCGCCACGTCAGCGAAGGAATCAAGGGGGCCCAACTCCTCAGGGTCCTCCTCGATGCTGAGACTGGGAAGCTGCTTCCCAAGCATCATGAGGAATACCCATCCCTCGTGGATGGGATGACTCCGGCCGAGTTCGATGACTTCGTGGCAGACGCCCAGCATCGCAAGGCGGAGTTGTACCGGAAGTGTGTCGAGGCTGGCGAGGACCCCAACGTGGGCCTCGACCACCCGTCGCACATCCCAGACATACTGCGGGATAGCTTGCCGGACCCTCGCTTCTCTGTCCTTGCGGATGGCAAGGATATGATGGATTTCGACGCCGTCCTGGACGAGGAATTCCGGCGCGTCAAGACCAACGCTGCGAGGTTCCTCACGTCTCCGAGACCAAAGCCTCGTCAGATCCACGCTGGACAGCCAGGCCTTTTCTCCTTCCCTGCTGCCACCGGCACTCCAGCCTCCCGTGGCCTCTTTGTCACCTACGAGCGTCCTTCCGAGACCTCGTACCTGAGCCAGGGACAAATCGAAGCCGCAGACTTGACGCAGTGCTTCCGCATCTCGGCCCGATCCTACCGCATGCTGGATAGGTGCCTCTGGCGATGCTTCTTGGAAGACGACAAGTTGAGCACCTACAACTTGGTCCGGCCAGACAGCAAGCGCCGGTTCATCGTTCGTCTTCTCGGCAACTTGCAGCAAAGGTTGGACGCAGAGACCGTCGCCGAGTTTGCCTCTTCGCCACACAGAGAGCGAAACGGGTGGATGATCTATCAGATGGCTTCCCAGTACGCCATAGGGATCAGGAAGACTCCACTGGATATCAGCGGCGGAGCCACCGAGGGCCAACAGCCAGAACCTCAGCAGCCCGCCCAAGAAGAACCACAGCCTGCTCGCCGGTATGGTCTCAACGGCTTTGACCCGAACAAGCCCAGGGCTCCTCCGCGCTACTATTATTGATCAACGATCCCCCGCTTCTCCTGTCTATTACTATCTCTCCTCTCAAAAGTCCTGTCTTTCGCTTCTCGCTTCTGATCCTATTCCGATTACATATCATCGTCGGATATGGGGTTTTCTTACTACTATCGCTGGACGTGTCCTATCTCTTTTCTATCATTGTCGCTAGGCTAGGAGACGTTAACACTCTCACTACAGATGCGACTTTACTTTCATGATTTGTCTGTTTCTATTGCCGCCAGTCCGTCTTTACTATTATCGAACAGGCTGCTTTTATTACGAGAGGGAACTTATCGGAGACGTTTACGACAGCCTGTACTTAAAAATCAAAAGAGCCAAAAACGGTTGAAAAATTAAAGTGGAATCGTAAGAAATTTCGTAGAGGTTGAGTTCCAGGCTGGAAGACCGATCAATTTTTGAACGATGCCCGCTTGCCTTCCTCGCATCGTCGAAATCTTTGGTACGAAGCCATGATATCTGCTGAAGTTTTGGTATTTTTCTCATCAGCACTGGTCCCCACAATCCAATGCCAGCGACGAGGCTGGTGTTGTTTCGTGAACCTCACACTGCACGCACCGGCTGGGGGCGTGTGCCCTAGGGCATTAGCAGTCTAGTTCACGAGGCAACATCAACACCCCCTCCCCCAAACAATGGCTCTGCCTAGCAACCAAGTTGCTTGGAGTCTATGGCACAGACGCCCCTCGTTTGGGTTGCGCTGCTAGCTTGCTGTTAACATGTTCGAAACAGCGAGTCGGTGTCTGGTCCCGAGACTGACAGACGCCTCCATTTATTGAGATGCTCTTCGTTCAGGGCTGGTATAGTTATAACTAAAATCCTTGAGGACCTTCATGCAGACAAGATTTCCGACACCGCGTCAATCCATGTATATATACCCGGACTATTATGAACTTCGAATATAGGCAAAGATGATATCTATACAAGTAAGCAAAACAGACCTTAGACCAAAGTGCCATCACTTCTCCATGAGAGAGTCAAATACCGCCCGAGCAGCGTTAAATCCTCCAACGATGCACTGAAAAAATATGAGATGAAACCCCAAATATACGCAAGGACAGGAAGGAAAGAGTTATTAGAGTAGACCTAGTCTTGTCATCCCAAACAGCTACAATTACGCCTGTGATGATAATTTCCAAGAAACCAAAAATGGTGATGGCATTTTCTAACTAATGCGCAATACCCCTCACCTTCTCTATTTAAAAGAACTGAGTTAAGTAAGCCCCTTATTCGTCTTCAAACAGCGAGGCTATGGTCAGTCTACGCTCTTTGACTGGTTCTCCCACATCATCCTCCACAGCAGCCTCTGTTTCATCCTCTTTTCCCGCCTCGCTTCTCCCCCTCTTCCTCTTCTTTTCTCCTTGACTATTTCCTTTACTTTCTTCTGCAACTTCCTTCGAATCTCCATCGGCAACACTAGCAGCCGGCGACTCCCGTATACCAAGTCCGGCTTCACGATCATCAACCGCACGATTCTTGAATATCGGCGCCAGCTGCCGAAGAAACTCGTAATCGCCCACCGCTCTTGCTATCTCACACGCATCATCAGGCTTGATCATCGAGCAGTAGGGCTCCTTCAGCAACAGCATCAGCGCTTCACGCACCCATGCAATCCAGTATTGTTGCACATAGATGTTGTGGATGAAAGATAGAAGTACTGTGCCGTCACTATATCTAACCGGTGGCATATACTCCCGGTTGTAGATGTGAAAAAAGGCGCGGATACTGTTTCTATTGAGCTTGAAAAATTCCTCGGGTTTCCATTTGTAGAAGATTGAGAGATCCTGGAGCAGTTCGAGAAGCGGTGGGTTGACGGCGATTTTAGCCTCCTCTGTTTCTTCAATAGGTATTTCTGTAACCCTTCTTTTCTGTGGTGTTGATGGTGACAATGCAGCTTGCTTTGAACTCTCAGCGGCACCTGGAAGTAGACTGTCTCTGGGTGGTGGGTCATCCTTGTCGGTATCGCTGGCGGAGCTGGAGTTAGAATCGCTCGATCCATCAGCGACAGCGGCAAGACGACGCTGCTTGGCTAGAGCCTTCTTGGCTCTCTTCGATTTCTTCCCCTTAGGTGGCTTCTTCACTGGCAGCTCGACGGCTTTTGGAGGTACGTATGGAGCAGGAGGAGGTTTGGTCGGGGTAGGCTCGGGACTATGGGAACGCTTCGGCGGCTGGTGGCTCTTGGCCAATGGACTCGGGCTGCTGGCTGCCGGAGCGGGACTCTTCGTCGATGGACTTGGATCACTTGCCCCTGGGGCGGGACTCTTGGTCGGTGTCGTTTCCGCGCTGCTGGGGATTTTCAGGGTGGAGGCGTCCCGAGCGGTCTTTTTGTACATGCTCAATGGGAGTGCGTAATTTCCCACCTTCATGATTCTCATGGGGCCTTCCTATGGATTTCGACACTTCTGTCAGCACACTCAATCTATGACGGGATTCAAGGATTTTTAAAAGCCACTCACTTCAGGTCCCAATCCCAATCCAGGATCCTAAATTGACGAATTGGGTCAGCATACTGTGATACCATGCTACATCTTTGTTCCGCCAGACATATATAGCCATGTACTTGGGGAATTAACACAGAAGGGATGTATACCGCAGGTATTTCCGTGATAAACTTCTCGAGATGCCCCATGAATGCCCTTTCGTCGGCAGTGAGATTTGACTTCTTCTTAGGCTTCTCTTCCTTCTTCTTCCCTTCCTTCTTCTTCCCTTCCTTCTTCTTTTCCTCTTTCTTCTCTGCTTGTTCTTCTTCTTCACTGTCCAATGGAGTCTCTAGCCGAGGACGTTTCGCAGGCGTGGAATGATTGCACCCTGGGAGCAATCCGGCAAGAAGCATCGAC
This sequence comes from Orbilia brochopaga, assembly GCA_036872635.1. NCBI lineage: Eukaryota > Fungi > Ascomycota > Orbiliomycetes > Orbiliales > Orbiliaceae > Orbilia > Orbilia brochopaga. The sequence goes on along the minus strand of JAVHNQ010000007.1, from coordinate 1,482,119 downwards.
TACACCGCCGCCCAAGTTAGCCAGTGACTCGCTGTGCCTTAGTCGTCGTCAAGATCCCATTCGATCGAGACTGCAATAGAGACGAGACCAAGGTCCCACTTACACTCGCTTCGAATCCCCTGATAAAATTCTTTTTCTCCTCATCTTCCTCCTCCGGTGTTCTCGGTTTCTTTTTGTCACCCATGGTGAAATACTTGATTGACTGCGGTGTCGGCCCGTGGACGAGGTCTAGGCGTCGACGAGGAGATGAGAATAGACGCAGATGGTGGTGAGGTCGATGGCGATGGCATGACGTCGGCATCATACAGAGGTAATGCAATACCAGCAATATATACATATGTGTGAAGATATAAATGTTGTAAATGTCAAAGTTGCGTTTGAGCTCCTGCCGGTCGAGAGGTTGATCGATGATGCACCACCACCACAACTTGCTTAACAGGACAAATGCTATAGCCAAGTACAGGTAGTAAACAGTAATGATATCAGTTTACATAACGTTCTATCTGCAATACCCGAGCACAGGGCTTTTTATGATATATGCTTACGTAACCAGGTAGCCGCGCTGCTCTGGAATAGACTGTGTATGTGTTTGTAGCTACGAAGATGCCTCTGCGCGCCTCGACCAGGCACCCGCCCGGCGCCACTCGTTGCAGATACATGTATTTTGGGAAGCACGCCGCCGTCGCTACTGGGTTCGTGAAGCGTAACTCATGCTCTCCACATTGATGCCACACAGGCTTGGTAGGCTGATAGGAACATTGCCAATGTTCCTGGAAGGACTTCTGGACTCAGGGGTAGATTTGGCCCGGAAGTTTAGATGACATGTGAATTCTGAATTCGATATATATACACGTATCCTTCCTGTACAAACATCTTCGACATCTATAAATATGCCCATAGAGTGAAGAACGACGAAGGGTATCTATTCTTTCTCTAGCTCAGCTCAATTGCGTTAGATCTAAGGGATTCTAATATCGATATTACCAGTGTATCATATAAACCGACCCCGGAAGCCGCAGAAGTCCCATTTGATCACCACAATGCCATAGCGCCAGTCCATCAGCCCAGATAAAATACAACAAAGGAGACTGCCACATATGCAGCTCGAATGGCAGCCGTATTGTATACATTTGAGCTACTGACCGCGAACAAGTTTAATACCAGCACTTAGAAAACAAAACTATGAAACGTCGCCATCGAGAGCCGCCAAGTCCATTTCAAGTGCACTTTATAAGTCTCTTCATAAATACTCCTCGTCCATATCATAATCCTTCCGCCTATAAATGCGTTCGTGAGTATCATCTCCGGGAAAGTACCCGTTTCCTTCGAGATACTTCCAAAAACGACCAAACCGCTCATTTCTCTCCTCCCCGGTCGTTCTTGAAGGGTCATAACGTCGCCAGTACTTCTTGTCCTCCTTTGCTCTTTCCAGTCCAATGCATAGGGCGCACATCACTTTGTCGTCACACCTCACCATATGTTCGTACGGCGGGGCAGCTTCGAACCCAAGGGTATCCACGAATCCTGGGACCGAGCAGTCCGAGCAGAACGTGCGCGATTCAAGGCACAAGTTACATTTTCCTCCCCTGATCCTGGCGATGATATCCGGGACGCCAACGCCATCGTAGAGACAGTCCGGTAGAAGACAATCCTCGCGGCTGTATCTATCGTATAGGAAGATCGTAAATGCCTTGGTGCCGTCAAAGTGCAAGGGCGGCGTGGAGGTATACGGGCGACAAAGACGAGTTTCGGCGCGTTTCATATCCATGGCGTAGTACATTGCTTCAGGGCGGGCAAGCTGGGAGTCCTCATTGCAGTCGTCTTGGTAGATGACGCGACTACACGTGATACTTTTGGCGACTGCTCCGTCGCCGCCGCCGATGCTGTCATCGGCGAATTGGATGTCGGTACAGAGGACGAGAGCCCAACGTGCTTCGGAGCTTTTGCCGTTGTACAGCGATTCTTTTACATCGTCATAAATCTGTCCCCAGACCTTGAAGGGGAGAGTCTTGCCGCCTTTGCTTGTGATGGCGCCTTCGAGGATGAGACGGCCAATGTTGCGGAGGGGGAGGGCGTCGGTGTCGAGAAGTAGGGCTGTAAGATTGGAGGGCTTGCCAGCCCGGGTGACGCGGTGTTGAGGGAGAGGATGCATGATGTGCGGCTGTCCTGGTGGACGATGCGGATACACGACGATTGAGGATTCGATGGCCGATGGTGATGTGATGGAGGTTGTTGAGTAAGCGCCAGAATGTGGACAAACACACCAATGAAGATATAATACCTAGGTAGTCAACCTCGTGAGCAATCGACAAACCCCCAATGAAAATATTACCAAATTATTCTCCGGTATCAGGGCATTAGATAGAGATGAAGAAAGACCTGTTCTGCTTGGGAATTGATAAAGTAACGGTGCTTTGAAATCTGGCTGCTCAGTGTTTGATGTGACGTTTGGTGGCGCGTGGTCCTGTTCTCATCGTATCGAGACGCGACGTTGGAAGTCTCCTATGGAAAGCTGTAGAGGACGCCACGAAGTGGACTTCGGCTCGAAGTATCGGTGAGACCAACCGCTTCATTGACGCTGCCCTACCGCTGGGAAAATATAAATATTCAAAGCCTGGAATCTAATTCGGTCGAAGGGACTTTTTACCCCGTCCAGGAAGCCCGAAGCTCAGATCTACTACGCGAGATACGCATCATGAATGTCGCTCCGTCCATGAACAAGGACATAAAAGACTCGATTGATACTTCCCCGCTCACTTCTGATCATATAAAGACCTAAAAGAGCACGAAGCGCACAAATGCACTAAGTATGGAGATATATCTGGAGGAAGCCAATGTCCCATAGTCAGTCCCCTACGCTTCTTCATGACACGAGAGGCAAACTGCTCCATTTCACACATAGCGGCGATCGTCACCATCAGGACTAGTATTCTCAATACCGGCTCTTCGAATTCCTCAATGTCAATATAATAGAAAGCTTACGGTACAGGTTGCAACGCCGCCATGACACCTGTAACCCGAGCTTGAAAAGGTATAAATCCGCAACCCATGCTCAGAAAACCAGTAATGCATAATAATAGAGCTCTCAAAGCGCCAGCCAGCAAGAAAAAGTAAAAACGAAAAGAAACCCTGCTATGTTGAAAACGTATCATAAGGTTCACCTGCCGAACTAGGAAATATCCCAATCCGGCAACCGAAGGACAAATCTCGCCAGGAACGCTCACATCCCCTGATTGCAATTGAGGAGGCTCTGAATGTGCTCCTGCTGCTGCTGGAGCAAGCGTGCCATCTCCTTGTTCTGAGCGGCAAGTCTCTCGTGCTCATCGAAGAGGATGCGGGCGCGGCAGAGGTGGTAGTTGTTCTTGACCTCGACCATTTGATCTACGACAACTCGGTTAGTACACGACTCTGAACCCAAGGAGACGACGAAGCAGTGGAAGTGGTGGGGTAGTGGGGGCTTCATGTTCAGGGAGAACATACTGAGGACGCAGTCAAGGTACATGTCGAAGACATTGAGGACAAACCAGTTGGGCCCTCCTTGCCCCATCTTGCTAGCGAAGAGCTTGACGCCCGCATCGATAAGCTCCAAGCCTGTTCAAAATCGTCAGTATGATCCTACTCAAAATACAGCATATAGCCACCCCGGCACGCACGCATAGCGGCTGCTTTCAACGTATGCATCCATCTGGATACGCATACAGGTATATGGATTATAGGATCATGGAGTAATGTGTGCACGTATATATGCACGCGTGTTTGGGAAAGGGAGCACTTACTGGCACCAAACTTGATGACTCGGGAAGTCCAAGCCAAGACCGCAGAGTCAAGGCGAAGGAGCTCGAGTTCTTGTAAGAGAAATGCGCGATCCCAGACTTTGGGGGTTGCGCCATTATCGTTGACGGCAGCACCACCACCGTTGTTGGCAGCATTGGCCCCTTTGACGTTGGCGGCTGGTGGAGGCATGGTGCGTTGGACCTTGGGGGCGGGCTCTGCCTCCTGCGGGCCGGCGGAACGCTTGGAGCTCGACATTGATAGTCCGGAAAGGGGAGAGGAGGGAGTGTATGACTCGGAAAGGGCTGGTTCGGAGAAGGTTTCCTGATTTAGTCTCCGAACAGCTGCAAAGGCGTACGCGTACGAAGAGTACCTTTTGTCAGCGATGAGTAGATCGATGATTGAGACCATGGCAGGATGTGATGACGGGGAGCAGGAGGAGGAGGAAGAGTGCCAGCGCGGATTATATACACAAGGACATTCATGTCACCGCTGTCATGCTCGGCATCGGTCACATTTTGATAAAGCCAACCTCGAGGTCTGGCCACTCAGCATACAGAAAGCACGACTGTAACCTCATGGTATCGTACGTCGAAGGCAAGTCTGACAACTTGGAATTGGTACGAGGGATACAGAAAGACTTACAGAAGTAATCATCAGGCCCCGGCTCGTCGTCAATGTGCAAGGCAGCAAACTCGGCTGGCCAGCACCCTCCCTCTCGCCCCGTAGGCGGACGCCCCGTCAACGGAGATGACGGCACCACGGACTGAAACTCATATTGGTCCATTGGATCGAGAGACTGGATCTTATGTCCTCGCTTGACAATGTCAATGGGGGCACTGCGTTCAAGCAACTGCAGCGGCGGAGGTCTAAGCTTCACTTTAGGTCCCTGGCCCGATCCGGGACAGGCGACATCTTCAGTAGAAGAAGCATCTGCGTCTTTCTTCTCTGGAACCGTAGGAATTGTCATGGTGGCGAGTGGCTCTTCGAAGAGGTTCGTGTTCTCTTTGCCCTTTGCTTTTTCATCTGGGGAAGATATCCTGGCCGGGGAAGACATCTTGGCTGACGGTGAGAGTGGTGATTGAGGTCAAGATTCGGGAAGATATGAAGGTTTGAGAGAAGTAATTGGTAGCAATGGAGGTATACGATATATATGGTATGGTAGAGCTCAAACGTTGAAGCCTGTCGACGTCGAGGGTAGGTGGTGATGGTGATGATGAACGGGAGAGGACGTCGAGGTATCGATGCAGCCTGTCAACAATGGCTTATAGCTGCTGGGGCATTCTTCTGTTATTGTCGACCTCATGGCAGCTCCCTGTGTTGCAACAGGGCAACCATACGCGAGGAGTGAAGTATCGATATAGCACGCTCTGGATGACGACATGAGGTTCAGGATCCACTGTCGATGCTCTGAATATACCTTGCAATTTTGAGGATACAATACGATGACATGGCAGATACATTACACGCAAGATATATGGAGATCGAGCATCGAGGATGCGTATACGTATACATGGAGATATTTGAAAAGCACAACATGGACCCATTTGATGACCTCCAGCGGAACGAAAGTGCATGCCAGGCTATATTCATCTATACGAGCCCAGCTAGGTGGAAACGAGATTCGCAAGGAGAGAGTAGCGATAGAATCATAGGCCAGCTAGCTATGGAATAGACAAAAGAAAACCGCAAGATAGAAAAACATCCGTAAGAATACACAAAAGAAACCCCAAATGCCAGCTATTTCCTCCAAAGTACATATATATCGCACACATCTTTTCGCTTTTCGTTATCACAGTCATAAAATTCCTCCTCGCAATCTCCAAGGCCTCTTCCTTCCCTCGACAAATACCATAAGAGCTTTCCCCAATCTCCAATCTATATATCCAGCTGTCCCTCAAGATATCAAAACCGTCAAGTCATTCGTGTTATCGTTCTGATATCCTAAGGAACCTCTCTACTTCTTCAAGTCTCATCGCACCAAAGTAGGTGCATCCGGATATGGACCGAGAAAGATGTCAGCAGTGGAACATACCCAGGTTCTGTCTCATAAACCAGAAAATTAAATGTACCACATGCTGCTCTTCAAGCTAGCATGGATGCCGTCGCCAAAGTAGGCTCGTGCACGAGCGACGCTCTGGTCCGGCGAGAAGTTGCGCGAGCCAGGCTCTGTGCCCGTGAGGAGCGGGTGGATGTAGTAGCGGCCGCGGTCACAGGCCAGATCGGCGTAGTATGCAGGCGGGACGATGGAGACCCCCTTGGTGGCACGGCCGAAGAGATAGCACAAGTTGTGCGTCTGCAAGGTATCACCCAACGTTAGCTAACCGAGTCAAAATTCTTATCGGAAGATTCTTGAGAGAAAGTTACTTACCAAGTTCTGAAGCTTGTCGGCAGTGAAACCAATATCGTCGCGAATGACATAGTAGTGAGCCGGACGGACAGTACCCTGCAACCCAGCGTGAGCCTGCAAGAAAAAGTCAAAGTCGTACACAGCTGTAACCGAGCGGTCGACAACAGTTCCGGGACGGCAATTGAAGTTCTTGTCAGCAGCCTTCTCTTCCGCCGGGTAGAAGCGAGTGTGATGGCGCTTGCCGACAATGACAACCGTGAGCTTCGGAGCTTTCGCCTTGGGCATGAACTGTTCGAAGGCGCTGAAGATCTGCGGAACCTCGAGAGCCAAGACTTGGTCGTACTGTCCCTCGCTGACACCATCGCGGTAGAAGAGGATCTTCTCCGGAACGTTGTTGTTGGTGCGGTAGTACTCGGCAAGACGCTCGACAACCATCGCCTGGAGTTCAACTATCATTTCCTTTTTAGACTCCTGAAGGCGAATGGAGGCGGGGAATTGCCCAAAAGTACGATCAGACGATGCAACGACAGCGGCCAAGGAAGGAGTGCCCTTTGCAGAACCAGGTGAAGGATGAGTAACGTCCGCACCCAACAGCATCGCAGGAGGCTTGTTGTGCTCGACAAGAGGACTGAGCATGGCGTCCGACAAAAGGTGATTGCGGCCACCAGCCTTAAGGTTGACCTTCATCGCGACGTTAGCAAAGTACTGGGCCGCACGGTCCGGTGCCTCCGCGAGTTGACGCTTCTTGTTGGCCTTGTCCATCGTGACGACGATCGTGGAGATACCAGCAACAATATCACCGCCTCGCTTGATGACCTCGTACATCTTCTGATCACGAGTGGGGATGAAACAGAAGATGAACTGTGGCTTGTTGGCCATGGTCGAAGCGGCCCTGAATTGCTTCTGGATCCACTCGAGAGGCGAGACAGGTGGGTGAATGTTACCCGGCTCGTAAGCTCGAAGGTTAGGAGTCGTAGAAGGCACTTGGATTCCAGTCTTCTTGCATTGGTCGACCAGGCAGTCAAGCGCGATCCGGATCAGATCCAGAGTAGCATCTCTGTTGCCACCAGTGATACCCAAGGCACCCCAGCTAGTGATCTTGCCCGAGCGAGCAAACTTGGTCTGAGCGAGATTCCAAGATGCATTGTGGACGTTCAATGGACGACCAGAATACTGAATCTGCGGGGCAGGCAAGATGCGAGCAGGAACAATGACCATGTGCGGGTCGAGCTTGATACCAAAGCCATCCTGTATTCATTCCCTCGTCAGCATCTAGTCTCTATAAACTTCCCCATGGGAACGGTAACTTACGAGAGTTGGGTTCTGCGCGCCAGCAGCGTGCCCTAGCGCCTTGAGGCCCGACGTCGTGATAGTCAAAGCATTCCTCGTTGGCGGCCGGCAAGCAAATTCGATGAGGGCGCGAGTGTTGTTGGAGTCGAGAGTTCCCTTGAAGGGCTGTCCGGGGGCGACGATGCACAGTTCCGCTGGCAACCAGTTGGAACGACCTTGCGTGCCTACATCAACCACCGGCAGCAGCGGGAAACGGAGCGACTTCTTGTACTCTACACATCACCACCATCATCATCACCGGTTAGCCCATCCATCCCCACAACCTCCATCTCGAGCAGGATGCTTGCTGACTTACTTCTGACAAAATAGTCCTTCACGCTGATCAAGCCGCCGCCAAACTCCTCGCAGTGGAACTTCTCCGTCTCCGCGTTCTTCGGGCCCGCCTTGAGGATGGTCTTCTTCCGCACGCCAGACAGATGGTGCAACGACACCTTGACTCCCTTCAAGAAGTACGACAACGTCTCGCAGTCTCGATCGCTGAAGCCACGAGTCTCCATCTCCGAACGATTGAAAGCCACGTTCATGAGCTCGTGAAGCGGCCGCTCCTGGTAGAACGCTCCGGTGCGGACATTGATATTGCACAAGATGCGGTCGAAGCCAGGTCTGACGGACGAATAGAAGCCTTGAATGGCGTCCAATCCACCACCGATCTCATACTTCACGCCTTCCGGTCCGATGACAAAGTAGCTGTTCTTGCCAAACTGGATGTGGTTCTGGCTAGGGAACATTGCCAAGATGATGTTGAGGCATTGGACCAGAGGAGGTGAGTACTTCACATTGAGGGCTTTGTGCTTGTGGTCTGACTTTCCCTGAACGTAGGACCATAGATCCCCGATATCCAACGACCCTTGCTTGCTCGGCTTGAGTTCCACCGTGTACTCCTTGCTACGCTCCGTGGCCGCAGCTTCGTCCTCGAAGTACAACTTGACCTTGACACCACCGGCTGGAATAATGTTTTCCGGAAGTGGCTTGGGGGAAAAGAGAACCTTGGACCAGTCGGTTGCGACAACGTGAGCCGCGAGGTATTCCTTGATGAACAACTGAATGACGCGTTTGAGAATCGACTTCTTCTTTTGTTCGTCCGGCGTGACCTTAACGTCGTATACGTGGACAACAAGATCCTTGCCGCCGCCCTTGACTTTTATATCGATCGGGAAGTAGTTTGCGCGAACTAGGACCTTATCGCCAGTCGTGCCGAATCCTGGTCGTGGGGGGTACGCGGGCTCGATCTCTCTGCCTTCGATTTCAGCGGGCGATCTGACACTCAGGCCTTTGAAACTCGCGATGAGGTCTTCTTCGTGCTTGATGACTTGACGGTCGACGTTCGTGGGACCTCCAGCGGGCGCGAAGATGCGATAGTCCTGAGGTGAACTTTGGACCCCGCCGCCTCCTCGGCCACCACCACCGCCTCCACGTCCTCCTCCACGGCCGCCGCCATCGCCGCCTCGGCCACCGCCGCCTCGTCCGCCGCGTCCAAAGCCAGAAAAGCCACCGCCCTGATAACCTTGGCCGCCTTGATAACCACCACCACCTCTTCCGCCGCCGCGACCACCGCCACCACGGTCGCCACCACCACGGTCGCCTCTACCACGACCGCCGCGGCCTCCGCGACCTCCACCACGATCTGCCATTCTTGCTTAGAGGAAGCGTGGATGTACCTCGAAAGACCGCAAGATATGGAGGCAGATGCCTTAGAGGAAAGAAAATACTGCAAAAAGCAGCAGGAAAGAAAGAAAGTTCGGATGAACTGAGGTTGGCTATAATATAGACTCCACACAGGAAAGAAGTGTAAGTACTATGTCTTACTTGGAAGAAAGGGACGAAATACAGAAGAACAAGCTCCACAGCACTGACCAGGTTTCGACGTTCCCACCTACGCTAGCTACGAGCAAACGGCAAGGAGAAAAAGGATTACGTTACGACCGGAGCCACGCGCGGGGCAGTAGCAGCAGCGGTGAGAGCGAGGCTCGGGACCTTTAAGAAGGAAGCAAGTCAGTCCAGTTCCGTTCCAACAACCTGGGTCCCGAAAAGTTGCCTGAAAGTCAGTGGTGACGGCTCACCGCAGCAGCCGCTTTGCCAAGCAGCGCTAGCTGGCCGGTGTGGCAGCCCCAGCCAATGCAGCCAATGGCAGCAAAATGTGTTGCCGTGTTGCGCTGCGGTGTTTGCCGGCGGGACAGGGCAAGCCGGCCGGCGAGGGGCCAATGGGTGCACTCACTGCTAAACTCACCTGTTAAATTGGGACCAGGACACCAACCACAGGCCGTGGATTGGCGAGGGTTGAAGCCGGGCCGAACAAAGGGCGTCGTGATAAGTCAGGCGAGATTAGCGAGGAAAATTCGTGCAGTTGATAGCGGTGAGTGATGATGTCAAAGAAAGAAACGACGCCAGAGGGTTTCCCTGACGCTGAGTTATATAGTCGACGCGGAAGAAACCCTCGCTGAAAGGGAAAAAAGAGGGTTCCCCAAAAGCAGCAGAAGTCAGCAAAGTACTTTTGAAATGATTTCTTCTGAAACAGACTCATGGATTCAGGTGTGTGCGCGAAGGCGGGATCGTCCTTATTAATTGTGTGTCACGTCAAAGAAACCCTTGCTGGCGACTCCGCGACGAATCGTTTCCCTCGGGCGTCCGCCGCACCAACAATGCGCTAATGCAGCGAGCCTTCCCAGCCTTTCAGCTGGCTTGTTGGATGAAGATTTTCCCCCTTCGATTCGAGTGTTGAGAATGAGAGTTTTCATGATTTGGAAGGCTACTACAGAATCCTTGGTACTTTTACTTAAATAGACAGATGAGAGGACACTCAACCATGTCGAGGCTCGCTATTGAGGGGATTGCAAAGCTAACACAAACAAACTTTTGCTCTTTTCTTTGCCTGATTGTTATCACAAACATCCAGCTTATTCTAATGAATGTGCAGATTGCTAGTCTGCTCAGATGGTTGTGGCTCCAGTCACTTGCTACACGTAGCCGGCATCACCGCCTTGCCCGTTCCACAAACTAGCCTTTTGCAGTCCGCGAGTCGCCCAAAATAGACGAATCGCGCCTGAAAGTTGCGCAAACGCGCCCAAAAGAGTCTCCCCCAAATTAGTCTCGAGACTAGTCTCAAATATGGAGGAAATGGAGCCCTGTTTTTCCTGGTCTTAAGGACGTTGACCTTGCGAGGCTCGACTGTGATTCCGCGCGTTCCGTCCACCGAGATGCACAGCGCCCCCGAGACTATGAAGTACGAGATGGAAATACGCGGCGATGGCTTTGCCTGCCTCGTGAGGAACATCGTGATATCTTGCCTTCCCGCTCAAGTTAGAGAAAGCATGTCGCGAGCGATAACATCTCGTATCCGGGCCGTGAAATACGAATCCTATCGATACTATCGATACAGGAGCAGTATAAAAACCCCGCCGAGGCTCCAAGAAATGCCAATGTAGACCAATCGACTCAGCACCAAGAATCTAGATCTCAATAGACACTGTTGGAGTTTGTCTCGATCGAGAATTTTAGAATGAGGTGGCCACTCGAGGTTGTTCTATTCGTCGCTCCAGCCTTCGGCTACCTCCATCTACCCTTGCATCGACGGCTAGCCGACATTGGGCGTGACTCCGATGTTGAGTTTGCGCACGTCGCGCAGAAACGCTTGGTACTTCCAGAGAGTGACGCCAATGAACGGTTTGTTCCGAAGGATGATCCATTGTCGGACGATGACGCCACGGGGATCAGAATTCAGGCTGTGGACGAGCGGGCCTGCCAGTCTGGCTCGAGGCAATTGACAGGCCATGTTAACGTGACAAGCCACAAAAGCCTGTTTTGGTGTGAGTTTGTTGCATTTTTCCCCCCAACGCAGGCGGCTTGGTAGTCAGGTTTAGCATTGTTCGATATGTACATGGTGTTCATGCTGATGATGGTCGATTGATTGCAGGGTTCCATGCGTCGCGACGGGATCCAAAGAACGATCCTTTGATAATCTGGCTGAACGGCGGGCCTGGGTCATCGTCTTTTATCGGTGCATTCACAGAGCTTGGGCCCTGTCTGGTTAATAAAGATGGAATGAACACGACGAATAACCCGCACTCCTGGACTAACTTTGCCAACGTTATCTTCGTAGAGTGCGTACACCACGTCGGATCATACTTGCTTATATGCGACACGATGTTTACTGACGAACGGCTGTGTGCATGAGATAGTCAACCAGCTGGTGTCGGCTTTTCTACTGTCTCGAACAATTCCTACCTCGTTTACACAGCTGATGCCGCCGCCGCCGATTTCTCCACCTTCATGCGCCGCCTTTTCAAACACGCTCTCCCAGAGTATGCGTCTCACAAGATCCATTTGATCGGTGAATCCTTCGCAGGCATCTACAACCCGTCCATCCTCACCAAGATCCTTGACCAACAGCGGGGTCTTGCAGAGATAGGCCTGCCGGATCCGTTCCCCAAGATCGAAAGCGTGGTTCTCGCGGATGCGCTGGTCGATTGGCAATCTACAGGTCTAGGCATATATAAAACTGTGTGTGTTAGCAGACCCGACGAAACGGGCGTCAAGGAAGACATATACACTGAAATCCAATGTCGCAATATCAGTTCTATGGCGTCTGATTGCGAGAGGATTGGATCGGAGTGCCGGCTGTCTTATGACAGGCTGACGTGCACGGGGGCAATGGACGCATGTTCAATGATGCAAGACCCGTTCTTCGAGCTGATGGCAAAGGGCGAAAGGAGTCCATACGATAGTACGTCAAACCTTCGACTCATGACATCTACAACAGTTGATATACCTTTTGATCCGGTGGAGGGCGCCAGGGTGATCACATGCTAACGAATAATGCAATGTCCGCAGTGCGCCTTGGCTGTCCTGACCGGCAGAGTTGCACGGAGGCTGCCACCGAGCCTATGAATAAGTATCTGAACGATCCTAACACCCTCTCTCTACTCGGCTTGCCACCGACGACGAAATATAAGGACACGAACCTGGAGATGAACGATCGCTGGAGTCAGTGGGGCTTCGACGTGGCTATTCCAACGGTGGGTAAAATTGGCCGGTTACTAGAGGAGACCGACATTCGTCTGTTGGCGTTTAACGGCAACTCCGACTTTCTCGTGTAAGTATCCTTCTCCCCCCCCCACCTTTGGCTACGTTATCGCTATTGTAGCATATCTGTCGGACTGCGTTAACGAAACGGTGTTTGGTATAGACCCTCGGAGGGGACGGTCGAGTGGATGAAGTTGGTCCCCTGGGCTGGCAATGGCGAGTTCCGTGCTCGCGATCTGGAGCCGTGGTATTACGTTGGTGATGATAAGAAGAAGGCTAAGGGCGGTCTGCGGAAAGCTACGAAGGATGGCAGGTTCGTGTTTGCGGGTATCGATCTAGCGGGTCATATGGCGCCGGGTGACCAGCCAGCCGCGGTGGAGCAGCTCGTGAAGGCTTGGGTTGAGGGCACGGTGCTATCGCTATGAGACCGGCAGACATGTATATTATACACACCTTCAAGATACCAGTGTACGTCTAGTCAATGCTTACACATACTAACACCATATGCACCAATATTGCAACAGGCAGAACGACACAACTCAATAGTGACTGTTCTCAATTAATAATACCCGATCACGTACAGCGGTCCGTCCTTGTTTCTGATATCCTGAAAGTCTTCATCCTTGTTACACGGCTCGATAGTAATCCCATACTGGACAGTCGCTGTCGTGTCCCAAGCCAGCGCCCAAGTCTCCCGTCGAAACCCCGTTGCTTCCGCCGGCGGAACCAAAACCGCACAACCCTTTCTCGCCTTGCGGATGAACCCATCCAACGCTAACGCAACGAAGCTCGCGCTGACGGATAGCTGGGCCGCATCCGCGACATTACACATCGTCACGCCGACGCCGATCTCACTATGGCAGTAGACCCGCCGGCACCGACGGTTCTCAATGATCCAGAAGGGTGTGTCGCTCGGCTCGTCCGCGATCCTTTTCTGCAACCTCTTGAGCTCGTCCCAGTGCGGGACAGGCTGCTTCACGGCGATTGGATTGTCGAATGTGGCGTCTGGATTGTCGTATGTTGAGCCCAGCAGGCTCTCCTGCCGGAATTTGAGGAAAGTGACACACTGGTATGTGTCGGGCGGGCCGTTAGCGGGGAACGAGTCTTCCCCGACGTATATGGTGCCCCAATCCGAGGTGGCGAACTTGTCCTGGCAGCGTTGCTTCTCTTCTGGGGATTGGGGGCCGTGGTCCCAGCGGCCGCGGCACTCCCATCCGACGTCGTGGGGTGTGTTGGCGGGGATGTATGGTAGTGGGTCGCCTGGCTTCGGTTCGCCATACGTTGCGATCATGCAGGCTTTCCATTCGTCTTTGGTTTGGGGGTTGCTGTCACCGGGTCTTTTACATTCGACGGTATACTCAGACGATGAGTTCCCTTCGCGATGTTAGCATGTACTAGGGATGTATTGGGCTTGCACTGTCGGAGGGACGAAGGTCAAATGGGATTATAGTGGGAACTTAGGAATACTAAACGGTACAAGAAGGTATTTCTTCGAGACAAGCCGTCATATATACAGCAATGATATAGCGTTGAAAGCTAGGGTTGTATGTATGGGAGGGCAGGTCACCTACCACCTGGAATCTCACTCGGTGCCACCCTGATAGCCCAGTATGCTGGAGCGGGGATGGCCGAGCAGAGGGAGATGAAGCAGATCAGATGGACGAGCGCCGCCGCTGATGTCGATTTCATGATCGAGAACTAGCTCCGGTCGACCACGAAGCATATGATTCTATATGTAAGTAAGTACTTACCTGAGTAAGTTGCAATCGGAAGTCGATCTGGCCGTCGGATAAAGTCGCCTTGATGGCGATAGTACGCAGGTGATAGAAGCTCAAAGAATGGGCTTGAGAATGCGGCGCAACAATTCATGATCAATTATAGAGCCACGTTTAACAGATCCTGTTCTGGCTGTGCCGTACGTAGTGAAGCCATGGCGTCTGGAAACTAGAATCTTGGGCTCGTCTGTGCATAGTTGTGCCGGATATAGATACTTATAATATTCACTTTGGTGGTTCGTTGCATCGCGAGCCCCCAGTCGCTCAGCGGCACAGATCGCAGAGTCTTCCTCGCCCTGTAACGCTAGCTCAGGGATACTTTAACAAAATGATGGCTCGAGTGGTGTCAGCGTTTCACGGTCGAAGCTGATCAAATCTTCGATTAATCCATTAATTATAAAGGCAGACGACGTACGGATACATACGCCGTAGATGCTTTGCTGCCGCCTCTTGACTTGAAAAGAGAGGGCATGCATAAATAAAATCCTAAAACATTGCTCTTATCGCCTCAGCAGATCGCTTACTGCTATCACCGCGGAGCATCAATAGATATAAAACGCCCAGCTATATCCAACTATCGATGTCGCTCTCGTGTTGGTGTTGCATTTGTTGGAATTCAATCGACCAAGCGCATCATAGAAGAGCCCACCAGTGTGGAAACACTGGTACTAGCAGTTTGGCAACCTGAAACCTTCTTGGTGAAGACTCTGACCATGCATGGAGTCCAATTACTTAGGTTAGCAGGTCGTCCCATGTCTCTGTGCAGAGATTTCTCGATTTCTCGATTTCCTGATCTCTGAGGACATGGCCAAATTTTCTCTCATTGCAAAAATCCCGTATTGAGTTTCACTTTAATCTCGCGACACTGGTTTCATTTAAAATGCATAATGTCGTAAGAACTTAGTCAAATATAGTCCATTGGGTTCCGGGTATCCGCTGGCTCAATGCATGGCACTGCTAGCGAGCTTCCTTCAGCAGGAAGGACGGGAAATGCAAACCAGGCAACGTAAACAACGGCGTCGAAACCAGTAAATTCCGTGCCAAGAACCACGCCGCGCGGTCGCATGCGTACGCACAACCTGATTGAGAAAGCCTCAGCCTGGCTGCCGCAGGAATGCATCTGACAGGTCCCGCCGGAAGCTATCGAGAAGGTATGTTCAATGCTCGAGTGTCGTCTCGGAGTACGAGCGGTGTTATAACAATAGCGCCATACCGACTGCCAGCTGCCGTGATAATGTCGTTCAGATGCCCTTGGGACGTATTTGAAACGGCTTCACGTAGGACATGTCCACCGTACGCGTCCAATACTTCGTACAAGTAGCAGTCTGAACGACCATTGCGACACCAGGCGACTGTTCCTGGACTAAGCCACATTTAGTAGCCGGCTGGTGGCTAGTGGCCCGACGCACTATTGCACAAGTGGATGCTGCGATCGCCTCGTTGTGCACCTTGGGCGTCGCTCCGCCACACCGTCGGCTGCCGAGATGACGCGGACTCCTGCCACCAGTAAATCTAATTGCCGATGATCATATTTATCCTCGCTTCACCCACCAGGCCGGCCGTAGGAGTGACCAAGACTCTTGACCGTTGGAGTTCTCCGGATGATATAGTCGACGTTCGAATTCGAGTTCGCTGGATCCAACGGCGTTCAAAGTAGCTGGGAACATCGTCGTCGGTGGCAAAGAAAAGTACATTCGCAAAATACCACACACAACGCATCGACCAGGTTACACTTGCATACGATACCACGACGGATCGATCGAGATACAACAGAAACTATCACCAGTTCGCTCGATCGAGATCCCGAATCGATATCTATCCACGATGGCGCCAATGGAGATAGTTCTCGATCCCCGGCCTGGTAGCCTCCCTGGCACCACCTCCACGCTGTATACCGCCGGCGATATCGTATCCGGCCACGCCCGCGTCTCCGTCCCCGCCGACTCGATAAAGTCCCTCTCCATAGACTTCACAGGAAGCCTACGCGTCTGCATCCCCAATAACGCAACCGGCTCATCCACTCAGCAGACCAGCTCGCTATTCACATACAGCCTACAGCCCATAATCCCTAATCCGACGGGCAAATACACATTCGCCTTCACAGTTCCACCCACCATCCTCGTCAATCCAGATTCCTCGAGCTCCTCATCCTCCGGCAACAGCGCTCCTCGCCATGTCCCGCCAGCACCACAGCCGCTCCTACCGAGCTTCTCATACGGAAAAGTGGCGGCAGGCTACGGCGAACCTGGTGCACGAATCGAGTACACCCTCATCGCCAAGCTAGAATACAAATCTACAATCTTCACCCGTCGTGACAACAAAACCAAGACCATCCACATATCCGCACCACTAATGCCTGGTAAAACCAAGTCGTCGAAAGGCTCAATACTACCCATCGAACACACCTGGGCTCTACAAAGCTCACGGCTACGGCCGGGCATGGAACACCACAAGCCATCCGCAATGGAGCGCTTCTCATCCTTCTTCACCAGTCCAACGTCCGGAGATCCAAAACTCATCGTGGCGCTAGGAATCGACATGCCCAGCGTGTTAACACTCGGCACAGATATACCCACTTCCTTATCGCTAAATTTCCTACCGGACTCAACGGGAATCGAGATCCCCCCGCGAATATACCTCAGCAAATTGACCGCGACGCTACACATTATAACCGACTTTGCAATCGGCACGACCACGAAACGCAAAGAGACAACAATGGATCTATGCACCAAATCCTTCGCGGGCCGGACGCAGCTCCTCGAGTACGGGTATGCGCGGAAACTCGACATTGGCGAATGGATGTCGGAAAACTTCACGCTGGATGCAGGGAATCAGTTGGTACCCACCTTCGCCACACCGAGTCTCCGGCGGCGGTATAACATCGAGATCGAGGTCGCTGTGGAATGCGTCGGCGAGACGTGGAAGAAGAGCTTCGAGAGTGAAGTCTTATTGATACCGGCTGTTAGCAGCAGTAATGGGCTCGGCAGTGGTAGCGAGGCTATGAGCCCTACGTACGAGACGAGCCCTACTGTGACTTATAGCAACACCATGAATAGCAGCTTCGTGCCGGCTGGCCCTGCGAGAACGGCTACTAGCAGTAGTATCGCCAATCACGGCAGTGGGATCAGTAATAATGTTAGTAGTCCAGTCGGTGGTAGCAACGGGAACAACGGGGAGAGTGCTTCTGGGAATACCGGACACAGCAGAACGAGACCCAGTGAGAAAGGACAACCAATGAACGCGGTACAGCTGGATGACGATTACGGACCGCCACCAAGCTACTCGGAGTTTTAATGATACCGTGTGTCCATTACTTCGTTGATTACCGGATTACCCTTTACTTACCATTTATAATTTGCTTGGTGCATACACGGCTGGGTTGGTTGCATTATCCGTTCGGTGTATATATTTCCTTATTGTCGTCTCGTGGATTGGTAGTTGGACATGCAAGCCAACATTAGTATACAAAGAGCTCAAAGAGCTGCATAATAACAGAAGGGAACATGGCCTCTTCAGCGGATATACTTTAGCTCAATTAATTGAATACAAAGGCTTTACCATGATTGAATATGAGTGTGAAATACTTCGTAAATCTGAATATATACTTATCTACATGTCGGTGATGGGCTTAGTCGGAACGGTAGCCCGCATCCGAATTTAATTTGTCCCATTAGTGCAGGAACTTCTGCGCCTGGTGGATGAAAATGTTGATACCGCCAGATCGGAACGTATCGGGCTCGATATACGACGTCGTATTCCCATCAAACACAAAGTTCTTCGGGTCGTCCTTCTCATACTTTGGCCAAACTGGGTATCCGTGCACTACGCCAACGTCAGCATTATGATCACCTCTCGTTCACTAATTACGGTGCATTATAGGATGAATGAACCTACTGCCATGATGATTCGGCGTAAGATCATGCACGAAGCTTATCACTGCTCTCGACATCAGCAACCCCGTCCGAATATACCGCGCCTTCCGCTCCGGAGGCTCCACGTTGTAGTAATTCTTGTCTCCATACCCGACCCCAAGGAAATTCGCAAATATAAACGCCTGATCGCTCACATGCGTCGCACCCATCTCCCGCGGCACGCCGTTCGGGATCGTGTTGAAGCGCCACGAATACGCTGCCTGTCCGCGTTCCGCCCAGGCGCGGGCTGTCAGCCGACGTCCGGCGATATTGACAAAGTCGCCTGCGATTGACGAGAGGCGTTTGGATTGCAGCCCGTAGGGCGGTGGGAAGCGCTCGCTCGTGCCGCCGGGTGACCCGACGATCGGATTGTCCGGGTAGTCTTTGAGGATTGTTGCGACGACGTCGTCGGGTAGGTCTGGGTTGGTCTGTAGCTTGAACGCGTAGACGAGCTCCTCGGTTGTATTCACACCGTAGCCGGTGAGATAGGTGCCTTCGTCCGTGGTGCATCCTAGCAGTATGGGCACCTTGACGAACCGGCCGCGTTTGAGCGAGATTGAGCCGCGTTCTTTGATGAAGGAGCCATCGATGTGGTATTGCCATTGTTGAGGGAATCGTGCGCTGATACCTTGTATAACCTCCCAGATGACTTGAGTGGGCACCTCGCGGAGACAGGTGAGCGTGTCTGCTGCGCCAGTGCAGCCAGTGGCACCCACCAGCAATTCGTAGAGAAAATCGAGAAGGGGCATATCCGCGTATTTGCCCATGTATAGAGCGTTCCCGCTATCCATGATTGCAGCACGGAAAAGACCGTCGTCACGGCCACCGTACGCGAGCGTGTGGATGCCGACTGATGCACCGCCGGACGAGTCGCCAGCTATCGTAACCTTTCTCGGATCACCGCCGAACGCTGCAATGTTTTCTTGCACCCAGTGTAGCGCCATCCGCTGGTCTTTCAAGCCAATATTGTCGATACCAGCTGCTGACATCGCAGAAGATCCCAGCATGCCGAACGCGCTAAGGCGATAGTTGAAGCTGACGGCAACAATCGGCTTATCGATCTTGACAGATTGGTCGACTTGAAAGGTCATATTGTATGGCGGGTTCGAGCTCCCGCTGCTCACGAACCCACCGCCGTGGATCCAAACGAGCACGGGTAATCTATGACGCTCGTATCCAACTGGCCGAATGATATTGATTTTCAGACAGTCTTCGCTCTCCGGAAGGTCAAACGGCTGGTTGAGGCCGAGGCAGCGGTCACCGAAGGCGGTGGCGACGAATTCGCCCTCCCATTTCGTCGTGATGGGCTTGGGAAGATTGAATCTGTTATTGCCCGTAGGTGGCTGCGCATACGGGATGCCGAGGAAGAAGTCCTGCTGCCATACATCGCTATGGAATCCGCGAATGGTGCCATTGCGGATTGTGACAGTGGGTGCGGGTGGTGGACGATGAGCTTTTGCGTGGGCCAAGTCGGGCAGTAGTGGCAGGACCGTCAGGAGTAGGAGGCGCATTGTATAGAGCAGCATCCCGAAAGTATGAGTTTCCAGGCGCTCTGTATGGTAATTGTGATAGAACACGACTTCCTGGCCGTCAAACGGTAGAAGACGGGTCTTTTATACCTTGAAGGGTATGCCAGCATACGCCGTCGTATTTCGACGTCGTGGACATGATAGCCGCTACTCGCACAGTATTTGGCGTAACGGTTAAATCATATGTCCGCAAAAAGCTATGATCCACTGCTTCATGAATAAGGCCACCGCGAGGGTCGAGCATGCACTTCGCATCATGTGAGCGTAATGATATGGCTCCGGTCGCAAGGCCCATGGCTGTCAACCACGCTGTACCGCAAAGAACACGGACATGGACGCTGGCTATAACGTCGGGCTTGGGAACAAATGCCATAGCGTGAATATTCTTCTAGAAGAACAGGGTTAGTCAATGTCTGATATATCTATATTAACTGGATATAATCAAGGATATGGAGCTTACCACGCAGATACCCTGTCGTATCATCCGCGGTATAGCACAACGACGTTGAATCGAACGTTGGCTATGAATTATGTTACCGGCATCACTGTTATGGATCTTATGATCTCATGATCTCGTATTGTAGATTTATCCTAGCCATGGTACCGGCGCCACCGCCCACGAGTAGCTCGTAGGTAGGCGGTAAAGCACTGCCACTGCTCAACCTTGGGAGTTGCCAATCTATATCTGAGATGGCAATATCCCTAGCCTGAGATTGACGATGCCCATAAACCAGGAAATAAAGCCACGGAGCCCAATAAAGCTTAGTAGTTGCCGGCTCTGCTCGTATCTGCATATGCATTTACCCCAAGCTTCGTAGCTTTGATGCTCCATATATCAGGCGTTAGCGAAGCTCATATCCTGGGCAAGCTATGGAATAATGACCTGGTTGACTGTAATATCTCTGGTGTCCCGCAGGTCTTTCCTTATGCCTCCTGGGCAACCTGCTGGAATGCCTTGCCTGGAGCCTTTGACTGTTCGTGCAGGGATCCTAGGAAACATTACCCGGTCCCAGGGTTCCACAGTCATGAAGCGGCCCGCATCGGGCGATATATCGGGAGCTCAAGGTTCGACCGTGGGCCTTACCTTCATCGGAGAGATCTTTGAGCTGGCTTGAGTGTATCTTCAATTCGACTTGGCGATGTAGTAGGCATGATTAGGTGCTCTGTCGTCTACTTTGCACCACCGCTATTGCCCTCGAGGTGTTGTTATGTAAGCACAAGCGCAACGGCATACGACGACAACACCCTCAATTGTTGCAATTTCTCTTACAAGGCCAGCTACACCTCTGTCGCTCCCTCTCTCTTTCTTTTGTGGTATCATTCTTCATAAAAATTTGTTACAACCGATTGTTCTCTTAATGATGCTTGAATCTTTCGACAATGCTGCACGAACTAGCCGTTCCTCGATATGCATGTTTGATGCGTTGGTGAGAAACCCGACAGGGGACATTTGGCTGCCACCAGGATGGAGAGAAAGCTGTCAGCCTTTCAAAGTCCAACATGAATTCGACACGGCCGAAGAATACCCACGACCACGGCGCGATTCCGTCCTTCGATATTATGGCCTTGGGACATTTGTATTCCACATGAAGAAGCGGGCCGCCGGTCGGTAAATATACTCCAGCATCGATATCCATCACACGGAGATGTATTCGAAGGATGGTTTCTACGAAGACGATGGCTACGACACCGGGAGCTCGCTTGACCCCTCAAGCGGGCAGACAGCCTCGGATGACGACTGGAGCGACGGAATGCGGGGGTTAGAAAACAGCCTGTTCTCCCAGCGACGTGATATCTACACGGTTGCTTGGATCTGCGCACTATCTATAGAAATGGCAGCGGCTCGAGCCATGCTGGACGATGTCCACGAGGGCCTGGTCGCCTCCATGAACGACAGCAACACATATATCCTAGGGAGCATGGGAAAGCATAATGTCGTTATTGCATGCTTGCCGAACCACCTTTACGGAACGAATAACGCGGCAAACGTGTTAACGAATCTAGTGAGGACTTTCCCGTCTATTCGCTTAGGTATGATGGTTGGGATTGGAGGCGGTGTGCCGAGCATGGCAGATATACGTTTGGGCGACGTCGTCGTTGGAACGAGGGTGATGCAGTACGATCTCGGGAAGATTGTCCAGGACGGACAGATCCGGCGGACGGCTATACCGAAGACGCCTCACCAGCTGTTCGGCACCGCTGTGTCAGTTTTGAGAGCAGAGCATGAGCTGAAGTCCAGCCGAATTCCTGCTATCCTTCGAGAGAAAATGGGAGAATATCCTGAGTTCGGTCGGCCGCGCTTGATGGATCGCTTGTATGCCGCAACCTACGAGCACGCTTATATGGCGCCAGACTGTGGAAAATGTGACAAAACAAAACTTTTACCACGAAGGATTCGCGCATCGGACGACCCCAGTATCCACTACGGCGTCATTGCTTCAGGAAATCAGGTGATGAGGAGTGGTACCATGCGAGATAATGTCGCCAGACAACTGGACGCCATATGCTTTGAGATGGAGGCAGCCGGGTTGATGGATATCCTTCCTTGCCTCCCGATTCGAGGAATCTGCGACTATTCAGACTCTCATAAGAACAAGGAGTGGCAGAAGTACGCCGCCGCAACGGCAGCCGCGTACGCAAAAGACCTGCTGGACATAATACCAGCATTCGAGGCGCCCAGAAACGCATCGTACGCGTCCCAGGGCCAGAGACAGCCTAGCTTCATCGATGACTTGGCCCAAAGTCGTGGAGCAGCAGCCCGAGAAGCTGCCCTAAGACGTCGAATGAAACTACTCAACTCACTCAGATATGACCAAATCGATGCAAGGAAAGTAGGCATCAAATCGGCCTACGCCAAAACATGCCAATGGTTCCTCAGCCATCCGGACTATCAGGCTTGGCTCGATCCCGAACGACTACCGGAGACTCGCGGTTTCCTATGGCTCCGTGGCAAGCCAGGCGCCGGCAAGTCGACGATAATGAAGTTTATATACTTGCAGGTGAAGAAAACATCCCAAGGCAAGAATGCGGCGATAGCTTCGTTCTTCTTCAACGCCCGAGGGAAGTATCTAGAAAAGTCCATATCGGGAATGTATCGATCATTGTTAGTTCAGCTGCTGGAAGATTATCCCGATCTTCAGGCTGTATTTGACGACAAGGATCTCATTCCTCGACACCAAATGGGCTGTCCTCCGTTGAACGTTCTCAAGGAACTCTTTTATAACGCCGTGTCCGGGCTTGGACAGCGTCTGTTCACTTGTTTTGTGGATGCTCTTGACGAATGCGATGAACAGCAAGTCAGAACTATGATCCAGGATCTCGAGGAGCTGGCAGATGTATCCACCGAGAGAGGAATTCCGTTTCGGATATGCTTCTCCAGTCGCCATTACCCGTATATAGCCATCCGGTATGGCCTCCAGGTTACGCTCGAGGACCAGCAAGGCCACGCCGAAGATTTGGCGAGCTATGCCAAAAACCGTCTCGAAATCAAAGACACCGCCCTGGTCGAAGAGTTGAGGGCTCAGATTCTCGATAAAGCTGCCGGTGTCTTCCTGTGGGTCGTGCTGGTCGTCGATATATTGAATAGAGAAAATCGGCGAGGTCGAATGGCAATGCGAAAACGACTAGCAGAGCTCCCTACAGGTTTGAGTGAACTATTCAAAGATATGTTGCGAAGAGACCAGGAGAACATGGAGGACTTTCTGCTCTGCATTGTTTGGATTCTCTTTGCCAAGAGGCCGTTAAAACCCGAAGAGTACTACCACGCTCTCTGGTCTGGATTGTCGTTAGAAGGCCTGGCCGACGACGAGATTCCAAGTGTGACCGGCCCAGATGCTGCCGAAACCGTTCGCAACTGTGTCATCAGCTCCTCGAAAGGTCTTATCGAAATCACGAAATCCGAATCCCCAACAGTGCAATTCATACACGAATCCGTCCGGGATTTTCTCATCAAAGATAAGGGCCTGCATGAACTGTGGCCCGACCTCGGGTTCGACTGTGAGACCCCGAGCCATGAGAGGCTCAAGCAATGTTGCAGCAAGTATCTGGACCACCCTTCCATACGCAAGCATAGTCTGGCAATGGATGATCCAACTCTACTCCCGACGCTAGACCTCCAGTCTTGGAATTCGGCCTACTTAGCGGGTAGCACCCTCCCTCCGCTGACTGTTCTCTCAGGAGCTCTGGACGGATACCCGTTCATACAATACGCCAGCGAGAATGTTCTCTTTCATGCTAACTTAGCCGCCATCGCTATCCCTCAGAACGACTTTCTGTCTGAGTTCCAAGTCTTTGGCTGGATCAACATCGCCAACCATTTCGAAGATGAGTCAAAGAAATACACCTCCGAGAATCTCCTTGACATCCTCGCGAGGAATAACTTGGCCAATCTTATCCGAATTCATCCTGAGAAGACGCGATGTTTCGAATTCGGAGATGCAGTTTATGGCCCACCACTTTTTGCCGCGCTTGCTTCGGGGAGCCACGAGGCTGTGCTGGCATTTATGGAAAGGCACGCCCCTGCTCAATTGAACGGACTTCCCTTCGACTTGTGTAAATGGTACTCCGATAGTGAAGACAAGCAGATACACTGGGGCTCCAAATTCAAGTTCTCACGACAACGCGGAATCGCATCTCATATCATCGAGAAAGGCGACGAGGTGATATTTGCCTTCGCATTGATATCCGGAAACATCGATTGGCAGGCGAGAGGCGAAGGCGGTCAGACACCGCTGTCGAATGCTGCTCATGCGGGGTGGAAAACTGTAGTTCAGCTACTGCTGGAGCGTGGGGTTGATATCGAGTCCAGAGATAGCAGCGGTCGAACACCGCTGTTACGGGCGGCGATCGCAGGCAGAGATACGGTTGTTCAAATACTTCTCGAGAAAGGAGCCGACATCAAGTGTAAAGAAAAGAGCGGCCGGACGCCACTATCCCGAGCAGCGGGCTCAGGGAGAGCAGCAGTAGTCCGACTCCTACTTGCAACCGCGGGCATCGAAGCAGACGCGAAAGACAGGGACGGCCGAACACCACTATCATATGCAGCGGAATCCGGTGACAGAGATGTGGTTCAACTGCTGCTCGAAAATGGCGTCGACATCAATTCAAAAGACAGCTTCGGTCGGACCCCATTGTCACATGCGGCAAGTTCACGACGGGGAGCGGTGGTGCGTCTGCTTCTTGAGAAGGGTGCCGATTTCGAATCGAGGGATAAGAACGGCCAGACGCCCCTTTCGCATGCAGCCGTTGCCGGCGCTGAGGAGGTAATCCAATTACTGCTCGAAAAAGGCGTCAACATCGAATCGAGAGATAAGAACGGACAGACACCACTGTCTCATGCAGCATGTTCATGGTGGGAGCCAACGATCCGTCTATTTCTGGCCAAGGGTGCGGACAAAGAATCAAGAGATAACAGTGGCCAGACACCTCTTTGTCATGCCGCAAAGTCAGGACGAGATGCCGCTGTGCAGCTGCTGCTCAGGATGGGCGCAGATATCGAGTCGAAAGATAACAACGGCCAGACGCCTCTATCACACGCAGCCAACCTAGGAATGGAACAAGTAGTTCGTCTACTATTGAAGGGAGGTGCTAGCGCCGAATCGAAAGATAAATACGGCCAGACGCCGTTCGCTTACGCCACCAGGTCAGGATCGGAATTCGCGGAACAGATACTTTGGTTGCTGAAACATCACCCTGGGCCAACATCACCAAAGGTCGGGAAGTAATTGCCATGATGGCCCTAGTCCTAACCATGCATAGACTTTTATATATCAAGCCCAAATGCTCATCTTCAGAATCACAACTATACTAGTGATGCCAGCTTTCAATCCTAGCACAAACGTTGTCAAGGAATCTTAAATCTTGAGCAACTGATCAATCAAACCTCAAGGTATCTTCAATTTACTCCTAGTTAATATCAATTACTATTTTCTCTTCCTTCATAACCACCTCCTTTGCTTTTCTAAAAATCAGATGTCGAAACTTTGGTCTATTCCTAACGGTTCCGGGCTTTGCAATTCAAAATAAAGCTTCACTGGTTTCCTTCTTCATGTCTGTGGTTTGGCACGTCCATATTTGTCCTTTTTCTTTCTATATATACATATATACAGTAGCACATCCTACCCCTATTGGATGAATAAGGAATCTCTCTCTAGATTTTCTGAGGCTCCTCACTTGCTTCAATGTAGGAATGCTTTGGAACAACTTCCCCGAATTGCCAGGATGATAAAATAGCTTTAAGGAAGTGTTATCATAGTATCTTGTAGGCTGTATAGCCGTTGTACATGTCGGGAGCTTTGCTCCGAGTTTTATAAGAGTACCTAGGTATATGTGTTTCTATCGTCTAGGAGATACTGGAAATGTTTCTCTACAACCTAGATCCGCCATCTTCACATTTAGAGCAGACTCATCCTTCTCAAATATTATTCTTGATATCATACTCAGCTTCAGTTAAATCTGCGACTCCAGAACAACAACTGCCCTAGTAGACCAGACCCTTTGACAGAATCCAGATCCTTTTGCGTGAAGGACACACAACCATAACACCCTCTTTTTCAATAGCTTGATTCTCATTTTCATTCCCATCTTCCGGCTTGGCAGAACCTTTCTTTCAATATTCTTCGGCTGCTCTGTAGCCCCCTAACTTTCGTGGACTGTCGCACGATTGCGCTTGTGACCGATTGTCAGGTAAGTCCTCCTCCAGTATACAGTAGCTGCTTAGTCTCAGAGTCCTAAAATCGAACGCAATATCACGAGGTTGAAGAAACCTTTATCGGAGTCGATTTCGCAAATCGTCGACAAAATGCTACATCCATTTAACTTCGACGCACACGGTTTCTTTCACCCGCTCGGTAATACACCAGCGTTCAATCTAGCTAGCAATTTGCCTCGGGATATCGATGTGAATTCCCTCCTTCTAAGCTGCGGAGATGCCCGCAATATTCTCTTCACATTGTTCACAGAGTCACAATCAAGCACATTAGGTAGGAAGTTATCCTGACGAGCTCCTCATCGATTCAGGATCCTTACCTAATCGTTCTTGGCTTTACAGATTTCACGAATTCGAATCGAAGATATATGTTCACATGTTGCGACAGTGAGAGTGGTATCATTGGTATCTATTTCTTCTTTGTATTCTACCGGCAGATCCCCCAGTAGACTCACGAGCCGCTAACAAATCCTTACGCCTTCCATAACAGCACGCAACATACTCCTGTTCACCATGATTTCTAAAAAGGAAGATCAGGATACCATCTGGTCGATCTACTATGACATGTTTTACTCGGTGAATTGCTCCTTGGCGCTGAAAAAGCATGTGGAAGAGTTATTGGACTGGAGTAAAGATTCTGAGTCCTGGATGAAGTCGGAAGTTGGAAGCTTTCTCCAGATTGGCTCCATCAGGACCTTCGAGGCAGTCAGAGAAGTGTGGAAAGCCTGGGCCCAGCTGTTAGTCAACAGACTTCGGCGGACAATTTTATCACAACACTTCCGCAAAAGCCTCCAGGTGACGAGAGAAGACTGGCACGGAAAGCCACATACATTGGGTGCGGTGCGATCGGGAGGACCGCTTTCGCCCAAGATTATGGCGGCCTGCTCCAAATGCTTCGATCACTATTGGAAGACTGGCGTCACAGAGAATATCTCGACCGAAGACTTCACTGCCAACCCAACTTTCTCCATTTCGAAATTCGGATGGACTTTCATTGTCTATTATGGTATGTACCCAGCTGTATCTTCTCGTAGCGCCGGATATCCTCACCAGCTGCACGGCACTATCGAAATGATAGATAATCGGTTTGTGGTTTGAATAGGAACTAATCCATTGGCCGGGTTCCATCTCGCTACTGCATTTGCTCCTTTCGAAGCAGGCGCAAAGACCCCGCCGGACTTGACGGAGTCTTTCACCCCTTTGGTCGAAGCAGCGAAGCAAGAGTTCAACTTGTGGTGTCAAGCCTTCCGGGTCATCCAGCAGAACGAAAAGTGCAGGGTATGCTTTTTCGTGGACGACCCATTGGACCTTTGCGGCAATCTTCTCGAAAGGCTTCTGCGACTCAAGAGGCCACTAGAACCCGAATCAGTCCCAATAGATCCGATCACCTTAACGAGGCTCTGCGAGGCAGATTTCACGTTGAAAGGATACTACTTCAGCATCGCCTGCCGGTACAACGTCATCGATGTGTCCGACTTGATCGACCACTTGGGAGTCTACAACGTCTTGCTCTCAATCGCCCCTTTGGTTCACAGAGATTTTACAAGTTGTGTTTATATAGAGACGCTTCAAGTCGATCAGTTTAATCCTAGAAGGGGAGAAAAGGCTCTATACGAACTCTTCGGCGTAGATCCCACGTTTATATTCCTCGTCTTGGGAATTGCTCCCGCCGACTATGTGAGCGGTTTGACAGGGCAATCTCATACCAGTGAGGACCTGTTGTCGAAAGTCACATCAAAAGATCCAGTCCATGGGCGTCTTACGTGGAAGAAATTGGTCGCTTTCAATCCCCAAGGAGCCGATGACTTCGATTTGTCGAAACCATCTGAAACCAAATTTACGTACGATATCTCAACGATGGCGGCAGTCCTGCTCAAGGTATACAACAAGATGTTTGAGACAGAAGACATAAGCTTCCTGCTTGAAGGAAGCAAGGCAACTAGAAACAATGAAATTACTCAACATAACACGCGGGCGACATTTTCCCTTTTTTTGAATCGGCTCAGGAATATAACCTCACCTGCTGTGGATTGGCACCCCTTCATGACAACTTTCATGGGTCTCCTAGCTCTGGATGAGGGCCCGGGTATCAGATTTTGGTACCGACAAGAGCAATATATCATGAACCATATCTTCGGTGCCCAATGGTTTGATCCTGTCCCCCAGGAACCGCTGGCCGCTGTGCAGTCATTCATCGAGCTCTCTGGCAACACAGGTGACTTGGAAGAATACTGTCCCGACCTCAAAACTTTCGACAACGATATCGACTTCGAGCCACCCATAGTCTGTCTCTCTGTTGCCGTTCCGCTTGAACGTTTCTACGATCTGCTCTATGGTGACGTTGAAGGTTGTGAGGCGCCGCCACTTCGTATCACCCTCCACGCTACTGCCGCGCACATGATGGAATATTTCGGGTCGGTTCGTCAACACTTTGGGAAGTTACTTCCCCACAAGGGTACCAGACAGGAAGGAATTTTAGACATCCAAGAAGGCCCTCTAATATTCGTAGAAGATCTAGACAGATGGTGGGGGAAGGGTGATGTTATATTCAGCTGTCTGGTTCCGACCTGGTGGCTGCTTTATACATCCTGCGAGATCTATCTAGAGATCGTCACCATGCCCGCGACTATGAAATACATGGATGAGTACGGCTTCAATATGAGGATATTCGAGACTAATATTTACGACGAGGAGAGAGTGCGTGTGACGACTGAATTTCCCCATCGAGAATTCACCGGGGGAACCATTCCGTGGATGGATATCCGACCCATTGACTGGAAACTATTTCGCATCGACGATGATTCAATGGAATCAGACAAAGAGAACATTCCTAACAACGGGCAGAATCCCGCCGTCAAAGACACCCAGGCATACAACACCTTTGAATTGATCATTGAGCCGGACCCAGATTTCGACGTCGAAAGAATATCTTATCGCTGGTCGGTCGCTCACGAGGCAGAATTAGCAGCACTCCTGAAAGGCAAGGCAGATGTCAAGACGGCGAGGTACAGCCAATCGACGTTCGTCATAAAGTTGGGTCCGAGGTCGCATATAATCACGTTCCCATATACAATCGGGACTGACTCGAATCTTGCTATCGCCAGGACTTCGGGCTATATCGAGGTAATGCAACTTCTAAACTAGCGCCTAGCTCAACCTCCATGGAGACCATAGTTAACAACTGATTCTAGCTTAACGCCTCCATAGCTAATCTCCACAGGGCAGACGATATCCCGCGCTACATTCGCTTTCCCGTTGCACTTTCGCAATACTACAAGCCAAGCGTCGCCTGCTGGAGTTTACATCGAATCAACCCAGACGCATCACCTCAAGTTGTCACTGACGGCAAGGACACAGAGACGTACGGATGGATCAACACCAGCTTCGACCTTATGTTTTCCTATCAAGAACGGATTGATCGCGATGCCAAACTCCAGATGATAGACTGGTACCTCGGCGACACGCTAGTCGAAATGAAGCAGTCGATATACACCATGGCAATGCAGCACGCTCAGGCGCTAGGCAAACGTGCCTCATTCTTCATGCTCTACAATCAGGAAACGGTAGGCAAGGGCTACATGCTGATATTTATCAAGGCCCTTCGTCTCGATCTTTCCGGAAATACCATGTTTGCAGACTGTGGCCTTGTTCCATTGATCAGAGGAGAGATGCTGCAGCTTGTCCCGCACGTCGGTGCCGTCATTCGGGCGAGGAGGCTGACAGACATCCATACTTCTGATCGACAGTCAAGACTTTGGCTGCAATCAAGCGTGAGCATGGTTGAACGATGCCGAACCTGGCAGCATAAAGGAAATCAATGTGAGTACTACAAACTTGGAAATATGCCACTTTTCGCACCCAACCTGTGGATAGGAGCTCCATCTATCTGCAGTTGCGGAAAGGGTATATTTCCGCCGTCGTTTCAGGAGGATCCGCTCATCGGACCTTTTCTGCCTCACGCCACTCGCATCGTGTTGGGGCCGCTTTTCTCGTCACCATGCACACAGCCAGCGGAAAACTTTGAGGAGTTCGAGAAGTCCGTCAAGGACTGGATCAAGGCTTCTGAGGCTCCCATGATTGCAGTCGAGAAGCCAGGAAAGTGTAGCGTCTGCAAGAAGCCAGGGTCAAAAGAGGAAGGTCTGATCAGTTGCCCCAGATGTCATGTCGTCCATTACTGCAGCAAGAAGTGCCAGAAGAAAGACTGGAATAATCACAAATTGCATTGCATCCCAGCATAATGCTGTGAGTATGTTTCAGTTTGTATCAGTCATTTCATATTCAGAATCAGTTTTGATGATCGGTGCTAGGGAAGGGCTCCGATGTGTCACTTTATTAACATTTCTGGAGACATTCAATGACTATTTGACTGGCTATGACATCTGCAAGCCTGTTGTATAATATCGTCGAAAGGTGGAGGGAGTGGCAAATTAATGGGCAAGGTCTAAGATAATCCATTTGGCAGCAAATACACTCTCATCACGGGTGTTCAGGATAGAGCTATCAATTGAGCACACTTGTCTCCTAAGCTCCCTTTCTTACAACACAAGTGAGGGTTATTGCTATTGGTGATAACGTTAACCTTTAGAGAAGTCACCCCGGACTGATATAAATATTTCAGCGACTAGTTACATATTGCCCGGTTTGGCCAGTTCTTTCGCCACACCATTAGATTCGACTGCCCATGACAGTTCGGTGATCAGTTCACTATAACACAGGTGAGCTATTGGTTATATTGTGTTTATCGGGGACCAGAGGCTGTGAAGAAAGTATATGCAGGCCAATCCCTGCAATAGTGAAGGCAGTCCACCACGAATCGTATATAGAATTTGACGCATGACGCCAAGTGCATAAGACGACCAATACAAATGTAGAAACGTAAGTTGGGAAGCGCCCTTAGCTAACACATCTTCCGTTATTGCATACTTGTCCGTTATTGCACTGTAAATTCACATATCAACATTAGCAACCATCCTACTCAAGCCACAAGGGCTCATCTAACATTCATGCATAACTGTCAACACGCTAGGGGTACTTACCCGAAATCCACAACCTCCACAGTTGTACCAATCAAGCTGAGTCCTGTAGCAGTAGTTACCGCATCGGGCCCGGTTGGAGTCCACACAGGTGTACAGCGTTTCCATGGCTGTGATTGTTTGCGTTGTGGTGTCGGTTACCGATGTCTGCTCGTTGACCAGGACGGTCACGGTGGAAGTGCTGAGCTGTGTTTCAGTCGAGGTGGTGCTGTCTACAACGACGGTTGTGATGGAGGTGATAACTGTGACGCTGACCGTTGACTGGCGGACGTTGGTAATGGTTTGCCGGGGTAGTGTCTTGGTTGTGGTGGCGGTCAACGGCATTGCAGTCACCGTCTTGGTCACCGTTGCAGTCAAGAGGCAAGCTATTTTGCAAGGCGCACTCATGTTAGTGATCAATGGTGATAATATGGTACATATGTCTCCAAAGATATGCGGGAGCAGCTCTTACAGCATATAGCCGGGATGCTCGTGCAGGGAGCAGCGCGTCTGCGGAGAGCAAATCCATAGTTGTAGAATAAATTCGTCTTGGTGCTTGTTACGGTGCTAATGATATTGTATATATATTAGCTCAGTCCCATTTCGAATGGTATAGGAGAATTTATGGGTAACGTACTCGGTGAAGGAGAGCGTTTCAGTCGCGGTTGTCGTGACGGCAGCCTCTTCGAGTATGACGGTGGTGTGGTATTCTGTAACAGTGGAATACACCGATACCACCGACGTCTGATCAACTGTTGCAGTACCAACCTTCAGGTTTTGGATGGTAGCAGCTGGAGGATTGATCAATAGAGTCTTTGTTGCTTTAGCTGGCACAACTGTCTTCCAAATAGTGCATGTCGCCGTCCTGATTTTTTTAGATGCTGTAAGTCAAGGTATGAACCGTTAACCTTTTAACCCTCTAATGAATGAAAATTCATTTTCTAGCGAGTTCAAATGTAGTTTGGTCACTGACAGATTATAGAGCGGCAGGCTGCAGAAGAGGCCTTCGGGAAGGCAGAGCAGCTCTTGGTGGTCGCGCACCATGCAAGGGAAGTCGCCGCCCAGGTCAGCATAAGGAAAGTGTAAATATGAGTGAACAGCATTGTGAATGCAAGAAATCAGTAATGAACGACTTAAAGAGCGTCTATGCTAAAAGAGCGTATGCGACTGAAAAATCACGACAACCAAAAGAATGACGGTGATACGACAGCTGCAAAGATCGGCGGTGGGGTTAGAAGATTGTTTCCCCAACGAGCTATCCGCAGGTTCTTATACATGTGCATTGTCCTTCTCTTGTTTTCGAATGCCTTCAAAAGGGGTCCCGGATGTCGGCCGGCGTCTAGAGCTAGACTAGTGCTCGAGGTGGTCCGTGGGGCAAACTGTCTATGCAGGTCCATCCCGTGGTACTACATGTGGCTTGCTCCCACGCTTCTGATCCTTGTCGATTCTCGAATTCGAGACAAAGAGTCATGCAGAACTTCCCATTGAGCTCTGCAGTCGCCGCCACATTTTCTAGAAAGATATCTTGGAGACTCTATCGAGATTGTGAGTTCACGCAGGGGCATTTCGCAAACATTGACGATTGGCTGGTGCTCCGAAGCGCGATACCCTGCACTCCTTGGCGAGTCTATGGTGGCATTTTCACGCGAGCGGTGTTGTGAACTTCATGTCGTTCAGCCGCAACTAAATTTGACATTGGCGGCAGCGCCGACATGCCAATTTCCGACAATGTCATCTTAGGTTAGTATTTGGATGTGGCGTCGGATCGCGGGAGACCAACTTCAATCCTGGTGATTGGTGGCGTCGTGAGCTTGAGTTACGTAAGTGATACGGCATTGTCGCGGCAAATTTGTGGAGAATTAGGAAAGTAAGGAGGTAAATGGGAGAAGTTTCATGGTGGTTCTGCAACATGCACATGCACGTAGACGGCACAATCCGCATATATTAAGTTCGCTTCGAGGCTATATATAAGCAGATATGGCCATACTCGCAGTCCGTGCAGTGCGTAAGATCATTCGACCTGCCTTTCTCAATGTAGCTACGTAGGACATGCGGCCGTATGGCGATGTATAGTTACTATCGTCCACCAAACTATCGATCACCAAAAACTAAAAAGTTCAGAATGATGCTAACAATTCATATAGCGATACTCTGTAGAGGTGTTTATACGATTATCGTCACTATAGCGTTAAATTCATGATAAGAAATCCATCATTTCAAAATCTCTATAAACCAAGACGGTAGATCTCTCGAATTAGGAATAGATGTAAGGGTCACAGACACTTCTTAAAAACAGAAAACACTATACGAGAGTTATCTCTACACTCCGAATACTCTTGCTGAACGACGATGCAAGAATACGCATGTACGGCATATCAATTATTAGGATACATATAGATCTTCAAAGCGGCGAGACAACTTGTAGCTAGATCGCGATGCATCGTATACAGTTCAATTCCACTAAACCGGACAGTCGACAGTCTAAGGTAGCCGAGGTCCAGAGGATGTATCCCCACTAGATAGCGCGAAAACTTGCATCATTCAATTGCATCTACAGTTCCATCTACGAGAAGCCGACCCGAAAAAGTAGCTACTTACCAGATCGCTCGCGTGGTGTCCAAGGCTCGAGGACTCGCGTCGAGACGGAAACAGGGGCCCGGGGTCTAGAGTGCTTAGCGATGCCCTTGCAAGCTCGGCATTCTAGTTGAAGAAACTAAATGCATTTTTCAAGATAGTCGGCGGGGCTCATAGCGGCTTGCTAATATATCTACACTGAGCAGACGGCGGTGAGTGTATACATTACGTATGCGTTAAACGTGGGAGATTGGGATGAGGATATCGATCCGCCGTATCGGGTAATCGTGAATGTGTTGTCAACCTACCTTCGAGGTGCGGGACTGCACTTACAGCGGATAGAGAGCTATATATATATTCAGCGAACGAGCGGAAAACAGGAGAATTTTCTGGCAGGTTCAGTTTAATTATACTTCGGCTTTGCCGTCTTATTACCAAGCTTCTTCAGCTTCTAGAATTCTAGGTATCCGTCGCGTGGAAAGCCGTCGAAATTTCGCAGAAACAAAACATTTGAACAGCATCCCATATTACTATCGCATCGACAAACACGGCATTCATCGATCTGCAGCTTCCCGTTATCCCACAATATGACTTGGATTGCAATATTACGATATTAGGCGTGTCTGCAACTTTTCGAAACAAGCTGCCCCGATGCACACGTATACTTGCCCAACGCGCCGTCTTTCTGAAACGCCGTCGACGGAGTTCCCTCAGCCCTTACCCAAAGCGGCAATTTGTCTATCTTTTACAAATTACCCGCGAAAATCGAGACGTATGCAGCATCCTATAGCGGCGTGTTCAGCACTCATCGAATCCCCGAGCTCAGACTTGCTTACTGGAAGCGACGGATTTTTAACGATTTAATATAACGCGTTGGATGGCAAGCGGGGCTATGAAGAAATGTCTCAATGGGTGTAATGGCAGATGCTTATCGGCTGGGAAGATCTCTGGAAACTCGATTGACGGCGTTTATGCGTACGGCGATTTATTAGCTTATACCCATCTGGAAGGACGTATTGACTGATCGTGAGGGTGAAGAATATAAGTCGTGGGACCCGCCCTGGGTGTCGTATGTTCTCTCATCATCATCACGATCATATAATACCCAGCTACTTACCATAGTCACTCTTTTATACAAACTTGCGACATTGCAATATACCCCTCCTTTCTATATTTCAGTTCAAGTTACTTTCTTCCTCATAGCATTCGAGATGCATTTCACTTCGTACGTCGCACTGGCAGCCGCCGCCCTCGTCTCCGTCTCGGAGGCGCTACCAGCCTACCAAGCGCCCGCAGGCTTCACGTTGAAATACTCGGGCCTCAAATCCCTCCCGGCCGTCGGCAAGGAGATCAAGCTACCCAACAATGCCGCCCCGAACAATGCCGCTGCGTGCGCAAGCGCATGTGGTGGGATCCCCGCATGCCAATTCTTCGCGATTTATACACCACTCAACAGCAACAACCGGCAGTGCGTCTTCTACGAGCAACCGGATCCGTATGGCGGCAACCGCGCGACGCACTTCACGAGCATGGTTAAGGAAGCGTGTGGTTTCGCGAAGAACCAGAAGCCCGCTGCCAAGGTCCGCGACCTAGCGGCGGAGGCGCAGCTGGAGAGGGTCCCAGAGTTCCAGCCGGTGATTTACAAGCCGGATACCAATGAAAAGCAAGCTGCTCCGGCGCGTAACGGGACAGATGGTGCGACGATGGTCGAACGACGGTTCACGTATCCTGTTGTCTATCAGCCGAACATGGACGTGCCGGTGCCGGCCAAGCGGTGCGGTTTGATGTGTGAGGTGTACTTGAAAGTGCGGTGTTTGTGGAAGTGATGCGGGCCAGGCTTTGATTAGCGCTGGTGTCTTCAATTCTATTCTGTTTGCTTTCCGGTGTATTTTTTAGTTTGTGCTTGCTGGAGGGTCAAGCCGGATTTGTGTTGTCGATGTTGCATTTTTGTCGCTGAGGCTGTGCCGAATTCTTTGTACTGGTACTTGTACCTGGAAGTTATTCCGTTCCATTCTCTTATACTTCTTTATTCCAATTGATATCGATTATCATATCACCCCGAGCAGCAGACGTTCCAAACATGCAGTATATATACCAGGCACAGACGTGCAAATAAGCAGAAGCACAGCAGCCTGCCGTGCCGGCGTTTCAAAAAATCTCCTGAGGCATTCCGTGGTTCGGAATACATTCTCTCGTCTCACCAGCCAAATGGCCAATCAACAGACACAAACGGCAGGTGGCAAGTACGAATACTTTAGCACTTTCGTGCCGACAAACAAAAAGGGACGTCGCGTCATAAACATGTTACATTGGAAAGAAAAACATGACATCGGCAGGACTGCTATTCATAGCCCCTGGCCAGCTAAGCACTTGCTAAGCTAGCTGCCCAGCCGGTTTCGACGACACAGCCTGTGTGTGATTGAACGGTTCCTTCGGCCAGCCGGCCAGGCCAATTCGGCCCAGGAGGACGAAGTATTCAGCCCGGCCTCTCGATCGGTGCTAGTCGGCTGGACTGCTGAGCTGTCTGCGCGTCTGACTGGCTGGCCTGCAACCCTCCCTTCGCGCTGCTGCGACGTGATATGCTTTTGGCTCCCGGGCTGAATGTGCGAAGTGGATGGGGCTCTCCTGGTTTGATGGAATATTCCCGGAATGTATAAGTAATAATTCTCAGCTTCCCTCAGCCTCCCTTTTAACTCGCCATCGTCCGGTTGTTGGTGCTTCCTCTCGCTCTCATCATCAATCTCGTTTAGTTAATTTAAAAATTTCCTCCCTCTCTCGTTTAATTCGGTCGCTCCCTTCGGCTGTCGGCGTATTTCTGACAGCTAAGTTGAGAGTAGCTGCTCGCACTCGTTCGATATAATAAATAATCTTATCCTGTGGCAAGATGCGCTGGTTGACGTCGTTGGCGGTCTGGGCGGTGGCAGCTGGCCTTGCGCGGGCAGCCGTGCCGGAAGCGCTGTCGGAGGCCTTTGTTGACGGCGAGACGCTGACGGCCAAATTTGGTGGTACGACCGTCCGAGATGGCAGCACAATCTCCGCTGAATGTAAGTGCCCGATTGAATCTATATCCGTGATGATGAAGTTTGTATACTGATGTATCCGTTTTCCAGCGGTGTCGTCGTCGCCGTTGCTCGCACTCAACTCGCCGAAGAGCCGGATTCCGGCCAACACACTCTACACCGTCATCCTCGTCGACATCACAAACTCGCGCGATCCCTCGACCGAGTCCACGCTCCACTACGCCGCCTCGAATCTCCGCGTCACTTCGTCCAGCGGCAGCGATCTCGTCTCCGGAACCGTCGACTTCCCCTATGCTCCGCCGGCATCGAGCTTCAACAATGCAAACTATGTCTTCCTCGTCTACAGCCAGTCCAACAAGATTGAGGGCCTCCAGGGCCTCCCGAACGGCAGCACGACGTTCAGCATCAATACTTTCCGTCAAAGCAACCAATTGCAGCTCGCCGACACCGGGCTAGGCTACACAGTATCGGAGCGTGCTTCCTACAAAATTATAACCCAACGGTTCACCTTCCCGAATACTACTACCACGTCGGCTAGCAGCGTGCCGCCGACGACGAGCAACTCCCCGTCGCCGACGCAGCCGCCACCGGAGCCCATCACGTCCTACTTCACGCTGCCGAACGGTGGAATGACGCGGACGGTGATATACACGCAGCCAAACGAGCCGGGATCTACCGTTGCTGCACCACCGCCATCGTCGTCGACACCCGCGAACCCGTCTGTGATAACCGGTAACGGGAACGCCGCGCCGCAGAACGCTCCGTCGCGCAGCGTAGCAGCGCTGGTGGGGCTCGGCATCGTGTTCTTTGCATTCGTATGAGTGGACTCACAGATCCGTCTTTCCCATTTTCTAATTAATTGTTTCTTTGGTTGTCTGTCTGGAATTATCTGGTGTGCCTTTCAGCGCTCGTATTTTATTGGTATCGATTACTGTTGCTCTACCCCTAATGTATTGTATCTTTTCTAGCATCATGACTGACGCATCTGACTCTCCTTGATATCCCTACTTTGCGCGGTTGCCCTTATCTGTCGAATATATTTTAATATTCAGGTTCCCGCTCGTATCCTAATACATCAATAATACCTATACGAACTGCACGTGTGATTTCGCACCGTCGACTACCTCGCGATTGCCATATGAATATCCGCAGAGTTTGTACGACAGCTAGATGCCAGTCGACATGTGAACCTCCAATGGTGGCAGTAGCTCCGAAGCGCTGCAAGCGACTTATCATATATGCATATATATAGACTCGAACTCTGAACGACGTGACCAGATATCGATCAGTCCGCGAGGATAGATAAGTAAGTGGTTACTTACTTATATTATCTGTTCGCGAAGTGCGAAATTTTCACGTCTTCATTGCGAGCGGCTGATAGTGTATCGAGGCTCAAGGTGGGGTGCTTATCTTCTTCAGCTGCGCATTTGCAGATTTCCGGATGGGGGTGCATGCATGCAGCTGCAATGCATGCCATAATGGCAACTGGACGCGAACGTGTCCCGTAGATGCACCGATCGATGGTCGATAACGTTATGACTTGCATCAAGTCTTATATATGAGAGCACACACAGAAACGCGGAAATTGTGTATATATAATAGACGTCTAGACATGTGCGAGTTTTCGAAGAGAGTGATAGACTGTTAGATGCAAACATTTTGAGATTTTCGTGGCTTAGCTTTGTCAATAGGAGACTGATCAAATCGATGGTTTGAGCAGGCTAAGTATCTGGTACCTGCCAGCATTCCGAGACACAAATGGTTCCATTGGGACTATAGTGTCCCCACGTCATATCATGATCATGGTCATTCGGACAGACTAACTTGAGATGAGATATTAATAGAATCATTGGCCATACCCCCCGTCTACCTGGGTACTAACCTCATAAACTACAACAGCATGATAGAATCGGCACATTAGTAAACATGCAAGCACGGAGACAAACCTGCGATCTCGTCGCATATCCTAATAGCTTGACAGGTTGATATTGATTTGGGACGTGGACCGTATTCATTAGATATAATGCGAGCGCCGTTGCGGGTTACCCGCATCGCTAGTTATGCATGGCGGTGCCGTTTCTGATCGTATCCTTTGGATGACACGCTGCAGCCTGTGTAGACGAGTTGTCTTGTTGCTCTTGCTTAAATCATGACCAGCACTGCGGCGAATCGAAGCCCAGAAATACACAAACCGCAACAGCAACACGATCGATCTGGTCCAAGCCACCTAGAGACACGAGACCTATTCATGCTTTGATTTATCAGAGCCCTAGACTCCATTGGCACCTGGTTTTGCTGGTGCACCGGCATCCTCGTATACCGTGCCCTCGCCCTTCCAGCCAATCAGATTATCGTGCGCGTCCGCACATAGGGTTCGATAATCGATCGGACGTCCAGGGTGCTTCAAAAATCCGCGGAGCTCTGCAACGTAACGTCGTCGCGATATTATCAATTGACACGGCGAACTCTGCATCCCCAATTGCCGTCAAGAGTCAGACAGGTTCTTCAGTCGGGTTTCTGCTACCTGTCGAACGTCCACTAACGAGTTCTCTGGCCTGCTCGATCTTGTTGGCGGCAACAGGCGATGTAACCATCTTATATTTCACAAGACTACCTCGCCCACCGTCCTGGTACGAATGTTCCGGGGTATTATTGGCTACCTTCTCATCGATTTCTTTGCAGGTATATTAAAATATTGTTTCATGGCAAAATCTCGAGCTGTTGTGTAGCATACATGTATTGCTCTCTCTCACGAGAACAGCCTCAGCTTCGATGGATTCCAGAATTCCCGATAGCTCACACGATTGGCCGGAATAGCCCATCTCCGTCTATGGCGAGCTGTTGAACGTTGAACTTTGTGTCGATGCATGCTGTCGTACATACACTCGCGAGTATCCTTTTTTTTTTCGCCTTCATGAATGCAGTGCGTTTTTTCTTTCGCTTTTATATATTTAGTATGCACATGCACCTGGTACAAACGCGAGCTTGTGCACGAGGGCTTGTGTTACCATGGATAGTGATTTCCATGCATGCAGAGTGAACGTGATGGACAGAAACCAGCTTTTCTGCCTGCATATGATGCATGCGCGCACTGCATGAATATCATTTTAAACCGTCAGATTCCGGGTGCTTTTGAATTCGCATTGATATCTGCGTCCATTTTCGTTGGGATATCAGCACGTCACATCAGCATCAACTGCTCTGGCTTTCTTGCTTGCTCAGTACTTTGTATACTGGTTGTGCATGCGCATGGATGTTACCTTTGCGTAACACTCGATTCTTTCCATACGCATGATCAATTGAGCTCTCGCGATCTTGTTCGACGGATGAATCCACATGACCATATGAGCTACTGTGCTATCAAGCTCTTGTCCATATACATCTCGCCTTAGGCATTCCGACGAGAGTTTCAGTAAGGTTATCGATTGTCCAGCTACCGCGCTGTTGCAACTTGGCTATATCGTTCCCTGACGGATAGATCCCAGCAGACAGGATCGCTGTGCTATTTTTATACAACCGACAAGCAAGCATATAGCAATCTCGGCGTCGTGCAGGCAGCTACTCGACTACCAGTCAACGTCAATTCGCTATCGGTGTTTGGAGAGCCGGGGGTGCTCTTTGTGCCACCAACCTGACTCGTTTGCAACAAAGCCAACAGCTACATCACTTGCAGGCATGGAACTCCTCGAAATCCCTTCTCCATGTATTGCCCATCGATATCCATGCTCAGATCGATACATACACACGTTTGGATATATAGACAATGGAAGACGGACATGGGGGTTCCGGCAGGCCGGCCTCGGCCAGATCACAATCTGTCACAGCCGCCAGATCGATTCTATCAGCTACAATTGACAGACGGACAGAGTTATATATATATATATATATATATAGAGCACATATATACCCTTTGTACCTATCAAAAGACACAATATAGAGCTTTTATATATCGCCTGCATTGCGATATAGCGATATCTCCACCTAGGTACCCATTCATCGAGCCCGGGCTTTTCCCACCGGCCATCCTCTGTTCTCCAGGACATTGCTATATTATAAAGCCTATCACATCGATCAAGCTATTGACTACCAGGATGAACTTCCTACTCACGGTGCTCACGCTCCTCACCATCTTACTCTCCCCCACAGCGGCATTCGGCCCCTACGAAGCCCGCAACTTTGAATACTACGTCTCCCAATCCGCCAGACGCGTATCCTACTCCAGCTTCGAGTTCTACGACGGCACCACCAAGATCTGCACGATCTGTAAATACGCCACGCGCTCCTACGACTCGAGATACGGCAGCGCGAGTCCCCTGCCCACGGACTTTGTCGAATGTGACGACATGAGGGTCAAGTGGAGGTACGAGGCTGCCGGGCAGATTATCTACGTTGATTTCGCCTACTATAAGCCCGCTAGCGACTAGTGAGTTTCCCATCATCAATCTTGTCTCGTATTGTAAAATTCGACTCAATC
Source organism: Orbilia brochopaga (assembly GCA_036872635.1). Lineage (NCBI taxonomy): Eukaryota > Fungi > Ascomycota > Orbiliomycetes > Orbiliales > Orbiliaceae > Orbilia > Orbilia brochopaga. The sequence goes on along the minus strand of JAVHNQ010000007.1, from coordinate 1,440,628 downwards.
TTGTGGTATTTTGGGCTCGATGCTGATGGGTGTATGGTGTATATAGCAAGCATGAGCCGGATTACGTCCACGTTCAGGCAAACGGTACTATGATACCGACGGGCTGCGCACCATCCGGATACTATGGCTACAAGTGCACCCCGCGCGAGACAAGGTATCTGACGGACTTTGCCGTAACGATATAGGATGGCCGCCGGTGGATTCATAGATGCGCTATAACTACTTATGTCATATGACTGATGAGTGACGGCGACGGCGGCATGGTGGAAATTAGAGGCTGTTACGGAACGTATTACGAGTACAATGTATTAAGTGAAGATCTTAAGAATTGATCGGCCCCAGCATGTATGTTGGAATATGACATTCGGCTAATTGGCTTATTGCAATAATCTTAATATTAAATGCATGCGTGCGCAGATGATTGCTTGAATTCTGATCGATCGTTAGATTGCTCTGTACGTCTCATGGGTATATTGCGTCTGTAAAAAGAAAGATATGAAAGAAAGATTGGAAAAAAAATGTCTGTCTGCGTCGTGCAGAGGTACTGCAGTGATACTTCTTATTCTTACAAAAGCGGCACTTCGGCATGATAATATAAGGAGACATAATTGGAAGTAGACCGTGCAGCGAGGATATCAATGATAATAAAAGATGTGTCAAACACAAGAACTCCGGTCAAATGCGCCGCCTATGATATGTATTGATGAAAAACAGATGCCCGATAACTCCAGGTATATGTGATCGTTCGCAAAGATGAGATCGCGTTGAGGGAAGTAGAGAAGATTTCGCTAGGTTGATTTGGCGTCCATCGAGGACGCGCGTCGTTGTTTTAGGTGTTCGAAGTGACATCGCCATCGTGGAGGTTTTGCACTGTTAACGGAAGAAGTACAGAAGACAAAGAGGGTCCCAGGTTCCCGCTCCCAGGGGATCCCATGAATGGCCAGTGAGAATTGGGTTGTGCATTTGCGTTTCAGGACGTGTCGGTTCACTTGATGATGAGCGTAGGTTGCATGTCGTTTCCGCCCGAATGTCATGGCTCATGCTGACGTTGTAATGTCGTGCAATGTCACGGCACAAAGTGTTGTGTGTTGCTGCGCTGCCTGGCGCGTTCCCGACCGCTGGAAATTAAGACGCGAGATCGAGAGAGACAAAGTTCGGCGAGAGAGCTTGCATGCGTGTATATGCTGAGGTAGGAGAGCCTGGCCTTCATACCCGAGGACAACGGCAGAAGGCCGATGAATGTTACAGACTGGTGGCGTGGTTGTGGTTGTGACAGACTATCCATGCATCCGACGAGCTGGCATTGCCATCCATATCGGTAGACTGCGAATCAACAGTCTTGTCAGTCCTTCCAGCACCAAGACTCTGGTCTCTTTTCGCCGATATGCCTGTGGGATCATGCATCGCTGGGTAGCTGCATTATATTTGTGAGCACCCTGCTAGGCTGCCTCGTTTCTTTCAGTTTTGATGGTGAAAGAATTTTTCGAAAATGCCGCTGGGGTGAAATCAAGGCATGCTGTGTCTGTAAACAGGGAGAGGCATGGTAATCGTGTGTTCGAAAAGTTGATCGTGTGATGATTCTTCATGCATCGAGATGCGGCTAACCGGCACTCCAACCTCGCTTTCCTGGTCCGAGATGCATACAGTCTCCATCGAGATGTAGGACTGCACAATGTGACCCGACCGCTGTTGCCTCATATCTTCGTCGTATTCGATGGGTTCTGGTGTCGTGCTAGTCGGACGGAAGCTCAGAACCGTCTTGGACTTGGCTTGCTGGGCACGCAGATGTCGTAGCCATATGCCCCGGTGGGCTAGAAAGATGACCACCGCGATGGTGACGATGAGGACAGCGGCAATAGTGGCCCCGATGGCCCCACCAATGTTCTTCTTCGGATGAGGTGTCGGCGTTGGCGAGGGGATGTCGTACCAGAGAGCGGATACGGGAGTGCCTCTACGGGCGAGCGCCTCTTCGCTGCTGTCGGTGATGGTGTTTAGTGTCGAATGAGCGGGTTCGCCACGGTCTTCGGACTGGCTTGGCGGAGCAGCACAAGCAACGGAACAGGCCGTCACCGCGATGGCGAGGACAGCCCGCATCACTTGGTCGAGGCCGCTGTGGTGCTGGCCAAGGCCTGGCAAGAGGCGAAGAGGGAGGGCGCAAGGGGCCGGTCAAGAGATGGAGCTCTGCCGCTGAAGTCTTGTCTTTGTCTTCCGTTTCCGCCGACTGCTTGCTATTCGACTCCCCTCTGCCTCAGTTGCTACAGATGTATCGAAAAAGTGGGCTTTATTAACGTCGTACCACATGTCCGTCTGTTGATATCTTCAACCGGTGGGCGGCCATAGTCCAGTCCTTCTTTGATGGGATTTTCCTCGCAGGCAATATAAACTCGAACGGGACGGGCAGATTTTTTTTTTTTTTTTTTTTTTTTCTGTCGTTTTCGTGCTGAGAGATGATCTGCCCGGGCCCGTTAAGTTGCTTTGCTCCTGCTCTTCGAATTCGATCGTCGACTCGGTCAGGCAGGAGGGCTCTCGCGGTTATCTCATTACATTTTCTGGGGAGAATGGACAGAGGGCAAGAACGGAGCCCGGAGATATTTAAGGTCGTTGATCGTTAATCATTTGCATTCAGCAAGCACTTCCCAGGCACGCTCGCATGCGTCCGTCGAACAGACTGAGAAGGCAAGATCGGAGAACAGGTGAGAAGGAGCCTGGCAGGAGGGGCCCGCTAGAGACTAGAGTCCCCCGGCCAGTTGCAGCCCACTCCCAGCCCAGCCTTGCCTGCCTGAGAGGAAAGGCAGCCCGTAAGCTGCTAGGAGCATGGTATTCCGGCGCCTCCCCAAGGAGAGGATCACCCCGACTCGAAATCTCGAGCTCCCATGTCGTCTGCCATGTACCGGAGTGAGTGCATGGAATGAAATGCAATGTACCTGCGGCTATCTGCACTGTTTGACTTGCAGTGGTCGTATCGACGATTGTTTGTGCCGATTGTGACTAAAAAGAACTCGAGGAACGAATGAGAACCAGCTAAACGGTCCCTCGGGCTCGGTCTGGTTCGGATGAGGCGAGGTTTAAGCTGGTGCCTAGCGGATGACGCTAGGTAGTTGCGAACATCTGCGGGCCCTCTTTGATATCGCTTGCACGGCGCAGCTGGCCAACTGGCCTGCTAACGTTATTTCCTCCGCTGCTGGGCAGGATCGGGGCATACACCGAGTCATTGGGGCGGTCCCAGAGATCGTGATGGCGGTTTTCCGCGCCCAAAAGGGCAGTCGAGAAGGTTGACGACGAGCAGGCTGCTCCCGGCACCATGCTCAAACGTAAAGGATATTAGAGCATCCCGGCCGCGGGCGTCTTGGGAGCCAGGCTGGGCTCGGTTGGATGGGTACATAGTAGGTGGGGCGGGTCGATGTTTCTTCTTACACGATCGAAACAGAAATCGAGATGCTGGTGAGATCTTTATCATCGTCGTCGATGATGCGATTGTTCGGGTGAGGTTGCAACTGCGAAGGCTTACCAAAGCACGCCGACGGGGAACGACGCCGGCCGTCGAAGCGATGGGCCCCGCAACAACGTCCGCCTTCGACTCGGCGAGATTCGCCTGCAGGGTCATCACATATCACCGACTTCGTACCTCCAATCTCAACATCAAACCGACTGCCTCCTGAAGCTTCTCAAATTGCCCCGTCACGGGACTCCAAATGCAGGGGCATGATCGATTCTACATGATACCGATGTGCTCCGTACATATGTCGCTCCAATTTCTGGAAACTGCAGCGATGCCACGACGAGAGCCGTCTACCCAAGACTCTCTCCACTGTGCCGCGCCGTGCCGCGCCGTCTGTCACGATTTACATGAGCCGTAGAGCATCATGCACGTCGATTCGCGAACAAGGAATCAATCGTCGTCAAAACCTCCAGAAGCAGGTTTGTTATCACTATGGATCGGCGATTAGGGAGCAAGTGCTAATTAACCTGATGGCGTTTCACATCCACGCATCCGTTCAATAGTCTTGGCCTCGCTTTGCTGGGAAGACGCAGCTCCTAGCGCCGGCTGCCAGGCGATTGCCATCCTGCAGCTAAAAGCCGGAATATCGGCATTCTTCAGCCTCCACATTTTGGGCATTCTCCTGTCTTGAAAGACGGTTTCCCCGGACATCGAAGGCGCCATCAAGAGCTCAAGCTCGGTGGGACAGCATCCAGGCTGTCCTCTTCGTTGCATTCCACGTCTCGCCACCGTCAATTGCACTCCAGATCGAGTGAAAATGACCTTGAGAGCTTTGGAGATCTGAGACCCTGAAAAGCCAACCTCATCTGCCAAGACGGCAGCGGCAGGCTGGTTTCGGCCGAAATCTCATCGATTCGCCTGTGAGGCGTGGTATTTAGCATCCTGCAGCTGCGTTAGACCGTATATCGCAGATCCCCGATGGCACAGAATCTTCCAAGCTGGCTTCTGGGGCCATGGCCTTCTTTTGGCACCGCAATACGGGCTTGTGTTCACATTTCGTCTACCGGTTTCAGTCAGTCCTTCCGTGGATACTGCAGCAGGGACAAAGAGAGATTTGTAATCATGATCAACTGGACGCGCCAACTTCAGTTCGGCTAATCGCTTCGGCGAGATAGCTTGGTAACGCATTATCGACCACAACCAAGCATCCTGCGCTGCATACCCTGACGCCATCCTACTTGTATATCTTTGGGATATTTCCCGAAGTATTATAACACTGCAGCGGCTATAGATCCAACTTGTGAGCTTCGTCCCCAGAGCTCAAACTAGGCAGCAGCGCGCTTGAAACGCCAGAGCTCAGGAATTCTGAAATCGACGTGTTCTTTTACCACTCATTCCCTGCTATTGGATCACGTTTCCTGACTCTGCATGTAGAATAAATACAAAGGTATTTCGCCGCCAAGTGCCTGTTACGTTATCATAATGGCTCTACCGATGGAGCCGGATTCCTCCCAGCCGTCTCACCGCAGGAAACCCACAACCGACGTATAACGGAACATCTTCTCGCGGATCCTGGTATCCAACGCTTCCTTGTTGGGATATCCTATGGCATATACATATGGACATTCATGCCTATCGGAGGGCAATTTGTCCGGCTCACTCATCTCTAACTCAGCTATTATAAGCATCGTTTAGGGATCCGAGAACAGGAAGAACGGCGAGCTATACCTCGGATGCTGCCTAGCACAACATTCAGACAGCCGCTTTATGTCCGATTTTGGAGTCTGAAATTGCGAGCGACCTTTCAACAGATGCCGCCGAGTAAAGGTACCGCGTATACCGGTGCACGGTCTATTGTCGGATCCGTTCACCCGACATCTAATGGAAGAACCTGAACGGTATACTATTCTCTCTTCTTGGGGCAAACAACCACTGCCGCATGCGGCCATGCAGATGACACTTTGCGAATGGAAGGTAGCAGCTGTGGCAATCGCATCAAGTATAGGCCGGTTGACCACGAGGCGAGTTATCGGTTCCGTTCCGAGCAATCGGTCGTTCTGGCGAAGTAGCTCCAATTGGATCAAGGTTACTCAAAACTTCGTCCTTTGGGCCGCGAATCCTTGAAGCTTACCAAGAGCTGATTATCTATATATCCCATCCTCTGAAGTATACTAGGCGACGACCGGGTCAGGACCCAAGTGCGAGGTCTACCGTCGTACACCGTAGCCAAGATGCCAATGCTAAAGGAAGTCAACATTGTAGCGTCGGGTGACTCTGACCCGCTTGGCGAGAACCTATAGTTCAGACATGTGCCTTCCGCCGAGCTGAGAAGTTCAATCCTTCAGGCCTCATGCTGGCAGAAACTGACATTGAACACGGGACAGCCTTGCAATGTCGGTGGCAGAGCAGGTTTATGCATCTATGTACGCCGGGCCGGGATAGCAGTACGACTACTCCACATTTTTTATATCTTAAAATAATAGGGAAATCATCTGCGTAGTTGCCATTGCAATTTTGGTGTACACATGTCAACACGGCATGAATTTGATGTCAAAAATATGTCTATTTCGCCTATCGTGTTCACCAATATCGTGACGGTGCGCATGCATGGGTACGTATAAATATAACGGCCACCATACTAGTCAAGAAATTGCGCGATTGCTCCGAATATCTCCCCGTCGCAATTGCAGCCTGGTAATACGTACTACCTAGTAGTAAGCCATATGCGTATGTATACGCATGTCAACTCGCACGAGCCACCGGTGATGCATACCTAGGTACAGTATGCCAACTACGTGTGCATCTAAATGTATCTGAATCCGAGTGATATTGCACCATCGATACTTACCCCTGAAAAGCTGTAAATATAGCTAAGATGTCAATGTTCACAGCAGCACCTTCTTCATACGACTTTAGCTCCGCGTTATATCCATGGTAAACATAGTGCACGTGTCCCAAATCGCCTCGTTCAGTTTCGGGATTCCGGAGCTGGATGCCTGTCACTTAACTACATTGTCAAGCCTGTAAGGCTACAGGAACAATGTTCTCATAGATATTTGGCTCGTGATCATGCATTCGTTTCAATGCGGGGAGGCCGGACGAGATATGTCCATTGGGGTGATGCGGCCGAGGCGTCAGAATCGAGCAGCCACACGCTGAGCTGGATTTCCAGCATATGTGACTCCTATAATTCGCCCTTATATGGATCAGTATAGGTTGAGCCCAGCGGCCTGGACCCATACCGTTTACCACCTTCTGCTTTTGTACCTACAGGCTCGTCAGCTTTAAGTCCTGAACCTCAATGAAGTGGAACCAAGGAGCCCAGAGCCTTGGCTGAACAAAACATCAAACAAACCTTAAGTTAAAGACACACATTTAAGATAAGAAAGTCTCATATGAGTGCTATCAATAATTGGTGATCATATGTAATGTCACATCGTTAGTCGTGGGCGAGCCTGCGGCTAAGCTACCGTCGACGTTGCAACCTGCAACATGCAACACATTGATTGGTTCATGTCTGCGATTGATTAAATCGATGGCACAATCGCTCGAGAAAACAAGGCTTAGCTCAATGCTATAGCTATCTGCCTGGGCTCTCCGCTGTGCAGGTATACGTAGGCAACCCATAAAATTTTGAGGCCTAGTCCTAGAGAACTAGCACGGCCATACACATGTGATCTGATGCTGAGCTGTGCGACACGCGTGCACGCTCTAGATCTGAAACGATGTTTCATGAGGCTCTGTTGATGTTTACAGATGTTTGCCAGTCCGGATGACTAGGCAAGCTCCCTTTTGTTTGGCTAGAGCTAGAAGTTCCACCTAGGGATGCTGAATTCACGTATAAGATTCAAACTCGCTAGCTGCAAGGCTACGAGCGCTCGAGCTCTCAATCGACCGAGTATTGAAACTGGGGAGGCTGTGTGTGTATAGCGTTTCTGAGCCATTTGTCATGGTATATAAGTAGAATTAATGGACTCCTGAGAATACATTTGTGCTGTGTTATCAGATAAATGTTTCATGTAGATTGGTCCATGCTCGATTCACTTCATGCATTGTGACGTCAACCCGGGCCCGTGTGGTATATATATACTAGCTAGCTGGAATAAAAGCATGGACGAGTGAAACTATAGAATTGAGGGTTAGCTTAAGATGTATCAGTATGTACGACAGTATATATAGTTAACTCCGAAATTAGTACCAGTTCTATGTTTGTCGAAGTCATAATCTCGCTCTTGAAACCAGATCATACCGAGATGGCGTACATGTGTAGAACATCTTCTACGTATGCTGGGATATGTATCTAGGTATGCATACGCAGACGGATGGGAGTCTGGCCAACTAGATATATGTTGGGACGGACATGTAATTGATATAGCCGTCAATTTTTAGATATCCATAATCCAAGAAATCAATATCTAGATCTACGGGACATATGTGGATCAAAGAACACAGGTTGGGCTTCGTGAGGCAACATGTTAGATTATTATCTGTGGATCGTCGCAGACGGCCTGCTCTACAGGGCTAGCTACACCGTCAGATTGCTAGTTATAGATCTATAGATACATTATATATCATGCAGCGACTCATCGTAGGTTGATGATACAGTCGTGCAGCCAATACGATCCGAAATTGTCTCGTTTACCAGACAGCCGTACTTTACCAGAGGCAAATCCGAAAACTTCTGATCAACTCGGTGCAGAATTCACATATACACTCTTGGATTCGGAAATTTACAAATAAAATATTCTGATATTGATGCAAACTGGCCGGCTGGTTGGTAAGGTGTCTGGCATCTGGCAGGGCATCGTAACGGGATCAACCGACAATGATTTCGAGATTGCTAACACTGTATACATTGAATAATAACTACGCCACGCGTATACGTCGGCCGTGAATTCTCAATCTCAAGATGGAGGCGTATGCGCACCCGTACTAGCGTTGCAAGGGCCTAGCGCTGATGTTTGGGCTATAGTTATACCGCATATAGCGTTTGGTACAATTCGAGGTACGGAGAAAGGCCTTTGAACCATCGTACACTGACGGGGTTGTTAATGTTCTGAACAGCCTCGCGAAAGTTGCTCAGTCTCCAAGGCTTCAAAGCTTCAAAGCTTCAATTGGCGCACTCGCGTTATGCAGCATGCAGTCGATGCATTGTTGCAACAAGAGCTACTACACCATGTGTTGGGGTGTACTGAGCTTTGACCTTTCGGACATCGACGACCCGCGCGGCCCGCCACCATCGCCCCCGAGCTCGACACTGCATCATCATAGATTGTAAGGATCCGGCTTACATCGATACCACTCTTGACGGTTCTCTGCTGACTGAAGCACTCAGGCAGGCCGGGCTGATAACATTACGGCTTTTCCTAGAGATACAAAGCATGGAACTGCTTCGAATCTCCTCATCAACAAAGGGGAACTACCATCGAGCGTCGACCGACAATGGCTGCTAGTCATGAGACAACTGTGATGAAGTCAGCTCTGATATCCATATGCATCGGGGAGGTGTATAAGCAGGACCCTTGCAGCTAAGTATGACGCCACTGCTGCATGTTTACAGTATGGCCGCAGGGAGAGGGGGGGTAACATCAAGTATATTCAGCTTGAATATTCTCCATATGGCCACGTCTTTTACTAACTATAAATGCATCCTACAAGGAAAATGTGAAACCAACAGGCGAATCCTAAGGGAGACCGATGATTCTATTCCCTTCCTAGTTCCGCATACGCAACCACCTACCTCGGCCGAGGTCTTTGTCATCGAGTACAACTATCAGCCAGCGGCTGTACACATGGACGAGGGCTAGATCTGTGAGGCCGCTATCGCAGATGCGTCCATATTGCAATGTTACAACGTTGGTGCTGGATGCTTTCAGGCTGCCTGTCGCCAAGTGGTGGAGGCAATGCCGCACTGCAGCGTGATATCACGCTTCTGGGGTTTACCGGCAAAACGAATGGTACGTATATACTTATCCGTTTTAGCCCAACCCAGTTAAAACCGGTCCAGTAGGCTGGAGGGCCATCGGGGTTGAAGGGCTGACGTGCATCGAAGATTGGTAGGTAGGTTGCTCAAATCGCTGGTCAGATGTGGCTGACTCGAGTTTAGAGTTGACAGCGAAAAGTTGTGGACTAGGGAGCCGGCCTAAACAGTATCGTGGCCATGGACCGTGCTACATGGAGCTATAAGGAACAGATGCCCGAAGACGACGTGAAAGCCTTAGCTGGACGAACCAGGTACCGTAGCACGTGGCTCCTGTCGACATGAAGCATGAAGAGAGTATAACCGCCATTAGCAGTTGGCGGATAGATCATCCGTTCAGCACTAGCTTGGAGGCTGTTACCTCATGCGTGGGCGGGACTCTCTTGGCCTCGTATTTGGAGACTTGGGATTGCACTTCCTGGGAGTGCTGATAGATCCAGCTCCGCAAGCGAATACGACGCCACAATGCACCCAACACCTGCCGGCTGCCAACGGACGAGTAACTCGAAGCGGCGACGGATGTCTTAACGTCACTATAGCCGCTGGCGACCAATTATCCCGTGACTCCCGCACGTCAGGACGCGGCTGGTCCATCGCAGCATCAGAGGAGTACTCGAGTGTGGGGGTCGTTTTGAAGCCTTCTTCATTTTGATCACGCCTAGCTAGCCGCTAGAACGAGCACAAAGATCAACGCGAATTGTCGAGAAAACGGGGCACTGCTCCGGTTAAATGAATATGCGGACACGACTCAGGCCGAGATGCGATAGCAGCCAAGACGGCACCCAAGCTTCGACTTTTTATATCTAGTTCTGGAGAATCCATCGATAAACCACTGTTGACTTTCAAGTTGACATGGTTCTGCCGTAAATACGGCCCAGGCTCCGACGATTGGTGCTCGGACCCCCCAGCTCCCTGTGATCTCGACGCGACGCGGCCAATCAGTGTGGCTCTTTCATAACATTCAAGCGTTGGGATGGCTCCACATCCGGCTCGCTTTTTTCCGATTGCGGGGATGGAAGTTGGCAAATCGCATCAGGTCGAGTGGGCCGGCATTGAAGTGTCATGTGCGTTCCAAAGTGATGCTAGAACAAAAGAATGGTTCCAGAGGCAGCATGGAGGGTGGCAAGGAACCCATCGAACGAGATGCATGGCTTCCACGCAACTTCCTATTGGGACCAGGAAGACTGCAGGATTGTTTTCTCCCGTTGTTGCAGGCTCACCAGCACCATGCCTCCTGCTCAAACATTCGTGTTGGCGCGGGGCTGTCGTCAATGCAAAATGCAGATTCCCAGGCGACATCGACCAATTTATCTCTGGCGAGAGTGGGGAAATGAATCTTCAATTTCTCAGCAGAAACCAAGGTGCCTTTGCTTCCGACGCTACTCCTGGGCTTGCATCACGACGTGTTGATCCAAGCGTAAGCTACCTTGTCTGGCTTGGCCGTTTACCCACACCCACTTCCCCAGTCCGCATTTTAAGCCTGGCCAGCATGCTGCAAACAGCCTTTTTGACTGCTTCAGCGTTGTGACAGCTCCGGATTGGCAGGTGGACCTGCACGCATCGGGCGACCTCTCGAACATTCCTTCATCTACACCTTTGAGTGTTCGCGCGGGGCTGGACGGCCTCTTTCTCACGAATCTAACTATGGTCTCACCCCTGAGATACGTAGTTCGCAAGCCGTGTTCTTGACTTCGTCAAGCTGTCTGCAAGTCCAGAAAACAGGAAGTCTCTTCGATTTCTCGGCCTATACTATAGAGGCAAAAGCGGGCGTTCTTTCATGGCGCAGGAAGCAATAGGCTGACGACGGATATGCACGCCGGATAAATGCAAACGATCCAGGCGACCAGGACTTCAACCGTCTCTTTGGGCAGGCAACATCACATTGGCCTTTTCTTCGATGGGTAGCGGTCCCGTAATTCCTAGCTTCGTCTGTCAAGCCTCCGCAGAGATCAGAGTCACCAAGCACACCTTTTGCACCATATCCTGGACGAGGTTGGACAGTCCAGTTTAAGGGTGGGGGAATCGGCAGGGTGGCTCCTTATCTAACTACTTCATTTTGGCTATTCTTCGAACACAACGAGCTGCATCCGGTCATATATTCCTTACTCCGGATTTTTAGTCAGAAAGCCTGGTGTCACATCTCGAGCTTTATATGCTTTTTTCCTCATAAGGGAGGGTAGATCTCCATATTCCTGGTTTTGATGAAGAGAAGAGGTCTAGGACGCCCTATCCCGCAGATACCGAGACCTCGACCGTCCGCTTTTGAACATCGCCAACATTCACGACACCAATCAGCTTGGTCCTCACGAGTCTGAAGCCGCCCTCCGTCAGCCCCCGACTCCGAATCTTGGTCTACCGCGGTTACGAACACTTCATCACGCACTTTGCTATTCCGAATTTGTGTTGTCGCCGTTTGCATTTGGGATAAATCATCTTCTAGAAAGGCTGTGCCGCGGATCTGGAAATCTGGTTTGAAGAGAAAGAGGGGGCAGCTGTCGTCGCACTTGGCCTAGTGCCGGAGAAATCTGAAATATATTTGCGAACTTCGAACTACATCTTTCCAACTCGCAGCTGAACGGAATATCGAGAGACATATATTAACCAATACACTCAAGTTGCCGAGTTCCTGAGATCTCCTGACTCCACTCCGAAGTTGATATTCTGCAAGTTCGAATGTCAATGTTACTATGAAGAAGAAGGGTCGCCGGAAGACTAGACGGTGTATAGTTCGACGGCGAAATCATGGACTGGGTTTTTCATAGTCGCCAGAAACGCCCGGCATACCTCAAGGAACGGCTAGTTGTGGTGCCCAAAGCTCTCACCTTCGACAAGATTATAGCTGGGACGACCTGTTCGGTAAGACAAGATATGCCTGCTTAAACCCATTTCAAGGAAATTCACTGGAACACCAAGAGAGACTATGCATGCGATATGACGATAGCTCGTTCGATGGTTTCACGTCGCACAAACATGATGTTTGAGACTATCAGAGTGCTAACATTCGGCCTTCCCTTCCTGTTAGCCGTGTTCAACGCGGGACTTTCTCAACTATCTTCGCTTTGTGGAGCACAGTCCCGAAACCCTACGATTTTATCTTTGGCATCGGGATTACACCAGCAAATTCAACTCTCTTCCGAAAGAAAAGCAGGCGCTTTCGCCTCCTTGGACGCTCAGCGTTTCTGATACCCTCGAGACAGCCGCAACACACGTCTCTCACCTGTCCGCAAGCGCCACCGCTGGAAAGCACGCCTTCCCGCTAAGTAAACCAATATCAACGATCGACAATCAGTTACAAAAGGACCCTACTGTAACGGTATCGCATCATGAACTTGCTCCTGTCCCACCTTCAGGCAGCCAAGCCTCCTGTCAGCCGTTTCGAAACGAAGTCTCCCTTGTTGCCCAGCTCTACATCTCCGCACAGTCCCCCTACGAACTAAATTTGACGTCGAAAGAACGTCTTGCTGTTCTCGAAGCGTTGTCTCATACAACCCACCCTTCAGCTCTGGCACCAGCCGTTAACTCGGTTCTAGAATCTTTACGATACCAATCACACCCGAATTTCGTTCAACACTCTCTCTCGAACGCGGGCCGTGCTCGCCTCCAGGTCATTCGTCTTCTTGCCACCATGCTAATATTTTCTTCTGTCGTATTTGGCGTCCTGTTAACCCTTAGCCGACAGGAGCGCTGGTGGAGGTTATTCGGTGTGGTACCCTTCGTATGCGGGTTGTTCGCTCTTCTGAATGCCAGTCAGGGCATCTGCTTCTGGCTTGTCTATTTGGGCTTCAAGCGGGAAATGCTACCATGGGAGCTCTTCCCTGCGAATGAAGTCGATGGCTTTTTCTCGGGTTCCAAGAGCGAAACCGACAAGGGCGATCAAGACATGAGCGAGATTGAAGAGTACGGCATCGAAGAGTGGGTTGAGAATTACGAGAACAATACTACTCTCCTCCGAAGATTATACGAGCAGCGGACCGAGGTCGAAGAGAAAGAAGTCAAACGTGTACAAAGGGTCATTTCAAAACAGAGTTTCGTTGTCGCAAGCGTCGTTGGTTTGGCGTATGTGGGTATTTTTATCGGGTTACCAAAGGGAAATCTATTCTGACTGATTCATTGTTTATCTTGTTGAATTTCTACGAATTTGTTACTACCCTTCATTGCACATACTTCGCATCCGAAAGTCTTGTTTTAATCGGGACGAAAAGCATACATCAACTTGGTCTTTTGCGAGTACATCGGCTAGCCAATGTTGGATCGCTGGAAGGAGTTCCCTTTGAATTGTGTATTTGCTATCTATCTTTGTATTTCCTTTATAAACTATGTATCCATTCTGTTCTTTCGTTTTTTGTGTTTTACTTTGGCATATTACGACAGCATAGGGATGTACTGTATAGGAGATCAGGCGTTGAATTGCGTTGGGCCAGCTGAGGCCTACAGATATGATACCTGAGCGACTCATTCAGAAGAAATCTTCGACTCCACGATGAGTTATTGGGCACAGAATAGAGTTAGATCAATCGGAACCCGCCCAACTGGCTAATACATTCTTGCGGTATCGAATGAATTCGGCCTTGCAACGGCAGGTATTATATATGGTCTCCGTTTTACCGTATCAAAGCTTCAATTGATTCCTGGCCAATATATTAGTATAGTATTGTCTCAAGATCTCATGTCGACGGATCTGGCCAGCTCCAGAGACCGCACTTGGGCAAATCTGTTTCGATTCACTAATATTACAATAATGTACAGCTCACAGTGTCAAAATTTGCGAAATGTCCACCCCGCTTTCTAACCTCATTTCGACAAAAATGAGGCAATAATACACTTCCATATCTACCGTCTAAATTGGCGAACGGAGATACTTCTCGAAGGGTCTTATGCAGGCATGATAATTGCCTAGAACTCCAACCTCTTGGTCGAAATCATATGGGCTTATAGATAGACTACTAACAGGGATTGCCAGCGCCAATGATAACTCAAAGCCGGGCTACGCCGCTTCCCCACAAACCGCTTCTCCTCTTCAAAACGGCATGAACGGGTGATCCAGTCAAGGAAGGAATGTGAAGAGGAAGTAAAGTGATGTTTACGGTTGAGAGCTTCCTTTTATATCCAGCTTTCCCTGTCCACCATCACCACGTGTACGAATCCTGAAAATCCCTCAGCAAAACCACAAAGTCTAGGATCTCCTGCCAACCATGGTATTCTACATACAAACAAGGGCAGACATGCATACACATATGCAGAATACGCACGGGCGTTAGATTCGACGCCTGTATCTGCATTGAAATAGGCTTGGGCCATAATCTCGTATTCGCCAATCCGGCTGGTGCATTAGGGTGTGCGGGTAAATCCATGGGTGGTGTCCGGGGTAGAACAATAGGCTATTCTTTAGAATCTTCTGGCGTGATAAGAACACTTGATCACCATCTGCTGATTCCGGTGACCCCAAGAAAATTAATCACGATGCTGAGAGAAAGCTGCCGCCACTGTTCCGATCTAGATATATCTGCAATGTACGAACCCTGTACATGCATGTGGTCCATGCTTGAAATACTTCTCCTCCCGACATAAATAAAAGAACGGCTGGGGGATGCCTCGAAGTGTCATCCTCGAGATCCTGAATGCTATAGTGACATATCATCAAGGTCCATATCGATAATCGAGAATTCGTGTTTCAACTCTACTCTACCACTCTTTCTTCGGTGTACACGTGTGTGCAAGGACCTGCGCGGCACATCAATATCGGCGTGTGCATTTGCTTCTAGCTTCAATATATACATATGCGCATGAAAATATGGGTGGTGTTATCTCCTACACAAACTTAGGAAACCTTAAGATTAGGGGCTTGACACCGCGATTACTGTGATATCATAGCTGTGATTTTGGTATAATATAATGTCATTTGCGATCGATTAAATTATCACGTATGATATCTTTTACCACCTGTGGGGCGCCCCGGGGCGCTATAGCACCAACAAATAGTGTAGCGCTTGAAAGCTGGTGAGGAAGTGTAAGCCAAGCTAATGACTGAGGGCTTACTTACATTACTCGGGTTTCGTTTACATCACTTACATATTTTGTACCGTTTTGTCGGCGTCTAATGTCCCTTATGAAGCTGGATCTTGGGCATGAAGTGAAGATAGCCAGCCATACCACTCAACACGCTGTGGCGCGGGCCTACTGTGTAACCGTCGGCTTGGCTGTGGCTGGCCGAGAACCCAACACGCAACACACTTTTCGGAGATAGTGCCTCCGCTCGCGAGCGTGAGATTCGCTCACGCGGATAGCATTTGGTTCACGAGACAAGATCTCAAGACCTCAAAGATCGGGAAATAGATATTAATACTCATGATTTCCTCTCTGGGTAAAAATCTATCTTTTTAGCCGATGTAGTTCGAAAGCGTTCGCGCTATGCGGCTGTTGCAGTCTCAAATGCTCAACCTCGTCTAAATAGAATTTCCCGCGGCTGCTGCTTCCTTTTTAGAAAGTCGGGCAACACAAGCTAGAACTGTTCTGTACGCATGCTGCAGATGACATTGTCAAAGTTGACCTTTTGGATAGTTCAATGCGGATGTATAGAAATCCGGAGCCTCGAGATATGGTGCTGCTCAAGTACATATTAACACGGTGACATCCTCTGGATGTATGCGGCTTGGTTGAGGGCTGTAGAAGCGTGGCTTGATCTAAATATGTACGCGCAGTACGGAAGTCGTTGAGGTCACATAGCTGAGGGGCCACCTTCGCATAGAAAGTTACTCTTTGGGATGTCAGTCTGATAGAATTGAGATTGTTTATTGGTGTATATATAATCGGACGCCCTTGCGAGGTTCGCTTATCGCATTGCACTCTTTTATGGTATCGAGCATCGACGACTGAACGCGACTTAAGTGTCGAAGAGAAATTGGCTTAAGCGCTTGGGTTCTTACCATTACGTTCCTTACTGTTCTCAACGGTCTGGCATCTGTTTGAGACTCACTATTTACCATATTGTCACTCACTAAATATCTGGATAATCGGAGTTCTTTGAAGGGCTGCCCACGCCTGCACAATAGACAGCGCCTTAGACATCTAGAGCTATATCGCAGTACGAGTACTTGGTTTAACGCGCATGTGTGCATAGCTGGCCGGGTCAATTGATCAGCACCAGCATCAGAACACAAACTTAAGCATCTATTGAACTTCACCGATCACACAAATGAAGATTTTTCTCGCAGCTGTCGTACTAGCGCTTCTCAAGTAGGTCATCGGAAACTACATTCCAAGTTGATTTGATTACTAACTGAAAAAACTCCAATCTAGTGCGATATTTGTGGTCGCTGTGCCAGCTGCTCCGCAGGCACCGATACCAGCGCCTAAACCACCATGCACCATGAAATATACGACGACTATGAGGATGATCCCCACGATTCAATTCGGCACTGTAGCTACCGTGTTCAAATACCAAATTACGACGACAACAACAAAAACTATCGAATCGCTGACTTGCAGCGGCTGCCATCTGGACGTTGTTACTGTATCATCGGTGTGGGGCTTTGGGCCAGTAAGTCATCTCAATACATATATTATATATGACCAATGCGCAATAAAATTCGCATTCTAACAGCGGTTGTGATTTGTAGTTCCCGACGCCTAAGCCGAAGTCGACTACGGTGACCTCGACGAGGAAGCTTACCACAGTAACTGCGTACCGGTGTAAGGTATCGCCAGGACCGTAGAGGCCATTACTTATGCCATATGGATCTGCGAAAGCTATGGGGTCTCTATAAGTATTAGAACATACATGGGCGAGAGGGAGCAGATGTCGGAGATGCTTTAATTATTGCAATGCTTCGAACTCTGATGCCAAAGTTGGCATCTCAGACCCAATGTAACCGATGGTCACATCTGGTGTAAATACACCCCAAGAGATCATCCATACAGTCCGTACCTAGAGTGTCCGAGGTTAGATTGGCCGACCCTCCATCTTGTAAAGCTAGGTCATCACAGACACGTCCAACTTGTTAGTTGTCTAGAAGGCCTATTGAGCACTATCTAGGGACTCAATGTCGAAATAGCGCTAAGGGAAGGTCCCGCAGGGGTTGGTGAAGTTTGAACCGTTGGTGTCGAAGATCGGCTTCTAGTAAGCAGCGAATGCAAGGCTGTCTCATCCTTCGCCAGCACAGTTACGCGTTCAACCCCATTTTCTGATGATCTTTGTTTCTCCCGGATGCGTACCCATCTATGTTTCTCCATGACGTATAATCTCCGCGCGATTTTTGGAGGGATCGAACTTTGCCCAACGATGAGAGTCACGCTGCCGGATGGAGTTTGTCGATTCACAGCCACTTTCAATAAGGTATCCATCTTCTTGAAGAAGTATACTCTGTTGCTATCTAGCTGGCTCAGAGGCTGGCTTGGGTTTTCGTTATGTTGGAAAACAGCGGTTTCAAGTAGAGGAGTAGTGTTGTGCCAAAGCGGCGAGGGACCTCGGCACTGGACCTCCGGAGTAACCAGGCAATTGGTCGAGATATATGCAAATGTGGCGCAGTCCTCAGAGTCGGCGAGCACATGGACCCAGGAGTTTTTTCTATCGTTGCATGGGATGCGCAAACACTGTGGTGGACCGTCATCCTGTGGATGAAGCCACGCGACCGAAAGAAATTTTCCTTCGGGGTCAATACCGGTCGGTCTGAGACAAGAGACAATGGTCTAGATGAGACCGAGCACTAGCTCATGGAGATTTTTGGGTAGTAGTTTTAAGCGTTCGTGAATAGTGTCCGTCCGAAATGCATCAAGGATCTTATAATCGCTTTCTAGCTTCTCCCTGATAGTATCTTCCAGTATGAAGATAGGGGCGAATATCGAAAACATATCCGCTATGAGTTCTCGCAAAGTCACTCTTCTGGCAACGCCTGTACAAGAGCTGACTTGAAGTCCGCATAAGCAGTTCAGGTAGCGTACAAGCATTTTTGGATCTTGATCGAGAATTTCTTGTTTAAAAGTTTTGCCGTGGATTTTACTTTTCGTCCAGTTGGCTTGTAAGAGCGCGTAGTTGCCCACTTGACCTCCGATTTGGGTCTCGTTGTGTTTCCAGTAATGCCTGTGTACGTCAAGGTTTTCGAAAGCGGAGTGTGAGCTTTGCCAGCATTCAATTTCGTCAAAAGTGCATTTTGGGTTGACTTCAACAGGTGAGCCTATACGTATTCTGCTGCGGCGTTCGAATGAAACTGGTCGAAGACTGTTGATATCCATAGAATTGCTCCAGTGGAAAAGGGGATTGTCGTCGCTAGTAGTGGGGTATATGTAACCCCCACGTAGCTTGATGGCGCAGGGGGAAGTATTAGATGGGACGTTCGCTTGAATAACGAGGCTTCCCGGACCCCAAGTGTCGAGTATATCTTCAACAGTTCCCACTATGTCGAACATTCCTTCTTCCTGGAAGGAGAGAGCGTCCGCTACGGATTGATGTAATCTGAAAACAAGTACTGGCTCTCCAATCATATTCCCAAGACACGTGAGGTTTGTCAGTCCGAGTGTGATACACCGGGATTGATCCTCTGGCTGCTTGCTGCCTGTCAAGACTATCCTGCGCTGGGGTGTGTCCAAGAAGAATGGTTGAATCGGGCCGACGTGTCCTTGATTATAGGATAGAAAACCGATAGAAAGAAACTGTACAGTGAGAGACAAGATATCCAGGATCTCATCTTCGTTGTCCTTACAAGGTTCCATCAAAATCCTGTGGTCAACCGAGGCGAATATTTCAAGAAGACACTCCCAAAGCCTGGTGAGTTTCATGCCTTTCGCAATATCGGAAATGGAGAACGTCTTTAATATTTCCCATAGTTTCGCCATTGAATGAAGCTTGATCTTAAATAGGTCAACTGGAGCTCTCGTCTCGATTTCTTGGCTTCGACCCGAGTGGACAAGAACTGTGAACGCGTCACAACAGAGGCCACAACTCTGCATACGGCTAGCAGCCGAGCAAAGGCGTGATATCGTTTTAGGGTTTCTCTGAAGAATTATGCCATTTGGATCTCCGTGTTTGTCTGAGTTGGCATATGATATCACGGCGATGGAGTTTTCATCCTCGAATTGAACGACACCATTCCAGGCCTCGGGATCGCGAGAGGACGGCGTAATACCGGCCAATCCACAAAGTTCCTGAATTTCGTCAAGGTCTATGCCAGGATCCGGGTAGTCTGGAGTTCCACGGGCTTTCTCTTGGTCAACTGGGTCGCTCAAGCAGTGGTGTACGCATCCTATAGCGTGAAAGTCGTCCTTTGCACATGTTTGGAGTAGGCCAAAGTTGCGGGGCTCAAAATAGATCCATGGTGTATCAGTCGCATCACGTATCAACAGCTCAGCAATTTCCGCAGGAGAGCATCCAGCGTCATCCAACTCTCTTATCCAGGAATACTCGTCGACTGCGACTTTGTCGAATTGTTTTGCAAGTAATCTCCTGAGTACAGTGACATCGCCCAGTTGGAGTGCAGCTGGTATTGTTGCGGGGGGGTGTACAAGGGCGTAAATACTTGTTTTGAACAGTTCAAATGATTTTCCGCCCGTGAGAAAGGCTGCTATTGGCGCAGGATTCCCGAAGAATAGAGGCATTGTGTCGTCCGCGCCGTTGTCACTGCTCTCTATACCCGGATTTTCGACTAGTATATTCTCTTGAGTCGTTTGGCAAATATCGCGAATCCAGTCAGTCACCAGTTCGCTTTCATTTGGTTGTCGCAGAAAGTGAATAACTTGCAGATAAAGACCCACGCCTCGGGTCTCCGACATGAGACCCTTCAAAAACTTCCCGAATAGCCTGTTGTGAAGTTTGGTGAACTTGTCCCTACTGAGGACTCTCATGGCTTCCAAGTATAGTTTGCGAAGGTCTGGATCCGAACATAGACTCTCCGCCACTTTTTGAAAAATCTCTGGTGGAACATTATCCCAATCGGCTGAGAATGGTTGGCTATCCCTTACAGTATTTCCTGGGGATATCGATGATACTACAGAGGATTCTGATAGTGCATCATCATCTGCGGTTGTCTCGTCTTGAGTGACAAGATATAGATGCTTGTGAAGAAGCCTCACTACTACCTCGTGCTGGTTTTCTGTCGCCAGAGAGAGGGGAGTTACATTGTTGTATCCAGTTTTCGCGTTAGCGCCGTTGGCAAGTAACAGCTCCACAATTTCTTGGTGCCCTGCGGCGGCAGCCAGACTAAGTGGTGTGTATCCAGCAGCGTTTTGAGCCTCCAGATTAGCTCCATGGCCGATAAGTAGTTGCGTCGCTGCTGCATTTCCAAAGTTTGCAGCCCAAGAAAGAGGTGTCGAGCCATGAGAGTCCCTGACATCTAAATCCGCGCCTTGAAGCAGAACTTCCATAGATTTGCAGAGTCCAAAGTATGCTGCGAGGTGCAACCCCGACAAACTATTTGGGAACGCTTGACCAAACTTTTCAGTGCTTCTCAAAGGTGGAAAGGCCTTGACACAAGATATCACCTTCCTTTTATTACGAAGGAGCTTCAGTATGGAATCGTCTCCGTCAATGGAGGACTGAGCATGGAATCCCCAGTTTTGTGCAGCATAGAGGTATATCTCTTGGAGCGGGTTACTGCTCTGGTATGATAAGCAGGTAAGGCAAGTCCTTGTAATGTTGGCTTGAGCTTCGGGGAACCAGGTGTGCCAGGTCCGTTGCATATATTGGTAGAACGTGTAGTGAAAATGCTGGATACGGGAGCCTTCTGCAATCTCTAGTAATCCCAAACATGAGGATATCATGATGTCAGCGGGATACTTGACTCCTCCACCGGATTCCACTAGTTCCGACACCCGGTATGTGTGCTCCAGTTCTGTCGCGGTCAGTAGCCGTCTAGACAATGTTGCCCAAGAAATGGTGTTGATTGCTTGATCTTTTCGGGCCGGCTTCTTTGTAATTTCGTTCATTATAGCCCCGTATAAGTCGTCGAGCTGAATTCAAAACGGCTCTGACCCCTTTTTTGGTCGGTCTGAAAGTTTTGAGTCCTAAGATAGTGATAGCAAGTTTCGCCCACAAGAAACTGTCCATAGAATACGAGCATCAGCTAGAGCGCCGCGTCGGTTGGCTTCGCTCGTAATGGTAGCCATGAAAATCAATATCTTCAGGTCTTCACCTACCACCCTCTCGCATTCTGGACGATAGTTGTTTTGATATTTTCCTGCAATCGTGGATCAACATCGTCATAGATGTAGACTAGATTCAGGGGCGGTGTGCGTAATCGGGCATCGAAATATTTTGATATGTCTTCTTCTGGAGCTCGAACATCTAGAGTTGTGACGGTGAATGTTTCATCGAACTGCGATGTTTCGTGGATTCTGAATGCTCCCAATCCGATTCTTGATGTTATGAGAAGCATGAGTCTTGCGTTCACTTGGGCCAGCTCGGAGATAAGATTTTCCCATTGGCTTGCAGATGATTCGTCGAGGGCGTCAATGATAACGAAGATGTTCGTATACCTGGAGCCGACTGATAGCAGAGCTTTAATAAGCTTCTCTGATGGTGGCCGCCTGCTGTTGGTGCCATATATTCTGTACAATGACTGCACATCCCGTGGGAGATGTCCGTGAGCTTGCCAGAATTTTAGGCTCAACTGTCTGAGAACGCTACCCGCCAGATGTGCCGACGTTTGCTCATCTTGCCCGGCGTAGTTGCAATAGACAAAGGTAACAGCGAAGTCTTGTTCTCCTCCATATTTTGTCTTTAAATTGTCGATGGCGAGGGATGCGAGGGTCGATTTACCGACCCCAGGACTACCAGTGCAGAACAAGATCCTGTGTTTAGGTCTGTCATCGGCTTTGTGGGGTTCTTTCCAGTTCAAGAACTCGGGAGAATTCAAAAACCATGTACCAGTAGCTGGCGCCCGGTAACCGGAGAATTTATTCTGCTCAAAGTCGTAGTTGCGTCCGAGCCAGTCAAGAATTTTGCCGTCAGTGGTAGTAGGATCTGGTCCGAGGTCTAAAATGATCAGTTAGTTTGTGTATATGGTGATGCCTTGCCGCCTACAGCTACATCCTAGCTTATCATGAATAGGCGGGGTGTGTTACTGACTTTCTATGGCGGAATTTCTCACTGAGGGTTCTCCCATAACATCGGCACATCGAAGGTGGCGGAGCAACTCCTTCGCAACAAGTGCAGCTTTTACGGTAGGGCGCTTCTTAGCGCCCGAACCTAGCCCTAGAATTGAGTACCTTCTAAGCTTGTAGATTCCTCGAATCACCACGCAAGGCAGCTCGCTGGGGATATCGGGTATCTCTGTATCGACACAAAGAGGGCTTCGGCCCCCTACGGCTCGAACTTGTTCCTTATCGAAATTTCTCACCAATTCAGGGCCAATATATGTAGCTCTGTGGATCTATTTAGGTCTCAGAGTAAGATACTGCGTTATATATGCTAGGAACACCACGGATATATACTGCAAATGAATGTGATAGGGTGTTTTAAGATAATAAGCTTACCTGAGGAATCGATGCGATAGTTCCGGTGTGGAGATTCCAATCTTCATCGATCATTAGCCAACTATCAACGCATCGAGGGATTCTAGCGCGTTTTGCTGATGTGACAGAACCATCGTCGGTCCCATGTATAGCATTCGCTAATCGCTTGAGAGCCTGCTCGTGCCGGTTCAAGAAAGGATCTCCCATGTAGTCGTCTGTATTGTGTCCGTTGTCTTTTATTATACCGGTCACTAACTTTGCAATTGTCAAAGAGCTTGGTAGTGTTTCTAAAGCCCTTAGCAGTCTGACTGGAGGATCTTTGAATGACCCCCTGTACGCCCATCTTCTTGGAAAAGTGTAGCTCAGGTCCAGCCGAACTACTGCAGGACATCCTTCAGATGGCACACCAACTACCACGTCAACAGGCCTGATTCGGTCAGAAAGGGCCTCGCATGCCCCAACTAGAAGGACGAATCTGATAGCTGGGAATGTCGCCAGCATCTGGACAGCTATGCTGGCAGCTGGTCTCGTATTGGCGGACCCCCTTGAGTGTTGTCCAATTTCGAGACCACCTACGCAAGCAGCCGGATCGGGTGGCGTCCATGACGATGCTATCGCTACATTGTGGTCGAAGATAGTTCCCAGCGCGTAGGTATTCTCATCGATCCCATGTTGTGCTGGAAAACTGGGATGGGTTTGATCTAACATCGCGCATGCGGCTGTCCACTCTGTTTCGGAAGTGCAGATCCATCCTATATGATAATCGCTAGGACTGTAAGTTTCGATCGTTTCCAAGTAAGACAAGCTTCTCGCTTTGCCTGATGCCATTGTGAATTGGGTAGAGAGTCTGCGCGTGCTTCCAATCTAAGCTTCTCATGGGTTTTAGCGATGGAGAGCTCGAGAGGGGCTGGCGCTGCGCGCACTCATCTTTCTTTATCTATCTTTCGAGCGAATTCGTCCAGCCTTGTGAGGGGCGGAAGCGGCCCCGCCTGAAGTACGCGACAACTCCGACTAGCATTTTGCACGAGCAAACCCATTTATTGTGTATGACAAAGTTGTGGTATTGCGTTGGATTGGGTGCGGCCATCGTGATCCTTGTCTTTTGCATATGCAGGTGAAAAAATACAACGCTGCATATGAGTTGTGCCGTGCTGAGCGCTTTCCAGCCAATGACTTTAACTGGCAGTTAAACCAAGCGCTGACTCTGCGGGCAAAAGTCTCATTTCTCTATGCAGGCGTGGTCTCGGGCAATGGTAGACAAAAAGACTCTTCATATATGTGCCGCGGTACCGGCTGAACCGAACTCGGGAATCGTCTGCATATATCTTGTTGAAACTCATTAGCGCGTGCATATGAGGGGGTCGGATCCACAGCATGCTAGTATTTGAAACAAGTAAATGCTAGTTACCTAAGGGAGTATTTACTGATCTATATACATAAGTACTTGCTCGAGCGCTATAATCTAGCCTACGAAGTAATCGATCTCTACGCGGGATATCACGTACGTGTAGGATGATACCTGGCTCTCAATGTCGATATAATTATAAGAATCCATTTAACGATACATTGACCGATTTTCATTGCGACCAGTAACTGATGTAAACGCTAACGACGACGACTTGCGAGATACAGAATCAAGAAACAAAGAGCCCAAAAGCGATAAATATGGACAGGCGATTGCGTTAACCCATTAAACAAAATCACCAGATACAACACCGGTTTTCATCACATCCCCTGATTCAATTCTGTCTCCAATCCCGGCTGCCGCCCCTTCATTCCAAACTTACCCTTGATCTTCTGCGCGCCAACCATCAACTCATCCTTCAAAAAGACCATATTCCTTGCTGGCTTCCACTGCATTATCCCTCTATGCTTCCTGAACTTCTGCCTCCGTTCTGCAGCCTTCCGTTCCCTCCTCGCCCGCTTGGCGTCAGGATCTACGCCCTTTTCATCGTCGCTTTTACTCGCAGAATCATCGTCAGATGAGAGGTCGTGCCGCTCGTCGACGTCATGTGGGTCGTCCCCGGCGATGCGGCGGATATTCTCGTCATCTGAGTATTCCTCCTGGCTATCGACGACGGAGATGACTTCGGCTTTCAAGTCTTCGGGGTTTAGGATTATATTTTCTTGGCTTGGTCGCTCTGTTTGTGATGGCTCGTGGCCACGGAGCTTTGGGCGGGGGAGCGCCAGTCGCTCGCCATCTCCAGCGGTCATTTCTGACTCGTCATCATCGCTGTGGAGATCCTCAGCGGTGTCAGTGGGGCGGTCTTCAGTCGTGGTAGTCGGGCGATCTTCGGTTGCGCCGGTGGCAATGAGCTTTTTGATTGTGGCGCCAGTCTCACGTTTTACGATACGCTTGCGCGAGCCTTCTGCCAGACAGGCTTCGAAGGCATCGAAGGTCTCGCGGTCGTCATTGTTGTCCATGTACGCTTTATGAGACTCGTCAAGACCGTCTTTGAAGCGTAGGACGACATTGAAAGTCGCGATTTGCTCTGCGTTGATGTTTTCCCGGGCGTGAATGTCTTCCTCGGAGATATTATTTTGTGTTAATGCGTTCGTATCCTTTGTTTTCCAGACGGGGAGAGACAGCGTTGTAGTCTCGTTGTCGATGATGTTGTTCAACCAGTACACACAATAGGCAGTCGGCTTGCGAGACATGCGGGAGTAAAACTCGATTTTGAGTGACGAGCCGTATCGTTGGCGAACGGGCAGGCGGACAGTGAGTCCATTGAGGTTCCACGATACATCGTTGTTGTCGTTGGCGGCAAGGCGACGTGGGATCTTCTTGCTGTCGCAGTCACTGGTCATTACGATCCTGGAGTTGAGGAGTTCTTGCGCACCAGGACCGGTGACAGACATCTTGTCGTTCATGATCTCTAAAGAACCAACGTCCCACCCGAGAAGGTTGCGGGGAAGTTGAAGCTTGACGGAGCGGAAGAGAATGGTAAGCTGGACCATACCGTAGCCGATTCCACCGTCAAGGGCATACAGCCGGGTGACCGTACTGCTGGTCTGCAGGGCTTCAGAGAGCTTGACTGAGCAAACGCCAAGAAGAGGGTCATGCTCCCGATGTCGAGAATCGCGAGCAGAGACGGTTATAACCGTATTCCTCCAATCGCGGACGTACCGCTCCACGGCGGCAGAGAATATGGGATTGGACGAGGCAACCTTGGTACGAGTTTTGAACGAGAGGACATCGTTGACCATGACGGTGCAGTATGCGTTGGGTAGATGGCTACCCTCTTCATCTTTGTTCTCGCCAACTACCTGAGCTGGGCTGTATGGCCTAATCTTGCCGAAGGTCCCTTTTGCGCGCTCGAATTCCAGATGCTTGATTTCGTGAATGGTGATGGAGACGACCCCGGTTGGGTAATTCGGGTCTGGCGGGACGTTCAAAGCGAGCTTGTCATCCTCGGCCATCGGCAGGGGAACTTCTTCGTGGAATTCTTGCTTGTGGCGGAGCTCACGGGGTACGCGGACATCCTCACCGGTGGTCTTCATCGATTTCTTAAATTCGGTGTGCTTGAAGAATCCGACCTCCCAGTTGAGCTTTCCGGGTACTTCTTTGCCGTCTTTCTCACCAATCAGGGTATCGCTTCGGGTCTGCATCACGCCTTCATTCTCGATAATGTCATGGAGGTCAAATTCGATCCTTCCGACCATATCATCACTCCCAATTCGGTCGCTGTCCCAGAGCTGGACCGAGAGTTTCTCACCGGCGGAGATCTGCTGGCTGTGGAGCAAGATGCATGTATCTTCCTCCCACGATGGATTGCGATCTTTGAGGATGACACGCGTGCAATAGACTGGTTTTCCGAATTGGCTGAACGCGAGGGTAATGTATGTGTCCGAGCCGCCTCCCCGATCCATAGCTGGAATTCCAGTGGCGTCGTGAATCTTGACGTAAATAACACCGATTGCCTCAGTCTCCTGCTGAACACTCGCGCCCTCGAGCATTTTGCCAACGTCTAGGCTCAAAGACTTTGGAGCAACGTATTCATCAAGAGCAGCACCAACAGCGTAGTTGACAAAGTTGCTGATGAGAGGAAGATTCAGGACGTTGATGCCCCGCTGGGTCATTGGGACTACAGAAACACTAATTTTCGGTAGGCCCATGAATGTCATGGAAAGATTCTTGATGAACGGCGGGTTTGGTGTCATTTGGAATCTGAGGCGAACCGTTCCCACGATTCCTGAGAGCTCAGCGAAGATGGGAAGCGGTACACCGAAGAGTCCCCGGACTCCAAGATAGAAGGCGATTTCCAAGTGAATATTCTGTGCCTTGCTTGCAACCCCGGTGGCTTTCCGGGCGTGGTACGCAAAGCTAGCTTCGAGGTTATAGTACTTGGAATTTGGGTCGTCCTCTTGCTCGCGCTCCTTTCGCTTCTTCTTGGTTTCGGCGTCTGACTGTTCTGCGTTGAGGGGATTCTTTCTCGTGCTTGTCGCATCTGGGAGTGTCCGCATAGAGAGAATGCGAATTGGGTTGCTGCCCTGGCTGATTCCTGAGACTTTGACGTTCTCAATGACACTAGGTGGTACCGAAGCCTGCATAATGTCCTCGAGGGTATCTGCCGCCGGCTGGAACATCTCTGGGTTTATGAGATTCCAAACAGTACCAATAATCTCGTTCAGCCACTCTGTGGTTTCTGGCATCAAAGACTCAACAGCGGCTTGCGCACGTAGTCTTTCGCTGTCCCAGTTCCGGTCGATGGAGTCGGATTGGAGGCGCCTCAACCAGAGATGTAGAGCCACACTTAGGACCCCGCCAATGAAAGTAGATGCTACGAACCCCTTCCATTTCCCACCCACAAAGGCCCAATTGAGGAAAACCGTACCCAGAACAACGGAAACTGTGAGTGCGGTGATCGCAGACTCAATCTTGCCGTGTATGGCTTCCAGATTGCCTACGGGGTTAGGGTGATAGAGGACCTTTGTTTTCGTGGAGTGTTGGGGGACTTCTTTGGCGATTGTGGGATTGGCTTCAGGCGGAGCGAGGTCGTCCATGACGATTCTGTATTGCTCGCCAGAGCCTTTAGCGATAGCGGGAGCATCTGCACCGAGGACTTCATTTGGCACTAGCCGTTCCCCTTCTACGGGGTCGATATTTGCGATTGGTACCGTGGCCTGCCAATAGAAAGATTGTCAGTAGCTTATTTCCACTGAGCGTGAATCGCAATCCGAACATGAAGACATACCTTGGGCTTTCTGACGCTAGTCTTGAAGTCTCCTTTGATGTCTTGTATCACGACATTGCTTTTCGTGACCGGGTCGACGACCAGGCGTCTATTCTTCTGCTCCTTCGTATCATCGACATCCTCTCCTTTCTGTTTCTGAACATTAAGTCTTTCTTGCAGAGTCTTTGCGAACTTCTGCGCGTTCGGAATGGGGTTCCGAGCTGAGTAGACGGTACGCTTCATTTTGGCGGTAGGTGAGGTGAGTCCTTCAGCTCAACTTTGGAAGAGCTGTATGTGCAAACTGGCGATTAAGATTCTATCTAGGATATGGTCAGCCGTATGCTATATGAGATCTGTCAATGTCGAGGTATCTCGACATGGCACGGCTCCAGCCTTTGAGTCTTTAGGTGTTGAAGTTGCGTACGCTCAGTAACAAGCAGTAAGTGGTTTGTGAGAGATCTAGTAGACGAATTTTGAGTAGCCTTGCGTTGATTATGTCAGGCAGGATGATGTGCAAACGATGACGATATCGCGACTACCAGTTGAGAATCTTGCAATGTAGCTGGAGTCAAAGCGCTGCTATACTTAGCCGTTCGACACCCAGGCAAAGATAAGAAAAGCAGCCAATGTATCGCGGACGGATAAACCTGGTCGGTATGCATATGATATAATTGAGGGGCTTCAACTAGAATGCTACTGCCCTATCCGCTAGCCGCTAATTGCGTAAACTTCATGCTGATCCGGATGGCTGCGAGGCCTAATTGCGGCCTGTTTTGTTTTGACGGGCGCCCTTATTTCGGACATGTGTTGCGGCGTCGTTTGCGGATGATGGCGAGATGACGTCAGGCACCGAACCTTGCTGCACAACAACACTGAGGCTTTCCGAATACGGCCACTTGAATTCGAGTTTCTTGAAGCATATTTACAAAACTCAGCTACTAGCACTGTACGGCAAAGCCAAATGTGTATTCGGCATGCAGTTAAGATCTTGCGGGGGCTGTTGTAAGTGACGTAAGCCATAGTTCCAACCATCGAAAGCCTTACCGTAAATCAGTGTCCGAGAGCATCAGTTCCCATTGAAATGCAACCGGCCCCACCACTAAAACGCTCGGCTGAGACTGCTATGCGGATTTGGAATATCGATCGCCCGATCCGACGAGCTTGCATTGCATGGAAGGGCGTTGGGATCTTGGAATTAGGCGAAACGATAACATCATCGATGCAAGCACTCCCCTCTGCTTTAACTGCTATTCCGTTCGTTCCAGCTGTATGATATAGTCGACAGAGGCTAGACTAGCTGGAAGATTCAAAAGTTTACGCTGTTTTCCAGGCTCTGGTCAATCCTGATCTTCACCCTGAAAATTTCTTCACTTGGCTGGAAAAAATCTTTTCCGTTATCTGAATACCTGCTGAAGTAGAGCGCTATTGTCTCATTGCTTAAGCTTGGTAGGCCTCTCACCGTCAGTAGTACGTGGTGTGTAACATCCACTGTTAACAGCTATTCCAGGGCTTATTGTGTTGCCGACTCTCACTCTTACACCTCGATTGATTACAACCTCTCCGAATAACTCTACCTCAACAGCGTATATCAGGTAATTTCATCTTCATCTCCTAGAATCCTTTCTTCGAAGATTGAAAGTAGAACTGACCATTCAACCCAGTGGCCGCAGCAAATTATTTTTATCGTCTGCGGACGTCTCCCTTATATCCTATATTTGTTGCGTCAACGCGTTGCGTCATAAATCAACACAGCCAAAATGGCGTCGACACAAGAGATACCATCGAACGCGAATGGTGAGGAGAGTTTCGACCCACCGCGCAGAACAGGCACAGTAGATGAGCCTACGGTCCATCATGTCGGCGAAACATACACCAAGCAACGGCCTGTCCCGACTATCCCACGATTCATCAGACACCAACAGGAACGAGCCGAGGAATCCAAACGACAGGAAGCTGAGCTTGCAGACAGACGGAAAGCCCGCGAAGATGCAGCAAAGAAAGAAGCGGGAACAGACGAAAAGGGCGATCAGAAGCCTGCCGTTGTAAAACCTCCAAAGGATGCGAGGACATCCGACGTACCAATTGGTGACGATAAGACCAATGTGCTGTACCACCCGCCGCCAGATGTGGACATGAGCGATATCTTCGTCTCGATACACGACCACACACTACAAGCTGCGTACATCTCTGCAGCTGCAATTGTACTTTTCGACGTCTTCATCATCGGTGGTGGGTTTGTGGGGTTCTTGAAGAGCTTATTGCCAGCTGGCGCTGTGGGTTATATGATATTTTATGTCCTCACACAGCTTGTCGAGAGCGCGCAGAGTGCCGAGATGGCAAGGTCTGAGCCGGCGGTTGAGAGAATGAAATATGTCCCAGAGAGCGTCGAGTGGGTGAACAGTCTGCTGGACACCGTCTGGCAGGTGATCAGCGAAGATGTCTTCAAACAGGTCGCGCAGCAGGTTGAGGACCAGGTCAAAGCTGTTCTCCCCTTTGACTTTATTAAGTTCAAGGTAGCAGAGATCGGACATGGAACCAGACCTATTCGCATTCTCTGGATGAGATCGCTCCCCGACAACGAATTTGGGGAGCTGGTTGCTGCTCACGGAGATACGAAGGGCATGTCGCAGGAGGAGATCGCACAACAGGAGGAGAAGGTTAAGGCAGAACTTGGCGGCATATTTTATGTGAGTATCATATTTTCTCCTGTTAAGTCTGTCATATTTGCTAATTTGCGATATAGAACCTGGAAGTGTCGCTAGCTTACCACGCGGAAGCCCTTGGAGGACACAAGAAGAGAATGCATTTCGATATGGTCGTTTTAATCGGTGGAGTACCAATTCGTAAGTATCAAGTCTACACCACAATTCGGTGCTTCTTCTAACAGAAGTCTCTAGCTATCTTCGTCGAGACAAGAGAGTTCGTCATGACTCTCCGCGTTCGCCTGCAACTCAATCCGGATCTACCCTTCCTCAAGCATGTTACATTTGCTTTAAACGAACCCCCAAAGGTAGTTGCATCTGTTGCAATTGGCCATGGCGGTGCTTTCAATCTTCTCAGTCTGCCTTTGCTGGATAGCTTTATCATCAGCCAGATTGCCGCAAACACCAAAGAACTTTGCAGGCCCAAGAGCATGAGTATGCACCACCATAGACCTCCCTCTTAATCCAGACTATCAGCTCACAGTGTTCTATCTAGGTATTGATATGACGCCCATTCTCGGTGGAAATGACGCGATTACTGAAACCGATGCCGTCGGCCTCCTTTACCTGAAACTCCGTCGTGCCGAGAATCTCCGTCGTCAAGACCGCACTGGCGCTGGTGCTGACCCGTACATCACCGTCTCGTTTTCCAAGTACGAGAAACCAATGTACGCTACAAAGATGATCATCGGTGACCTCAATCCTGTCTGGGAAGAGACAACCTGCATCCTCATCAACGCAGAACACGTGAAGCGCCAGGAGAGTCTGCTGGTCAAACTCTGGGATTCTGATCGTAGCGGCAAGGACGACGTTACGGGACAGGTGGAAGTCCCACTTGTGGATCTGATTAAAGACTACGAGAAGGTCCATGTACGCGAAGATGCATTACAGCATGAGGTTGCTGGCGCGGATACACAAGGTATCCTACACTGGGAGGTCGGCTTCTTCCCAGAGGCCAAGTTTGATCGAAGTCTCCTCAACATGGAAGAGGCGAAGAAGGTGAACCCGATGATTACGGACAAGACGAAGCCCGAGGACGTCGAATTGACGCCGCTCAACTGTCGGCCCGATCCTGAGTATCCGACTGGCATACTTTCGGTGACAATCTACCAGTGCATTAATATCGAGGTCCCCAATCCACGGCCCAAGAAGGACGACAAGAAGGACAAGTCTGGTGCAGACGACGTGCAGCAGAATTTGCCAGAGACAAAGGATGCGGAAGGCCAGAAAGCTTCAGACAGTGAAGAAGAGTCGGAAGAGGGCACGGTTGAAGGCTACCTGCCATCCGTCTACTGCACTGCTGATATCAATGACGAGTTTGCGTTCAGAACACGGACAAAGTCTATCAACAAGGCACCCATCTACAACTCCACCGTTGAGAGATATATCACCGACTGGCGGAATATCGTTGTGTCCATTGCAGCGCGTGATGTGCGCAACAAGGGCAGAGATTTCCTGATTGGTGCCGTCACGCTCAAAGCGGCGGACATCTTCAAAAAATCGTCCGCCGTCAGCGACTGGTATGATTTCGTGGGTGGTGGAGGAAGCGGCCGTGTCAGAGTTGCTTTGCTGTTCCGATCGACGACACTGAAGCTCCAAAAGCACGAGCTAGGGTGGAACGTTGGTCGGTTTGAATTTTGTGGCGACTCGATCAAGGTCAAGAACCCACAAGTTGGCAAGCTCAAGCTCAAGACCTGCGGTGGCGTCAAGACTCTCTTGCCGTCTGCGGAAGCAAAAGACACATTCGAGGTCGCAGGCAGTCTCATGAGAGTCCCCGTCTTCAACAGATACCTTGCCCCGCTCATCTTCCAGTTCTACAATGCCTCTGGTGACCGCAAGCCCTCCTACTACAGCATCATCTGGCTGCACAACCTCATCGATAACGAAACCCGTGACTTCGATTTGACTATTTACCAGACTGATAAGCCGAAGCGGTTCACCCAGAACTGCATCGAGGGTACCCCGGATAAACACTGCACCGTCACACCAGTCGGCAGCGTGCACTTCAAAGGCCGCTTCCGCAGCGGTATGTGTCCTGAGTTCAAGTCATACCTGAACGATGAGGATGAAGAAGACACATTCGAAGTCTGGGAGGCCATGGATAAACTTGGGCTACGAGATGTTCATGAAGCTGATACCGGCGCGGGACATCCTGACCTGATCACCGGCACCGATAATCTGCGTGACCCCACGACGACACAGGCCGAACACATTATGAACGGCGGCACAGGACGCTATGGTGACAAGGAGGCGCGGAACGTTGATAGCAACAACACCGGAACACTTGGTGAGCCCGCTCTCAGCAGCGAGGAGGTGCAGGAGCATATTGGTCGACGACCCGACTTGATGCCGCCAAGCGAGTGGGAGACGCAACATGGTAAGGGCGCGACACAGGCGCCGTTCGCCGATCCGGACAAGATGGCAGAGCAGCCGCCAGCCGCACCAGTCGTCAACCTTGCAAACGAGACTTCGCTACCTCAGCTTCCGAAGTTGCAAGATATCGAGATCCCGCATCTCACGAAGCCGCAGGACATCGATATCGTTTCTCACGATGAGCTTGTAAAGCGTGAGGAGGCCGCCGCCTCAACGGCTCCAATCGAGCCATCGACGTCGACATCTTCTGATACATCGAGTGAGAAGAAAAGGCAGCCATACGTCGTGAAATCCATGCTCGACGTACCAGACGTCGCAGAGGGCCCCGTCGATGTCAGCGAAAGCAGCCATGTCGTCACTCGAAACGCCAGTTTTAACATGGACAGAGCTGATGACCGCGATTTCGCTCGCCGACACTCCCTGGGCAGCGCTGTACATTCTGAGGGTCTATCGAGCGTGCATGATAGCCCCAACCCGAACTACTTTGTGAGTTCGTCAGCGGGTGCAGAGAAAGGTGGAGATGGTGTGCTGGATGAGGAGATGCAGAGACAGGCAGATGCGATACCTCGTTTGCCCGATGTCGACAAGGATGCGGTTCCGAGGAGTGTGGAGAGTGAAAGAGGGGATTTGGAAAACGGTAGGAACAATGGAGGTACTGCAATGGCGGAACAAATGAGGGAAGCGGTGCCTGGGAATGGTCTGTAATCGGGACTTCTGATAGGTTTGATATAAAATAATTTGCAGTTTCTGTGAAGCTTCGTCTTGTTCCTGTTTCCTGCGCAGCGGTTTGCTTTTGCAAATTTGCTCTTCGTTCCATGGCCGATTTGGTTTGCGGGTGTGAATATACGTATTTCTGTTGAATATTGAAGCGGAGTGAACATACACTTGGCCGCCGCCCAATGGTATATTCGGTGACGTTCGTCTGGAAGTTGGACAAAGATGCAACACGCGTCCATGTATACAATTAATTCGTCTTGGAATGCAATTAATGTGAGATACGTTTCTGAGACCTAGTATCGGAGTGCAGAAGCTGATGATGTATGGATCAAATGCTTTGAGGTTGAAATCCAGAGCCAGCGAATTGATAATAAGAATCGTGCGAGCGCATTATGGCATGGCATTCAAGATCCGTTTTTCCGGTGTGTACATGTACGTGTGCTTGAAGTCGTATGGCGTGTATATACGACATCTGGCTCCTTTAAACCGCGTTGTGCCGGTGTGCTCAACACAGCTCCACATCGCACAACATCACGATCTTATGACGACGGCAGCACAGCATGCTTGGATAAGGCGACGAAGGCAAAGCGGAAGAGAGAGAAAGAAAGAGATACACTACTGCCCAGCTTGAGGCAAGGAGCGTCGGTAAGCAGTCCCGGCATCTAAATTGGCTGCTCTGCGATGCAGGTGCCTCTAACGCGCGTTACGCATGTGTGAATGCTATCGCTAATCTGCGCGGCCTCTGATTCAGTCAAAGGCACTTGAACTAGCATCCCCGAGACTATACTTGAACGTCGCATGTCGAGGCCAGAGGAGGAACGGCGTCTCAAGAACAAGAGCTTAACGTTGCCGTACGATCGTTCAATTGAATGAGTCGGACGGCTGCTTCGGCGGACATATCTGCAAGGTCGTCTGATGTCCACATAATGCAGCGGAGATGCCTACGTACGCCAGCCAAAGTGCATGCATGCAGTGGATGTGTCTCGTGAGTAAACTTTGGGAGCAATCTTGCTTGAACTGAGCCGAGTTCCGAATTATTTGCCTCTTATATCCATCATGAGCTCTCAGAATTCGAAAATGAAAATAGTCGTGGCTGGGTGCTGATATATTTTAGCCAGTACCAGGCGCAACTTGACGGGCATGGACGATATGCAGCTTTCAGCCACGCCGCGGGCGGCATGCACGCGTGAGCCAAGAGATTTTGCCACGAGCGATATCGATTACTTGTCCATGGTCTCATCGGTGGGTTTTGTGGTACATGCCCGTCTTGGTAAGTTCGACACTTTGGGAAGCTTCGAAACTGGCGCTTATCGACATTTATATAGTGCATGTAGATTGGCCAAAAATACAAAAGTTTCGGCATTCGGTCACATGCCGGCTTTGAAGCGCCGCTGGGAGACAAGCAGTTTTCATTTGATTCAGACTCGCGGTCCTCCAGTCGATGGAAACCCCATACAGAGATCGCGCTCCGCCCAGCAGATACGGGGGCAACAAGGTTTGCTGGCTCACGATAGTTTGTACTGGGTGAACCAAATTTAGCCACAAGGAATCCTGAGCCCAGGGCCAGGCTCTCATACCGCTTGTCAAAGTGTTCTCGCGTCCCGATTGGCCAGCAGCAGGGCACTGGGGTCACAAAGGGGAAAGAAAGGCCAGAAATCAGCTAGCGTCGAACGACGAAAGGCCAATGCCGCAAGGTCTTCTCGACTTGCCCAATGTAACCCGCCGGGGAGTGTTTTGTTCGGCTATTCGGCGACACGAACTGGACTTTGGTCAAAGCCGCTCCTCCCACAGACAAATTTCACGAGGCATTGGGCTGACGATTCGCCAGGCGAAGAAGGAAATGAGAGGGCCAATATGATGCCTTATATTTTTCCCAATAGCTGGAACTAGGCTCAAATGAGCGCGGTGGCGTCGACACGCCTGCATGGACATTACGTATGAACGTTGCATGTTTGAGTGTTTTCGTGCATGATGCCGGTCTGGTTTATATATAAGTTGGCAAAAGCTCCTACATTCCGCTAGATTTCGATGCTACCTCACGGCTTGCATCGTGCATCGAGTCGAACCGATAGTTACTTTCGAACCCTCCTTCTCACCAGGTCATCCCTCGACGGGATTCCTCGGCCGTTCCTTTGAAATTTCTTGATCCTGCTTTCCCCTTTGTTTTCAAATTTAGCGACCGCCCGTCGACTAGCTTTCTCCTTCGCAACATTCGTTAAGCCAGTTAGGCTGCCAATTAGGGGGGTAATTACGCCCCGCGGGTTACGTTTGGGATACCGTACCGATACTTAATCACAGACCGACCCGGTTTCCCAGCCAGGTGGCGACTGGTTCCATCACTCCTCCTCCCCTCTTCAATACACATTACTCCTTCCTATCCGATTGAATTCATCCACCAACGATGCGGTCCAAGATATACGCTCCGTCCGCGCTGCTGGCGTCGGCTCAGCTGCTCAGCATGACCCCCGTCGCGCTGGGCGAGCTGAAGATTGACCTGAACAAGCCAGGTAAGCCCACTGGCGATCCAGCAAACGTCCCCGCAACACTTTCGGAATAGGGCTGACCCACCGATCTGTAGACACTATCAAGTCCGCCGCCAAGACGGTCGTCAAGAGCCTGCTCAAGGACTACACCGACCAGAGACCTCTGACACCAGGCATCCTGCCTTCCAAGTACGGCTTCTTCGAGGCAGGCTTGTTCTTCAACACCATTCTCGACTATGCCGCTTGGACCGGCGACAACACGTACAATTCCTACTTCGAGAAGGACTTCTTTAACCAGATCGGCGATGGCGATAACTTCCTCCCGGCGAACTTTTCTGCGAGTCTCACGAATTCGGACGTTGGCTACTGGGCCCTGACTGCGATGTCCGCTGCGGAATATGGAGCCAATCCAGCAGATTCCTCGTCCCCGTCCTACTTGACCCTTGCGAAAAACGTGTTCGATAACTATGTTAGCCGATGGGACGCCAAAACCTGTAACGGTGGTCTCCGCGAGAGCATATTCGCCGCCAACAATGGCTACAATATCAAGGATGCCGAGTCTAATGGCGCCTTCTTCGAACTCGCAGCTCGTCTCGGGCTCAACACCGGCAACAAGACATATCTAGACTGGGCTACGAAGGTTTACGATTGGACCAACTCGACGGGTTTCATTTCCCAGATGGAGAACGCGAATGGAGGACAGGTCTATTTCAGCGCCCCGGTTGAGGATAATTGCCAGCAGATTGATCAGACATACTCTTCCGCCTTGCAATCGAATTACATCTACGGTGCGGCCGCGATGTACAGCGCTGTATGCATACACCTTCTCTTCAGTTCACGTGTTTCCCCGGCGAGCAATTATCATGAAGCTAACTAATTCTCTTTTCGCAGACGAAATCTCAAAGCTGGCTAGACCGCGCCGTCTTCCTAGCGGGTTTCAGTGCCGTTACATACTTCACCCCGCAATCCTACGTGGACGACGGTTCCTCTCAGGTTGCCACGGAGCAAGCTTGCGAATACAACAACACGTGCGCTACAGATCAGAAGGCCGGCAAGTCCGTCATGTTCCGCTCTCTCGCGGCTGCGATCACCTTGGATAAGACGAAGACCATTCTCAACCGCGTTTCGGTCCAGCTGAATAATTCGGCGTTGGCCGCCTCCAAGTCGTGCACTACCGACGGCAACTGTGGATTCAACTGGTCCAAGCAGATGTACAATGCGACCGAAGGCACAGGCGTTGGCGAGAAGATGAACGCCGTAGAATGCTTCCTCGCTATCCTACGAGTTGGAAATCCTGTCGCGAACAAACAAGTCTTCGGAAGCAGTCCGGCCACTCAGCCTTCCACCACGCAGGCCCCCGGCTCGGCACCAACGGCCTCGAATCCTACATCCTCGGGTCTCCCAGCTCCGACTGCCTCTGGGCAACCGAGCGGTGCGTCATTCCAGGCGGCGGGGGGCTTCCTGAGTGTCTTGACTTTCATTTCCTTCTTGTATCTGTTGTTGTGAGTGGCTTCGCATGTCGCCACCGCCATATCAACATTTCTGTTCTCGCATACCCACTCTTCCAACAAGGGGTTTCTCCTGAGGGTGTCGCGCTGTATTTTAATGATTGATTTTTTTTTCTTCGTTCCCAGCGTTAGCATATCACATACCATTCTTGTGGCGGAGTCTACTTTTACTCTACCAGTTTCACCAATTGCATTTTTGCGGGCGTTATTTGAGTGGAGGCGGTTACCAGAGATATTATTTATCAACTTAACGAGCGGGCTAACATGACCTGTATGCACGAAATTTACGAATCATCAGAAAAGCGAGTTAAACCAACATCTACGTGCTCACGATAGTCACATCGACCACGCAATCTTAAGCTATACCAACGTAACTATAAGTTTAGTCTTTCACGAACATCCGATGCTGTGCAGACTTCGTCAACAACTCACACTCATTCACACACGAATCACGGCTTCGAACTCGACACGATACGCATCATTTTTCAACTCAATTTCGGATATACATATAAGGGTCTCGATGATAACGATAAAGTATACATTGTAAAATTCTCATGAGGGCTGCAAAGCATTCATGGGCGGGTAGGTCCAAGTTAGATCCCCATCCCCTCGTCATAAGGTTTCTTTGTTATCGTGAGATGATATACGTTATTATGATAGGAGGTAAACTGTATGGTTTCTCTAGCAACTTTCGTTATGTAATACACGAAAAGGCGTCCGTCATACGGAAGATTGATACATCCGGCTCATCAAGCAAGCTTAGTCATTGAAATGCGATAGGAATAACTAGTATAAATTGAAGATATCTGATTTTCCAATGTCTCTGTACCAAAACAATATCCACGTATGCGTGCACATGGAGAACGGAGGGTAGATGGGACGGATATAAATATGCAGCCCTCGCTGTCTTATGCTAGCTGCTAGTTACCACTTGCACGATCCTCCGACCGGCAGGGACAGTCTGCGGGAATCCACACCACCCCATCCACGGGAACGATACCATCCGCCTTCAAACAGAGCTTGCAGAACATTGCATTATACACATAATTGGCGATACTCAGAGGGGATTCCATAGGAATAGGAGTGGCAGCACTTGGTGCGGATGCCACTATAACCGAGGTTTTGGCATTGGCAGTGGGCGAGGCCGTATCTTCGCATTCGTCCCGGGCTCCTGTATCCAGCAAACCTCGACTTTGATTCCTGCAGTGCTTCGACTTCTCCGCAGACTGCTCAAAGTTCACCGGCTCGAAGCCGTTATACACCACGGGTGGGTAATCTTCTGGGAAATCCGTACCAATACCGTTGTGTCGAGGATATGCCAGCCGATATAACCTTGCTTTCGCCTCCGCAGCAGAATCACGGTGAGCTGAAATAAAGGTCGCCAAGACGCCAGATACGATAGCAGCGGCTGTTTAAAGGTAATCACGATCAATGTCTATCCGACTTTTGTCTCGTGGGGCGGGTGGCCAACTTACGGTATGCACTTAAGCCTTGCCCCGTAGACACGGTAGTATACCCCCCACCAAAACCAGGATTCGCGATCATCATGTCCCCCGATTCCGGGACCCAAGCTTTAACATATCCCTTTGACTGCCAGCCACGTAGCTCTAAGCCCTCCCTTCTGATAGGGACACTTCCTGCGGCGATCAAATTTGGGTATTTTGTATCGTCGCTTGACAATGCAGCGATGTAGTCGTTGAGAGGGTAATTCTGTTTTTTACCAAGCGTCATTATAATACATCTACCGTTAGCTCTACGGCGCGACAGGCTATCTTTATTTCCGAGAGCCATTTGAGAATCGTGGTTGTGCAACTTACTTCGATTGTCGAAGCGACGACTGCGACATTCGACATCTGAGAAAGTCTTGCCATCGCGGTTTCAAACATACTCCGTAGCCTGATTGCATATGGCTCGTGTGTGCCTTCCATAGGGGCCTGACGTTCTATCACATCGGCAAAAGCAATGAGAATCCTAGGTTCATCTTTTGGATCCTTGACTCCTTCCAGCTTTGCCCTGACGGCAGCTTCAGTTAAAGCTAAAGACTCCAGAATGAACCAGTCATTCCTCCGGTTTTCTCTATCCGAGGTTTTTACTAGAACTGGGGTCACTTTTTTAGCTACGCCATTTCGCTTGCCCAGCAGAATACTTAAGAATGCCGTTCCTTCATCGGCGTTTTGTCTCCTGTCTGTACTTTTACCACGATGTATCGCGTCTTCTGGATCGAAAACTATGGCCTTTTCTTTTTTCCCGAACTTTATCTTCTCGAAGTCCTGGTCCGCCGTAGAGCCGTGTCAAATTATACCTCATTGAACATAGACCGAGTTGAGAGGATGATGTAGTGTTCATCAGTTAACAGTGGATATGGAGCATGCTTGCGACTTACTGGGTGAGAAATGTCAAAGTTGTGTGCTAAAATGTATACCAAAACCCCTTTGCCTTGAGAAGAGTCGGTATAAAAATTGCACGGCGTGGCCACGTCGGCATAGCTAACCGAGGGGGGTGTCGATAAAAAGCACAACTGTTCGTCCCAAGTGCTTATTGATAATAGGTCTCGCTTTTCGAAGGGTTTGCTACTGGTTCTGTTGTCATTGCTTCGAGGGAAAGGCGTTTCGTCTTCCTCTTTAGGTGTTTTGTGCCCTTTGGCATCCTTTGACAGCTTCATCCTGTTTTCGTAATCCTTTGTCGCCTCTGTTATAGAAGTAAAGTCCAGAATCTGTTTGAAGGGTCCAATGAACAGCGTACATACATATACGCGTACATACCCGCAATATATTAGCATAGATTGATGAAGATAAGTCAACGGTTGCCCTGAACGGATGACATGCCGTAGCGTTCCATTTTGCTGTAAGCTCCTCAGCAATCCTACAGATAATTCTTAATGTTAGACGTTCTATGACAATGCGGATGCGTTGACCAAGCTTGCTAGTGAGCTACCGATATAATATCGTCGATACCACCAGTGCACGGCTGAACGATCTATACGTCGGCGTTATACGTATGCCCGTACCTGTGCTCTGCGCGCAAATAAAACCACATAGTATCTTTGTTATAATTAACTACCCATCGTTCCTCGGTCTTGTCTTTGTTCAACCCTAGTTTATTCTTGATATATGATCGGATTTCTTCTAGTTGGTTATCCTTCCCATGCCCTTCCCGGACAAGGAAGGCCCAAAGATCTGTCGTTGGGGCACGATTAGCGAGCTTAGATCCATTCTCTTGATTTGACTGAACATGTTTTGGGATAATAGCGTGGACCAGGATGGTAAATATTGAAAAGAGAATTATTCTTGTAGAGAGGTTAGCTCCTATCGCAGGGCTTAAGGCGTGCATTTTGATGCTGTGTTCATAGTAAGTTGCGGACTAAATTTAGCAGTAATGATCTAGTAGAAATGAAGTTGATACTATGTATACCTATCTATATATAGATAAAGGAGAAGAGCCAATAAATAAATAATATATATAACGTATACCATTGACTCAACAATCGTGCTATCTACAAAATCTTTTCTGTTAATTATGTTCGAGTCAAAGTTTATTTGATAGTATACAACGTCTGTCTGTTGTGGCGGTGGTCGTCCAGATATCTGTCCTGCCCTCTATAGAACCAACATTACAAGGTACCTCGGCCCGCATACCCATTCGTCTGCATCTTGGTATAATATTTGTTTCTGCCTAGCTAGCGACTCTTTGTCAACTTGAAGATATGCATTTATTGAAACCTAGGTAGACAAACGTTGGAGGCAATGCAAATTCCAGTTGAGTAAAGATTTGCTTGCTCGAGAGCTCGTCTGATCCGGGTGATCCATTCACAAGCCCTGGCGAGGGCGGAAATAACCGGGTCATGCATGTGTGCCACATGGAATCTTATTGCATACGGCAGGTGTATCTAGTGTCAAGTAAATAGACTGCGTCGTCTTGAGACGAGGCGGAGCTAAATAGACAATCCATACAGTATCTCATTTCGCTGTATACATTTATTAATGTATATTGCACTGGCTATAAAGTAGTTTAATTACATTTGTCGTTATGCACCGTGCCAACTTGGCATCAGAAACAATGATGATCTGCCAAGCTAAAATTCTAGAGCGGTTTCGGTATCTTTATATGCTGTCGGAACGACTTTATAAGTTCCGTATATCTACGCCGCTCGAACGTGGAGTTTGTTTCGTTTCGAAACATTTTACATCCATGAAGTGAATTTGGAAGATGAAAGCTCCCTTGACGCTGCCAGAATGTACACATATATTTCGCTCCCACAGGAAGTGTATGACTTCATCAGAATATCCAGAGGCGTAAGCTTCACCTGGAAATTGCACTCGTGGA
This sequence comes from Orbilia brochopaga, assembly GCA_036872635.1. NCBI lineage: Eukaryota > Fungi > Ascomycota > Orbiliomycetes > Orbiliales > Orbiliaceae > Orbilia > Orbilia brochopaga. The sequence goes on along the minus strand of JAVHNQ010000007.1, from coordinate 1,398,489 downwards.
AACAATTGAGAAGACACTACGGTACAACCTCTGCATGCATGGAATGATGGAATTTGCGGAGATGAGTATATAGAGAACGAGGGGCCGGAGAGAACCTGATAGGCACCACAGAACCCTACCATGAAGATCAAGTCTGCAAACCACACCTCCGATGGTAATTCGGATCATGGACAGAAAGACGATTGTGATCTACGGTCGTTCGAGAGAGTGATAGTAACCGTTAGACCGGCCAGCACTGGCATCAAAAATCGGTCATTCTCGACGGAACAGAACAGACATCGAAATCTGCCTAGCAGGTGGAGCAACCAATTGATATATATATGTATTACATGTATACACAAATTGAAGGACAATGATCTCCTCCAGTTGTAAAACATGACAGAACGAGTACTGCTAGCGATATTAAGCTGGAATATCTTCAGGACGGCACGGGCAATCCTTAGGAATCCAAACAACACCATCGATTGGGGTTAATCCATCGGCCTCGATGCAGACTTTACAAAATGTTGCATTGTAGACGTATTCGAATGTTAAAGCTGGAGTACTGGGAGCTCGTTGTGGTGCAACACAGGCGCGCGTAGCTGTTTCATTCCTCGAGACTCCATTGGGACTTGCTTCTTCCCGTTTTACTTTATCAAAAAACTCATCATCGCAATTCTCCACAATCGCACTCTCGGGGACAGGAGGTATAAAGTTAACTCTATTAGGCTTTCGACCTGATTCTTGTTTATTCCCTGGTCTTCTCGATGACGAAGGAGATTTGGCGTTTAAGCCGGGAGGCTGGCCCAGACCGTTGTAAACAACTGGGGGATACACGTTTTTGGAAGATCTTCCTTGCTCAGGTGTATCGTCATCGTTGTAATTACGGGGATATGCAAGTTTGTAGAGCTCTTCTTTCGCCTCAGATGCCGTGTACTGATACGTTGAAAAGAGGACAGCAAGGACTCCTGTGATTGCTGGGGCAGCTAAAATCTCGATATAATGTGGCATTTCACCAATCGACTTCGTTAGCATCAGTCTATACCTTTAAAATGAAAACGCGATGTTTACATAGAACTCAGGAACGGCAAGATTTGGGGCTGCTACGGCTATCAGTAGCGAAACATACCAAGAAAGGCGCCTGTTATCTCCCCATATTCCCCGCCTTTACCCTTCGCCACCATAATATTCGTTACAGGGGCGAATACCTTGACCCATTCTCCTGGTTGCGCTTGGTACAATTGACCAGTCACGGTGTTTACTCCCCCCACGATTATCAAATTTGGATACTTGCTCTCATTCTCTCCCAGAATGTACGGGTGTGGACCAGAAACGTCCTGTGCCCAGCTCTGGTTAGCCAGGTAAAAATACTAAGTACTCCATTTTATTACCTTATCATGCTCGCTCACTGGATCGCCATCTTCGTCCCCTCCGGCAGCTGCGATGACTAAAACGTCGTCCTTTTTCGATAAGAGTCTCATGAGTGATATATATTTCTGCTTTTGTATTGTATCCGGATTCGTCTTTCCCATTGTCGAGAATCTCGTCGCAATCGATATATTGACGATATATCTCGTCTTTGAGCTTTCGGCTGCTTTATCTTTGAGCTTAGGGTCTTTGGCTATCGTTTTTGCTTCTAAAGCTCTCTTGTTGATATCGTCCGCAACGATTTGCAAGCCTTTGACGACACTTTCGGTGCTAATCTTGCCTTCTTTATCTGTGACTTTTACTATTACTGGAGTAACCAGTTTTGCGACACCATATTTATTGCCGCATATTCTGCTGAGAGCTTGTGTTCCATGTGTATTATCTGGTTCCAGATAGTTGTCTTCGAGCAGACGTGTGTCATCATCGTCAGGATTTAAGTCCTTCCCATCGAAGTAGAGATACTTGGGCTTCGAATTCGCTTTCCTAAGATGATCAAAGTCCTAGTGCAGATATATCTATCCGTTAGAAAATCTAGGAAGTGTAGATTCCTTGGCGAGTAACTGGTTATAAAAATTTGAAATATCTCTCTCCTTCTTTCCCCCTCGTTGCGGGCTCTCATTCGCATGCTAAGCACGCGTACGATCGCGTAAGCGTACTGAAGGACTTACCTCGTGTTCCAGATTGACGCCGGAATCAAGGAGGTACACTACTACTCCAGCCCCTTCGGGAGAACTTGTGTAGTAGGTGCACGGCTTCCCAATTTTGAATCCAAACGGATGTTTGACGTCATGAAATTGAGATAACAGGCAGAGCTCTCGCCGATCGGTTTGTGTATTCGTCCGTAGTGAAGGATGAACTGGGTCTTTTCTTCTGACAGCTACCGCATAGATTGGCAGCAGCAATACTACTCCGAGCTTTGTAAACAGCATCTTGAGATGATAATAGTCTCGAAGCCAGTCCGCCAGCAGGCCAAATGAAAGATGATATATGACACGTGAAATGTAGCCAACTTGACCGATTGCATTTCTCGACAAGCTAGGTAAGTAATCACCTTGGCCTATGTTAAAAGTGGAAATGCGTCAGCGCCCCCATGAGTTGAACTGCTGAAGAGATTTATATCGATAATTTGACTCTATGAGCTGACTGAAGCGGCAAGGTGTACATGTTGCGATGCCAGCTGGGCACAGGATACCGCACGTGTAGCACGAGACAGCGCAATCTAACCATCACTTGTTCCGGATACTCTACTGTTAGATTTGATTAGGCGCTACGCACAGTACTGTGCGAGCGTATCCAGGATACTGCAGTACTGGCCGTTGCGGTTTGGCTCCATGCGAGACCAGTACTGGCCCACCTAGCTGAGCCACTCCAACATGATATCGAGTTGTCTTTATCATACATCGACATACGAAAGAGCGTTTTAGATGTATGCTTCTGAAATGATATTTTCTGGAAACATACAGTACTGTCAATACTGTCAATTGTCAGGCACACTGAACATGGCGTGTGTTGGGCTGGGAGTTGGTCAAATGTTCAACGCGCTGCTACCTAGGAACTACGTCTAGTTACCTACCCCACGGTGCCTAGATCTCGAGGTGTACCAGTGACGGAACGAATTACAGGCAGCCATGCATCAGCGATTAACTAATCGTCTTATTAATCCCGGTCGGAGATCAAAGATCAAGCAGTGATCAGGCAGAAAAGCCGGCGCACTGACCAAAGGTGTTCCGCCTAGTCAGAAACGCCTGCACAGAGGCGCTGCGGTATCCAGCATTCAAGGATCGACTTACTCGAGTAAATTATAGATATACATGTGCCAGGAGTCAACGTCTGCGCCTTGATTCCAGTCTGCTGGTAGCTGCTCAAAGCGGTAAGCCTGGGTGACATCAACCGAAGTTCCGGGAAAGTACCGTCTGAGTGACGGAGCTGTTGAGCAACGAATACGAGGGGCTGATATCGTATCGTCTCGCAATTGGTCAATCGGTGGCCCATGATTCCTGCGGGTCGCATGACTTCGGCTATAGCGCTATGGCCATACAACTAACAGCGATTCAGGTTTTGCCGGTGATATATAAAGGTTGTGCCTCCTTCGCGCGTGCTCAAGATTAGTTCAATCTCCAGCAGGTGCCAGCTCTCGGGCAACGTTATATATCACAATTTTCTCAGTGTGGTTTCTAGTTTTCTAACGGTTGCAGTTTGGAGCTCGATATATATCTCGTTTAGCCACCCAATACCCATACCAACATGCCATCTGCGAATACCGGGAAGCAACCGATGAGAAACGATTCTACTACGAGTGGCGAGGGTTCCTCCTCAAGGAGCTCGGGTACAACTATAAATCTGGTAGCGGGAAATAATGGCAGCAGTGCAAAAGTGGCAACTCTGTTGGCAGCTGCGCCGAGGTTATCGCTAGAAGACGAAGCCTCATTGGAACCTCCGTCATATGACGACGCGAACAGCATTCAGTCGGGGCAGCTCAGCGGCCGGTCTCTCGCTGCGCGAAATGATGTTGGATTCGAAATCGACGATTCTCTGGAATTTGATGTAAGATATTCCATTCCAACAAGTGTGGATACGCGCATTGCATGATATGATACATCTTCGAAAATGAAACCTAGTCTACACATATTACTTCTGACACGAGTGTTACTATGGTAGTACGCCTTCGAAATTTCGAATTCGCACGACGAACTCCTCACCAATGTAGTCCGTCATCCCGGAGCGAAAAACACCGTCCTATCTCTTCAAAGATTGGCTTTAGGTTCGCGACGGGTAAACACCCAGAACCCTATGATGTTCAAAATCGCAGCTGTGCCTCTATCCGCCAGCCAGCTGGAGGTTCAGGCAAAAGCAAACTCCGAAATGGGCATCAAGAGCATCAAGATCGGAATGCTGGACATCCCCGACGATGAGCGTGATATCCAATCCGGCGTAATCGATTGGCCGGAAAAGGGCGCCGGCGTAAGTATTCTCTGTCAGTTACATAGTATCCCACTATTGTGCATTAATATACGATTAATCGATTACGCGAGTCACAGTACTGAGCTGAGAAATAACTAGGCAACCACCACATGGGGGAATTTAAACCTCCCAGAAGTTTTCTTCGAGCGAGCCTATTCTATGCCCCCAGAAATTCTATTGTTTATCTATAGCTTTGCGTTTAAGCCCAATACTGCTCATCAAATCAAGGCGACTCTGCTCGGTAAATAGATATCTTGCTCGGTGTTGTGGGAGCCAGGGTGCTGACTATCGGGCCTATTTCAAGGCTGCAACCAATACGGATTTTGTGCGAAATTTACGACGAGGGGCCCGCCAGTCCTAGACGCTAAGGCGATGTGGGTTGCTATTCCGAAGGACTCGCCGCGATTTGACTGTGGAATGATCGAGGTTTCCTCAAAGGCCTTGGCATCCAAATCCTACTTCACGGGATCCATAAATTTCACAAAATGGAAATTTCCCAAACAGCGACCGCCGAAAGTATTCATTGGCCTGACTGGCTTCGACCAAGATGTCACACGGCCATTCCGGGTTTCTGTCGCTGTAACGGGACAATCGCACGAAGGCTTTAGCTGGACAATCCGGACCTGGGATGACGCCTTAATCAATTCTACATGGGGCGCAAGTGTATCATGGGTCGCAATTGCTGATTCCGGGAAGCCGGCAGTCTGATTGCGTATTGCTGAATTTTAAAGCGCTGGGTCTAGACGGCCAGAAGGAGTGAGTGAGGGCCTATCGTTCTAGTAGTTCTAGTTCTAGATGATATCGCATCTTGAAGCACTATAGCTTAGAAACGTTCGAACGACCGAGGTTACCCAATTCCCTCAAATATATATAACTATATCCTCAGAGTTCTATTTTTTTTTTTTGATTTCTCATTTTCTTATGTTCTTGACTTCCTTTGGCGACAGATGTTATGGTAGAATCTGGAATGCTGGCTGGCGGTTTAGTTTCAGTATGAATTTACAGCGATGGGGTAAAAACTTAGGTATTGATGCGATACATCTCTTCACCGATAGTTAATGCTAAATTTGATAACGCTAAATTTGGTGTGCCTTTTCCCTCCTTTGATTACAATTAATACTGCAGCCCCAAAGCTAGGAGCTGAGGGGCGGCAACCACTGCACTCCCCAAAATTTCAGGTACACATGGGCGGCTATTGAGGAAATGTGCCCACTACTATCAGGTACGCATCAGCTGGACTTAACGACGAATTCCAACTATATTTCGACGGCATATGAAAATTTTAGACTGATATTCACGAGTTTTGTGACCGCTGATTCGATATACGCCGAATCAGTTATGTATATGGAACTCTGTCACACAGACTGTATTTAGAGTGGTCACTAACTATGCTCTGCTGAAACGGTTATACGGAATCGAATATGCGTATGAAAATTCCTCCAACTCTTCTGGATTTCGGAGGGGTGTTGGTTGTTGTAGCTTTTCGGAAGAGCCTCTATCCACCTTCGAAGCTTCTATTACTGCTGAACGAGTTTCATAGTTGAATTCATGAAGTGAGAAGTTAGCAGTGGTGGCAGCCCACAACACGAGACAGCTGTTGTCAGATTCTCGCCAGTTAACTGTCAGTTCAGAAGTTTCAGAATTCAAATCTATCCTGTGGAAAATAATCATCTATGAATGTGGTTGTAGTTCTTGTGACAATATTGATCTAGAGCCTCATCAATACAATATCAATGTTTAACACTATTCCTAGCGTACTTATAATTTCCTATAAGTAGGTCCCACGCCAGCCAGGAGCAATGAGATGCCATTCATGATTTTATCGCGTCTGTTCATTCATATTTTATGAAACAACTATATCAACGGCAGTCAATCAAGAACGAAATTAATCAAAAGTCTGGAGCATTAGAATCGAGATGTGGTTTCCACTTTGGCCTCGATGGATCTTTCATACGATTCTGTTGGTGTTACTGAGATACGCGAATCCATCAACCTACGCAATGCCGGTGAGAATCTATACCTTTCATAGGTCGAAAGCAAGTTTTAAGAACCAGGAACCACCTTAAGGCTTTGAGTCTAACGAATATCGTTGATACTGATAGACTCCCGATGAAGACGCAAATGGGGAAATGGCGAAAGGTCACGATGAGGAGATTGGACCTCCAATGAAGCTTCCATATCAACAACCAGAGTCTCTACCCGGTCACTGGGAATACTGGAACGACTATAACACGCGTGACAAAATACCGTCAAACCTCTTCGACGAAGCAAGGCAGGCCATAAAGGGCATTGAAGCTACTCGGTACCCCGATCCGAATATGCTGTGTAGTATGGGCTTCGACCCCTTACATCAAGATATCAGCGAGACCCCCGCACAAGCCTGGGGAATACCTTTGGGCTGCAACAACGGCTTTGGTCTACACATCTGGAGCTACAATCTCAAGAAACAACGGCGTTTTATCTCGTGCCAGTTCGCGATACAGAAAGCCTGGGACCTAATTGGAGCTATAGAGAGCCTCAGCCCCGACAAAGATAGCTACTTCGGCCCCTACGCCGAAATTGGGCACACTATAATGTATCGAGATTCAGAGGGGCGGGTTACTACAACAAGGAAATTCGGGTACACTCGCTGGTCTGAGGATTATACATTCTACATCATCGTATCCCATTGGCAGGATAATGGGCCATGTCCAAAGGGGTTTCTAGTGCTGGAAGGTGGTGATGTGGCTGAGGCTGTAAATGGATCTTCATGGGAGACCTTCGGGAAGACATTCTGCCAAAGTGATGGTGTAACATGCTGGGAAACTCCAAGGATAGGCACCTCGAATTGACTACGATGAGACCATTGCCTCAATACCCAGGGGGTCCTGAGCGATGAGGGCTCTGTCTTCACCAATTCTGTATGACATCATTGCATGCAATTGTATTTATATCTCGCGATTATAATGAAGTGGCCTATGCTTTCGTGTGGGAAACGAAAGAGCGGCGAGACTACTGCAAGTCTAGGGACATTTTTTAAGACCACCCGGGGCTGAAACACTCTCATTGGAATTTTCTTGTATTTTCTTGTATATCAAGGGTTTCATTCTAGTCTAGGCTCCTGTTATTATTTATAGCTATGTAGCCAGCTTCGCTTTGCTAAATATGTCCACCTGTTAAGTGCTTTCACCCTGAGCGTGGTCAGTTCCAGTCTCTTTGCATCTGTCTGACTACTGCTTAGATCATATTGGAGCATGATCAACTTCAGAATGCTTCTATGAGCTCGTCGTTCGCTCTTTCTACATATGTCAATTGTACCAGCAAGATACCCGCCACCAGCACGAGTACCGGGACACTCCATGACATGACAATTGTTTAGGGACTTTGATGCATGATAGTTGGATGCACGATGGAATCTTAGTCGTCGAAGCGTCTGTTACGCCAGTATTTCAGTATATCAATCTATCAATAGCTGAGGCGGCCACAATGACTTTCCATCCTTGATTAAACCAAAGTACGGCTTCAGGCCTCGCGACGAGAGGCCACATCCTGTCACACGCAACAAATACTACGAGATATACGCCACAACATACGAACCGAAATCGTCTGACATGATTTATGTATCATCATGCGTGATTTGATGCTGAAGGAGAAGCATGAGCGCTCGAGCCGCAAATGAGCCGTTAGTGCGCCTCTCTCTAGGTACCAATACAAGCAATTCGAGGAGTTTTGGCAGTGACGAGTACTTGGATGCGCGTAAGCCTAAGGCGTCCAACAGCATTAATATTTACGATCCGTTACACCAACGCGATGTTTCGTCCCGAAACTTAACCACAGCAAGCGCTTCACGTAGCTCGGTATACGTTACCTCTGTTCTACGCTTAGGTGAAGGTTCGACTATCATTAAATCCGTACTGCCCTCATTCGCAGCGTTAACGCAGAATTAATTTTGAAGGAGTATTGTATACGTGAATATGTAAGCTTAAACGTCCAGTCTCAAAACCTCGTTACCGTCGCTTACGTATAACGAGCTCGACATACTCATTGTAACATCCACATAACCTTAGTGATAAAGTTCATTATGCAAAGACAGAATATATGGGGACAGTTTTCATATCGTAATCGAACAAAAAGTAAAACTTGAGATTCTTGTACACGTATATATGTACGGGAGGCATCCTCTCTGCTACAGCCTAGATAGAATCGCGAGAAGAGTTGCAACATCTCGAATGTCTGAAACTGGAAGTCTGCGGTGACTATCATTTGTCCCTCTTGAGCGTTGAGGCCGGCAATAACTCGGAAAGTTTGTGAGGTGGCATGTGTTTCACTGAACGCCATGAAAGATCAATCTGGAAGGTTTAGTTGGAAGTTGTTCCTCGCCATGGTATGTGCCACTCATGTGAATCAAGGCTCCCTACTTGCATATAGAGTCGAAGTATATATATAAGCTTTCACACTTCTCAAAATCGTGAACTTTAAATGTAAATAGCGAGGTTATTTTAATGGAAGCACTCTATAGACATGGCGAGGCTTCGCTCAATGAAACATGCAGAAGTGAAATTCGAATCCTTGAGTGCGAGATTGAAGCCGTAGGCGTATAGACTTCAATGTTATATACCCCTCCTGATCCTGCTGTGCCTCCTGTTGACGAAGCAGGCAAAATGCTTATATAAGGATTCGCTCCTTGAGAACTAGGATGGAATATGATCTTCTCCGTGCGACTGCACGACAACAGGATTATTCCTTCCACGGCGCCCCACTGGGCTTCGGTAGTTACTAGTTGATCTAGTCATATCATAGCTGGGCTATGGGAATCTCAACCAGTATCAGCAGTTTTCGATATCCGGGCCTTACATTGCATTCAACCGTCTCCGGTTCGATTTTATAGCTGTCGCAAAGACCCCCTAGCCAAGATGCAGCTCCCTGGATATACCGCCCTCTTGAGTTTGGTGGTTCTGAATTACCTAGGGGCGGCATCTGCGAGGATTGTAAGTAAATTTCAACCTAGAATCAACGTAGCAAGACACATGACCCGGAGTTTGTTCTTCGAATGAAAGTTCGGTTAGGCTAACCAGCTTGAGTACACGATAATGAGCAGCCTTTAATCTGGCGAAGAGCTGCCGGAATTCCGACTACAAACACGCTATCGCCGCTCCGGGATGTCACTCTAGACGACCTAACAACACCCCAAGAAGGAAGGACTAACCAATACGAAGAAGTCTACGAGACAGTATTTGAGGATCACTGGGGTGCCGACGATGTCCTCAGTTACTATGATTACATCAACGACACGCTCTACCAGACCATCTCTACAGGGCTCATCGACCAAAACACTGCTTATCCGATCGAAAGTCGGATCGTCGAGCCCATTACACCTGTCGACCCTGATCCGGGCAACATACAGGAACCTTTGACCTCGCTGAATGCGACTCCAATATTCTGCGGGCACAGAATCCTTGTCCTCTTGCAGTACCAAGCAGATACCCCAGCGGAGAAGTCTGTAAGAACCGCTCTAAGGCAAGCTTGGCGGCTGCTTGCAGCCATTCGAAACAAATGGGCCCCGCGGGACGAGACCGATCCAGTATGGAAGCCGGAGGGGACTATGGCGATTCCAAAGAAACCGAACAGCCTAGCAGGTAAAGTCTACACCTCGAGCGTGGACTTTGAGTGGGGTCAATATCTGCCTTTCAAGATCCAGGTTCTTGGAAGAACGCGGTTCAGCGAGGACGTTTCAGAATGGGTTATCTTAGCTCTTGTGGATCCAGATGACCCGGATTCTCAATGCCCTTTCACCAACGACGTCCTCATCCCAGAATGAGCAAAAAGGCTGCTCCCCGGATACACCTGCACCAGAGAATTGCGATACAGAAATTAGTAATTAAGGCGTGCTGAAATCTCAGTCTTCCCATTCTTGCTAGGGTTACAAGTCATGGTTCGAATATGCTCGCAGATTTCTTGAACAGTGCGAATTCGCGAAGCTCGGGAGCTTTTTACTCCCACTATTCTTGAGTCCGATGCAGAGTTCAGTAGCTTATTATACACATGATTGATACCCCGCGATTGAGACGCCATCTCGGATATAGTATTATATGTGCATCTCTACAATCGTGTCACAATTTCCACGGAGCGTGAGCAATTTGTTTCCACTGCATGCGTTCAATCACAAAAGGCATGCATTTTTGTCCATTTCTGTTTGCCAACGTCCGAGTATATGCTTCATAAGATCAGATGTCGACGTCGGTACTATTGGAGCTGGATATAGCTATACACATTTTGGGCCAATGAATGGCTATACTCTGACAAGAGACTGCATGCATATAAGATCGATATATTTTGGATATGGTGCTTCTTTGAACGGGTAGTACCGATCATGTACCCGGAATTCGATACAACAACCTGCTTCTGAATATTACTTTCACATGCATATGCGCCGCCGACACTTCGAAACCGCAGGAATTACCAACCAACATTACCAACGGTGTTTGCAACGGTTTGATACGGAGGCAGTCCCATGACCAACTTGCAACTCACCTCCATTCAACGAGCGAAGCTTGACAACGTCGACCGCAGAACCGGCCCACATATGAGTTGTGGACCTATTCACATGTTCAAAAGTGCGGTAGCTCATATCTGTTCTCGAAATGTTTTCAATTCGGCCATCTCTCTTCATCTCTCTGTCTTCTATACAGTATTGCAATGTCTACCTACAATGATTTCTATTTCAAGAGCCCGTGCTCCATATGCCCTTCAAAACAATGCCCTGACGAGAGATTCGCGAATGCAGGCCTACCCCAGACCTAACCGGCGATTACCGCGGTTGCCTAAAGCTTGTTGCGCATGCTTCGAATTCAGAATGATAAGCGCTTCCCATTCGGCAAAGTAGAATGTCACAAGTCACTGGTAGCCGTCGCTTCAGCGTAGATATATGCACAACCAACTGCGTGTCTCCTGAATACAAAGTTGTAGTCTCACTTACGAGCACGACCCTAGCCAAAATCACACTGGTACTTGGGGCTTTCGACCGGAAGGATTGCATACTCAACCAGTTACGTCCGTCAGTCTTTCGAATCATGATATCAATGCTAATCGAATATGTAAATATGTAAATATGTAAAGTCTCGACTACCAAGTCCAACCTGTTCTTACAACGCATGGATATCGATATGCGCATATGCGTATCGATATATGCGTATGGAATAAATTGCAAGGACGTCGGGTATCAAGGAGCCGGATAGTATGGCAATAAATATCCAGAGCCAATGAAGTGAGGCCGATGATGCCTGAACAGTTGAGAACCTCGGTGTAAGCTCGAGAGGCGATCACCGAACTACACGCAAGTACTATTCCATACATCAAAAGGAATCCAGAACCGAAGAATCGACCACTAGCAACGGGTCAAACTAGTTGGGTTGGTCGGAGTAAGAGACAAGTTGGTGAAGATTGTCACAAACCAGACACTGACCACAAGGCGCGGTAGTTGCCAGTTGTTGGCATTGGTGTTGGCGAGCACTGCGCACGGATTTAAGTATCTGTTTTAGATACCTTCATGCGCCAATTAAGTAATAAGAGCAATGCGCACGGTGTATACTCGTGCGCTCGGGTCTCGCGTGGCTGACAGAGATCTATTGGATCAAATATATCTGGTTCAGCAGCTCATTGCGTAATATACAGATGCTCAGCTCGATCATGGCCAAGGCCCATCTGAGTATCCATAATTTTAGCTCGATAAGGCTTTCGGCTCAAGTTATATATCGTCCGCATCCACTTAGGTCGAAGAATCGGCTAATGTAACTCTATATTGGTCGCTTTGACATTCGCCACGCTAGAGAATCCCTGCGACAGTTGCGCCGTTCAAGTTGGTGGCTGACAGCTGACGACTAGAAGTTTGTCACACGTAATGGCATCCAGCGAGATTAGCTGTCGGTGCACTCGGTCAATTGAGGTTAGAGGCCGTGCCCCGAGCTATGTTTGAGATTCGTTCTATTGTGTGAAGGTTGTCAATTGTCTCCGCGTGGTCATTTACGCCTAAGCGCTGTCTGGCAGGTTTGTGCCATTAACCATTCCGTACATGTTCCTCCGCCTATACCAACAATTTCAATCCTTCAAAGTTGGCAGCGTACAAAACCGACCCCTTTCTTGATACGATTGAGTGTCCAGCTGATCAAGAACGTTCGAGGCATCACGCATGATGCAAGGAACATGCAGACGTGCATGTGTCGGATGCTGCAGGTGCCGCCCCCCACGACAAACACGGAATGGATAAAATTGCTAGCAATTAGGCAAAGGGTCGAAGTCGGTCCCACGCTTTGACATGTGGCGTTGCAATGAAGCGACCCCATTGGTTTAGGCGACTCCAGCCTCCACCCACAAGATCTCGGAGTCCCACCCAAAGATTTCTGGTGCCACATCGTGGAAATCGGAGAAAAGGTCCCGGACAAGGTACCGGTTCTGATTGGTATCTGCGAAAGGATCTAAGAAGCCTGGTGAGGCCATCCTTTCATTCAAAATGGGAAGAATAAAGACTCTCCCCGTGCCATGCAAATGAGGGATATCTTGACCCCAACTTTTCACGAAACTTCAGACGGGATACCAGTACGAAGCTAGCTATAGTATCTTCAATCTATAGAAAGCTATGATAGATATATTCTACCGTCGCCCACCGAGCGTTTACTCGGATACCTCATTCGACCACGCCTCGTCTAGCGAAAAAGGGAAGTGGACAGGAGCCGAAGGAATTCCGGCTAAGCTATCACTCGAGAATGTCGTGAATGGGATGACAGCGCCAGTAAGTGAAGCACCACCTCAATAGGTTATCAACAGCTCCATAGGCTGACAGTGCCGCTCTATTGCCCAGCCATGCAACCTCGACAATTTCAGCAAATACCTTCGGTTCAGCAATATGAACGAGCATGCCGATGGCCTACAATTCTACCTTTGGGTTAAGAGATATAGCAAGCGATTTCAGAACGAGCTCCGGCCACATGAGCGAGGTCTATCGCCCCCGTGGGTGGCATCCATTCCGAAAAAGGGCATGGAAGCGCCAGATCAGAACGAATCGCGGAAATCTCTAGAAGGACGACCGTCTACCAGTTCCTCGGAGATAGACGTGTCTAAAGTAGGATTTGGGGAGGACATCATCCTCGAGCCCTGTAAGCTTTGTCATACTTGCTTCTTAGCACCTAATATTCTGGTCTTGAACAATTGAGTAATTAAAACGCTCTCGTAGTCACGATACAGCCCTTTCGTTCCGAAATCGACCGAGTGACATCACTCTATCTTGTCCCAGATGCCCCCCTAGCCTTGCCAATTGGCACGCTGGAGAAATCAGAGACTCTGGAAGCTCTTCGGCAGACGACCCACCCTTCCGCCTTCTCATCAGCTATGCACTCAATCGAGTTATCGCTTCGCTCGACCGCCCACCCATCGTTTATCAGATATTGCCTATCAAATGCAACGCGCACGCGACTCAATTTCCTATCTATCTCTGGCGCCATCCTGGTTATGGCTGCACTATCCGCGCTCATTGTATTAACGTTGAGCAGCGTATCCAGATGGTACCGCCTACTCACGTTCATATTGCTTTTTGGCGGATTGGTCATGATAGCGAACGCCAAGAGAGGCCTGTGCCTGGTACTGGTAGTTTTGGGCATGGCTAGGAATCTATCACCCTGGGAAGTCTACGCGGTCGATGACAGGAAGTCGACGGATATACGAGGGGACGAGGTAGCAGATGCCGGCGACGTGGAAAATGGCAATGGAAAGATTGTGACAGAGGTCACAGTTCTTGAACTGGAAGACGAGATGAGCGGAAAACGCAGGAATGAGGAAACAAGGATGCGATGGTTTGTCAAGGAATATGACAATCGACCCGTTCTATCAAGAGTCTTCGAGAGAGTGAGTCGCGTGCCCGTTTCCCCTCTTTATTAAGAGATCAAACTAACGACCATGATTTCATCAGAGAGTTCCCGTGGAGGATAGGGAAGTCCGACGCTTACAACTCAGTATCCTTCTACAGAATGTGATAATTACCTGCGTCCTCACAGTCATTGCGGAGATTATATTCGTGATTCTGCCAAAAGGGAATCTTTTCTAGCTATATGCTACAGTTATCATTTGCGGGAGAGTTTTATTTCTATGTGCATAGTATAAGTTTTAACGTTCGCAGGTACCTAGGTTATTTCGAGAGAGATGGTATGGGCGCATGTGTGTTTCTGATATGTATTTAATGGCCATATGGATGGGGCGCGTTCTCCATATGATATTCTGTTTCGCTATATGAATTGCGGTAGATCTCAATATCTCACACGGCCATCGCTATTTCCCAACGCCATTGTATACTACTCCGGCAGCGTGGCCGTATTCTTAGTCTGCGTTCATCTTAAAGGTAAGCAGACTCGCTCGAGATCGAGAATGGTCTCACAAATCAAGAGCTTTCATTAGAAATTTAAAGGAAGCCAAAGTCCAGACAAGTCAAGAATCTGCCTGCACACGACTGCAGACTTGGCAGCTGCCTATACATTTAAGAAGCTTTTTTCTCAATTACCTTAAGGAATTATCCCGCCTCGTAACATCATCATCATATATTTTAATATTGTCCGAAGCAGACGTCTAGACAACACAAAGGCCACATTATCTTCGCTATCGTAAGTGGTTTTGGGGTTACACAACACAGCACAGTGCCCAGATATACTAGTCTCAAGGCACCCAATTTCAACTGGGACCGCGACGGCCTAGCAAAAGGGAAAACGCTGTACGTTGATAGTGATTTTGTATCTAAAATCTTGTAATAGTCCTAGCATGGTTAATGGAGCATGGCCGAGACCGATGTGTATAGTCGGCCTAGCTGTCATACGACCTCGAGAACTCGGTTGTCTTTATAATTTAGGGTCATAAGACAGTATCAATGGGCGGCTGGGAAAACCCCTGAAGCACGGGTGTACACACGAGTGGGTCAGATTATTGATATCTTATGCATTTGGAACAAGAGATCTACCGAATGCAAGGCACGTCTTAGATCGAAGATACCTTGATGCTCTATAGAACCGAGATTCTGCCTATTGGAAGGACTACTTGAACCGTGCCTTAATCTCTTCGGATTACCAAGCCTCTTAGTCAGAATTTAGAATCATCCATGGTATTTGATAGATTGAAGACGGAACAACAGAGAAGAATACTCTTGGAATAATCCCAAAGCTTGCATAATTGGCGCTAGGCAAGGGACGAGCTTTACCAGCAACGATGATGACATTTTTGAGTGCATCTGAGTATATCCCGTGGATGATACCTGGCTGGCATGCATTTCCTCCGGGTCCAAGAATACTGCCGTGGATCCTTAGATGACAATTCATGTACTGCCGAAGGACATCATTTACTCTTTGGTAACAGTTTCCTAGGATTCTCGCGTGTCTGCTAGCTAAACTAATATTTCCCCCACTTGCCCTCGATCTGAGTGGAGATGACCAACGCTGGGGCACCAAATTTATGGTAAGACTCCTGACGAGCCCTCGCCGATCAAATTGCATCTAGTATCACTCGGCCGGACATATTTACAAAAAACTTATTAGCCGCAGGCGGAATGCCTGAATGCGGGGTATTGATCTAGACCAATGTCCCGCCATATATAAGAAATAAAATGCAGCCAGATCTGGTGGATCGCCCAGCCTTGTGAGATATTTCTGCCCAGACTGCCACAGCTTTGTACCAGCCGCTGCCGCGCATCTTGCAGGTTTACACGAAAGGTTCGGATCAAGACTCCATCCCATAGCTTGAATGTCGACAAGCGGTATCGAATCCCTTGATGTCTCCATCAGGATGCGGTCGGGAATTAGGAAGGAAAGCGGGTCATCCTGGGTAGCCATAGCGGTGTGTCTCTTCGTCGCACTTGGAGGTAAGATGCCTTCTGTTGTATGCCTTTTACATGTATTCTTCCAGCATTTGCCACTCGAAGGTTACATTCTTAGATTTACAATATTGACAAAGATTCATTCTTCACTATGCAGGAGTCATATTGGGCTACTACACTGTAAGAACTGGATACTTTCGGCACAACAAAAAAATATGTCTCGATGAACGAATTCTAAACATCAAACTTCCTACCGTTGGATAGGGCACTATCGGCGGGGCACTGGCGATGGAAACATGGCTCAAAGAATTTGGCCATAGTGTGAACGAGCTTGGAGACGGGGATTTAAGTCTGGGGAACAAATCCCTAATCGTATCGATTTTATCGGTGGGAAGCTTTTTCGGGGCTTTGAAGTCTGCGCAAGTCGTAGACTGTTTCGGCAGGCGATACGGAATCATGATATCCGTCGGGGTCTTCACGGTACGAGCGACGATCGATCTCGAGTTATGACTGAACGACGACAACTATGGCAAGGGCTTTCAGGATTCTGACAAAGGTGTCTCGTCAAGATTGGCGTTATATTTCAGACTGCTGCCTCTCAAATACTCCTGCTGATCATCGGGCGATTAATCGCAGGATGGGGAGTTGGTCTCCTAAGGTAAGCTGACTTCACCTTGCTATACACGCTTGAGCAACTAGACCACAACCATCATCTTTCGATGCGATACCCTTTTCTAAATTTCGCTTTTGCTAACTTATGTTCCTCCATGCTATTTAATACAAAAGTGCACAAGTAGTATGTCATTCAGCCCCGTCGCCAGCCATATAGAGTCTCTAGCTATTATCTCACCGGTTAGGCGTACTGACGTCGAAGCTGCAATATTCTTAGCCCATGTATCAGTCAGAGGCAAGCCCAAAGTGGATTCGAGGGGTATTTTCTAATCAGTATAGCCAAGACTATGGATATCGAGCTCCCACTTACGGATTCATCTCAATAGACACTCACCGGAAGCTATCAGCTATCTATCGCTTTGGGCCTGCTGCTAGCATCATGCGCCAATAAAGGTAAGTATTAGTTCCCGCATATTTCCAATTCTACCTTACCATGAAAAGCACTAACATACTACGGCTTTGCTTAAGCCGCACACAAGCCTGGAGCGACGAACTATCGGCTTCCTTTGGCTCTTCAATTCATCTGGGCCGGCCTCCTTTTCTTCGGAATGATCCTCGTCCCCGAAACTCCAAGATTCTTGATCAAGCGGGACCGCTTAGACGATGCTAAGAAATCTCTATCGATCCTTCGTCGTCTACCAGCGGATCACCCAGAGATTGTCTCAGAAGTGAAGGAAATCAAGGCTAACCATGACTACGAAATGACCCTCGGCTCGAGCTCTTACAAAGTGTTCTTCTCGAACGACAACAGCGAAAACATGCGGAAGCGGTTGCTGACAGGTATCGGTATTCAGTTACTGCAACAACTAACCGGCGCGAACTTTATCTTCTACTATGGCTCATCTTTCTTCTCGTCGTTGGGAATTAAGAACTCTCTGACAGTTTCACTAATCACCAACTCGGTCAACGTTGGGTCCACAGTACCAGCATTGTGGCTGGTTGAAGAATGGGGGCGTCGGAATTTACTGCTATTCGGTGCAGCAGGAATGTTTGTTTGCCAGTTAGCCGTTGTAAGTCTACTTGAATTCAAATACTCAAGGCTGTTGACCGTCTAGAGCCGGCAGCTAGTGTTTTAGACGAGACCTTTCACTAATAGACATCTAGGGGATTACCGGAACCGCATTCTCCAAAGCAGAGACGGCTAATAGCATTATGATCGCGTCGATTTGCGGATATGTGTTCTGTTACGCTTTTTCATGGGTAAGACCTCCACGGATTCATTGTTAACTTATTCACACCAGAACTCCACTAACCTGAGTCTAGGGGTACGTATACACATTGTTATTCCTGATATTCGGACTTTCGAAATAAAGGCCTAATATGAGCTTTCTGATGGAATAGACCAATATCTTGGACAGTGGTACGTAGCATACCTCATATTCTCGCATCGCATCGTTTGGCAAGCTTCTCTAATATAATAGAAAAACTATTATAATTCTGGGCTGTTTTCATAGATTGGGGAGATATTCCCCCTCAAATCGCGGGCCAAGGGCATGTCTATATCTACCGCCGCAAATTGGTTGCTAAACTGGCTTCTTGGGTAAGTTGATGCCGTCTTTCCCATAATCTATCCGTTCTTGGTTGTTAGACGATAATTGGATTTAACGCGGATACCCGGTTTTCAGGTACACAACGCCAATGATAGTCGACACGTAGGTTCCCTGTAACCCGTTCTACGCGCGCGACTCCGACTTTTGTGTGATGGAAATTGCTGATGCTTGTTTAATTCGACTAGCGGATCGGGAAAAGCCGGACTAGAGGCCAAAGTATTCTTCATATGGGCTGCCTTTTGTGCCCTTAGCTTTTTGTTCGCATGGACGTAAGTGTCGAAACTAGCGGCACCTTTAGACCCTTCGTACGGGGACAGAAACCTCTAATCTCATAACCATGGCTGACGAAACTTCTCTACAACAGATGTGTATACGAAACAAAAGGATTCACGCTAGAACAAATCGACGAGCTCTACGCCAAGGTCCCGCACGCATGGCAATCTCCCGGCTTCGAGCCGACCGTTAATTTTGCCGACGTAGCCCAGGAAGTTCACCAGGACGATTACATGTCGTCAGAAACACGGCTTACATTGGCTGAAATCGAAGCAAGCGTCCTGCGCCGAAGGAACTCCATAAGTCCCGAACCGATCGAGATACGGCTCGAGATGCAGGAGTCCAACGAGAAGCTTACAGAGGTTAAGGTATCGCGGTCGCTTACTTGAATGAAGGATATATCTAGCATCTCAAACCTTTATCAAGATGAATTGGGAGCGCGCTTAACGGCCGACCAGTTTAAAAGATGACATTAATATTGTATCGCTGCTGGGTGGGACTTGGAATTCGGTTTTGAAATCTTGAATTAGTGATACCACTGCGTGCTTGCATTTATACTGAGTTCTGTGTATACGGTTGTATCTGTATCATATATTGAGACTATTTTATCCAAGCTAGTGATAGCAGATTATAGAGTTAAAATATTTCACTGCCATTGTGTTCAGATGAAAATTTATCTCATAAAGGTAGCTGCTGTTCTAGGCCAGATGGGCAATTGAGGGACTTTGTTGCAAAAAGCGCGTTGCGCCACACTCGGCAGCGGGCGGCGGCCGAAAAAAATTGGAACCGATGCGCCGCGCCCAAACCGAATCGCACTTCGCGACATCCCACCAAAGCAGCATCCACCCTCCGGCCTCGGACGTATCTTCGGCGATATGATCCGATAGCACACTCGCATCACCGACCGACGATTCTCAACCTGCCAGATAACAGCTGGAGTATGGAGAATTCGAACCACATTCGCTGTACGCCAGGCGCAAGCTCTCGCATCACCGACACGATCCCGAACCGATAATTCCTACCAGCTACCATCCATCGACACTCATTGATCGCCTTCGGAGACGTCCGCGAAGTTTCACAAGATACAATACAGAATGGATGTTCAGACTCTTCTGGCGTCTTGCTACGCCTCTGTGATCAGCCGCCTAATCTGCTACCCGCTAGACACAATCGCAATCCAGCACGCCTCGTCCACCCGGCGTCCGCTGCTCTCCGTCCCGCTTCGCACCTACTACCGCGGCCTCGCCCCGTCCACAGCGCTCGTTACACCCGCCATCGCACTCTACTTCACCACATACCGGCAGACGAAGGCCCTCCTCGTCGATGTCCCCTACTTTGGCGACAGCACGGCCACCTACCTGGTCGCTGGGACCGTCGCGGAGCTTACGTCGAGTTTCGTGTGGACGCCGCTAGAAGTCATCAAGTCGCGACTGCAGATCTCGAAGACGGCAGCTGACGGCCGGCTGTTCAGCAACCTGCGCGAGATATGGCGGGGTGAGGGTATCCGTGGCTTCTACCGCGGGTACCTCATGGGCCTTGCCGTGTTCATTCCATACAATGGGATCTGGTGGACGGTGTACGAACACACGAAGAAGGCCGCGCCGATTGGCTGGAGTGTGGCGGGGACCGCGGCGCTAGGTGGATGCGTGGCGACGATCACGAGTACGTGCTGCTGTCATCCGCTGGATCTAGTGAAGACGCGGTACCAAGTCGCTACGACAGCGACGGTGGGGAGGGTCGGCGGGGAGCGACTGGAGGATGCGAGGGGCGTCTTGAAGGTCGTGAAGAACGTGTGGGGTGAGGCGAGGTTTGGGAGAGGGTTCTACAAAGGATTAGGAGCACGGTTGATGTGTTCGACGCCAAGTTCGTTGATTTCGATGGCTGTCTTCGAGTATTTTAGCCCCGATAGGACAGCGGAGAGGAGTCAGAAAGGAAGAGATCCGATTATAAAAGGTGAAATACTGGAAGACAAGCTATAGCATTGATATAGACAGGGTATGGTGGATTTCGGAGTATCAAGGGTAGAAGGTAGCGCAGATATCCAGCAGAGAATCTGGAATTGTATATAGATTGACCGGATAGACTTATTGGCGATATAACGTCCTGTACATATAACAACCCATCTGAACGATTTAACGATTTAACGGTCTTAACTATCCCACGGTTGCCCTACTAATCTCGGGGTTCCTGGTCTAGGCATCATATGGGAAGTCTATTTGTTCTAGTCAAATTCTAGTGCGCAATGTATATATGCATCAGCAATTCGTCAATCCCGAGTCCCCACAGTGTTCTAAGGTGTATAGTCTAATTGGCTAATTGTGCCGCCCTGACCGTCTGAATCTCTGCCAAACATTTCTCAAATTCCGACCAATGCTGCATAATGGCCTTCGCTCCCTTATCCTTGAGATTCCCCGCCACCTCTTCCTTCTTCGAATCCTCGTAGGGCCCCACATAGCCTATCGTCCAGATTCCCGCGTTCGTAGCGCTCGCCACGCCGCTCCCGCTATCTTCGATCGCGACACAATCTCGCGGCGCCTTCCCGAGAAATTCTGCGGCGTGGTAATAGATCGCAGGATTGGGCTTGCTTGTCGGCACCGGCAGCGACGTCATGGCAGAGAACACCCATTCATCCGGAAAGTACGTGCTCTGTCCAGCTTTCTTGATAGCCGCAAGCACACGGGTCTTAGCGGATGAAGACACGACTGCAAGTTGATATTTACCACTATTCTTAAGCTTTTCGAGCACCTCGTTTACGCCGTCGCATGGCTGCGCGCGTTTGGACAGCGCGTCTGTGATCGATTCGAGCTCTCGGGAGACGTAGGAGTCGTATTCGTCTTTTGTGAGCTCAAAGCCATGCTCTGATTGCAGAGATTTCAGCATTCCCGCAAAGTTCTGCCCGACGAACGTGGATTGCAGGTCCGGTCCCGTGAAACGTTTCGTGACCGCGGCACATTTCTGGTCTAGAATCTCGTTGACGAGGGTGGCGCAGACATCGAAGGCGATTTCCTCAGAGAGGACGAGGGTGTTATCACAGTCGAACAAGAGGGTGGCTATCTGGATGATACTCAAGTCAGATTAGTAGGTCTATTCATCTCTAAGAGAACAATGGCTCAGATATATCCCGTACGTACCTCATTCTTGGCGGCGCCTCCGCCGAGAGGGCCGGTACCTTCGCGGTTTACGGACCCCATTGCGGTTGATGATGTTCCAGTAGAGGGTGTAGTGAAAGATGAACGGGATTGGGTAGCTATGGTGGTATATACGTAAAGATATAGTGACCGATCTCGGGGCCAGTTCGGGACCAGTCTCGGACTGGCTATTCCTGATCAGCGCGTTGCAACTTGAGCTTGTGTCGTGTTGGTATGACGTCATATCTCCGCCCATGGACATAAGTACAGCTAGCTACTAGGTGACTGGGGACGGCTTCTTACGTGCCATGCTGGTCGGCTTTCAGTAGGCCGCTATCTAGATAGTTATTTTCTTGCTATCGGTCTTAACAGTATTGCTACCATTCCAGAAAGTATCTCTAAATTTAGATTCGAGCGAAACCATATTAAAAGCAATTAGACCTTTGCAGGTATGCACTAGCTGGGTTAAACCGGAGATACACCCTTGAAGTTATGCATATATGGATTAATCCAGATCATACAAATGAACGTCCGTAATTATATATCACGCCTTTGGCAAAAGTCGGACGGAAATAACCTGCCCGCATTATATTCCCGTTTAGCACATATACAAACCTCTTGAAACCGCTGAAGTCGTTGACTCCCGCCCCACGGCCGCCGTTCATTGATACTTTGAATAGTGGTATAGAGAAAGCAGAGAAAGTATGGAAAATTTAGAAAGAAGACACGTTTCCTACATATATATACATGTTGATAACATTAATATTATAATGCGGATCTTGCGGCACCTAGCATCTTGACTCCTGCTAGGATATCATCCAAAAATGTTGACGCAAGTTAAAAAATGAGAGATGAAGATAAAACCGAGATTGGATGGAATAGGATAGTATGATTAGAACCAATTTAAATGATAGGAGGTCGAAATATGTGTGCTTCGCAACGTTGCGGCTTGGACCCACGCGAGCTCGAGACCTGAAAACTTAAAAATTGCTGAGCAACAGAAGACTGAAATACCTGTGCATAACATTAGTTACATCCACTATGCATGAGGATTACAATATATTGGTGCCTCGATACGTCTAGAAGATTTGGGCTATTTCATATTTTGCGTGGCTCCGTGGCGCATGCGTGTGACGCTGACCATCCAGCAGCATTGTGCAATCAGGGGTTCAGTGGGTCCTTGACTTGCTGAGGGCTTAAGAAATCTGCCGACGAAATCCTAGCATACGAATGTCGAAGTGTCACTTGAGTACTCTACGACCCAGTCTAGGCAACCGAAAGATTCGAAAAATACTTAGGTATCCACCATAATAATATTGTCTCGTAAACCAAACTGCGACAGCAAAGCCATGATCTAGAAGTTAACTTAAACCACGGCTTTCTAATGAACATCAGTCGCTAAAGTATACAGTTAGTGCAGTCGTGAAATCCACCGCCAACTGCCTGCATCTCAAACCCATTAATTAAAACCAATGCCACGCATCCCATGCTATCGTAACGTAAGAATACTTATGAAACCCCAGCTCGATCGCTGCAATGCACCGTCGATGCATCTCAGTTGTACCACCCACGCAAAATGCAACAAAAAAAACAAAAAGAAACCCATGCACCAGTATACCGTGTGCTACTATGCTATCCTGTCCTTGAATCCGGCGGGCGTATACTTATGTAAGTAAGTACTTAGTGATGCTCAGAGGCGGCCACGCATCTGATGGAAGCTGACGCAGTGGTCTACCGCGCCCTTCATCCTCTCCACAACATCCGCATGCGTAAACTGACTGAGATCCTCAAACGCCAGCTCCTCTTCCTTCAGCGTCTTGGCCGCAACTCTACTCGCACGCATCGCCGGGCCACCCCATCCCTTTTGGGCGCCCTCTACCGCCTCGCTGATGAACTTGCTCCAAGTGTTGAAGCACATCGCGGTGCTGGGCAGCCAGTCCATCAACTGCGCGAAGCAGTGCGGCATGGCCTGGTATTCCTCGAACCGCACTGTCGTGCCCTGTCGCGCGAGCTGCGCCGCGAAGAAGCGCGCCTCGTCGGCTAGCAGCTCCTGACCGCACATGATCAGCGTCGGCGGACAGCCGGTCCAGTCTTCGAAGGCGACGGGGTTGACGAGCGGGTGCAGCCGGAGTTTGTCCTCCACGTAGACTCGCTGGCGGGGCGGCGTCGTCGGCCAGATGCTGTCCTTGGGAAATGGGGCGACACCGGAAGGCGGGTATAGCAGCGGTGTGGGCAGGTAGTCGAATTCTCGGTTCGTGACGACGGAGGGGAAGGAGTGGGTTATGTCCAGCCAGGGGCTGTTAACGGCCAGACCAGCGGGCAATGGGACCTCTACGAGCTGTCCGTTATGCATGATCTTCCCACCCGGGTACGTCCGTCGGATGGTGAGGATGAGTGCCGTTAGTGCCGTGACGAGGTTTGCGCCGGCCGAGTCGCCGCTGATGACAACGGTCTTCGGGTCCACCGGCTCGTGGAGCGACCCGGGCGGAGGGTAGAGGAGGTAGAGGTATCCGAGAAAGCAGTCCATAAGCTGTGCGGGAAATGGGCTCTGCGGTGCAAGACGGTACCGGAGCGAAAGCACGCGGCCCTTTGTCTGCTTCGCGATACGTGCGCATGTCGGCCGGTGAGTCGCCGGGTCCATCAGGTACATTGCACCCCCGTGGACGTAGAATACTGTAACCGGCGAGGTGACCTCCTTCATCATGGCGGCGTATTTGTCCCCCTCGGACATGTTTGGCGGTTGTGGTGCGTCTTTGGCGACATTTGCACGATAACCCGTCCACTCTGCTGATGCGGTGGGGAGCGTCGGCACCGGCCAGTCGTACTGCTCATCCGGCGGGATCATCGAGTTGATGATGTCGACAACGTACTGTCGTGTCTCCGGGCCTGTAGGTGCTGGGATGGGCACTTTCGCAATCCACATACGTCCTCGGATACCCAGGTCGCGCAGAGAGATGCGCTGCGACATATGAACCGGGTCTGGTATTACTTTTGCGACAAGCGATCGGATCATCGTGATGGCGACCTCGGTGCGAAGGTCCCAGAATGGTGATGTCTGAGAGAATCCGAGGGTATGCCATGCAACGGTCTTGCCGACCAGCGGAATGCGCGGCACGAGGGTTAGGAGAATGCCAACTGGAGAATCCATCGTGAAAGGTGCAAATATAGAAGGGTCGTCAACGGATATGGGACGGTCCGGCTCAGTGAGTCTCGGGTACTGCTGCTTCTTTTCTTTCTGTTTCTTCTCCTTCTTGGCTACGAGTGTAGAAGCATACGTCGACGACGGCGACCAGCTCGCTCGCTTGAGGCTTATATCTTTCTTGAGAGCGTTGGCTTTAGTTTTAGGGATCGAATCCGCAGCTGGATAAGTCGGTGTCGTAGCGGACACCGGCGAGGTTACAGTTGCAAAGTCGGCATGAAGAGGCTTGTTGACAGTCTCATCGATGTGCGTGAACGGCGAGCAAGTGGAGCAGCTGTCGTCCTTGCTTTTGAGATGGATGCTTCTCGACTTCCGCTTGAGACCAAGCGCAGCGGTCCAGCGAGGGGTCCCGTCTGCCGGCCGCTGCTTCTCATCGACGACGAGAGTAACTGCATTCGTGATAGCGGTCGCCTGTTTTGCATTTGACAGCTCGCTGGGCTGCTGCAGAAGCACAACCGTTTCCGACATTTTGCCGAGGCTTAAATCAGGGCCTCGAACCGGAAGGAGGACAGCAGATGCAGGACGCGGACCGGGGTGAAGACTGGAGACGAGCGGCGGGCGAGCGAATGGGCGATGACAAAGCTGGGAGGACGCCTGAAGATCGTTGTCTGCGGTTGAAGTTGCAGTTTGCATGCAATTGTATGTAACCACGACCGCTTGTTGAAGTTGTTGCCCTGTCGTATTTTGAACAAAACACCAAGTCAGCAACCAAAAAGTATAGCTCGTAGCAGCGGCCCGAAGGCCTCATCCCTATATATATCGGATCATATCATATCACGGCGCAATAAAATCGCCAGCACCGAAGACAGAAAGACCAGCTGCCAATCCCCCGCGGCGGCGGCCAATTAGAGAGCATGCACAGGACAGGAGGTCTGTCACCATTGTTGACCCGTGCCGATGCCCTTAGCTAACTTTGCCCATTTGAAACCCTTCGGGCCCACCCGCCTTATAGCATCGCCTGCTATACGCCACTGTGCACTAGCCGACAGCAGACCGCAGTCAAGTATTCCTGCACGATGCTTGGACGAGCAAAGGATCTCTTGGGCACGGTACGTATGGGGCACTGTACATACAGTATTATGTCTGTACGGGCTAGCGGATTTGTAAGGAAGACAGACCCGCCAAGTGTGATTGGTGAAAGGGGGCGTTGACACTCAAGACGGTGGCGTCTGGCACTGACCTCTTCCGCTTTCCGTCTTGTCTTTACGACGGGAACAATGGATAAGAAAGCACTTAATGTATTAATGCAGCGGAGTCGGCTTTTTCTGCCGGCCGTTCAGAGCCGTCACCCGCTGCTGTCCCTCCCGGATATTGTATTATCTGTAAGTGCACCTGTGCTGTGCCTGAACAGGTATTTTAATAGATACAGATAATATATATTTGCCGGCCACCGGTTTTATTTCGTTTGATTGCGAGGAATAGTCGATGCACCGTGCTGACTAGTACTCTTGGAGCCTAGGTTTCGAAATCCGCTGTGATTCAGGAAGATGGCTGCTGGTCTAGACCGTCGAAAAGGTCGGGTTGAACAGCCAGATGTGTAGCTGAAGCGATCATATGATGGGTCGCTATAGTGTCAGACCCTGGTTTGAAGTCACCGTTACTGGCCTCCGTTTGGAGAATAATTATACGAGTAAATATACTTCGTATGATCAATAGATTGCAATATGGTGAGTGAATCCTTCAATGCTATTTATGGTGGCTTGGGGTTGATGTGTGCTAGCTAGGTAGAGAGGCCCGCGTGGGGCTACACCAAGTATTTATATATTGCCTCCAGAATAAGTTACACCACATGCACAGCTGGTTGCCCCAGATGCATATGCACACAGGAGGCAATATAATTACTCTGGTAGTACTTAGTATACTTAGTACTAAGTGTACTGAGATCAGCCTCGTGCATTTTGTGCGATTTGACGCCTCCCTGGCTTCGATTCAGCCAACAGCTAACAGGCTAGCACTGAATTCGAAGTCAACTGCAAACTTGCACAAACAGGTCACAGACTTGATCAGGGAAGATAAGCAACGGAACTCTGGTAGAACTATACATTATTGTTCACACCTATTGCATACGTACGCATGTAAGTCGTCTGCACTGACGGCCGGTCGACCGGCTCCCCATGCTGACAGAAATCGACTCCCGCGAGATACATGCACATACAATACTGCCACCTGCAGGCATGGATCTCCTTGCATGCGCCTGCAGGTGCATTGATATTGCGCAAGGGCATCGGTGAGAGTAGCGAGTTTGCAGAAGTCAGAATCAGGAATTAATCGATATCACATCGGGCAGGAATTGATGTCGCTCCACCTTCTGCCGTGCTCGAGCGTTCTGTGGAGCAAACATCTCTTCAGCTGAAGCATTGTAATTAGAGCTATATTATTACGATAATGAATATATTAACTCGCTATACTATACGAACAGACGCCGTAAACTTACTTACTTACTTACTTGTATACACCCTTCTAGTTCTGTGCCTTCCTACCTAAAGCTGTCCGCACGTATCCGCTGTGAGAGTATTATACGTACGTAGACGCCAGCCAACACTTCAACCAACACTCGAATTTATTCCTTCCCTCCGAGCATTTTAATGCGCCTTTGCCGCGATATAAATCCACCCTTTGAACCACCCGACACACCCTCCCGCAATTTCCACCCGTAACATGACATCTTCGATAAGAGCGAGAGACACTCACAAAACGGATGGTCCAAAGGAGGAGTTCGGCCGCGCGATTGGCTGGTGGAGACGGCGGTGCATGCACTTGCATCAGAATGTTTGCTTTCGCGCTAATGCTCCTGGCCTGGTCCCGCTTCACAATTTAATCCAAACCTGACCACTGCACTTGTGCATCCAAATCAATTCGGGCTTTCCATGCATCGGATCCTCTTTCCAGCTGCACCTGTTACGTAGCACTGCAGTTACGGCCTGGAGATGGACGGCCAACTGGCTAGGGCTGGCTGTTGGTTAGTTTGGCGTCAATCGCATTGCAATTGCCAGCCGTCGAACTTTATTCCATGGATTGCCGTGCCATGGAACATACATACGCATGTATCCTAACATACATTCCGATCGCGAGAAACCGAACTCACGCATGCATACATGCGAGCCTACATACATGCATGGATGCATATGATGCATAGCTAGTCTCGCGCGAGGCTATTTGGTTACCGCCTGCAGTGCCATCATCTGACTGTCCATCAGGACATCGACGGCTAATATTGCTTCAAATCGAATCCTCTCAGGTATGTAACAGCACCGTCAAAGCGGAGATGTAACTCGACTAACAAATCAGAAAAAACTTTAGACCCCGGCGTCAACTTGCACTCGCCCTAATTCGAAGAACGTCAGAACATTCGTCGAGCACGTCGACTCGATTCTAGCGGCAAGCTTTCATTCATTCCCAGGATCCTCCCTTCCTCCCGGTGGATCCATCCAGCCAAACCTCCAACTGCATCACTGTTGGTGGCGCGATCATGCTCCGCAACTTCCCCGAGATAATGCCTGCAAGGCCATGCCATGCCATCCTCGGAACCGAATCGAATACCCTATCGAGACATTCCCCCGGGCGCGTAGCTTGCAGCGAGCTATCGGCTGCCGGCCTGCATTCGATTCGCCAATGCATTGAGTTCCGAGATTTTTTCCCTCGCTGGTAGCGTGGGATTGGCTGATTGCCGAGGGCGCGTGGCCGAAGCCAGGGACGTCAGATGGTGTCGAGCGAGCGAGCGAGACCAGTCGAGTCCAGTCGTGCCACTGCCCCGCTTGCAGTCGAATGAGACAGACCTGTAAGTATTCAGGTGAGCGATTCAACATCAGGATTCAATTCCTGGCTTCAAGCAACGTATCTACATGCATACAATTTTCGTATGCAGCATCATTTTTTAGTTCTAACTACAGCTTTGAATCCTAGACGATACCACCGTCCAATCCACAAACTCAACGAGAAGCCAATCCTGCATCATGGATACATTGCATGGCGAGCTCCAGCCAAGTCTCGAGGACATTGCTCCAGCCGTTTCTTCCAACAGCTGCCAATAACTGCATGCTGCATGCATGGACTGACATTTCCGGCGACAGGCCGCGAGAAATTAATCGATTGCGAGATTACCTATTTCAAATTCGAAATGTTGGACACCACCAACATAAATCCTATGCCCAGAAATTATCTCGCGTGAGGGGCCAATCCAACCGTCGACGACAACGTAACGGTGTCCTGCAAATGGTCTCCACCTACGTGCGCCTGCATCCGCATGCACCAAACTAAGTCCACCGCACTACAAGTTCGATACTAACTTATCGATTTCTCACTGCACACAGATATCTGCTTGTATAGAGCAATTTGGACCACGGTGACAGTCCGGTAAAGCAACCCTCTGAAACCCCACCCACGAAGATCAGAAGCTTACCAGACGGTCGACCTAATATCGGCAATAAAATCCTCGCTGGCCACGTTATTTAAACCCCTCCACCTCAACAATCTGTGCCTTAATCTCTCGAAAGCAATTATCATAATACTGCCACGCGCGCGGCGACGATCAACCATATAGCTGGCACAGACAGGCCTTCTGAACTGACGAATCCAGGCACCCCTACCCACCCAGCCATATACCATGCCATGCACATTCATCCGAGCTCTACTCAAGACTCATGACTTGCATCCATATGCACCAATATGCACCCGTATGCACGTGCCATAACTGATCACCGACTGCGACCTCCCGCAGCCAACTGTCTGCCGCCCGTCAGCCGTGCCTCCTCCCGCAATTAATCTCCATCCGCTTTCCCGTCTCGTCATAGAATATAATATCAAGCGGCCGTCGGCATCAATCGGCATGGTCCGTCCCATGAACGAATCGTCGACGGAATCTAGCGACCGTTGTACTAATCAAAGCATGCAGCTATATTGATTGTGATCTACGGGACGCATTTCCTGCCGGAGTTAACATTGATATATACGCCAAATATACAGTCATCCGTCCTTCCAAAGAAATTCAAACTCCATGCTCCACCCGGGAGATTAATCGTGAACAGCCTCCCGAAACCTTATATTTATGCCGAATGATAGATCAAACAGATAGATAGGCTGGCGTGACCAACATGATACATCGTGCAAGAAATACTGAAAATTGCTGAAATTAACCCACCCAAAATGACCAAATGCAAAGGGTATCAGACCATCATATGAAAAAGATAATGCAAACGCCGTCCATCCGTAAACTCAAACGATACCCATACCCAGACGAAATAACTCAGTAATAACAGATAGACCAACGCGCTAGCTGAGTCTTTTTCTCTTCCTCTCAGCTGGTGCCTCCGAGTCCTCCGCACGGCGCTTCACACCACTCTTTGGACGTATTGCCACTTCAGCCTTCCGGAGTCCGTCGTCCACGAGACGGTTCAATGATGCGAACTGATCCTCCTCCACCGGCTCGGACTTGGTGGTGACAGCGGGCGAAATAAGCCCTAGCTCCGGGTGCACCTTTGTCTTCATGAACAGCGGTGCATCCGAAATCTTCGTGCGCTTAGCGCTCCAGGAACGTGGAGCAGCTTCAGACCCATCCCCGGATGACTCGACACCACAAAGCCAATCGCCGATAGATTTCGGCGAAAGATACATGTGGTTCAATGGATCCACGGCCATAGCCTGTCGGTGTCCCTCATCCTGATGGTCGTCCTCTTGTTCCTCTTCCGGATCGTCCTCAAGTGAAGATAGTGTATCTGAATCCGGTCCATGAACCGGTGCGAAGACGTCCGCCTGTCCGCGGAACCGATATGCCAGCTTGTGAATGGCAGCCTGCATGGTGATAAGCGCACGTGACGGCGGTGGCGGTACTGCCAGCGCAGGTTTGCTCAATGTGCCCTGCTCCGGGGCTGCCAGCGGCGTCAGGTCGATGATGTTGCCAGTCTCAACAGGCCGCTGTTGTCGCTTCTCGTCCGCATGCGTCTTGCTAGACATCGGCAGGTCGGCAGGCTCGTCGAGCCAGTGAAAGACGTACTTGTGCGGCTCCTCGGGTATCGGCTCGAGATAGCACTGCATCCGGCTAAAGTACTCGTCGAGGTCGCTGCGAAGCATCCAGCCGTTTTCGGGCGAGTTGATGCCGGTGTTGCCCCGTCTCCGACTGGACTTGAAGCCGTATCGGTCGTACAGCTGGCTGGCGATCGTGGGTCCGAGCATCATGCGTAGTAGAGACCAGAAAGAGTGCACACCGTCCAACGAGGCGATGGTAAAGGGGAGGATGTGAGCTGCGATCAACGGATCGCGTATGTGTGTGATCACGCAGCGGTTGGCGTCTCGGCGGAGAAGGGTGGAGCGGTAAGTACGTGATCTGCGTGGGTGGCTGTCGCGTGTAGGATCCGTCTTTTTGTCACGGCCCTCCCGGAGACGGAGAGCGAATTTGCCAACTCCGTTGCGCACATCGAGGAGGATGCTCTTGGCTTTGTAGCTGTCGATGGATCTTGGAGGCTCCGGAGAAGGCGACTTTGACTCCTTCGCGCCGTTTTGCAGTGCCTTGATTTCAGGCTCATCGTCTGCGAATTCTGGAGATCCCTCAAAGCCATTCTCCTCAAATACCTCTTGCTTGATTTTCTTGATATGTTCGACCAGCTCTTCTTTGACTATGGCGTAATCTTCGGCGGCAGCCTCGGGCTTGACCTTCTCTTCCTGTTCCTCCGGCTCCTCCGGCTCCTCCTTCACATAGCCGAGGAGGTAGTTGTACAGCTGTGGCTGATCGAAGCTATTGTCAAATATGTCCTTCAGAACCTCGCCCTGATTCTTGGTGATGTCTCCCTGCACCACCAAGGAATCGGCAGCAGCATGCACCTCGCCCCTCTCCTCTTCCGAGACAAACATCCGTTCCATCTCTATCGACTCCATGATCTCAATCTCGGCTTCCGTATGCCGACTCGATGACGAGGAGCCCGATGATGTTTCCCAGCCGCAGCTGCGCGAGAGTTCTGACGAACTCGGCGGACGAAGGATAGGTGTGTCCTTTGTGATATCTTCCGGCTTCGTCGGGTTCTTCTTCCGACGCTTCCTAGCACCCTCAGAGTCACCGTCCGTAGGAACACTGCGTCGGCGCGACAGAGGTGGCGGGAACGAGAAGGACGTCGGTAGCGTAGGTTCCGACAAGTTGCTGCCGTGTATAGCGTCTGCCAGCGACGGCTGCAGAGGGCTGGAGGGTGTCTTGGGCGGTAGAACGTCGATGGTAGCGGGGGCGGTAGGGGATGATGAAGCGGTGATGGACCTCCGGTGATGGAGGGACGGCTTGACGAACGGCATCGTGGCCGGCGACTGGAGGGGCGCGATGCCCCTGCGATGTGATTTCCCGATCTGGTAGTAATATTGCGCGACGTGTAGACGAAGCTATTCGCGCGCGCGGAAGGTTCGCGTTTTGTGGCTGGTGGCGATAAGATTGATGGTGGTGAGATGAAGTCGCTGCGATGTCACCGGCGGGCAGCTGGCAGGTACTCTTGGCGGCGACAACACACAACACATTCCCCGACCGGGGTGTATTTCTCAGACCGCCACCAAACAGCAGACCACAGCTTCATCACCTGAGTGCGGCACCTGCTCCATTCCATCATCCACGCCGACATCGCAGCCATGGGACGAAGGGTAAGGCGAGACGCTTCTGCAGGTACGTTAGACACCGTCGATGCTCTCCGGTTTTCCAGTGACTGACTTATAGTGAGATGTTCTCAATGTAGACCTGGTATACGTTACCACCTGCATATTCAAAGTCTAGCCAAGGCCGCAACCGCCATCTCGCTCAAGATGAGCATTTGCATTCAAACTCGATGAATACGACCGATAAAACGATCGAAACGGGCGTAATGAATTCGAAATGAAAGTCCCGTGTCTAAGGAGGTCGCCGCCGGTTCGACGAGCCCTGCTCTCGAAGGCACCTCCCGTTTCCGCCTGTGGGAGCTCACGGGAGGCGAACATTGGAGACGAGACATGAGTAGCAAGTCGTCAAGGCGGCAGCCAGGGGCACAGCGGCAGCCGCACTACGGCCCTTGAAGAACGGCGGCATGCGGCTGCCGCTGTGTGAATGCGTAACACCGAGCGCTCGGTCGGTGTTAGCGGCGGCCTTTCGCTTGCCGCATGGCTGCCGTCACGATGGTGAAGCTTGGCCGCACAGGCCGCCGCCGCCATGCGACAGAAGCGAGACACCGCAGGTCCAGCACATGCGGCCTGATTCTGCGACCCGCTCCGTTTTGTCGGCACCGTCCGACGTCGATAATACGGCCACTCTCATACCGTCCAGGCCTAAAACGATTCGGAGCAATTCCACGCATCCGCTGCATTCGTTAGATTATTCGACTCGGATCAAGCAATCAACAGCGACCCGGGAATACATTCAACCATTGCATAGTTCATCTCTGGGAACTGCCTCGCAAGTTCAGTTTCGTGCATGGCAGCTGTGCGAATTCTGTTGCCGAAAACACCCCGCCCTAATTTCTAGAATATTAGACGAAGTTCCTGGACATGAATGGGGATCAGGGGAAAGTTTTGCACGATGCCGGATTCGTCCAAATGCAGCAGAGCGCCTGAGCTGCCGCGCTTCGGGACCAGATCGATAACCAGGGGTGTCCCAAAAGCAGCGGAACATATCTACGCTCGACATGCACCCTAGTTTCTTTGTAACATCAATCGAGGAAGGCGATATTGTTACATCTAGGCAGATATAGATTGCTGTTCTACCTGACGAATTTTCTTCAACCTTACTTGCGGTTCAGGGACGCCTCATTTCTGTGGTAAATGTCTGCGCCATGCATGGGGGCTAAACCTGATTATCAAATGTCCATCCGCGAGGAGGGAAAATACACAATACGACACTGACTCGAGTGTAACAGTCGCAGAATCTAATTACCATCCGCGACAACATTCCGGCGACTATTCCGACCACGCGATAGATATATAAGGCGCGCCTGGACGCCTGTTTTCCAGTTGAATCCTCACAGCCTGCAACCACCACACTCATTTACACACCAGTTACATTCTAGAAACACCTTCGCTTGGGACGAAGTTCCTAGTTTTTCTTGCTCGATCTTTACCACAGCTCATACTCGAAACCATATATATCGATAGCCAATAATATCACATACTAATCATACACAATGCTATCTTCATTGATAATTCTCCCTTCTCTCCTCTCGCTCGCCGCCGCTCTGCCCCCTCGTCTGCCGCCAATTCTCCCACCCCGCGCCATCAATACCTCCACCTCGCCAGTTCCCGTCCCCGCCGGCTTCAGTCTCACCTTTGCCGACGACTTCTCGCGCCCCTCAGCGCTCGACACCAACAACTGGAAGATCGACATCGGTACCAAATACCCCGGCGGGCCGGAACACTGGGGTACCGGCGAGATCCAAGAATACACATCCGACCGGCGCAACGTCTTCGTCTCCCCAGCCGGTAAATTGAACATTGTCCCCATCCACGATGCCACGACGGGTAAATGGCGGTCCGCGCGTATCGAAACCGTCCACGACGGCTTCAACTGCACGCCGGGCGGCCAGATGATCATGGAAGCGAACATCAAGTTGCCGAAAGGTGGCAACCAGCTCGGCTATTGGGCGGCATTCTGGGCGATGGGCAAGGCGTTCAGAGACCAGGGTCCATACAGCTGGCCGGGTGTTGGCGAGTGGGATGTTATGGAGGCGGTCAATGGTGGAGAGAACATTGTTGGGACACTGCACTGCGGCACTTACCCTGGTGGACCCTGTGAGTAATCTGCTTGGAAATCTATATACAGAATCCAGCAAGACTAATATAATTGGTGAATACAGGCAACGAGCCCATCGGACGAGGCAGCGAGACCAAGATCACCCGCGGTCAGTTCAACAAGTTCGCGCTCAAGATTGACCGAACCGCCGCCCCGCAGTGGCAGAACGAGTTCTTGACCTGGTCGGTCAACGGCAAGCAGTACCACAAAATCAGCGGCTCCGACATTGCCAACCAGACGGTACGTAACTGATCCCCGATACTAAATCCTTACACGGCGTGATCGTGCAATGCTAACGAGTTTTGTATATAGGCATGGGAAGCACTGGTGCACAAACCGTTCTTCATGCTCTTCAACGTCG
Organism: Orbilia brochopaga; assembly: GCA_036872635.1. Taxonomy (NCBI): domain Eukaryota; kingdom Fungi; phylum Ascomycota; class Orbiliomycetes; order Orbiliales; family Orbiliaceae; genus Orbilia; species Orbilia brochopaga. The sequence goes on along the minus strand of JAVHNQ010000007.1, from coordinate 1,363,399 downwards.
CCATGGGCGGCGCGTTCCCCAACGCCATTGCGAAGCTGGACACGCCGGTTGCAAACACGACTTCGGGACTGGCGATGGAGATCGACTATGTTGCCGTCTACAACAAGTACTCGACGAACTCGACCCTGAAGAACGTACCCAAAGCCCAACAGCCTGAGGAACCTCTCTTCTAAGGGCTTTACAATTCTGAAGACATATGTAGCACGAACATGGGCATTGGGAGGTGTACAGTGATGGATTTAATTCTTGGTCATACTGGTTATGAGTTTCTCGACGGATGCGAGCGTTCGTCGGAGATTTTATATAGATAAAGGGATAGATAATCTGCATTGCGGCGGTATAGAGTGTACATACATTAGATCTGGGCTGCCATAGATTCAATACATACTACTAGATATTTCGGTTGCAAATTCAAAAGTTTTCTTTCATCGTATTACTGTCGCAGTCTCAAGCTGCAGGTATGAGACGCGACTAGCTTTCGGGGTGATTTCGTGTTTTGTTGCAAAGCTGAAACTGGCTGTTTTGCCCTGAATGGTAGCTGAGCTTGTGTTGTCGACTGCCTGATTGGGCATCGAGCTGAGAAATGCGCCGGCGGGATGAAAGCCACGCGTTGTGTCACCAGGACAAAATGCAACTGCAGCCAACGCAGGTGAATTTAAGCTAGCAGACTGGATACCATGCAGATATATCACAAGAGAGGAGGTATCGTCAGCTTAGAAACTGAATAGCTTCGAGCGAGATGCTGTACTAATAATTACCCTTCGAAATTTCGGCTCGATATCTTTGTGTGCCATATGCCTGCTTGATGTTTGTCACTGGGGCAATTTTCTTGTATGAATTTCATATGGTAAATTCACCAGCGTGTATGAACTTCATATGGTAAATTCGCCATCGCGTTGTGGGCTGGTGCCCTGAAGTTAAAGCTACGCTCAGCGCCGAGATGAAGCTCCGTAGACGGCTTAAGCCCTATTGTAAACACCGTAACCCGGCAGCAGACATCTAACAATGTTTACAGTGCTGCCGGCTACCATATAAAAAAAAGTTGTCGCGCCGACCATCTGGCGCTCACCCTTCATCATCAACATCATTACCACACCATCCCATCAGTTACCACCAGTGAGTATTCGAGTCGTGATCTTCACTTTTTTCACCGATGAATGCATCGCTGACTGGTTACTCTTCGTCGTATGGCAGGATATACGGCTCCGCGGGGCCCGCTGTCGTGTGCTGTCGACCGTCTGCTGCTTTATCATCGCGACCCCTTCCTTCTTTCACCTTGGTAGACCCATATCATTCCTTGAATATTGTCTCACGAGCTTGCCGAAGCCGAGATCGATCATATCGAGTGGGATTACCCGTACCATACATACCCTCTTTCCTGTGCCGCTGTTCCCGCACGTTAGGTTGCCGCCATGGCGTCCATTCCTTCCGCACAGCCTGTAACCGTCACCACGAACGGACAGGTAATCATCCTCGTCCCAAATATCACGACGAAGGAGATTGTCGGTCCGGTCGCTACCACCTCCTCTGTCATTTCCAAGACCACATCGACTCGTGTTTCCGGCACGCATGTCGTATCGTCGTCCTCAGCTTTGGTGCGTTCGAGTGTTCATACCACTCTTATCACCTCTGCTCGGTCGTCGAGTCGTCGTGGGCCCAGCGTCGTCACGCAGGTGATTACGTCTACGGCTCCGTCTCCGACGCCGACTGGTGAGACGACTACTTCGATCGCTTTTACGCGTCCGCCGGAGAATCCGCCGCCGAATGTTCCGTTCCCTGTTGGTCCGCTCGTGACTTCCGAGAGCGTCAGTCCGCTTGAGACTGGTGGTAAGCATACTTCCTCTCGCATAGCGAAAAATGCATGCGAGGATGTATCTGTCGGCGTGAAGTCGCTAACGCGGACGTGTCATCGGCAGGCGTCCACACTCCACAGCCGGAGTTCAACGGCCTCGCAGCTTCTCCCGGCGTCATCATCGGTACGTTCGCCGCCGTAATCGGCTTCGGCGTCCTCTGCTTCCTCGCCTGCTGGTGCCGCCGCAAGCGCATCGAACGAAGGATGGCGCGCGCAGCGCGTGCCGCCGGTACCCAGCGCCCACCAGCACTACCGGGCCTCGACGTCCGCCGCCACAGAAACTCGCCCGTCTGGTTCGGCCGTCGCCGCAAGGAAAGTATCACCGAGCTGAAGCATCTCCCATCTGAGAGTGGAAGATCGGGTACCGGTGAGCCGTCGCTCGCCACGCCCGTCGACCTTGAGTTCCCGCAGCATCCGCAGTCGCAGGCAGTCGTCCTGGCCGAAGATCTCACTCGACATTCTGTCCTGTCGCAGATCGAGAAGACGCATAGGGATCCGCATGGGGATATCCTCCGAACGGGTAGTGTTGCTCGCATGTCTATCACTTACCATCATCACGGTATGGATATCGCCGCGAAGGAGCAGCATCTCGAGATGGGAGGCACGATTGTGGATCCGGAGAAGGGGTATGAGAAGGGATTTGAGAATGTCGATGAGGACACGATCGGGTTAGCGATCACTCGTTCCGAGCCGGAGCCGGAATCAGAGCCGGAACCGAGGCGTGGAAGTACGTTGAATCTCAATCCTGTTCGCAACTCGCGAATTTGTTGGAGTTCATGTTGTACTAATTCGGAGTTGCGATACGATAGTCCCGATGGAACTGTTGATGGACCACATGGACGACCACGACGATGGACATCGCCACGGACACAAAGGGCAATGTGTCGTCTGCGAGCTGGAAGACACTTCTCAAGATCTTCACTCGGCCGACCGCCTTCACAGCTTCATCCATGCTCGCTAGACCGATCATGGCTGATATTGGTATTCTCACCGTCCTAGCTACCACTATTGCCATTCTATCTTATTGAGATTTCTAATGCTTGTCGGATACTCACGCCTGTGATTACGCTATGATGTTTGCGAATTTTCTTTACCTTTTTACTGTTTCTTTACGATAGCTAGGGTGTCGCTTTTCATATGCTGTTTCTGTTATTTTGGAGGTGTACTTAGGATTATTATGATAATGACGACAAGAGACTGGAGGAAAGCCGGCGATTAATGGGCGACTGATTAATGGAATTTCTTTCTCCAAGTGATAACATTTTGACCTTGTGAATGAAATTTCGCCTCATGAACCAATCTGCCGACGGGATGGTATATACTTAGTTAAGCATCCGCCGTATCGTCAATGATGCCGAAAATGGTGCTGATGTCGGCGCAGCGACCATCCACCTTGTTGTAGTTCCGTCGTAGGTGCAAATAGCAGAATTGATAGTATTGCGTCCACAAAAGCGATAGCAGAATGAGCTTTCATTGTAGCAAGACAGAAGGTTCTCACAAAGTGACAAGCTCCAGCTTCCTATGGTCGTGATAGTGTGCGAAAATAGACTCAGTAGGACAATAACGATGTGTAGAGCGTGCATGAAGCCATCGATAGTGTGTAGTCTGCCGATAGCACGCTGCACCAGCTGGCGACGGTAGCAGCACCAACAGCAGTCACAACAGCGATGCCAGTATTTTTTTTTCTATGGCCGTCGCTACAACAAAAAGGTGAAGCCTCCGTTTCTGAAATTTCTCCCCTCCCTCACCACCACCATCGTCACCAACCGCATCGCCATCGCCATCGATAGACTCTCTCGATCCTATCAATTGTCGCAAGTCGTACCAGCTACCCGCTGCCAATCCGCAAGTATCAATTGCCGTCGATCGGTCTCTCTCTCTCTCTCTCTTCTCTGTTTCTCTGTTGCGCAAGCTGTCCTGCAAGTTGCCCGCTCGCTCCCGTCTGCTGGCATCTGTGAAGCGCTCCTGAAAGATCGCGTGTCTGCCGTGTGTCTGCACCTGAGCATCAGGACTCACCCGCACGCTCGCCTGATTCCCACCGTCACTCGGCCGCTATCGCTTCGTGTCCCGCTCGGAGACCCACGAGATAACCTTTTCTTCCTTTCTGCCTTCCTTCCTTCCTAGTCTCCTCTCCTCTCTTCTTTTCTCCTCTTCTCCTCTTGTCACCATGTCCCGCGACGTTCCCCGAGCCTCCTTCTCCTTTGCGAAAATCGACATGCGCTACCAGACCGCCGTGCCCAGTGGCTCTGCCGTCGGCGAGGGCAATTTGCCCGAGCCACGGAAGAGGTCAAGTCTGGGGAGGTGCATTGGCTTCGTCAAGAAGTCGATCGAGAAGGTCGCGCGGGTGGCAGCACCCGTCGCTGCCCCCGCAGCTGCAGCCATCAAGAAAGTGCTGCGAAAGACGAAGACGTCGAAAGAGGAGGAGCAGCCGGCGAAAGAGCCGGAGGAGTCGAGGCGTTTTTTTGGACTCCTGCATTTCAAGCAGCGAGTCGTGGGCCGCAAGGCCACAGAGCGGCTGGGGACGCGAGCCGCGGATCTGGGGAGAGGTCTGGAGGAGCAGAAGACCTGGGGGCTGCCTGGTGCTGATGGGAGGCACCAGAACCCTTTGCACCCGGATAACGGGCAAGGGTTGCCGCAGGGGGTGCATGCGGTAAGTATTCTTCTTCAAGATTTCTGAGCTTTTCGTCTTCGTTTATGCGGATTGCTGACTCTTGTGATGTATACAGGCGGAGGGGGTGAAGGTCCAGGAATGGACCAAGGAGACATCGAAGATGTTCTCCTTCGACGAGGGCGAGGCCCACCGGATCGCGAAGGAGATCCTGGGGCGTAAGTGATCCCCAATATTCCTCATGACTGCCTTTATTATTCATCTGTGAGCCTCATGCTGATACTGGTGATATTCTCCAGGGATGGCGGACGAGGAGGCAGTTCCGCCGCAGCCGGCCGAGTGGCCGATGGAGGCGTCGGTGGAGAAGAGGGAAGAGGCGGTGGGTAAGTTATCGCGCTTCAATTTATACTCCCTTTGTGTAGAACCTCAATAGCTGACAGCACGCTTTTCGAAATAGATGAGTACCGCCTCTTCCAGTCGCTCCACAAGGCGCAAGGGCTGTTTGGGGCGAAGCTCGACGCGGCGACGTACTATGCCGCGCGAGCAGCTGCGAAGGCGCAGCAGCAGGCCGCCGCAGCGGTCGAGGACGACGGCGACGACGACGAGAAGGTTGCCCCCGTCGCTGTTCGTCCGGCCGGCGCCGTCGCCTGCGGGGAGGAATATTTCCTCCCTGCCCGGCTGACAGTGCAGGTCGGGCGACAGCAGGGCGCCGACGCCGACGAAGCCGACGACGACGACGACAAGCATCCCTCCGCCGCCGACAAGGGCAAAGGGCGATGCTCCGTCCCGTCCACGGTCTCTGGCGGGGATGGTCGTGCGAGCCTCCTGACTGTCAGGGAGGCTCTCATGCACGTCCATCCCCAACGGGGCCTGGGCGGGCGGATCAGGCGCCAGGCCCAGTTCCGCAGGATGGCTCGCCTTGTGAGGGTTCCGCGCGCCATCAACGTCGACGAGCTGCTGGGTGAGATCCCCACCATAACGTCGGTGGATCAGTTGGTGCGTGCCCTTCTCGCGCACAGCGAGGGGGTCGAGTCGGAGGAAGAGGGCCGCCGAAAGGCCAAGAAGCAGAAGAAGGAAGAGAGGAAGCCGGAGAAGAAGGAGAAGGCGGTGCGACCAGTCTCCGTTGGTCTATCGGAGATCTGGAAGTACGGTGAGGAGCTTCGCAAGAAGCATGGCACTGTCATGCAGGCGTCGGTAGACGAAGTTGGTGCCGTCCTTGGCAGGTTCCGGATGAACCACGGCCGGGGAAAGAAGGCGGAGAAGCAGCGAGAGGCCTCTGGCCAGCAGCTGCCATCCGCGCGTGCGCCAGAGCCGCAGCAACAGCAGCAGGGTGAGGGGGAGAACAGTCTCCACCTCACCATCTCGAATCCCGATGCCGTCACCATGACGGTGTACGAGATGCTGGCGACGGAGCAGGAAGAGAAGGCCGGCGAGTCGTCCGTCATGGCGGCTCAGAAGGCGGCGCAAGAGGAGGCGCAAAAACGTGAAGACGAAAAGAGCCGTGCTGCCGACGAGGCCCTAGCCCGCTTCATGGCAGAGGCCAAGATGCTGCGACGGGAGGAGGCCGAGGAGAAGCTCGCGCAGTACTACCAGGACGTCAAGCTCGACCACGAGCGAGCTGAAGAGCTCGTGGACAAGCTGCACGGTCTGCACCCCGCCGACATCTTCGCCCCGAGCGCACTCAAGGGAATCGTCAAGCGAAGATCGATCGAGCCGGCCCCGACGCATGCAGGGGAGATCGAGCGATATCTGGTGCCTGCCCTCGCAGGGGACTTCCAAAGTCCGGAAGGCCGTAGGTTCTTGCGTATCAAGTACGAGGTCATCCAGAAGTCCAAGATGCGGCAGCATGCCTTGTACCTGGAGCGGATGGCTGCTCGACAGGCCGAACAGGCCGAACAAGACGCCCTCGAGGGGAGAGCACCAGCCGCTGAAGTCGAAGCTGAGGTCGCGACTCCAGTGGCCGAACAGCCCAAAGCACCCACCCCTCTTCGTGGCATGAACCTTGTTCCGTATGATCCGGAAGCAGGCGGTTATTTCTTGCGGCTTCCTTCGTTTAACTCGCACGCCGACAAGGGAAAAGGTGTCGTAAGGCTGTCTGGCGGACAAAAGCAAGTCAGCAGATCCGATAGCCAAGAGGCGGGTGCGAGCACAGCGCTGCCAGATACCGCAGAGAAAGAGATGGGAGTCCCACCGGTCATGCATCAATACAGCGACGCGGACTTTGCACCAGAAGAGGATTACTTTGGAGAATCGCCAGGGCCGACTTACAGCTTGGGCGACGAATATGGTGCCGGCTTTGACAGACCTATCGTCGACCTGCCACCATTTGACTCGCTTCGTTATGACCGTACAAGCCGGTCTTGGGAGATGCGAGAGGAAGACCCAGCTTGGCAGATGCTCAAAGAGGCCTTGTGCGTCGAGGAGCTGCACCCTGAGCAGATCCGGAACTTTAACGTCTTCGACTTCATGATGGCGAATTACAGCTCCGAGCTCGACCAAGAGGAGATTGAAGAGTTTGTCGACAGAGTCTCGATATTCATCCCGTATGACTCGGACTTCGGCGAGCCAGAGGGAATGGAGGCGGAGCAGTCTTCGTCTGCACGAGATGCTGATGCCGGATCGTTATCAAATGTCCCTACTCGAACGGATAGCGACTACCAGGAGAGCGGTCTTGCACCTAGTTTCGATCCGAACACGACACGTCAGTCCTCGCTCGAAGAGTCAATGTATGCGCCTGACGGGAACGAACTTACCGACTTCCAATCGCATGCACCGAAGCTTTCAGAATCTTCATTCAGCCACCTGACCTTCGATGACGCACCAGGCCTATCTTCGCGCCCAGGAACAAGCCTCTTTAACCCTGATCTCGACGACGCTCAATCCTCCCATCCCGCGGGTGTCTCCCATGAATCCACTGGCACCGTCGAAGACCAATACATGAATACCATCTCTCGCGACTTCCTCCGCCAGCAAGCAGCGATCGCCAACCAACGGATCACAGAGGACAGCATCTTCGAGCGCTCAACAAACATCACTCGACGGCCTAAGATCCGCCGGGAGATCGAAGAAAGAAGAGAAGCAGTCCTTCGTGCTATGGCGCCGCGTGAAGCTACACCCGAGATCCCACTTGGCTCCGGACTGAGGAGTCTAAATCGTGGTCAGCCGAGAGTCTACACTGGACGAGAGCTGCGGCCGCTGCATGCTGCAACGCCTCAGTCACCGACGGCGTGGTACCGTCGTTCTCAGGGTGGAGAGTCTGATGGAGAGAGAAGGAGCAGTTCAAGTGGTGGTCCTTCGAACAATTAAATATCTTTTCCCTCACTCGACGACGACTATGAATTCTGAATTATGACTGTTTTTGTTCCGTTGTCGTTGTTACGCGTTCATTTCACGGGGCACGCTTTTCACGAAACCCTCATCTCATCTCACGGCTTGGTCAACTCCCAACCTCGTCCGTTCTCTTCCACCGCTATCGAGTGTCCCCTTTTGTTGACCGGCTTCCGAGTTTGAATATCGGTTGGCCTAACTCGGATTATGTCGCGTCTTTTCAATGCGTCGTCTGATTTCTGTCAGTTTGTTTGTTCTGCTACTACTGTCAAGCGGTTAAGCAGGCTATTGCTATTATGAACATATGAGATATGATGTCAGGAGGTTTTATGGTGCCTGGCGTCTTTGTCTGTCTGTTTTTCTATTCATGTTATTCCTTCTGTTGTTTGTTCAGTGTTTAAAGAGAAAAGTGGTGGATGGCTTAGATAGTGAGGTGCTGGTTAGAGTGAGTGCCTTTAATTCGAAGCTTTCCGCCCATGATTATTACGCTCTGAACTCGTACGTAGAATTGATATCTGTGTTATTCGTATACGTGCATCCCTTCATGGAAAAGACATCACTGCGGACCTGGGCGGACTGGTCCCGAGACTAACTGCGGACGATATCGAAACAAATATGACATATAAAGATGACCAAGGCTTCTCTTCGTGTCCATGGGCTAATGCCTTTCTACTATAAATATGATGCGTATCTGACCCGATAAACTTATTCGAAAATTTAGAAATATCTTACACAGAGTCGTACCTGTTATCCTTTTTACTATTATCAACTATCTCGCTTTGCTTCCAACTCCAGACAGAATGCCGTCAATGATATTTTTCTGCGTTGACCATGTTGTATTCACTCTACGCACTCTCGGATGCAATTTGACCACCGAACTCCGCACGCTGACTAATTCCCACGCCATAACGCGGGGTCTGCCCACTGAGGCTTCACACCAGGCTAACGCGACCAATGCGCATAGTAAGGATGCGTGAATGTCGGGGCCGGCGGCACTTTGGCTCGCCGATACGAACTGCATGCATGCATCAAGGATCCAGAAGTAGCAATAATATTTAGGTGCGACGCGCCGGGGAAGCTAAGGGGTGCAGTATAAATTGACCTCGTCCTCTGCCTCCTACTGAAGCTTATATTGACGACCTGCTTGGCTGGGTACTCCGTCGTTCGATATCATCGACTCTTCATTTATATATTGCTTCTTTGAATTCAAGTCATTTATAATCCGGCGCGTGAATAAAGCTTCAATATTAGACCTATCTCCATACCCCAATCTGGGCCTCATATTCAAGATGATCCCCCTCCAAACGATCAAGGACGCCAACAGCACCCTCTCGACCCGTCTGCCCTCGCCGGTATGCGTCTTCGTTGGCGGCACGACTGGTATCGGCTCCTACACGCTCAAGCGTCTCGCAGCCAGCACCGTCTCCCCGAAAGTCTACTATATCGGCCGTACACCCGGCAACGCTGCCGCTCTACAGAAAGAACTTGAAGAGATAAACCCAAAGGGAACATACGTGTTCTTACTATGCGACGTACTATCGATCAAAGGCGTGGATGAGTGCTGTCGCAAGATAAACGAGCGAGAGGCGGAGATAAACATCCTATGGCTATCTGCAGGCGCGCTCAGAAGTGGAATGCCAGGTACATAATCCACCGTTCGAATACAATACCTGCGTACAAGTTTTGCTAATACAGAATCCGTAGACACAAAGGAAGGCCTCAACTGGATGGCCGCAATCTCCTACTACGGCCAAGTCAAATTCATCACAAACCTCCTCCCACTGCTCAAACGCGCCGCCGCAAACGGCCACTTCACCCGCGTCATCCGCATCCTCGCCGGGGGTCTCGAGAAGCCACTAGACCCCCACGATCTAGACATGCGGAAGGGCTCCCTCATCCGCGGTCGCCAGATGCACACTACAATCACAACCGTGGCATTCGACCACCTCGCGCATGAAAACCCAGAGATAAGCTTCGTCCACGCCTTCGCTGGCTTCGTCAAGACCGAGGGGCAGAAGTTCCCCGGTCTGATGAGCCTTGCGATCCGTAGCGTCATGTGGATTGCGGGTAGCTGGCTGTTGATACCCGAGGAGGAAAGCGGCGAGAGGAACTTATTCTACGCGACGAGCGAGATATACCCACCAGCTACGGTTGGCGCCGAGATGGCGAAGGCGGACAAAGGTAGCGAAGAGGCAAAGGGGGAGGGAGAGGAGGTGGCGGTAGGGTTAGACGGGGTGAAGGGGAGTGGATGCTATACGTTGCATTGGGACGGGACGGCGAAGAGCGGGAATAAAGTACTGTTGGAGTATCGGGAGAGCGGCTTCCGGGAGAAGGTGTGGGAGCATACGCTGGCGGTGTACAAGAACATCGAAAAGCAATACGAGAAAGAGAATACGGCGTGATGTGACATCAAAGAAGGTAATGTATCTGGTTTTTATATGTGTTTCCTGGCGTTGGTTGGCTTTTGTGGCTTCATAAGCGGGCGTTCAGATTTCGGCCGTATATCGATCGCACGGCTGACCTGACGGATGATACGACTTCAAAGTGAGAGTAGAAGGGGAGGATTTTATCTAGTATACACCGTTTACGTTGGAGACATGTGCTTGGGCTTTAGCTAGTTTGGGAATAAAATTGTCCAGAGTGCGATCTCGACTACTCAAGATTCAAATTTAAACTACTTTGGGAAACTGTAGGCTACGTAGTTCCGATCTAGGGCGTTTAGAGTATTACTTCGCGATGCTTATAAGCCATACGCTGTGAATTTGATTCTAGATACGTTAATACTATCATAAAACTTTATATATATAGATGGGCAAGGCCCAGAACTAAGCCAAGATACACAAGCTTGCAAGACACAGCATACATAAAAATTACTCTAAGAAATACATACATATCATACCATATATTCGAAGCACGAAATCTCACGCAGTATAGACTAGGTGCTCAAAAGCCTTCGCGGTATCTAAAACCATCTGGTCAAACTTGATCCAATCCTGCCCCGTGGCTTTGACCGCCTTGGTAACATCCAGTCCATACCACTCCGGATCAAACGCATACTCCTTATTATACCCCTTCCCCTTCTCCCCCTCTTTAATCACATCTCGACGTCCCGGATACGCCTCCCGCAAGATATCCTGAATAGCTTGCTCGCTAGCTGCCCCAGCGGCAGCCAGATACCGCTCCCCATTCGCCTTCTCCGGATGCTGCGCCGCCCACACGAACAGTCTCGCGACATCGTAGGCGTGTATATAGGCTGCGAATTTGCCCAACGGGAACCACTCGCTCTTACCCGCGAATATCTCCCAGATCGTTTGATTGGTGATAGTGATCTTTGAGGCGTCCGTTGGTGGAACGATAGGTGGACCGGACACCCATGCCGGGCTGATGGAGACTATGTTGAACGACGGCTTTTCCTCATCCCGGAACCGCCATACCGCGCGCTCGGACTCGTTCTTCGAGGCGCCATAGATCGTTGGACCCGGTGCGCCATTGCCCAGTTTCTTGATCGTCTTGTACGCCCCGTCATTCCACTCTGTCTCGTCGAAGACATGCGGCGGCGGCGCAGACGGATTTCGCGGATCAACAACCGCGACAACAGACGACATCTGAATGAACGTCTTGAGTGCGTTTCCGTGCGCTTTAGAAGAACGTAAGATGGACAGTGCGCCCTCGACAGCGGTGCGGATCACAGGGTCTGGATCCGTCGCGAACAACGTGACCGGTGTCGCGAGGTGTGCGATTACCGCTACATCTTTGACGGCGAGGTCAAATGCGCCGGGGACGGTGATGTCCGCGACTTCGTAAATTTGAATGTCTGATGCTGTGTGGTCTTGTGAGAGGAGGACGTCGATGAGAGGCTGCGCGGAGGCTTTGCTGCGGGTTGTGCCGCGGACAGTGTAGCCGGCGTCGAGGAAGTATTTGGCGACCCAGCCGGCGATGTAGCCGGTGATGCCGGTGACAAGCGCAATTGGCTTTTGAGACATGATAGTATGGTTATATATATTTGGATATATGAGTAAATGAGAATTTATGATATGTATTGACGTTGGGATATCTTAATCCCACTTGCTTGAGAACCCGTTGACAAAAAATAATTTTATGTCAAATGCTTACTAACGAGAATAGACGTGAGGATATATAGAACCGGTGAGTAGGACTATTATATATATAGAAGATATATCGATAGTTACCTAGGTAAGAGGTTTTGAAGTTGAGAATGCTGTTGATATCTTATCGATGCAATGAAGCTGCTGAATGATGGGTTCGAAAACCATCACGGAAAACCGCAAGCTTTATATACCCATTCACACTTACACAACCACAGTCAGGTTTGAAATCAAAATACCCTCCGAGGAAACCTTCTGCCCAATCGTCCCTTCGACTCAAGAACCCCCGCGGAATATCAATCCAGCTATAGCTACCAGCTACATCGTCAATAGCGGTTGTACTGTATGCATACAACGCAATGCGCGAACCGGGTCGCCCGATGGTGGTTGGACCGCCGCCAGAGCCGACGAGCCCAAGTTCCCTTCCTACCTGAGTCCAAGCTAGCTTAAGCTCAAGCTTGGGGCGCCAAGTACCTAGCTCTAAACCTAACAGGGCCTGCAGGTCCTGCAGCTGCACAATATCTTAATAAGCACAGTATTCCGTAAGCGACCAGGTCTCCCTGTTCGCAATTCATTCCGCGGGTGGTGAAATGAAACAGCCAACCCGAGACGGATACCGTCTTTGCGGAGACCAGCCGTCTATCTTGTCTTCTGGGAAAAGTTGGGAGACGGACAAGACGGCTGTGCCGGTGCGGCCGTGGCGTCGGTTGTCCCGCGATATGTGTTGTGTGTTGCAGGTATTTGTATGTGTGCAACATTAGACATCTATGAAGCTTGGCCGCGGAGATCTACTTTCGGCACGCAGAATTCAGTAGATGCAATCTAAAATGCTATCGACCGAGAGTACCGCATTGACAATCGATAACTCCTCGGATCTCACTTGCATGATTACGCTATCATCGCTCTATGACCACGTGCACTTGCATAGACCATCAGATCGAATTCCGGAATGTCCGTCGATAGTTCTCCAGCTGGTTTGAAAAATCCAGTGTGGAAGATTACGGATATCTTCTATACGCGGACACATTTGACAAGAATCGAACTTGATATTGTGAATTAATTAAGATATTACTATTCTAGTTATATATCCCCCGTTATAGCGCCATTACCCATTATAATCCCTCAAATACTACAACCCTTCCAACTATTACCCATTAAGAACACCTCAAGAATTAGGAAAGAAAAACGACCTATTCAAACTACCTTCTCACCCGAGCTCATCCGCACTTTACCCCCTTAAGTCTGAGAGTAATAGCTGAAGCTAATGCGTGCATATCTTATTAGCAAGTTGTCCAATATATCCTGGCCGAAGCGATTACAGAAGGGGAACTTACTGGAGGTTACCACCACAAGCAGTCTGAGAATCACCCGGGCACGGCTTGTTGCACAAAGCCTCGGTCTCCTCCTTCTTATGACCAGAAGCGAGAACAGTATCATACCAACATTCACTACAACAGACATTAGCATCATGAAGACTGTATACTCAGAGTATCGGCAACCCACCCTCCATATTCGACACCGCACTTAGTGGCACCCTTCGACAAAGCGTACTGGATACATTTTTGTACCGTCATGCCAGTGGGATCAGTGTAGACGCTCTTCATCGCTCTCTGGTTAGGGGGCTCGGCATAGCATCCCTTGTAGCGGAATGGCTTGAGGACAGAGAAATCGGTGAAGGCAACAGGCCCGATAGGAGCATCTGTGGCTTCGCCGGTCCGTGCATATAGTGACATACGGAAGCTGTTGCCACAGACCATGGTGTTGTCGGAGGTGCAGAGCTTCGAGCACTCGCCCTCCGGAGCTGGACCGTTGCCGTTGAGGATAGTGTTACCGCACCAACATTCACTAGCAGCGTATACCGTTAGTATAGATCGATGATAAATTATTACAATCAAGAGAAGAGGGATGTGAGATGAACTTACCCGCCGTATTGGACACCAGCAAGAGAGAATCCCAAACCCTGGCAGGTCACGATACACTGGGCTGGCGTCTGCCCGGTGGCACCATAAGGACCCTGCAAGGCATGTCCTGCGCTATTGAAGGAATCTTGAATGCACGACTGATAAACCCATCCGCTACCACCCGGATAAGTGGTGGGAGCCGCCTGGCCGGCTGGGAGCCGAACAGTTGCGGTGGCAGTAGATGTCGAGATGGTCGTCCACGTCGTGGTCGATGTGACGGTCTCAGTCGTCCCTCCAATGGTGGTGGTGAACGTACGAACTGTCTGGGTTCGAGTCCGAGTCTCCACCGGTGTGAACTTTGTCTGCGCGTACTTGGTCGTCGTGGATGTCGTGGTGATATACTCGGAACACGCAGAGGTGAGGAGCGTCCCGGGGAACGTCCTCAGCGCAGCTGGAGTGACCGCTCGTTTGACTAATAGAGCTGGAGCTTGCGTTATGTAGCTCGTGGCTGTTGTACGATCCGGGTTAGCCGATACTATCGGATTAAGTGGAAGGGAGTCTGTCGCTTACCAGTCAATGTGGTCCTGGTGTTCGTTGCTGTCGACGTGAAGGTATCCGTCACTGTAAATGTGCCCAAGGTAACCGTCTTGGTTGAGAGAGTGGTCGTATCGGTCGTATACGTTACGCTAGTAGCACCGGTGGTCGTCGTCGTAACAGTCTCCGTCGCAGGCCTGTAGCTGAGGATGGAGGAGCAGAATGGCTCGGGCGTGCTCACTTGAGCCGGGTCGCTGAGAGCACTCAAGACATCCTCCACAGAATATACTGGAGCATCTATAGATATTCACTACAAATCAGTCTTCATCATCGAACAGCTGATGCTCAGGCTTGATAACTTGAGTTTAGAGGACTCGACGTACCAGCTCTCACAACGATCGCTCTGGCATTAGCTGCCGCGACGAAGCAAGAGAAGACTCCAACGGCCTCGATCTTCATTTTCAATGTATATCAACTGCGACGATGATGTCAAGATAGCTGGATCGGTGGTACTAATAGGAAAGAAAGTATGAAAGTCGTGACTCGTGAAAGCTGTGAGTGATACAGATCTACAGGACTAGGAACGACCCTGAGGAGCGAATCAGTCCCTTTTTAAGTCTAAGGCCAGACGATCAAGGACCATCGTGAGAGATACCTTCAGCGAAGGCAAGGCCGTATTGTCTATCAGAGTTTCCATCCAGCTGCGGCCAGTCCGCCCAGCCGACATACGACGGCCACCACGAACAGCAATTTTTGTTGTAATTTGTCCTTGCATCCGTTTTACGTCAAGCCACAAATAGCTGGGCAGGTGCCGTTGCGGCGAGTAAATTCCCGTGATTCGTAGTAGAATCGCAGTTCCGACTGACTCGAGGCGTTTGCTCGATCCGACATTCCGCTATCCGTGAGAGTGACAATTGGTAGCCTGGATCTTTGCCTTCCTCCGCCTGCGATATGATAGTGGAAGTATCGTATTGACAACGAAACAGATGTCCGCGCGCGTCGAGCTGCATGCAGTCGATATGTCTAGACGCTGGAAAGTTTGCCGATATATTGTTATGCTTCATATTAGCACATACCAGCCTGAGATATGTATGTTGTCAAACTTTGAAATCCCGTCTCTTGCCACTTCTGTGGGCGGGATTCCTGGTCTGGACACCGATGCCAGTTTGAGGGTAAAGTTGAGATTACATCCTCGTATCTGCAACTAGATGCACGCCAGACAATTAACTAATTTATAACGATTTAAGGTTTGCGGATAGAGTCAGGCCATACCATTTTACGCATGTCGATCCTCTGTCGCCACCACTCTAAGATAGAAAATATAGAATAGTGCGTGTCGCTGTCGCTGTCGCGGTCGGAATGCAATTGGTGACTGGTATATTCGCCTATCGGGACGAGTAGCCCTGGAAGCCGCACTGCAGTCGAGTGCATCGGTACCGAAGGCGCGTCCGGCACCACCAGATACAGGCTATTGTGTGCATATGCATGATGCAGCCCGAAATATAAACATCGGTGGCGTCCGTACCGAGGCAACCGAATAGGCACGAACTAAATCACGGTTCGCGCCGCCGCCACCACATTGCATTGTAGGCTGGATGCAGGATAAAAATCTAAAAAGCGACCGAGTGCGACGTGACTCGAGCGATCGAAGCGGAAGGTTGACCGACTGGGCGACCGCTTGTCCGATTTGTCTTTTCTTAGCGCCTAAGTTTGCACTGTTGGACAGGAATCCAAGCTATTCTGATCAGTAACCATTGGATCCTTGATCCCGCAGGGCTGTGGACAACGTCATCTTGGCTGGAATCCTAAGGCCGTGCGCGGTGCCTGAAGATGGGAGTATCCAGTGCACTTTTTCTTCCAGCGCCTGTCTCCGACGTCCGATTCGAGTATATGCGTATCGCCTGTCGACTTCGAGGTCACGTTAATAGTCCTCTATGCAGCCCGCTATAGCAGCAGCTGTGGCGCCAGGGGAGCCGCTGTCGCTGCAGGATTTCATCGACAGGCTTGAGGCCCCCACGCTGGTTCTCGACTTCCGATTGAACATCAAAATTGAGGACGCGAGGGTTGCCGATACCAAGCTTGCGCATAATGCTGTTTGCGAACGCGATGCATTCAAGGCGGCGTTCGATGGTTTTCTGGCACAGCCTCTCGAAACTCTCGTCGGAAGAGGAGACAAAGTCGGCGTCCCGATTTCGATTGGAGAGAACCTCGAAGGTGCTGGCAAGAAAGATGTCGCCGGATCGTCGTGGTTGTGCTGCAAATTGGGGAAGTGCAGCATATGGAGCATGCGTACGGAGGAAACAGACGGCGACGCCCAGACGACGAGGAACTTGGCGGGAAGCATTTCGGATGCTGAGGTTGCAAGCGTGGACGGCGAGGTTGTTCCTCCGTCGAGGGAGGAGCAGTTGTATCGTCGACTGGACGACGTATGTTCTCTTACGCTACACAAGTTGCAAACCAAATGCAACCGCTGACGTCTACTCTTGCTCTGCAACTGTGAATAGCTTCAAGCACCCCTCAACTCATTCTACAAACTCAGCGAGCAAGCTCTCAAAGACGCTGAGACCGCAAGGAAGCTAGAGAGCTCAACAGACCTCAACCTCACTGAAAGTCTCTCGCACCGGCTTGCGCAGATAGAACTAAACTTGAGAACTCTCACCTCCGGTCTCTCCCTCCTCAAAGACCTCTCCAGCATCTCCGACATCCAGCCTCCACCTTCCACATCTCCATCGCACCCCAAACGCACTTCGCCTCTCTCAGACAAACTCCTCCTTCACTCGATCCGTAACAGAGCCCACACTTCGATATACGATCCGCCGATATCGCCATGTTCCTCATGGCGAGACTACGTCCCTTCCGGACAATTAGAACCCTACATCCCAACCCTCCGCGTCCTCATTGTCGAAGACAACCGCATAAACCAACGCCTCCAGTCTAAATTCACGCAGAAAATCGGCGTCCTAGAAGACTATATCACAATTGCAAAGGACGGCGTCGAAGGCCTCGAGATCCTCGAAGGCATGGCAAAGTTCGGCCAGTTCCCGGACATCATGATAGTGGACAACGCGATGCCCAGACTAGATGGATACGGCTTCCTCGAGGAGTTTCGAAACCGGTGGCCGGCGGCACGAACGCGCATCGTCGGGGCTACCGCGCATAAGGTGTTCCCAGGCATAGAGGTAAGTGGGCCCGTGGGCACCTTGTTGAATGTGCACATGTGCACTGCATGCATGCATGAATGTGCGCAGACTTGCAGGATTCCTGTTGGGTACGTGCGTTTGGGGCACACATACGCGATTGATGGCTGCTAATATGTGAGTTTGACGCGCAGGAGAGGTTCCAAAAGTTGGGCGCGCATACAGTGATTGCGAAGCCGCTGCGGTTTAATGATATCAAAACAAACGTCGAGATAGCTGCGAACCTAAAGATGTCTCGTGAGATCGAGTTTCGAGGGAAATTGTAGCATTATTTCTGATCGTAAGATCTACCGCGATAGATTTATAGACGCCTCTTGGGTTTCATTATTCAGGAATGAGCGGATGTGGTAGACCTTAGTGCTTTATCTTCATAAAATTCATTAAAATACAGTAAATATCGCCCTCGGGCGCTCATCTGACAGGACATTAATCGAGAAATGTGATTAAATAGAGGTAAATACGAGATACCAGCTGGCCATGCAGCCGAACATCGAACTCAAGATTCGGCCGGCCAATCCGCTCGCTCGTATATATCGATATCGCGACCATGCATAACAGCACAACATGCACACATCAAAGACAATGCATCTACAAATGCAACGGGCCGCCCCAGATCCTCATCTGCTTGCCATACACGCGCAAAATCAAGAGCACACCCAATGCAACCGCGACAATGGCCGCCTGCGTGCCAAAGCTGACGTCGTACCCAGTCTTCGCACCCCACGGCTGCTGGAAGTACCCGACGCTGAAGCCACCGATGCCACGAGCAAAGTTCAGCAAACTCGACACCTCACCGGACGCAGTCGGGTAGGAGTCCAGCGCGTACGCCGTGATCGCAACGGAGGCAATCATCACGCCAAACACGTACATGCCCCAGCCGAAGACCAGAGAAATGTAGTGCAGGTGCTTCGACAAGCCAAACCCGACGATGATGAGACCGGGTATCATAAAGACGACGGCGATGAAGTTCGTGGTCAGACGGCATTCGGGCTCGAACACGCCGTTGTGCTTGCGGATGTAACGGTTGGCGATATAGTCGTTGAAGAAGTGGCCAAAGATTTCGCCGAGACCGACAGCGATCAGAGCGGTGAAGTAGAGGAAGCCGACAGATTTCGCGCTGAAGCCGTAGCCGCCGAATTCGACCGGGGTCTCAAAGAGGATGGAGGTCGTAATGTTGATACCGATAGCCCTACGCGCATGCAATTAGTCGTAATTCCACAATGTAGACGAAAAAAGTAGAACAAGTGATTGTACTACTTACCACATGAAGGAAAGCATGTAGTAGATCATGATGGGGATCATAGTCGGACGGAGCAAAACCTTTACCATCCGCGCCCAGCTGGGGCCGAAGGAAACGAATTGGAGTTCCTTATGATACTGGATCTGCCAGACACCGGTCACTCGCAGGAGGCGGTTCCCACGCGGCGGCTTCTCGCTACCATTGCGAACATACCATGTCTCGTCCGCGAACAGCACAATCAAAACCAAGTCGAAGCAGCACACGCCAAAGACCATCCAGAACACCGGTCTCCATTCGCCAGTTCCGTAGATGATAAAGTTACCAAGCTGCGGTGCCAGGTATGGGGAAACCAAGAACAGGGCAGCCCAGAGACCAATCTTCCTGGCATGCTCGTGGAAGTAGAACATATCTTTAATGAACGACAGTCCAATTGTTTGGCAGGCAGTGAGCGTCAGACCCATCATGGCTCGCATACCGTAAAACACCTGGAAGTCATGCGTCAAGCAGCATCCTAGAGTGAAGAACGTGCCAGCGAGCGTGGTCCAAAAGAGAACCGGCGCCCTACCCCACCAGTAGATGAACGGGATCCAAAAGACGCCGCCAATAGCAAGCATCAGGACGTTCAGATTACCGGCATAGTTGACAACGTTCGGACTCAGTCCCCATTCCGCTCCTTGTAACACGATACATGGAATACCGGCGCCGCTGCCAAAGTCACCGCAGAAAGCAGACAGAGCCACGATGAAGAGGATGATGTGCTTCTTGAACGGCGACCAATTGAGCGGGTCGTCAGGGTCGTCGCTGGGTTGCGGCACTAAAATAGTCTATACATGAACCAACCGAATGCATTAGTTTTAACGGCCGAAATTTGAGACATCTGCACGTCTAGAAGGTTTCTTCGCTTTAAACTTACATGCCCGTCTTTGGCAAGCTTCAGGCCGGCGCGGCCACTCTTTTCCGAATCTCCACCAACATCGAGGACAACGGCACCGTATGCCTCCTCAATCTCGGCGTCGTCAACCTGGTTGGTGGTTTTGACGCCGGGCTTCTCTTTGCTATCAGTTTCCGACATGTTGGATATTGACGTGAGCCGAAATGGGAAAAGGTCTGCAAAACCACAGTCAAAACGACAAGATGCGAGCCCTTTGACTACTGCTGAGGAGGCTCAGTGCAGCGCAAGGGGACTGACAGTGGGATTTAAGAAAAAGAGGGAGGGCGGGGTGGAGAGTCGTGAAGCTTAGAAATCAACTGAGCTTGGGGCACCTCTCAGAAGATTGACCCGGTGCGAGATGGATGAGCAAGAACCAAAACTTCCAAACACATGCCTGAAAGGAGGCCCATAGACGCCCTTTATCTACTGATCCGGAGGTGCGGCCATCGGGGTCATGGACCCCATCCCAGGATCCTGTCCCTCCACGTCGAGGCTGGTAAGTATCCTGACCTGACTACTGTCAAGAACATATTTTCTCTGATTTTCCTGTGCACATGCAGACCGCGAAGGGAAATCGAGTCTAGTCGCATCCACCCACGGCTCCACCACGAACGCCTCTGGACGCATCGTGAACCAGCACGGGTCCATTCGGCACAACCTTGTCACCATGGTAGGCTGGGATTAACGGTGATTGGTTCAGGCAGCAAGTACGAGACCCGCCATTGGGAAACATTCCACTCGGTTGAAACTGGCGAGGCGGCGAGCGATTTGCAGAAGGTCGCGTCGGGGAATGTCCATTTGCAGCTTGGTCTTGGCTGGCTATTCTCCTTAGCCAATCGTGAATACGTTAATGCCACAGACACGCAGGGGCGCCGCACCGCAGTCGCGCAAACGCAAACGGCCTCTGCATTCGACGGTACGGAACGAGGGCTTCGGCGATGCACTTGTGTAATCGCTGCGTCTATTTCCGTCTCGCCCGTCTTTCCCCAGGTTTCGGATCGTCTGAGGCGCGCAGGATGCTGTCAGACTTCTGTGGGACCAAGCGGTCAACTTGCAGTACTTGGAATGGTTCCGCGCTCGAGCAGATGGAGACCGCGACGGATACGGCGAGCGCTGTGACCGTCGCCATGGTCAGACTGTCTGAAATGTCTGAAATGAAGTGCAGCTAGGGCCTCCACGTGCATAAGCACGAGCATTAGCCCATTCTTCTGGGACGCGCGTGGTCCGGTTATCCCTGCCGGACAGAATCGATTCGCACTTCTTCGGATCGAGGCTCGAGTCAGGTCGTCTCACCGCCCAGCCAGCCAACCTGGCCTACCTGAAGCTTGTCGACAGAATTGGATTCCGAATGATATGCCAAGGGCGTCGGCGCCGTCGATGGGCGTTGCTAATGCATTGCTAGCTCTGCACGAGGCGATACAGCTGCATCAATGGCAATCAATTGTGATGGCATCTGCGGGCTTGAATGAGCTCATGGGACATAGCCCCGGCATAACCCCACAGTAGGGCATATGCGGCGGTATTATAGTTGATCGATTGAAGTTGCCAGTCGCTGTTGATGTGAAGTGAAGCCGTGCGTATGCATCTCCTTCACCTCGGCTCGAGTCGACCTGCCGCAATTAAGCCAACACCACGCAACGCGCCTGTCGCCGTTCCTTACCCGACGCGATGGGCGATGCCGAAAGACGCCTGGCGGCTATGATCCGACGTCGGAGGTCGATAGTGCGGGGGGCAGCTGACGACTATCTTGTCCTTCGGGAATCAATCTCTACACCAACCAGCGGAGAAATAATTAATTGATCGCTATCGCCGAAGTACTAATTGAAGCTCGAAGCGGGGTATATACGGAGCTCGCGCGCGGATTGAACCACCCGACCAACTTCACAATCACCAAAGTCTTTACAATGACAGATAACCGTATTCCCACCCTCGGCGATAAGCATAGTGGCATTTCAGAACGTCTGCTAGAAGATGCAAAGGCAGCGAGATCACGTCTGTACTCAAACCGGACGCTGCCTGAGAGCCGTCCTAGACAGCAGGAAGTACCTGTCCTGCCACCGGATGTCGATAGAGCGACCTTCAACCAGGCCATTGGGGACCTAAAACGCCTTCTCGGAGATGAGAACATCGAGGTGAACGATAAGCCTCTCGTGGACGGGTGGTACATGGAGCATCCGTACGTTAAACGAGTCCGCTGATCAATAGGCGTCAACCATCAGTATAGTTCAATTGAATTCAGATTCATGACTAACTTGCAATTTGAGAGTCTAGGAATACACATGATGCATTCCACATCCTCGAGCAAGAAGAGCTAGTCAGCTGCGGAACCGCATACCCAGCCTCCACTGAAGAAGTCCAGACGATCGTAAAATGGGCAAATCGCTACCTGATACCCGTCTACCCAATCTCGATGGGCCGAAACGTCGGTTACGGCGGTGCTGCACCCCGTCTACGTGGCTCTCTACTCATAGATCTGGGGAAGCGCATGAACAAAGTTCTCAAAATTGACGGGCACAATGCCAGCTGCCTCGTCGAGCCCGGCGTTTCATACTTCGCGCTCTACGAAGCCGTCCAAAAATCCGGCCACCCGCTCTGGATCGATACTCCAGATCTCGGCGGCGGCAGCGTAATCGGGAACGCTCTCGACCGCGGCGTCGGATATACACCCTACGGTGACCATTTTGCCTGCCACTGCGGAATGGAGGTCGTCCTCCCGAACGGCGAGGTGCTGCGAACAGGAATGGGATCTCTGCCAGGCGCCAACGGCGAGGACAACCCGTGCTGGCAGGCCTTCCAGCATAGCTACGGTCCATCCATCGACGGCCTATTCACACAGAGCAACTTTGGAATCGTGACCAAGATGGGGGTATGGCTGATGCCGGCGACGGGTCACCAATCATTCATGGTGACGTTCCCGCGTGAAGACGATTTCGAGCAGATCATTGAAATCATCCGCCCTCTCGCCCTGAACCGTGTCATCGGCAACGTCCCGCAGATCCGCAGCGTAGTGCAAGAGCTAGCAATTACAGGGAAACCGAGGACGGCATTCTATGACACAAAGGGCCCAATTCCACGGGACGTCATACGACAGCACGCGAGCAAGATGCCATTTGGTGATGTCGCTTGGTTCTTTTACGGCACCGTCTACGGCGATGACGAGACCTGTCAACGATCTATCAAACTGATAAAAGACTCGTTCGTCAAGATTCCTGGCGCGCAGCTCAAGCTGCCACAAGACCTGCCGCCAGGTCACTACCTCCACGATAGAGCCAAAGTGTGCAGTGGAACTCCTGTACTTAGGGACCTAGACTGGTTGAACTGGGTGCCCAATGCCGCACACTTGTTCTTCTCTCCAATCGTGCCCACAAAGGGGCGGGACGCGCGGCTAGTCCACGAGCTCGTAACAGGCCTGCATAACAAGTGGGGGTTCGACTCCTTTCCAACGTAAGTCACACTTCTATCCCCTCCATGACGCCCCGAACAACTGCACATACACTGGTCCGCTCTATGTGTAAAGTATCAAACGGCAGATTCATGGACACGTTGTGCGTGTAAAATTTGCACAGCAGCTGCATCCAATCCCTATTGCAGGCCACTGGAAATGCAATATCCGCAATCCATTTCATATCACCGCACGCACATGTGATCGCTAATATACCCCCCGGCATTCTACTATTGCAGCTGGTGCGTCCTCGGCCGCGAGCTCCACTACATCGCAAACATAGTCTACGACCGCGCCGACCCAGACGCAAAACGCCGCGCAATAGGCCTCATGCGCGAAATGATTGCTAAAGCCGCCGACGAAGGCTACGGCGAGTACCGCACGCACCTCATCTTCCAGGACCAAGTTGCGGCTACATACGGCTGGAACAATCAGGCGCTCAACACCTTTGTGGAGTGCATCAAGGACGCGCTCGACCCGAACAGCATCATGGCCCCCGGACGCAACGGGATCTGGGGGCGCCGGTACAAGAATCGCGGGTTTGAGATGTGGCCCTCGTCTGAAAAGGCGGCCAAGCGGATCCCTGCGAAGATTTGAGTGGAGTCCTTGAACGTGGGCGGTAGTTAGTCGCTCAATCTTACGTCTCTGTCATGCAGTTATGCTCATTGCTAGAATTTAGCCGTCGAGGCGCATCTGTACCGAGTATCAATATTGGTAATGCACATATAGATGCTTATAAAAGATGTTGTGGTCTCATTATAATATCGTAAACTCCGGGCTATTGCTTGGCACATCTATAATTGACACTTCGCAAATTGAAGCGAACGTAAACAGACCATTTTCATGATGTGATCTTGATGACCATCTTAATCGAGCTGAAACCTAGGACCTTGTCACAAGAATTTCGCGCGAGATTGATGGCATGACAGCTTCATGAACAGCTCCATCTCGCATGATCTCGCACGATCCTTAGATTAGTATACTGAAAACACGTGCAGCTCCACAATGCTACCTCAATGACCAGCCATCTGTTAATCCAATCACTTTGCAACTTTCAGTCGAGCTTCGGATGGTGCTCTTTCCGGCTGCGATCTTGGCATGTCATGGCACTGATATCTGAGTGCGCCTCGTGTCGTGTCAAGTAATACGCAGCGTCAACGTTACTTACTATATGCGCACACAGGATTATAACTCCAATTATTTACCACATACCCGCCGTAACCGTCAGCCGGACGAAGACAACTGGTTAGCAATTCCGCCCACTCACCAACAATCCCACCGATCAATGCGCATCCCAAGAACCAATTTACATTGTACCAACCGCCTGGTCGACGGTATCCACGACCAGGCAGACGTGCCATCCATCCCACACTGCACATCCTGCGTAAGCGCCCCAATTGCAACCATGCACAAACGGCACGTGTGGCTGCGTAAGCTAGCTACAAGCAGTAGTTTTTCGCAATATTGCTGACCTATTTGATACTTTTGGGAATCGAGTAGGATATAATGTGTGTCACGAATGCATGAGCCGTTGCTCGTCCCGTGCAGATATACGAGCTGGCAGCCTGGGCGAGGTTCCCACTTTTTGAACACCAAACATTGGCAAAGACGCAGATATATATCATGCATGAGCGGGGAAAGATTCCACATCAGGCCACCCGGAAAACAATGCTCCGAGGATCCGAACCAAGGGTTGAGTGATGTGTCTTATCATGAATCAAAACTTGCTATAGGAGTCGTGGGTTAATATGTGAAACTGTCTTATCGAAGCTTCGATTCCATCAACGGTGTGTTCGTGTATGAGGAGAAACGTTTTTGTGATATCACTTGTGAAAGAGTCAAAGTTCGACCATCGTCCATCACCCCGCAAATTTCGTTTCTGGCATTACGTTGCAGCTAGCAGTTAGCTCCCCCACTAGCCCGTCAATGCCTTGATTGAGTTTGTCTCCGATTATCGAGTTGCGGAGATCGAAAGGCATCTGCATGCTAGCGCCACTTCGACGGAACGAAGCTACTTGTAACAGTAAGCCTGTCGAGTCCAGAGCTTGCAACAGTAAGCCTGTCGAGTCCAGAGCTTGCTGCGTATCCACTACACCTTCACCGGACCGTCGACGGCCAACCAAGAGCCAGAATATGGGAACGGTCCCCACCCGTGCGGATGCAAGGTGTTTGTGCCGCGGAAAATACCCAGTCACTGTCGGCTGGTTGATTGGATGGGTGTAGTCGTTCCAAAGAAGCTAGTTCCCATTCGCCGTTCGTGACGAGGTTCCGATGTTCTCAGCGCGGATGCGTCGGATGATGGATCTTTCCTTCGGCTTCGGAATGGGGACCGTTAGTTTCGCGCTGTGAATATGTGATATCCGATAAAACAATTGTCGAGATCTGAGTCCATCGGATCGGCTAATGGCTAAGATCACAGCAAAAAGTGAGTAATGTCAATAACCAACTGAAATATTGTAGGGGAATATTCGGTCTCAATATGAATAATTTGAAGAGGTAATTTCTTCTAATGTTTTGAAAACTTGAAGGGCAAGACGACGCTAGCCGAAGGGAGAAACCCGTATCGACAATTGTCAAATCGCAGTTCCAAGCGCATCGAAATCTCAACTTGGCGATTCTGGCGTCTGGATTGACGCGAATTGCCGCCCAAGTAAGGTCTGACTAAGGACCGCGACGGAGTATATCCAGTATCGACATCGAGCCGTCGCCTCACCTGCTGTGCTGGCATCCAATGCTAGATATATATATTGAGATAGCCAGACTTTTCAGAGTTACCAACACCCAAACACCAATCGATTGATCACGAATTTGAATTGAGCAAGACAGCTGGGCTCTCGAAAATGGCCTCGAAGGAAGAGGGACCCCGCGAGGGCCAACTCAGAGGCAAGTATGCACAACCCACCTACCATCTGACTCACGACAATTAATCTTCTGGCAATATCCCCACAATGATAAATGTCGCTGTCATATGAGTTGTAACCAAGTCCCAAAGTTGTGGGATGATAGTCGCGAAAACGCGAAGCAGCAAACTACCCCCACGCACGAGTCACTTGCCCAATCTTGCCAATTGAACACAAAAGCTGGGACTCTTGATAGAAAGAGACGCAATGGTCACCCTTAGTCGCACTAAGGAGAGCCACAAAATCCTGCAAATACCTACGCTAAGCTCAGAGTTCAACGAAGCATTTCACTGACACATATGCAATGCATTGCACATTGTTGCTGCAGTCATCATAATCGGAGCTGGTCTCGGCGGCTGTGCCGCCGCCCTGGCAATGGAGCACCACGGCTTCCACGTCACCGTCTTCGAGAAGATCAAGCACTTCATGCGCCTGGGGGACTCCTTGGGGCTCGGCGAGAACGCGCTCAAACTCCTCAAGCGATGGGGCCTGCACGAGCAGCTCATTCGGATTGGTAACCGCAGCCCCGATATGCACATTCGACGCTGGGATAATGGCAGGGTGCTGGCCACGCAGCCGCTCATGGACATGGCCGGGTACATTGGCCATCGGGGCGACTACCACCAGGCGTTTTTGGACCGTGTTGCTGAAGTTGGAATCAAAGTGCGGATGGGGCACAATGTGAGTTTGCCGAGCGAGGATGAAAAATTTGATGCTGGTAAAAGACCTGTTGGTTGACTGTGTAGATGGGACCAAGGTCGTCAGCTTCAATGAGGACAAGCCGTCAGTGACGCTGGAGGACGGGCGAGAATTCGAGGCGGACATTATCATCGGGGCGGATGGTGAGGATTTGTGGTCCCAGATCGAATGATTGCGCAACCCACCAACCGCACTAATTCCTGATGGAGGGTATATTCGGCCCAGCCAACTAATTAACCGGCTCTCTGGGCAATCTCTCGTACAGGAATAAAATCACAAACCCGAGAGCTGGTTCTCGGGTTCGCAGACAAGCCCAAATCATCAGGCTACGCCTGCTACCGCGCATACTTCAAAGGCGACATTTTACGCGACATTCCACAATGCCAGCCGATTGTGCAGCGCGACTGCGTGAACATCTGGATTGGACCGGACATGCATCTGGTGCAGAATACGTTGCGCGACGGAGAGGAGTTCAACTGGATCCTTACCCACCGCGACGATGAAGATATCGCAGAATCTTGGTTCCAGCCCGGTGATATGAACAAAGTCCGCGAGCTGGTCAAGGACTGGGATCCTATGATCGTGTCAGCAGTCAATGTGACGCCGTCTTGCCTGGACTGGAAGATCTGCTATAGAGATCCAATCTCAACGTGGGTCAGTGCGAGCCACAAGGTTGCGCTGCTGGGAGACAGCTGTCATGCGCATCTGCCTACCAGTGCACAGGGAGCTAGCCAGGCGACTGAGAGCGCGGCCGTGCTGGCGCTGTGTCTGAAATTGGCTGGGAAGGAGAATGTGCCGCTTGCGGTATGACGTCCGTGCTGAGTGATTGCTGAAGAATCAGTTTGGCTGCAGACCTTTTCGACTGTCTTGCGGTCGGACGTTCACTCTGCAGATAATTCATGACCCTCGCTTTGAAATCCAATGACTGGTAACCTTTTCAAGCGGGTAAAAGTGTACACCGGCTGATTGATTTGGTTGGATCGCGGGTCCGCTAGACACGGGTTTATGAGAAACTGAGGTTCGAGCGTGTGAGACAGGCTCAACTGAACGGCGAGGATGTTCGTGATCGGTGGCATAGCTGCCTGAAGGATCTGGATGGTGGCAAGGAGATCGATCCTGACGATGTTAAGATGAAGGTGAGATGATATTCCCAGTCTGTGCTGCCGATAGCCCCCACGAGTGGTTCTGATGGGCTAGCATTAATTCACCTTTGTGAGCTTTTAGAATCGCTGGTTGTACGCGTTTGACGCGGAGAAGGATACGCTGGCGAGGTGGGCCGAGGTCTCCACGATTGTGCAGAAAGAGCTGGACGAAAATCGAATAACGCCTTTGTTCGACAGTTTGACGGGGCCGATTCGCGAGCTCGAGCTTTACGACGCCTTCGGCAACCGCAAAACTGACAGCACGAAGTATGTCCAAAAGCAGCAGCAGTAGCGAGTAGCGACTCGTTGATTCGATGCTGAGACGCAATATGCGTGATGCAAAATGCAGACAGTGATGCAAGTGTGATTGCTTGGTTGCTCGCATGCATTGCTGCGCGATTTCTTGGGACCGGGATTTCGTGGCTCCGGATACTGGCACACTGGTACCAGTGACTTGGCTGGTCGCGGGAAGCTTAACCGCTGGAGGTACTATTGCATTAGCGGGAGATCCATCATTTCCCCGGCTGTCGAATCGATACATCTTGTACCACTTGACTAGACTTAGAGGTGGGACTGAGCCGCGGCCGCCGGCCAGCTCCTTTGATTAAACAAGCGGCCGAACTTAAGCTTCAGCTTGAGTCTGAGTTTGAGTTCCCGCTTTGCTGTCTGCCTGAAATCAGATTGCGAAATCTCACCATATTAACGTTATAACTTGCCTCTGATATATATATCGAATATACTTGCGATATATTAATGTCTTGATACCTCGAGGCTTAATTCCGTCTCGAACGGAATAGCTACTCCATTCGGATGATTCGACTACGGGATTTTTGAGATCACACTAGTCGTTTGCGCTTGCCCTTGCTCGGCGGGAAGTCTGAGTTATAATGATGTACTGTCAGCAGCTAGCAGAAGAACGAAGCTAAAGAAGATTTCGAAACAGACCAGGCCCATATTCAAGTCCATGCGGTGAATCTGCAGATGCACCCTCAATTCTGCAAACGCAAATAGCGCTAGCCAGCTGACCGGCCCGATTGGGTCTGGGTTCTTGAACTAGTTCCGCTAGCTGCTCATTGTCCCCGAGAGTCGTTAGCTAGGCCATAATCTTGTTTTGCTTCCGGTTGTGGAGAAGCGCAGGAAGCCCGACGATAAAATCGAGGAGCCGGGGGCGCGGGGCGGCCACGCATTAGCTCGGTACAAAGAAGACAGCCGACAAGACAGGCGGACAAGGATGAAATCTTGCGAGAGGCACTAAGCTGCAACCTGCTAGCATTCCTCGTTCCGAAAGGAAAGATGTAAGTGAAGCTAGCAGCAAAGTGCCCTGATTATTCTCTCGTGGGTGCCCGGCAGAGGTTGATACTGGGCGTGCGAGGGGATCTGGCATTTAACTATGTTCCATCTCTCGTCTGACCTGCTCTTCGGGCCCCGAGCTCGTAACTACTTGTATCCCGCGAGACGCAGTAGCGATAGCCACCAGGCTGACAAAGACGACGGAGGAGGCTTTGCTATCTCGCTGCAATTAGCCCGCGTCTGATGAGACAGAGTTTATGCCACTGCTACTTACCTCTGCAATTCCCAGTTTACTCATCTGACGACATCGATATCACCTCGTCTCAATCTACAGGCGTTGATGCGTGGCCGATTGTCGCTCCTCTAGTGCTGAATCCGAATATGTGGCATCTGCCGGCCTGGCCGTCGATACTTTGAGGAAGACGAAGTCGAGGTTGAAGAAGAAACTCAAGGACGCAGCCGCCCGAAGCAGATGAACAACGTCAACAACACCACGCCGCTTCTCCACCCGACGCCGCAGCCGCAGCATCACCCGCAGGCCACGCCGTTCCTGTGCTCGCTTTGTCCCGCGCCCAAATACTTCACCCGCAAGGCCCATCTCGAGCGACACATCCGGACGCATCGTAGGTCTCGATCCAGCCTTACCTCAAGCTTCTGTGGCTCCCGCGTAGGCGCTGTACTGATTATGGCGTGACAATGCGCAGACTCGGTGGGCAGTCCGCTCAACTGCCACTTCTGCGGAAAGGAATTCAGGAGGAGGTCAGTCCAGTAACTCTATAGTTCGTTCTGTGAGACCATGAGAACATTCGAGAAGACGATATATACATTGAGAAGCAATGCTGACGTCGAGAGCCCCAGTGATCTCCTCAAAGAACACCATATTCGATGCGAGTTCCGCGGTGACCGTCCCATCCCCGTCGCCGTCGTTGGTCGGAAGCGTCGGGCCTGTGATAGATGCTCCCAGCGCAAGATCTCCTGCACTGGCCAGATTCCATGCACTAGGTGCATAAATGCTGGCGTCGTCTGCGAGAAGACGTCGCCGGCGGACA
Source organism: Orbilia brochopaga (assembly GCA_036872635.1). NCBI lineage: Eukaryota > Fungi > Ascomycota > Orbiliomycetes > Orbiliales > Orbiliaceae > Orbilia > Orbilia brochopaga. The sequence goes on along the minus strand of JAVHNQ010000007.1, from coordinate 1,333,181 downwards.
CCTCGCAGCTATGGTCCGGCTCCGTCTCCGGTTCCGTCAGCTCCAACACACCAGCTCGGGGTTCTGTTGACAGCTCTGTACCGGAAGAAGACGACGACGGGGAAGGTAGTGGTAGCGAAGACGACGACGGCACGGGCTCCGATCCGCCTGACCTGCGGGGTTCAATAGAATACTTACTCAACGGGCGGTCACACGGCAATGTCGCCTTTGTCAGTGTATTTGATCCTGGCGCAGATGAAGATACTGCTGCTTTAACGGCAGGGGTAGCTGTGCCGGTGCAAATGCAACTACAACTGCCACCACATAATCCGTCAGCATTCGACCAGCTCATGGACTTCACGATCAATTATGACATGGGCTTCCTGCCTGATATGGACATCAATACACTCTTCGACGAGATGGGATTCATGATGACTGTTGGGATGGAACCAAACGCAATCTGGACCTCACCTTTCCCCTCAGAGCATCCCTCGCCCTCCGCCGAGACGGATCTAGACCGTTACGAACAGCATGCACGATTTCTTAAGCCGGAACTCGAGAAATTAGTGGTTTCTTTCCAGCTGATGGAGGGGACTATGGAGTGCTATGCTGCCTGGGATGCTCTTGAACTTATCACTGGCGATGTGCTTCAGCGTTTCACAAACTCGTACTTCCGCAACTGGCACCGACACGGTACCATGATCCACTACCCAACGTATTCGCCGATGACATGTCCAACAGTGTTGATACTCGCAATGAGCCTTATCGGTGGGCTGTACGTGAAAGATCAAACTGAGCTCCGCCGAGCAAGGAATCTCCTCGATATCGCGGAGGCTTACATATATAGCCGGGATTATATCCGGGACGAATACGAAGCCTACCAGCCGTACCTTGGTTCCTTTCCGAACCCGAACGAGATACCAACAAAGACTTATGAGGACGTCGACTGGGAGGATTTTCAGAAGCTGCAGGCGGCATATCTTGTGATTGTAGTGCAGGCATGGGCGGGCGATCGGGTAGCGAAGCGGCGTACGCGGCAGCAGCGGCTTACTCGTGTAGTCGAGGTACGATCTTACGCCTATGTGAATATTATCGTCTCACTTGTTAACTTACGACGTATTGCAGCTATCACGGCAACTGAGATTACCGTCCGCACACCACAAAGTGCACCCGACGAATCCTAAGGAATGGGAACATTGGGTCCGCGTGGAAAGTGCAATCCGTTTACAGAATATCATGTTAACGATTGACCGCGCCTTCATCATCTTCAACAACACAACTCCACGCCTCTCGCTGACAGAGATTGAGGAGCTGGATTTCCCATGTGTGCCAGCATCGTTCAACGCTGCTTCATTCGAGGCTATGATGGCGTTGCCTGTACCACCAGTGCGTGGGGTCAAGGTTATGCGGACGCTACGAATGAGTTTCACGTCGCCGCTACCTGCTATGCCAGAATTAACGACTTTTGATCTTTTTATTTTAGTCCATGGTACGTTGCCGCCTTCTAGAGTCCGCATTGCAACATGCCTTTGATATATAACGCTAACACAAGACCGACTGCACGTATATAGAGCTCTACCTAGTCCTAGCTCAGGACCTCTCCTCGCAAATCACTCCAGCCCCATCCTCTCTCACAGCTATGAAACAGAGTATCGACTGGTGGATCAAAGCGTGGAAGACGACGCGGGCGCGGTACTCAGAAAGCGAATTCAAGGCGCTGGGCCTGGAGCGCACGAGCGATCGGTACTGGGTGCTCGTCAAAGCTCTATATCTTGCCTTTGACAAGGATATTCGCGAGGGGCGGCGGGTGCTGCTTGGGTCGCGGTGCGATATCGACGAAAGTGGATCGCATCTGAAGGAGTTTTTGGCGCAACGATAGTACTGGGTAACATGGCACATACACATATAGTGTAGTACCAATGAAGGATTTCTTTGATTCTGTGGTTCTATTGTTCTGGCACTCTTGCCTAAAAGCTAGGGTCAATCTTGATTTTTTATATTTTGTTGGAGGGCTTAATCATTACCGGATGCATCGTGTTTAACGTTTACCTAAATAACATATGACACAAATTTCAAGCTCTAGCATTGGGATAAGTATATATATATCAACTGACATGAAGTGATCGTTTGGCCGATTATTAGTGGCATGCGGATACCGAAGTGCTGTTATCAATATCCATATATCGTCCCTCTCAAGGAATTCGGAACATAAAAGCGACTCAAACAGACAATTGTGCTTTGTCATGCTTACGTATACGAAGCTGAAGCGAAGCAAAGTTGAAATATTTCGATACTGGAACGGGTTCATATTTGGGCGCCAACATGATCGTAAATCTATGAATCGGATGAAAGGCTCTATGGCCATATGGATCCACTCAAACGAATCGATTTTCAAGAGGAATTTTGATCATCCTGATTACTGAATAGGAGTGCACCCATATTCCATAGATCTAGTGGTAGATGCATAGATGGCCGAATTCAAACTGTGCAGCTGCGGGTGTACTGGTACCTCCAGTCTGCTCGATAGCCCATGGTCGGAGTGCGTACATCCTGCGGCATTGTGAAGGCGGATATTTCATGCAGGCCGAGAGTTCATGCAGCGGTCTGTCTCATTATATTATGACTTAGCTATATTGGTAAGCATCTGATTTTGGACTTGAGACTCAACTTACACAAATCCAATAGCCTACTCGGACTTGGGTAGGACAGGCCGTCTAATCATCTTCAAGCTTTCTGATAATGAAACCGGCTAGCCGCCTGTAGTTTATATCGGTAGGCTGAGGCTTAAGCGCTTTGGGAATCTTTCCGGCCTCGGGCTCTACGATACGTCAGGGGTGTATATACTTAACGAGTACAAATCAACGTTGGTATCCTGCATTTTTCCGACATTGCCAGCAGCCAGCGCAAGTATTAATTACGGCCATTCTCGCCTCGGAATCGCATCATAGAACCATCGCATTTTTGTCCGGGGCAGCCTCACTTAATTGGGATACCAATTGTTCCCTTCACAAGATAGCCACTGTACATCGTGGTTGCTAAATCTTTGACTGGGCCTTAGTTCGGGCTCTGCTTGAAGAATTCTAGAAGCGAAGCCTTAGTCATATCTCAGATATCAATTGCTAGACCCACATGGTTTCAGAAGCAAGCTTGTTGCATTCAGCTTAGAAAAGGCCCAATAATCTGTTATAAATATCATGTACGCCATTGCTTTCTTTAAAAATGAACAGTTGCGCCATCCGCGCATTCGAAATCCAATTGTGAACAAATTTTCAATTGCAGTTTACACAGCTGTACAGACTAGAAACTGGAGACAGCTTTGGTGGTGGAAATTTTGTGCGTTGCAGCTGGCGTGGATGGTGATTTGTGCCAGAATGTGGCCGCTCGCGCTACTTTATGTAGCTTGCGTTTGCAAGGCTGTATCGGCTTCAGCAGAGAATGATGCTGGATTATCGTTTCCCATTGGCCCTCCTCAGGTATGAGACTACCAATCTTCCACACCCGCGAATTAATTCTCCCAGTTGGTAGGATTCTGACGACACGTATGCCTCTAGCCTCCTCCAGCTTATATGGTAGACAACCAAGCCGGCAATCAGTATCATGCCGCACCAGATAAAGGACTTCTTAATGGACCCGCGATTTCATGGCAGAACCTCAGCTTTGTCCGAAAGTTTACTGTCAACTTACCAGCAGCTCTTACTGCGAGATCTTATAGTGGAACCGGAGGAGCTGACAGGACAGACGATAAATTTGTCGAATACGATGACCTTGATGCTGCAATCGATGCATTCCCCGGGGAACCGCATGATGTTCAACACCAAAATCTGGGTTCTAGAGCTACATCGTACTGGCTATCGAACATTGCTCATGGAATTGTAGGTTTGCTTTGAATGTGCCTCGAACTATACCGGGGGCGCACGAGAGCTAAATATTTTCAAGATGCCATTGGCTCCAGGTGGTTATAAGTTTTACCGCAATGTCAAAGATTACGGAGCGAAGGGGGACGGTAGTTCCGATGACACAGTCGCTATCAATAAAGCGATAACGGATGGAAATCGATGCGGCCTCAACTGCGGTTCCACAAGCGTACTTGGTGCTTTGATCTACTTTCCTCCTGGAACATATATTGTCAGCTCTCCCATCATCCAGTAAGTTGACAATCTTCTGCTTCTATAGTAGAGAAGTCCCTAGCGATACCTGAGAAAATCAGATCTTCGACGATAGGACAACTGAGGTTCAAACTCATGAACTAACGTCTGATCTTAGGTATTATTATTCTCAATTCGTAGGAGACGCTGTCAATCGGCCCTGCATACGCGGGTCAAAAAACTTCTCAGGAATAGCCTTGATTGACACCGATGTCTATGTTCCGGGCGGGAATGGGCAAGAATGGTACATCAATCAAAACCAATTCTACCGACAGATCCGAAATTTCGTACTTGACCTCACACAAATGCAACCGGCCAACAAAAATGGAGGGCAGGACTACGTTGCTACTGGTTCGTGATATAACCTTTCCTCTCCATTGAGCAAAGTATTCTCCGTAGCCATGAGATCCAATGAATAATCTAACTGCTGGATTTATAGGCATCCATTGGTAATGTCCACCCCCGTTCGACCCAGTATTTATTAGTATCCCTAGAGATGAAAACTGGGTCCTTGACCATTTGTATTCTGTTACCTCGCGCATACGCATACTCTCACTCATCGGTCTAAATACCGTAGTAGAGAATCGGCAATGCTGACTAGATTCTTACAGGCAAGTTGCACAAGCCACTTCTCTGCAGAATATAGACTTCCAAATGCCAATTTCAACTGGAGGCGCCGGTTCTACAAAAGCCGTCGGTATCTTCATGGAAAACGGATCCGGAGGCTTCCTGAGTGACCTGACATTCACTGGCGGCAACATTGGCTTCAGAGCCGGATCCCAGCAGTACACCGCGAGAGGTCTGAAATTCAACAAATGTTTGACAGCAATATCCATGATTTGGGATTGGGGCTTCAATTGGCAAGATGTCACGATTAGCAATTGCCAGATAGGTTTCAACTGCTCGGTTGGAGGTGGGATTGATGGCCAGGGGACCGGGTCTCTCTCTATAATTGGTGAGTCGTTAATTGGATCTGGTGTATATCCACGTAGCCAGGACAGGATCATATGTGCTAACGCAGCTAACGCGTCTTCCCTTTTCAGATTCTCATTTCATCAACACGCCGATGCCTATTCTTACACGTACTGAGGGTCCCCTCGGTCCGAGCATCGTTATCGACAACCTTCTGATGGAAGGAGGAGGCAAGAATATTGTCATTGGAATTGACGGGAAACCTCTTTTAACTGGTGAGTTAGGTCGACGCGCGAACCGCAACACCCAGTGGCGTTGCAATTTCACTGCGCATGCAATACACAAAGCTGTTAACGGTAACTGACGCGTCCACGATGATATGCAGGAGACTCGCGCGGTGGTTCGATTAGAGTGGGATCGTGGGCGACCGGGCGTCGATATACTCGACAAGACAGCACAGGACATGACTCAACCGGGCTCCTACATCCATCTCCAAGAAAATCCCAGCCACTACTGGACTTCGATTCAGGAAAATGGTTCACTCGCTCGAAGCCACAGTATGAGACGATGTCTGCAGGCGGCTTTATAGTAGCTACAGATCATGGGGTCAAGAATGATGGAACGGGAGATCAAACGACCGCGATTAATAACCTTCTTAAGGGCGCTTCGGGACCTGTTTTCTTCCCGGCTGGAATCTACCAGGTCTCTGGCACTGTGTTCGTTCCAGTTGGGACGAAAATGGTGGGAGAGGGGTGGTCACAGATTATGGGGACTGGCGACTATTTTGCAGATGAGACCAATGTCAAAGTTATGGTGCAGTAAGTTCTCTCTACTGTTCCAGTCAATCGCGATTCGACGGTAGTATGGAGTGATTGGAGACTAAACTTTCTCCACGCAGAGTTGGCAACAAGGGAGATAAAGGCGTCGTCGAGATCTCGGATTTTCTGTTCACAGTCAAAGGTGCCACCGCTGGGGCTATTTTGATGGAATGGAACGTTCACGAGAGCAAACAAGGATCCGGTAAGCAATCTGAAGACCCGATCTCGCGAGTATGTCTATAGTGTTAACCGAAATTTGCTTTTGATGAACGTAGCGGCGATGTGGGATTCACATTTCCGTGTCGGTGGAGCCACAGGGTCGAAACTCCAGTTAGAGCAGTGTCCTAAAGGAGCGGTTAGCAAGAGTTGCAAAGCAGCTTCGATGCTCTTACATCTGACAACCAAGTCTTCTGGCTATTTCGAGAACATCTGGGCCTGGGTAGATACCCCGTCGAAATTATGAGCATGACGCATATCTAATCTATAAATTTCTCCCTTCAGGTAGCAGACCACGACTTGGACAAGCCGACGAAACCGTCCGATAATGACACCGGGAAATACCAAATCAGCGTTTTCAGTGCGCGCGGTGTCTTGATAGAATCAGAAGGCCCAACATGGATGTACGGCACAGGATCCGAACACAACGTCCTATACCAATATCAGCTCTATGGAGCCAAAGATGTTTTCCTGGGCCACATGCAGTCGGAAACTCCATACTACCAGCCCTCACCGGGAGCACCGGCGCCCATTCTCGTTAATCCTCATCCCGTTTCGCCTTACTTTATCGGCGACCCGACCTTCGCGGAATGTTCCAAAGGAGCGCATTGCGATGAGGCGTGGGCGTTACGTATATGGCATTCTAAGAATGTTTTTATATACAGCGCTGGGTTATACAGCTTCTTTGACAGCTATACCTTGGACTGCAATAAATATGAGAAATGCCAGAGAAGCTTGGTTCAAACATCATACAGCGAGGGTATTTGGGTATTCAACTTGTTCACGAAGGGTGCAATCGAAGTTGTTAGCCCACTGGGGTGAGTTTCGTACGATATAACTTCCCCTGAAAGAAGCGCACATAACTAATAGCAATCATGGATCTTAGAGGAATACCACGGATTCTTGTGAACGACACACACCAAACGTAGGTATCTGACAATGAATAGTATGCAGAAGCGATTGTTGATAGTTTTACCTTAGTGGCTACACTTCTGAGATCAGTGTCTGGACGCCGTTGGGGCTACGCGGCGGTGACATTGGAGGCTCCGACGATGGCTCCGACGGCTCCGGGGTGATCTATGTCGACCCGGCCATCTACAATCAAGCGAATCCGGTGCTTCACTGCTTCCCTCCGTGCACGCTGGTGATGCCTCCAAAGACCTTGACAACTACGACCGTGATCAACTTCCCCCTCTGGACGACCACTTTCTCAGACAGCTACGCAACGACCGGGACGACCTCCGTTAGGTCAATTCTTACGACTCTTACAACTGGAGGCACCCTGACGACGACTATGAGTAACGGCATTCCGATAACGACCAGGATATCAGGTACCACAGTGGTTTCCACGCTCCCAGGAAAAGTGTCGACAACAACCGGGCTCACGGTTCTTACCACCGTGACTGTCCTCACCCCAGCTCCTAGTAAGCCAGCCTGCATGGCCACTATCCCGTAATCCTATCTCCTCTACTAACGTTTTCCATGAGCGAGCAGTGACTTTAAGAACGATCGATGTCTGGGCCATCACAGTCAGGTCCAGTCAGACTCTCCCCACGGTCTACAGGCTCACCGAGAGCATCCAGCCTGAGCCCATCACGGCAACGAGACGGGTATCACCCCCTCACCTGACAAATTTCTGGACGAGACCACCGCAGACGTGGTCGTCGACGAGTTCGACGGACGCAGGTGGGATATGGTTCGGACCATTCGACTACCCATACACCGTCTATCCCCCACCGTTTCCATGGCTATACATTCCAGGCGAACCAACAGCGATAACGAAAACGACGACGACGACTGAAGACCCAGCCCACGGGACTTCGATAACCGTCTCGAGCGGGCCACCCGAGCCACAATGCACAGATGGCTGCGGCCACCCATGCCGAGTCTACTGCTGCATGGGATGTCCACCATGTCCGAACTGTCCCATTGGAGGCTGCAACCACTGCGCGGGCACGAACGACGACGAGGACGGCGGTGGTGGCAGCAGTGGTGGTGGTGGCGGCGGCGGCGGCTGTTGGCTCTGTCCTCCAAATTTTCCTGGAATCAACCCACCGGGTATCAACATTCCAGGTAACACTCCCGGGGGCGGCCCAGGTGGCGGTCCCGGTGGCGGCGGCGGCAGTCCCGGCAATCCTGATAACGGATGCCAGACAAAGGAAGTCGAGTCGTGCAGGTCCACTTGCACTGAAGATGCTAACGCGAGAGCTGCCGCCAGCTGCACGACCAAATGCTCGACGGTGCTCGACTGTGATATCACGGGTACCTCCACAGGCACCACCGTCACACCCGCACCCTACGAGATTGTCGACATTATCATCGACGACTTTGTGCTGGGCACCGAGGACGCCAATGCAGTTGCAAGGTCGGAATGGCTCTACCTCTCATCAATCTATCCGGACCTGTACTCAGGCATGCAACCGCCCCCAGGCGGCGGGGCCGGCCCGCCACCGACTGCTCCTCCTACACCGACAAACCCGCCAGGGCCAAGGGTAACGAGGATCAGCGACTGGTTCATAGAAGCGCCGGGGGACAATGCACCGATGTATCTCCTCGTGGGCGTCAGCGACCCCGCCGAGGGGAACGACAACTTCCCATGCGACCGCGCATCGCCCCGAAGCTACCTTCAGCTATCAGGACTCGCGTGGCCAACGTCAGCCAAACTAAGGTGCTTTAGTGAAACCTGCATGTGGGTGCAGACCGAAGAGAACTACTATCTTGCAAAGGAGAATGACATTATCGGCTTCATGGAGTCAGAAACGCACCACACCGGAACCTGCAGGAAGGTTACAAGGTCGTGGACTTGCGCTCATACTCGGTACCAACAACTGTGGCAATGCACGCATGTGTATGTAGACACTGGGCATTAAAATCCGTTGCCCTGCCCCTTCAGCGCCTGACTTCGAGGCTATTAAAATCCATTCGAATCGGACTGAGGAGCCCGACATGTGCCTACTTGAATCTTCTCGATCGAGTGTAACACCATCCGTCTTGCTTGGAAAGACTGATGGGCGAGCAAAGATTTGGCAATAGTTTGTTAGAATACGAATTTGACGTGGACGTATATGTATAGTTGTGGATAGATTAGAGGAGAATTATATGACATCTCGAATATACTCTCAGTATACTCTTAGCTATGATATCTACATACAACTAAACTGGCGTGCACGGTCTCGAGGGCCAAGCTTGTCTAACGGGCCCAGCTACGGGATCTAGAATGGATTGATCGTTTCCAACACTATTCCTCTATAGACAAGGCCTAGATATACAAGCCATGCATGAGGAAAACAAATCCACCTTCCCAAGTATATCTCTAGACTGGTCTCGCAAGCTAGCTATAGATCGTCGAATGATATCTACGATATGGAACCACAGACTCTGCAACAATGTACAAAGAAACCAAACCTGAGCTCTATCATCTAAAAGATAAGCTCTATAACTACGGGCCGGTAACAAAAACTCCGCGGGTAGACTGCAGATATACGTCTAAATATATTCAATCAAGCTCCTCGCCGCCAACTCTAACTCTCTGCACACCATCTACCACCTCACCAATCGCACCACTCCCATCGCCCTCCCCGTTACTATGACCACTAACTCTGTCGTCGCCATCCACCCGCCTCAGCAACACCATTTCAAGACTCACGCCAGGTCCAAATGCACACCCCAACACGCCTTTGCGTCCGCCCGAAACGCCAATACCAGGACCATACACCGACCCCTCGCCCGCAACGCCGGCCTCCGTCTGGCTCCGCAGTCGGTCCATAACGCTGAACGCCGTCGCGGAACTCGAGTTGCCAAAAGTCGTGTAGACCTCGTACGAGGCGCGAAGCTGCGAGGGGCTCAGCCCCATTTTCTTCTCCAGCGCTGTGAGTATCAGCGAGCCTCCGGGGTGGAGCGCCCAGTCGAGGTCGCGCGGGGCGATCGAGCCGGTTGGTGAGAGGGTTGATAGGACGGATGAGGGGATTGAAGATAGTAGGGATTTGTAGAGGGGTGATGTTGCTGTGGATGTTATCTGTGGGACTTTGGGCGTCAAGATGACCTTCCAGCCTATAGAAATACAACCATCAGCTCACGTTCTTCAATGCGCTAACCATATAGCTTGGTAGTTGGCGAAATTTGTAGGGATGAAGCCAACTGACCTAGTGGATCGACGTCGAAACCGAGCTCTTTTTCGCTATCTCGGACTATATCATGCTTCCACCCGAGGACATCATACACCCCGCGCCCTCCCACCTCCTCGCCGACGCCATTGCTCACCACAACCGCACTACTACAGTCGCTGAACAGCGTGATACCAATCCTCACGCTGTCCTCCGCAACGATACTATCCAACTCACTGCGCACCAGCACTGTGCATATCTCCGTCGCGCACACCAGCACTCTTGCCCGACGACCCCGCGCCTTCGCCCCCAACGCAATATTACACGCCGTCCGCAGCGCCGTCAGCCCGCCCGCACAGCCGACGCCGTGCAGCAGCACCTTCTCTACACTCGTCCGCGCGCCGAGATTCTGCAGGACGAAGACGTCGTAGCCTGGGTTGGCGGAGTCCGTGCACGTTGTGAACACGCTGTGGGTGATAGCGGAGGCGGGGTAGCCGGCGTCTTGGAGTGCCGCGCGGCAGGCGGAGGTGGCGAGGGGGACGCCGTGTTCCATGAAGGTGTCGTGGAGCTGGGTGATTGTTGGTGCGGAGGGCTGGTTGGCGAGTGGGTGGGCGGGTTCGCCGATGGAACAGCGGGCGTCGATGCCTGTGTAGCGGTTGATCGAGAGGACTTTCTTCATACTGTGGTTGGTCAGTGGATGCTTTAACGTGTGGGTGTTTGGTTATATCGTGGGAGTTCACCTTGGGGTTTGCGGGTAGTATTTTTCAGCAATGGCCTGTAGGTCGGCGGGGAGGATTCTGAACGGCGGATACTGCACACCGATGCCCATAATGCGTAGAGACATGTCCTCAGGAAACATCTCGTGCTCTTCGTCGTCTAAAGCTTCGTCGTCTTCGCTAGCAGTGTGGACCGCTGCGCTGTCGCCGCTGTGGCCATTGGCGCCATTTCCATTCGCATGGCCATTGGTGTACCCGGCGCCGTTACCATTCACATGTGGGGTAGTACCGTTGGGTATGCTTGAATGGCCGTTGCAGGCGCCGGCGCTGACGTCGACGGCGGGGGCCGTGTCGAGGGTCTCCGCTTGCGTCATTGGTGGACGGGGTGGGGTGGGTTCTCCTTCGTATACAGTCGGTGGAGAAGGAAGATATTCAAGGTCAAGCTCCTTGAGACCTCAGCGCGTACTGAGGACACTATATTCGAGCTCAATGGCGCCTCTGACGTGAATATCGTTTGATCGCGATCCAGACGACTCGAAGAAGTTGAGGTTTCGGCGCAGTTGAATTCGCGCAGACTTTGCGTTGAGGCGACAATTGCAATCCGTTCGCGGCGTCAGCTCAGAAGCACACAGCCAGACCAGAAACTCAAATCAGAAAATCCACCAAAGCTTGAGCTAGATTATTCCATAAAACTGGCGAGAACAGCGAAAGAAGTGAAAGTAGAAGTACTAGGAATGAATGAATTGGAGGTTAGCACAGCGGCCTGTATTTAACAAAGACAGTCAGCATTTACCGGCATGCGACCCCAACGGTTCAGCCGCCTCGCGAGAATTAATAAACTCACCCCATGCGCCGGGATCCTGTTTTCGAGCTGCCCACTTGCCCGGCCTGCAGCTCGGCCTCTCGATCGAGCTAGCCAGCTGCCAGTCCCCTGAAGCGGAGCATACCGCTGTTGGAAAGTCGTTATCGACCGCGTGGGACACTCAGCACACGTACGTACACCTGAGCAATGTATTGCAGTGAGTTATCAATTGCAAGTAATTGCCTTCGGAGTCGTAATCAGCCTAGGCCTGCCGGGTGAAGCAGATCCAGCGATGCATGTGGCACAAGATCGCTGCTTGGCGATGTTCCCTGTCATACATGTAATCATCTTGCAGCTCGATGGAGCCGATGCTGTAGATTGGGAGCTTCGTATTCGTCCGTCCGTCGCATCGAGGCGGCAGGGGTGGCCATCTGTGACGTCCGCTGGGCTGAGTTTTAATCCAGAACTTTTATATGCAGCCCGCTGATGGGTACGGCTGAATTTCTTCCAACAGAAACCGATCCATTACTACGAATACTGGGCTGAAGATTCGACTGAAACGGCGGGCGTGAGAATCGAGTCGCGGGCCAGGGTGCTAACTACCCCTTGTGTAAGGCCACGAGATAATTAAAATATTATGCGATAAGCATGCAAGCTTAACTTTCGGGTAGGATTCCGTCTGTGCGCCCGCCTCGAATAAGATAGAGCGCTCACTAGCTCGATGCCGGCACAACCGGTGGGACCGTCCAATCGGCTGGCTGGAGAGCAATCGATAGCTTGATAATATACGCGTAGTATAGCAGCTGTAGGAAGCTTACATATGTCTGATAAAATCGACTGTGCTGCCGTCATCGGAAAATTAGCTTCAAATTCGAGCTCATTGTTCACAATATTAGCTTGCGCAGCCTTCCGCCTACTCCATCTCGAGCTACCGATACGTCAGATTTGCCTTACCGACACGTCGACACGCGAAAGATCGCCTCTTCGGAGTCCGGATCCCAAATCAAGATCCAACAGCATCGGATCAGTTGCGAATAGTTGATGGTGTCAGCAGGTTGCAGGTGGAGGACACAAGCCGAGGTTCGATTTTCGCCTGTGCCACGGTTCCATAATCCAACAAAAGCAACGCATTTTCCACAAGCCAGCATAATGCCCATCCACGTCGCATTCCTCGCGCACGCCCTCCTCGAGCTGCCTCCATCACTCATCCTGCTCTTCTCGCCACTATCTCTGCTCCCGCAGACATTGACACCACCAACATCCCAAAGCGAGCTACACTCAAAAGCTTCTGACAACGATGCTGCAAAATCCTCATCGATATTGTCAGGAGCAGTCCCAGCCTCAGACATCGTTCCGATGCTCCGCCAGTATGGCGCTATACTCTTATGTTCCTCAATATTCGCCTTCCTTCTCGCCATTACGCCGGATACGAAGCCGATACCCGGACCTCCCATCAACGGGATAGCAACAATGTCTTTACAAAGCTGGACGGTTCACAGCGTTACGGCAGCCGCGTTGACGGGGTATCATGTGATGACTATGGCTAGAGCTTACGGACGTATCAGCCGGGGTGAGCCAGCTTTTGTGATCGGAGGCAACAGTAAGGGGCTGGGAGGACCTGGAGTACATTTAACTGTCCATGCGATAGTCGGCGGGCTGTTAGGGTGGTTTGCTCTCGTCAGATAAGTGACATAATAGGCACCGGTACATCTCCAGGTTTTGTGCTAGTGGTTTTGACTACCGCCAATATTATGTACGGATAGCAACAACTGCTTTATGGTTCTATCATGTTTGATGACACAAATATACAATATATAATACAAATATCTGTCGGGTATCCAGACGTGCGCATCATGCCGCTGAGGTCAAATATATAAAGATTTAGGCGGATTTCATCACAACTTCTTAGGGGTATACACGATCCCTGTCGCATTGCAAAACGACTTGCCACCATCTAAAATGATATCAAACCAGTCAGCCAAGCTCCGGTACAATCAACCTCCATACTCATCGATGGGATAGAGACTTACCAATCGGGAGATACTCTCCATTGTAGACATTCCCGCCCTTAACATGGAAATGATACCACATCTCCGTCAACTCGTTCGTCTCCTTATCGCACCCCACCGTCGGCGTCACGCCGAACTTCCGCTTCAACGCCCCCTTAATCTCATCAAGCGTATACGTCCTCGTCAAACTCGGCACGACACCAGCCTCCGCCAACGCCGCATACGTATCCAGCGTCTTGAAGATCTCCGTCGTGCGATAGAAAAAGTCAAACACGTCCTTGCGTGACGACGTGGCGTTCAGGTCAGCGGTGGGTGAGAAGTCGCTGTAGCATTGCTGACGGCCGGAGGAGAAGCAGGTTGCGTGTTTGTTGTATTCGTGCGACCAGAGGCTGCCGTCGACGGAGGCGTTGTCTTTCCAGTAGCGGCGCATGTAGCGAAGGAGGTTGTGGCCGCCGAAGTATTCGATGATGGCGGTGATTTGGTCGCCGGTCACTTCGCGTGAGGGGTCGCAGAAGCCTTCGTAGGAGCCTGTGCAATCCAATAACATACAGTCAGCTGTGTCTCGCCGTAAATTTTCTTGACGTGATAACAAGGTTGATATAGGCACATACCGTCGCAGCGATCGGGCCACAGCCCGTGGATTGTCCACGACGCCGTCGGACCCTTAGGCGGTTTAGCGTCCCAGAACTGTGTCGCGAGGAGCTGTCCGCCGCGCGTCTCGATGCAGCAGTCATCCTCAATCGCAGTCGTATTCCTGCAGCTCGTCTGCGCCTTGTCGGAGGCCGAGCAGGTTACGAACGGACCGACGGTGTATCCTGACCGCGGCGAGACGGCCAGAGGGCCGGCAGCGGCCAGACCTGCGAGCGCAGCAGCCACTGCAGCTTGAATATACATGTTCGTATATAGACACTTTTTAGACGGTGGGGACCCAGGCGGATCGCGATTGTATATGGATTGACGGATCGAGCGAGCTGTAGCTACCAGCCGACTGGGTCAAGCAGAGGTATACGCCCCTTTATACCATGCGTCAATGTCCCTCGGCCGTGGCAGTATACTATCCTAGCTGTACTTTCCATCATATGCATGTACGTGACCAGGTAACCTTCGCCAACCTTCGCCACTGCGCCGCCGTCTTATCATGGTATCACCGCCTGCCATTTGCAGTCTGCACATCCGAAACCCAACCACCAGCCCATCTCTGTCGCGAGTAGCGAGTTTTATTATTCATAGAATCGATGAATACTTCAGCCGATCGTCCCCGCCTGCCGAATTGCTCGTGGTGCCTGCAGGTCAGCGCCGCCGCCGTGCCCGGATCGCCTGCTGTGATTCGTCGAAAAGCGCAGGTGGAAGTTGCGGTTGGGCGAGGCAGCGTTGCACAGGGCTGCTGGCGATAGTTGGATTAGGAAGGCGGCAGCTTGGCGGGCTGTGTTCCGGGAATCGACTTTCAACTCTCGTTCGGACGACGGAACAGAACCCGGTATGCAGAATACCCACACTTGAATTGCAAGTACCATAGCTGACGATGGCGATAGCAGATTGATATCGATCGATCTCTGTACTGCCGCCGGCAGCTGGCCGCTTGGCTTCCGATTGGTGGACCGTCGGACGGACTCGATTTCGACACCGCGCACCGTTAGTAATCTGCAGCTGCTGCTTCACCAGCCCGGCTAGATGTTTCGGCCTCGGCTGTGGTCGTCGCTGTCGACAGTCTACAAAAATAGACCCCGCAACTGTCGCTATCCAAATAAATATATCGACGATCAAATAAAAGATACGATTATATACCAGCGGCTATACATCCAAAGACCAGTACATACAATTAGATATCGGTTCTACAGTACGCGCAAGGAACTCGCGGATAGCGCTAGAATTGTCCGCGTTAGAGCCGCAATGACGGCGAACTGGACGCGTCTGATCCGCTTCATCGCCGAGGAAGACGGACAAGAGCACCTGGGCAATGTCGATGCCGATACGGACGTCGGAGTGGCAGTACGCGATGGCCGGACGGTGACCGCTAGAGCCGTCAATGGGACGGCATTCGACGGGACCGTCACCGACAAAACACTGACCGTCGCACGGGTACCTACCCACTTTCAATATCCGTATATGTATACATACTTATATAGCTAATATGCGATTCAATGGACTTATATTTAACGACAGCTCCTATCGCCGCTGGCCATGTCCGAGGTCCCCATCATCCGCTGCCTGGGCCTCAACTACCGCGACCACGCAGCCGAAGCCAAACTCCCCATCCCCACAGACCCCGTCCTCTTCATCAAGCCCCGCACCGCCCTAACCGGCCCACACCCTTCCAAAATCGTCATCCCAAAAGCCGCACAAGACGGTACCAGCGACTACGAAGCCGAACTAACAATCATCATCGGCCGAACGGGTAAAGACATCCCCGAAGCCGACGCCCTATCCTACGTCCTCGGCTACACCGCCGGCAACGACGTCTCCGCGCGCGCCACGCAGTTCAAGGACAGTCAGTGGAGTTACAGCAAGGGTTTTGATTCCGCGGCGCCGATTGGCCCGGTGATCGTGCGGGAAGGCGCGAGTATCGATCCGCATAAATTGGGGATTAAGGCACGGTATAACGGGCGGACGGTGCAGGAGAGTAATACCGCCGAGATGATCTTCAGCGTCCAGCAGATCGTCGCGTTTCTGTCCCGCGGGACGACGTTGGAGAGGGGGACGGTTATCATGACGGGGACGCCGCCGGGAGTTGGCGCGATGAGGGAGCCGAAGATTGTATTAGGGGATGGTGATGATATCCACGTGTGGATTGAGGGGATAGGTGAGTTTACATTGCTGTTGATCCATCAAGCTTTCTTCTTTCCTAAGTTCAAAAGCTCTGAGATGGCGTGGGTAATGCTGATAGTGATATCTAGGCACGCTGGTAAACACGGTGCACTACGAAAAATGAATGCACATATAATTGGATAGTGGAAGTAGACAGCTTCCTTGAGGCGCTATCCGGGATCCCGGTTTCAATAGAGGTAGGTTGGATGACAGTTAATGCGTAGATGTATATGCATATTCTATATGGTATCTCGATACATATGTATCCAAGTAAAACGAAAGACATAGAAATGAAGACAAAACGAATGGAAGGTATTATATACATGAAAAGAACACCAAAGTAAATCATGGCTAGATGCAGTGTATATAGGAAAGCCTACGACGACGGCGCGAGCAGTCTTCCATGATGATGATGATGCGAATGCCGCAGCGACCGATGCCGAAGCCCGCCGACATGCCGCCTGACATCCCGCACAGCAGTCGGCTCCGGCGTCTTTCCACGCACAACCACCTCCTCAGTACTCGTCCCGTTGACGCCAACACCAGCACCCGTATCGACTACACCCTCCTCGACATCTCTCTTACCCACGTACGGCGCGCACACGTTCTTGGTAACCGCAGCCGCCAGATTCCTCGGAATAACACCCGCGTTGACAGCATCCATATAACTCCACCGCCAATCGCCCAGCGTGCTCTTCCAGTTCCAGAACACCCATCCCATCCCGCTCCGCTCATACATCTGCACCTGCGCCAAAAACCAGCCCTGGAACCACGCGACCGCATCCGCGCTATTGGTGCTGAACTCCGGCGACTCCTGCAAGTTATCCGGCACGGACAGCGACCACTCGCCCACCACCAGCGGATTGCGACAGTCGGTCTTCAGCGACGCTGTGCAGCTGTACTTCATGTACGATTGCCTATTGGCCGTCACGGAGGTATCCCACTTGACGTACTTGTGGTAGTCGTACAGCGCGCCCTCCGTGGTTGCCAGATGCTGGTCAGGGTCGCCGGCACCCCACTTGCGGTCCATGAACATCACGTGCAGCTGTTTCGCCTTCGGTATCCCCTTTGACGACTCCACGCCGCGGATGCGCGCGTAGGCCGCCGGGTAGAACGTGCTGCAGAGGGTCTGCGTGACGGCGGGCTGGTAGGCCAGCGGCTCGTTGAGCACCTGCAGCGTGCCGACGGTGGCGAATTCGGGCCGCGAGTGGATCTTCTTGGTCAGCCAGCCGAGGAAGGTGATGGCGCGAGCGTACTGGTAGTCCTGGTAGAACCCCGGGGTGGGCGCGTACTGTCCGGTGAAGGGGTTGTCGGAGATCTGAGCGCCGGGTGCGCCGTGGAGGTCGAGGATGACGTAGAGGCCGTATTTACGGGCCAGGTCGCAGGTTTTGAGGAGGTATGCGTACCCGCCGCGCGGGAAGTGCTCGGAGTCCTTGTAGACGAGGGATTCGAGGATCCAGTAGCCGATTGGGATGCGGACGGTATTGATCCCGCTGGCGACCATCTGCTGGAAGTCGGATTCGGTGATCCAGGTCTGCCAGTGGGATTGGAAGGCGGCGTCGGCTTTGGCCTGGCCGAGGTTCATGACGCAGTCGAATTCGGACTTGTACGGCCCGCAGCCCATTGCGGACCATTGGGAGAATTGCATCCAGGGCTCCATGATGAAGAGGCCGCCGAGGTTGACGCCGCGGATCACGCCGTTGTCTTTTGTGGGGAGCCAGGCGGTCGTGAAGGGGGTGGCGGCGAGGGCCAGGAGGGAGGCAGTGAGGATGTTGAACCGCATTGTGTTGATGCTGTGGTATTTTGAGGGGGGTGCGAGGAAGGTTTTGAGTTCTGCTGGGAGAATTTTTTCTTCTCGTGGGAATGCTGTTTCTTGCGAAGAAAATAGCTAGCCCTACGGGTTATTTTTGCTACCTGTCAAAGGCAGTTATTGCAATACGATCCAAAGAATGGACTTGTCTTCCGCAGGAATGACAATTGTAGTTGATACAAGCAGCGTGACACGATATCGCAAGACTCGAGAGCACATACGATACCAATCTACAGCTACGACAAAACAATCAATGCATGCAAAACGCACGAAGAAAAAAAAAAGGGATCAAAGGAATGTCTATGGCAGCAAGCAGCCATGCGATGGGGATGCACAAAGAAAAAGAGCCTAAAGCCACGAGAGTCAATGGCGACCGGAGAGGCCATTATATAGTGATATAGTAGGTATGTGTGCACCACCCTCCTTTCTTCCTCTCCTTTCACGAGCCCTTAATTATTTGCCAGGGCGCGGCGCGGCACTGGAATGCAAAAGAGCGTCTGCAACAGGCCTAGCAGCCGATAGGGCGGTCAAGGTCTGGCCGCCCGCTCTGTTTCAACCTGGATACAAACACTGGGATTAGACTGCAGACGAGTCGGTAGCTGTAGGTACAGTACATACATATACATACATAGGTCCAGACATACCGTACCTCATCTGCGTGTAAGGCCCCTGCAGAGAGGCTTACGGACGGACGTTTTGTTAATGCATGTACTATACTTTGCAATGCAGGTACGGGTATGTCGGTGTACAGGTACAGTACATCTGATCTGCTCCGATCGGGAGGGTTCTTCCGAGCTCGAGCTCCAGGAGACATTACTAGTAAGTACTACTAGTATACTAGTATAGTATAGTAGTTTGTGCTAAGGGTGGGATAAATTTGTATAAACGCCATACGTAGCCAGCCGCCGGACAGAGACAAGACATGACTGAGCGGCGAGCGCCCCTTTCAGTACGATATGGGTTTGTAGCTACTAAAGTAGCTAAGTATACTCTTTGGGAATACTTAGAAAGTAACTCCCCAGCCCCTGCCAGCGGTAGAGGTACTTTGAGAATGGGGGTAAGCGACTTGTCGGTACCCGATGCATGCATGGGCTATCTGCAACATTGTCCGGCCGGTCATGGGACGTTGTGTTTTGCAATGTCCTGATACTTTGGGGGTATATCCCTCGTTTCTTTGTTCCTTTTCCTGCTAGTGGTCTCCCCTTTTGACCTTTTTTTTTTTTCCTACTCAAGGCAGCTGGAGCGTACGTAGACGATTGTGGTGCCAGTGAAGGAAGTCTAAATTTCTGCGTTGGATGGCGGTGTGAGCTGGAAGGGGTTAGCCGGCTGCGGACAAACAGCGGCGCCGGCGAGGAGGAGCTGAGGGGCCCTGGACCAACTTGAAACGCCCCTGCCAGGGAGCAGAAAATAGCATCGACACCGCTGATTGGAGACCTCGCCAGGGACAGCTTTCGCAAACGAGATGACCGTCGACCGGGCGAGGCGGCTGCCACATGTGGCAGTCAGTTCGCCGGCTGGCTGTCCCTCCCGCGAGGTCAATTTACACCTCCCACTCTATCCGATACTCACGACTGAGTTGCACACATCTCACGGATGGCTACGATTGGTACGGAAGCTACGATGAGTCGACGCTCAAGAGGACAGCCGAGTCCCGTCGACCGGGTTTTTAATCCGTGGCGCCCTATCACCGCGAATAAGGTTTAACTCCCGACGGGCGACCCTCCGGACCATTGGCCGTGACGCCGTATTCGATCGATCAGGTGAGATGAAAGGGATGCACCTGAGTTATATAATCCGTGGACGGCCGTATGATCTACGGCGACGGCTATGTACTCGCGGACTCGACTCGCTGCTCGGATATAATGCTAGATCTGGTCGAGCTGTCTTTGGCTGTCTTTCTCGTATTTGTAATTAGCGAAGGGAATGTTGATAGCAGAGATAGTCCAACCGATTTGTGCTCGCCGGGCTGGAGGATTCTGCGACGATGTGTGCTGGGCGAGCTGTATGTCGCACTGGCTCTAGGTAGGAGCATCCTGATAGTTATGCAACGTCCCTATCGATGGCTGGAGGTGGTCTCGTAATATACGGAATTGATACCAGTACTGTTAGTATACAAGTACTGTACAGGTACATACCATATACATTCGAGTTCACAATACATGCGTACAGTACTTACCCGAATTGCAGAATACCACTATATTGCAAGTTGCTAGTTGGACAGAATTTACTGTAGAGGATCCAGAACCAGCAAATCCAGTTTAATTAATTATTATCTATAGCTAGGTAACTAGCTACCAGCTTGCTGAACGGCAGTTGGAATGACATGCTGGCCGACGTGTCTCATTGCGTTTGGACATCGAACGTGAATCTTACACGGAGTACATGCAGCCGTCCAAAATTCCGGCTGTCGGTCTCACCATTCCTGTCTATATAACATGTGCACCGTTAACGTTGACATTTATAACATTTAACAGTTCTATCAGATTAATATTCCGACAATGCCGGATTCCGGCAACCAGCCACACTTATCGTGGCTATGCATTTGGGAGCATGTGGCTGGTAAAACATCTTGGCGCAGCGGTTTCTCGACCGAGTGCCTCGAATCCACAATTGCGTCAACGCCACCAACCGGCCAACTGCGAGAAACAGCATCCCGAATCCCCAACGGTGCAACGACACCCGAGTGACGCCCAGAGCATGGCGTCGCGTCCTGAGGACCGTGCTCGAGCATACATCAGCAGGATGGAGATTGGTAATATACATCGCTATAGAATCTTCCACGCGAATCGAAGTCAGCTGCATGCGCATGATTTCCGCCCCTCGGCCGGGAGCTGCACGCCAATAGTTCCAAGTTCCTGATGTAGCCGCTGCACAGTGCAGCATCCTACTCCAGTAGCACCGGACAGCTGTTGGATTCCGCGCATTCCTGATGGATCGATATGTGTGAGTTCAGATTCAATGTAACCGAATCTATCCACTCGGCCGACAATCGCCACGACGATGCCAGGCCTGCTAGCGCTATGGCTTCTTCGGTTCAATTCCTCCTCTCTGCTTGGCTGCCCTGATGCATTGCATAATTCTCTTATAGCTAGCATGTGGCTACAGCAGGGGACTTACTTGTAGTTTAGGGTTTGTTCGCTTGAGGCTGCCGTGGCTGTCGGCTCTTGATACTGCCGTGGACTAAGAGCCTAGGTAAGTAGAGGACTCGGCCGACAAGTAGAATGGATGCTCGCACGTACGCGTCTACTCCACGATGGCATCACGTCCTTGATAACATAAGAGCTACTAACAGGATAAAGAGGAAAGGGTGGAGAGGGGTTGCGTGTATATAAACCCGGGCGAAAGAACAGTTCGAATGATATTCGTGACATCACTTCATGCTTCACAACGCGACATTTACCACAAAGCTATCCTCTACTCACCTATAAAATTGAAAATCAATCCTACACGAGCACTTTTATCCACTCTATAGTTTTTGTATCAGCCTTCAGAACCTCTCATAGTTATAATATATCACTATACCGAACCGATATATATATAAAGGCCCTTGAAAACTTAGGCCATTATAATACAAAAAAATTATATTGGAATACTTCAATAATAAAATGACGACTCCAAAGCTTCTCACGGTCTTCGGCGCCACAGGCAACCAAGGCGGCTCCGTCATCGAGCACATCCTCGCCCATCCAGTTCTCTCCAAAGAATACACCCTCCGCGGCGTCACCCGCTCCACCACCAGCGACAAAGCCAAGGCTCTCACCCAAAAGGGCGTCGAAATGGTTTCCGTACGTATATATATCACTACCCATATTGACGGCTTTACCCGATATCAACATACACCGTCTGAACTACATTAAATAAACAATACTAATGGATGGTATATAGGGCGACCTGAACGATTATGACTCCGTCTCAAAGGCCGTCGCCGGCTCCCACACCGTCTTCGCCGTCACAAACTGTACGCCCTAATATCCGCCTCTACTACACATATCTACTACCTCTTTTATGCCTGAATAGACACTAACGTGATAATATAATAGACTGGGAAAACCCACCCTCAAAAGAGCGAGAAGTCAGCCAAGGCAAACGCATCGCCGACGCCAGCAAAGAACACAACATCAAACAACTAATCTTCAGCAACCTCCCAAACGTCGCCGCCCTCTCCAACGGAAAATACCCCAACGTCCACCACTTTGACGGCAAAGCCGAAATAGGCGCCTACATAGCCTCCCTGTCCATCCCCCACGTCAACATCATCGCCGGCGTCTTCTACCAGAACTTACTCACCATGCTGCGCAAAAACCCGGAAGGCGAAGGATACATCTTCGCCCAGCCGCTGCCGTCCACCACTGGCTATCCGTGGTTCAATCCGTCCAGAGATACGGGTGCGTATGTTGCCGGTGCGCTGCTGCAGCCGGAGATATTCCGGGTGAGCGACCCCGTTAATATCGCGGAGGCGGCGGGGTTCTGGAGCGGTGAGGATGTCGTTAGGGTGTTCAAGGAGGTGACGGGCAAGGAGGCGGCGTATGTGCAGCTCGAGGAGAGTGTCTTTGTCGGGTTCCTGCCGACGAAGGAGCTGGGGCAGGAGATGCTCGAGAATATGTTCCTGGTCAGGGACTATGGGTACTATGGGCCGACGGTCGAGGCCTCTTATAAAGCTGTGGAGGACGGGATTCAGAGGTTCTTCGAGCCCAAGGGGGAGAGGCCGCAGCGCTTGGAGCAGTGGTTTAGGGAGAACAAGGATAAGTTTTAGAGTGCTGTTATCCTCTGTCCGGTAGACATTCACCTCATTTAGCGTAGCAATATGAAGGGAAATAAGAGTATGCTTGATACTAAATATGCTCCTGAACGCTATCATATGCTAGCAACCGTGATATCTGGACATATGCATGTAAATTACTCAACGACAGATCCTACGCAAAGACCTCACTCTTTCGTATCAGCCGGTCCAGCGCCGTTACTTCTCCCCCAGCCTCAAGACAATATCCCAGCTTCTGCAACGCCTCCTCAGGCTCCAGATCCGCCGGCTCCAAATCCTCAAAGATCTTCTGCCACAGATCGTCCACGCTGCGCTCTGCGGAAACACCACCACTGCCATTACTCGCCGCCTCAACAGTCACGCCACCGGACTCCTCATCCACTCTCGCCGACGACGAGGTAATGACCGACACCGGCGTCTCGGGTAACACACCCGTCAACGACACCTCCTCCCTCTCACCCTCCACTGCACCATCATGCACATGAGGCGTCGCCACAACCTCCCCCACCGCCGCGTCAACAACCATATCCGCAATCGCAACCACATCCGCGTCCACGGCGCCGCCGTCACCAAACAACGCCTCAAAGCTGTCTTTCCCACTACTACTCTCCTCCGCCTGACGGCCCATCCACCCTCTCAAATCGTTGATGAAAGTCGCAAGTGCGCATAACCGGGGACTCATCCTCGCCGTCGCAATCAAGCCCTGGTATAAATGCGCCACCTGGGCAACCCGCCCCTCCACATCGTGCGGCGTGCGGCGGACCTTACCCGTGCCAGCTGTATCATTCTCCGGCGTGGTAGGGTGGAGGAGTAAGTCGCGGGTGCTGGCGGGGAATGCGAATAGCCCCGCGATACAGATGAGGAAGGATAGCGTCAACCAGGTCTCGAACAGCGGGGTGCCGTGCATCGCGATGCCGCTGTGGCGGGCGCGTTCAAAGATCCGAAGGCTGGTTTGCGCGCTGTAAATCCCGGCTTCCGACCATCGGGACTCGTGGGTAGCTATTATGTCTGCGGTGTACGTGGAGGTAGTGGCCGGGCTGGCGAGAGTGAGAGGGAAGGCGGTGCTGTTGCTAGCGGGTAATGGCGAGGTGGCGTACTTAGTGGAGGTACTGGTAGCGGTTATGCGTAAGAGCGTCGATAATAATGACGGTTTCGTGAGTCGAAAGATGGCGCAAAAGTAGAGTGCATTTATATGTAGCGACTTCATGAGGTCCTGTGGAGGCAGCGTCGTCGAGAGGATCGTGCTCCATTTGTATTGCACCGGTAATGAGGAGTTGAATGTTTTCAGCTCGTGGGACAGCGGCTGAAGCTGTTCAGGCGTGGATGAAGACACAGCAGTCGCTTGCATGATCCGGCCGAGGATGAAGGAGATATCGGAAGCTGATGATGATGGAGAAAGTGGTCGTGAATCGTGCGCGAGGATATAGTTGCGCGAGGCGGTGAGAGAGAGTACCCGGTCGAGGTTGTAGAGTGAGTTCCAGATACCGGCGTGTATTTCCGGTGTCCGCTCCGCGGTAGATGCATGCTTTGCCTCATGGAGGCCGAGAGTCTGTGCCATTGATATCGCCAATCCTGGTTTCATTAGCCATTGTCCAGTCACTGGTAGATGTCTATCCATCCGGATAGACTTATTAGAGGGTGATATTCAAAAAGACATACCCGCTAAGCTGGCTGCTGCGGCTTCAGCACCCTCGAGGAACTTGTAAACAGCCATTAGAAGGAGTACCTCTACCGCCGATACATCCGGACTCTCGATTGCCGCCGCCATGTCGAATCCCGCCTGCGCAGACTTAAAGTGCGCTGAGGCTCTGGACTGCGCTCCATCGACCGTTATCGACGACAGCTTGCGTCTGATAGATGCAGTAGCAGACGCTACGCACTGGTACGAGATCGCAAGGATGACCTCGGACGAGTAATGCCGGTTCACCGGATGGTTCATAAAAGAAGGTGTCTTGACGAGGCTGACGAAGTGGTTGTCGAGCGCCGGGTCGATGACTGACGATACCTACAGCCTCTATTAGCAAGCTAGAATGTACACTACAGAGTTACCATGAATGACATACATGTGTTCGGAATACCGAGAGCAATGTTGTCACTTCGTCGAACGTCGGCATCCGTACGTCTGGTCTGTCGGCGTGGCTGCCGGAGCCAACCTTTTTGCAACATGCGCGTGAACCCGTCGACAGCGACCCTTCCCGCTCGAGCAGGATCTCGCGAAGGCAGTTTGCCATCTGTTCCGTCGTAGTTCTCGCATGAGGGCCTGTCAAGTCCGTATGTGTTAGTGGCAGACGTGCAACTGGGTCCTATTCATCAGACGCCAAAGTACGCACATGTCTTCTGAGGCTTTTTAGCAACCGACGCCCTGAAGGTAGAGCTCTGCGGGGAGCCGTAGATGCCTCGTCCTTCGGATACCGGCGATATCGGTGATGGCAGACCTGGAGACGGACGACTTGCATCCGTTCCTCCCTCGTAGCAGGTATAGTTGCTACTCTCCGTCCTGGTTTGTACAGTGTCAGCTTACTAGCTTATCGTTGTTGAAGAATTTCGGCGAGCGGTGTGCTTACAACAGCCCAACGAATGGATCGCGATCGAGACTCAGGGTTCGATGCTTCTTGACTGGCGGTTCTGCGGATGTTCTGATATCGCCGATGGTACCGCTGAGTTGGGCCTGGGTCGTAGTCATGCAGAGCACACCGGCTTTGATGCAATTCCGGCATGGCGTTTGCCCGTCGCACTGGTGACACCACAGTCATTGAGTCAGCTAAGTGATGTAATTGGTGGATACACAAGGAGTTCGAGAACTGAGGTTTGTGGGTGTAGAGTCAGGTTATATAACTCTGCGGTACGGGTGGGGTGTAGATACCTTTTCCTTGCGTCGTTTGCAGCGGGCACAGGCTTGAGCCACCCTCACCCGTTTCTCGGGCGGCACTCGCGACTTTGTCATCTTCCACCCCTCCGACGTAATTCCGGCACCACGGTAGCAGATGCTGCAGAGCCGGCGATTTATTCTTACGCAGTTGATCGAGTAACCGCCAGCCTGCAGCTCAGCATGCAGTTGAGGCAGTCGAATCGAATTCGAGACGTCGACGTCGTCGCGCGCTATCCGGTTAACGGTGGGAAATGGAGCCAAACCTCAATTACGAATCGTCGAGAATGCTTATAAAGGTGCTAAATAATTCTAGAGTCTGCCCCTCCTTCGCCCGGCATGACCTGTCATGCGGCTGGACATTATCGAGCATGCAGTTATTTATATTATATCGCAGCTGGTATAGTAACTAACAGCTTATATCGCAGCGGACTAACTGCCTCGTGCATTCCATGCATCAAAACGGCTGGCCATGCTATAATTATCGCTAGCCTGTCACCGGCAGCAGTGCACTACGCTGTACGTGCCTCGGATATCGACTCAAGTGGATACAAGTGGGAGATCGCTCCTTCCGTCTACGTAACCATATGGTAAATTGGATGGTCTGCTTGTTTGCAATTGCTGACTTGCACTTCTACCTAGTTGGAGCTATCGCCAACCGCCTCGCCAAAGTTATGGAAATGGAACTTCCCGGGTGGTCTCTGAGGGGTTCCTCCAATTCACGATTCCTCGACGGTTGTGCCCTCGGCCAATGGCCATCATGCTGATGAATCTTGACGAGAACGAGCTACGACTATCACTGCGCACTTAGCCGGGCTGCAGGCGGATATAATGTTGGCAGATTCACCGTGAAGCCATGTGCGCTGGAGTGCCCCAGCGATATCTCTCCTCAACTGGTCGAACAATCAATCACGAAGATTCAATCAATTGAGCAAGCGAGCCGTCCTGCGGATTCACCGGTAATCCGGAGAATCCCCAATCAACAGCCACTCAGATCAAGTGCGCTGCTATGGGATTGCGTTTACCTGCATGTCGAGTCTAGCCAGGCACGGGTATTACCCAGCAAAACGGCGTCTCGATCGATGTCCGAACATACCAAGCCCGCCAACAATATATTGTTACCACGAAAGAAAATTAATCAAACTTCGGCAAGCAGCCATCTAGCCCTAACTTCACAGCGAGACCTGGTCTCTTATGATCATGGCGGGCGTGGCTGGGCTGGGCTGACTGTGCACACGTCCGTTCGGATGGATCGTGATTCAATAGCCGCTTCGAGATGCTGGTGGAACGTTGGCTAGCAGCAGCTTCCCCTGGCTGGGTATTCACCGAGATCAGAAAACATGGGGAGGAAGAGGCACTAAGGCATGGTTTCTGGGGAAGCCTGACTCGTGTCCGTTTCGCGATTACCAATATCAAGCAATGGGTCTCCCCAGATCCGAGTCAGCCTCCGAACAGGGCTTCATGTGGCCGCTGACACATTTCTTATAAAACCAATTTCCGCGAAAATCTGAAAGTCAAAAGTCGACAGATGGCGGGGCAATGTCGGCTGAATTGCGCGTGGACGGAGAATTCCATGAATGTTCGTCTCGTGACGAGGCGGGCTAGAGCGTTGATGATGCACTGCATATGCAGGCTGCCGTAGTCTGGGAAGCTGCGGATGCATCAGATCTTTGTCAGCGTGCTCGCGGCATTCATTTCGGCTTTTGCATCTCGAGCTGGAGCCGCCCCGCGCTGTGGCTAGCGAGTGCGGCGCGTGTGGCTGGTGGAAGCGATTCCCAACAGCTGCAACTCAGGAGACGACCACGCCTGAACTTGATTCATGCGCCGTGGAATTGAGCTAACAGGAGAGTCTGATATCATATTGACTAACAATGCATTGTGCAAGCTACAAAATGCATCGATCCCATGCATCTATGCCAGACGGTCAAGATAGAGGTAATTCAAATCGTATAAATCCCTAACTTGAAGACCACCAATTCCTATCCTCCGCGACGAGTTTCAATATGAGTGTAGACCTTCGTGTACACTCGTTTCATACCTTTTGGGTAGCGACGACTCTTTCCAGTCACCTGCTCCTCTGACTCCCTCACAGACAACCTTACTGAGTCCCGGGCCGTCAAATTCTTGTGCGACAGTAGCGCCCAGTCGGCGTTGAGCTTATCGGTGACAGCCCGCTCTACCATCCTCTGCATGTCGATATCGTTAGGAAGCGTCGCGTTATGGACCTGACTAGAAGCGCTGCCACCGCTGCCGCCTTGGAACATCAAGTTGAACAAGTATAAAGCAACAGCCACCGGGAGCAGAACGTTCCAGTACAACCACTTCAAGCCTCTTGCGACACTTTTGATACCGTCCCAAACTCCAACCTTCACTATATCCCAATCCCGCAGATAGAGGCGTCCAGCTCGCAAATCCTCCAGAAGTAGAATGGGAAGGTATTGGCCGCCGACAAGCCAACGGGAAAAGGCATCGATGAACCTTCCTAGGTCCGAATTCGAAAGATAACCGACAGCTGTTCTGTCGTAGACGGCGAACCAATATGACCGTGATCTATCGGCTATTGGGTATTCGGATGCGTCGGCGGAGGAGAATTCGAGGTGATGTATATCCATCACCCCTTTGATCGGATGCAATCGCGAGCAATACCCAGCCGTGATATCGATCTTGCGACTGCCGAGTGCCATGGTGGGTATTTGGTCCATTTCCTCAAACATGATGAGGTCTCCGGTGTGGAGATTGTACAAGGCGACTGGGAGCGGCGAAATCTTTTGGTAGATGAAGGTCTCCATGAACCATTCGTTGAAGACGAAGCGTCCAGGGTCTACCGTTGCATCGGCGTATTCGATATCGTGTATTTCCTCCCATCCCGATGCCCCATCTAGTCGAGAGCGCCAACTTGAGCTTCTCTCCAGGATGAGCTGGAAGGTTCTTGTGCATGTGCTTGTATCGGGGCGCTGCATGGGGATCATTGTAGCAGGAACGCTTTTCTATCAGGGGTGAGTGCGCGTAGCTGTAACTGTAGCCGAAGGGTCCAGCTGTCTGGAGATGATATCGAGTTGAAACTGCGGGATTGGGAGTACCTCTCCTCAAGCTTCCCATGTACCTAATTACTAGGTACGTAAACCGGCACTGGCTGCCTCAAGTCCTGTGCGGCTGCATAATACTCCATAAAATGCCGGTTCCCATGAGGACTTTTAAGAATCTACGAATGGCGTGGGAATCTCGCCAATCTGCGGATCCTGTCTAGATCTTACTCAAGCTTGAATTGCGATGCAAACGTGATCCGTCCACCTTTATTACGTTGTCTACTCACTAAAATATATGGCTACTCTTTGATTTTCTGATTCTACTAATCACCACCGTGCACCGGAAATAAGGCGTACACTACTAAGCTAACAAACTACTTGTACAATATCTGGAGTCGACAGTCATATGATCATGAAGTCTCTATTGGTCCTTTAGATACACTTTATTTGCCCATGAACAACGGCCGGCGTTCATTGTTCTACCTTGTCGTCGGTAAATGGCTTCGTCCGTCCTGCAAGGCGTCTCTGTCGCCGCCAGCCAGCAAGTATAGCACCGCCCTGCCTACTATCGGGTCAGCCAACCAGTCGGCCCAACCTCTCTGTCGTATGCTGAAACCACAGTGACAACAACGTCCTCAAGCCTAACAAGCATACAGCCCTCCACCGCTCCGAAGTCCAACGACAGCGGCTTCTCCTTATCCCCCATCTGCCGAATTCATGTTTGCCTCCATCTGAGACAATCCGTCCGCTATCTGTCAGTGCCTTCTTAGTCTGACATCAGTTCATATAATAATAATAAGGACCTTTTTGTCTAACAAGGCAGTAACCGTGACGATAGGAGCAGGGGGAGGGGCATTACGAGATCTGTTGGATCCGTCTTGATTGTTCTGCCCGACGCCACCGTTCTGATTGTTACTTCCGCCCCCGCCGTTGTTCTGACCGCTGTTGTTCTGGTTATTCTGGCCGCTGTTATTCTGGCCGCTGTTATTCTGGCCGCTGTTATTCTGGCCGCCTTGTCTTCGACTGCTATTTCGCGTTGAACGCCCAGTTCGGCCGAACCACCGCCGCCGGAGCGTTCAGGGCGAGTTCCGACAGGCATGTTTATGATATATCTTGAGATGAAGAGTGATGATGGTTTCTAAAAAACTCTCGTACCCGGGCTCATAACCTGTTAGACAAAAAGGTCCTTATTATTATTATATGAAATGATGTCCGACTAAGAAGGCACTGACACTATCTCCTGCTGTTTGCCTGGGAGATGCATTAGGCAGGACATAGACTATCTCCGGTTGCCCTCACACTCATGAAATTAGGCGCCATTTGTTGAAACGCCGAACATCTTGGTGGGTTGCCTCAGTCCCACCATCTGTGAGTTCGGAGGCGAAGTCGAAGTGCATAGACATCGACTATCTGAGCTGTGGATCACAATCAAAAACGTGATAAAGAACCAGAGTTCATGCAGTTGTGCAACTATGCAAACGACTCTCCACGCGGTCTTATCTCTTGCCAATCCGGTTTGGCGGTTGTATTCAAATGAGGACATCTCTAGACTATCGATACAATGTGGCCGGATTAGTCTTTTGACGCGTGAACTCGAGACCGATAAGCGTAGACATCCGAGATCGTAATAAGCGATGAAAACGATCTTCTGTTCAGGCTTTTGTCCTGCATCCCAGCGAGTCTGCGAAGTCAATGATGAGTATGGCCATCGTGTCGTCAATAGCTAGAAGGATGGCCTGGTAAGCCCAAGCTTGGCCAGGCCTCATTCCAGGCGTACTGACGATTATCCCAGCATGCGACCGTCTCCCCGGCATTGCGGGGGATATCTAGCGTCCGGGTTGTTCGCGGAGGTCCACAGGTTCTTGCCCCTTAGGAAACCTCGCATGCAACTCCACCAGCGGTGCAGTTGTTAGGGCCCGTCAAGATGGAGATACCCTTGATATCCGCGGGAGTGGATAATGGTCCAGTAGCCGTTGTAACGAGGTACCAGCTGCAGCGTGACACAGAAACCTGGCGCCGTCGTTGTATTGGCGATTTCGTGGGTTGGCTGTCTTGAAACCGGAGTATCTGACGGCATATCTAGGTAAGGATCTAGATATCTGCGTTTGTGAAGATGTCGATATCGTATGTCTAAGAACGGACAGGCATTGATCCGGTGAACATCCATGTCAGGATACACTCGATGTTGAGTATATCGGCATTGATGCGGAGCTACTTCCCCATGGCAGCGCGGAAGTCTTTTCGTTTGTTTGTCCACCTCATTCATCGAAGACGACACATCGATTGAGTTGAGCTTTGCACGACAAGTATGCACAAAGTGGTGTGCTATATATAGTGATGGAAATGATTGGTGAATGCGAAAACCCGAGCCGCAATATTTTTGCAGGAGCATGCGTGTACTGCATCTGGTTATTTGTTAACTTGACCATTAGGCCGTCTTCGTACCGTTATGTCGCATGCGAATGACACTTTCGCTATATAGAATAGCTACAGCGGTCGTCAGGGCCCTGAATCCTAGACCAGATATCTAGAAGAAGGGTTTTATATTTTATATGTCGGGATGCTTCATCCGGTGCTGATACCGCTGTCCAAGTGGACCATAATCGAATCGGTAGATCTCGTTGATTGGGAGCGCACTTCAGACCGGGGTCCAAATGTGGATTCGATGTCGCTTTTCTTGTCCTCATCGCGAGATAGTGATGCGAGATGTTCGTATACCACCTTCTCGAAGTTTTGTTGCTCTCAAATAGAACATAACAAGCAGTTTGGATGCAATTTTGTGATTGCGAAACTACAGTGGTGGCACGCTTTGCAGTAATCGAATACGTCCTTGGCTCGCGTGGGCCAGTAGACTAGACCGATCAATCTCCCCGGCGTAGGCTCTGCTCATGTGCCATCTTCATGGCCTTTGGTACCTCCTCTTCCGTGGTGCACTCCGCCAGCATCTCTACGTTCTTTTCCCTGTAGGATGGATGGCTTCCCATCCCAATGTATCGGTCGAATTGGGCTTTCGCGACTCTTGCCTGGTTCTCGATCATCCGAATCGATCCCTGAGGGCTTTGGAAGTTCGGTATGATTTTTGACCCTGCTGTTCTTTGATCTTTCCCCCCGGGTCCAGGCGTGTCTCTACCGGCAGCGATGGTGCGCGGTGGCAAGTCGACGTCGTATAAGATATATATTGATCATGACGAGTCGTGCTGGGATGCTCGGCACAACAATCTAGGTGGCAATTGGCTTTATACATGAAAGCTGGGATACATATATTCCTGGGAATCATGTGTATTGCTGCTGCTTTCAAGCCGCCAATAAGGTTGTGGATATAGAGACGGTGACCATAGCACGTGAGAGTAGACCAGTTGGAAGCATGAGCTTTTCGTGGGGTTTGCGATAGTAGGATCGAACTTTCCACGAAGAGCTGGTTGTAGACCCTCGCATGTCTTCGATCATAGGTTTCTCTGGTCCGTATGTCGTCCTCAGCGGGGACCGAGTTTATGTGTGTGTATATATATATACACGTATAGCGGTATTGCGATGATGACAACCATGTGTGAACGTTCCGCACACGCTAGTATTTGACGTCGAATACGATATCAAGCCCATAAAGACTCAAGCTTGGCTCTGACGTAGGAGCCTTGAGATGGTCTGTGGCCAGGGTCATATCATATTTCCCATTGCATTGTCTACCATCGTGCCAAATCGCCGTTATCAGTGTCATCCTTCTATGGTATCTTGTAGGGAAAGTTCTACTCACCGTTCATGTCCAAGGTAACAGACCGTGATATTGCACACCTGATGAGGCAGACATGGCCTTTTACTTAGAGTGGAGATTTCTCATAGATTGAGAATTCATGTAAGTCTGCAGTGCCTCTCTGCTTCGTTTAGGCCGTTGCTACCAGTGGTAGGCTCAATAGACTCTTGTTATGTAGACACTAGGGCATTTATATATTCTGAGTTCTGTCATAGTGTTGAGATAGCATATGAGACAAGAGCCTCTGAAGAAAGAGTTAAGAGATTGATGATGGCTGGAATATACCTAGGTATATGGAGAGGAAGAAGGAAGAGAAGGGAAGAGCCAGAGAGCTAGATAGTCCGGTATTTATACTCCTTTCCTTACATGAGCGTGCTGGTGCGTGAATTCCGCTGGGATTACAGTCGTATTTACGCTGGCCTTAAGTTGAGCCAGCTTCAAGCAGTGAAGATCCATAGAACGTTTACTATACGCTCCGGGATTTTCTAGATAGACCTAAGATTGTGGTGGGTTTCTACGTACATAAGTATGGATATATAGCTGCATCTCCAAATGTCTCTAATATCAGATTAACTTCTTCACATGGGACTAGCGAATTCGCGAACGGAATCTAGCTCATTTCTACAAGGCGGATGGAAAACGAATTCCCGCAAAAGACCTTACTAATATCCTGATGCAGAAAAACGTGGGATTGCATGCTGTAGAACATCCGTCGGTCAGGCTAGTGCTACACCAACGGTTGTATCAAGACAATCAAGCTTGAGGTCAAGTCCAATTCATTACAGTAGACGTGGCACCATGTGGATTAAACAGCTGGGGGGTTTTTCCCGCGCCAAAGCATTTAGCGCTTTGTGTTCTACTGCGTATGTACAGTTGCGTTGGGTTATTCTACTCGCATACATGGCCCGGAAGCACTCCATGATGTTCCATTGCTAACTTCGTTCTACCCAGTAGCTATGCCCAGACCACGATTACAGATTACGAGCTGGATACTACGATCAAAGCATATGACTCCAGTCTAATCCAACCTTTCATTACCGCTATGATGGATTTTCTGAATGTGATAGACACCAAATACCCGTTATTACCACCTAACAACGGGCTTATCGCCGTCCAAGACCGGCTGCACAGCGCCTACGATATGACGCAATATTGGAGAACAAAATTCGAGCAGTCGCTACAATCGACAAAGCCCGAATGGATGGACATCATCGATAGTTTATCATACAAGATGTCAGAGGTTAGGGCGAAACTCAAAGCACAGCTGGATGCCAAGGTCGATGCTCCATATGGGCTCTGGACACCGGACGTCGAATTTCCGACAACCGATTTCAACATATGGAAGGCCATTCTGGATTTCTATATATTTGGCGAAGAACAATGTTCGATGGCCAAGTGTGCTCCAAAAGATGTCGTCACTTGGTTGTTCAGCGGAAAATATGACCCCGTTACGGACCAATGGCAGTTCACTGAGGAGGACCTTGCCACTCGCGTGGCCGTGCTCAGAGCTATAGCGTCGACGCTTGAGAAAACGAGTGCAGAAGCAGTTGAGGAGATGGAAGAATTCCTGACCGAGTTCAAGAAACATCCCGGTGTCGCGGTCGATCCAACCGTATGGGCTAATGGATCCTTTAAAGTTCTCCAAGATATACTTATGTTGTTCGCGAGCATGTTCAACGATATAGCAGACGCCATGGAGAACATTCAGTTGAACTACCAACTTGGCCGAGACGACTGATGTCGTTATGATTACTATGTCGCTGTTAGTTGGTTAGACGGTTGGAATATTGAGACCTCGGGATATCTGATTGGTTCTTCGGTGATAAAAACCTGCTTTTGGTAACAAGCCTGGTTATCGGCAGAGGCAATTCTAAATATAATATCAATTAATAGCACAAATTAAATGCTATAGCTAAGCAGCCCACGATGCAGGCAACTGCATGCAACAGGCCGATTTATGTCATATGATGCCGATATCGATACCTCATGATCAATAATGAAGTTACATGCCCGCCCATTCCAGCTGCATGTGTTGTTACAGACAACCGTGCGGCGCAGTTGTGAATCAAGGTTTATGCAAGTTGCAAGTTGAGCAGTTGATATTTCTAACCTGCAATATGTTATAGAATCTACTCATGGCGCCAGTTTTTGGTGTTAACTTGATTCTCTCCTTATATTAATTGACCTTCTCCTAGACTCAACATCGATAGCCAGATGATGTCAGAGTCAAGCGGTTGTAGAGCTCGGATTTGTGGTATGTAAAAATCGTCGTGCTCCGCTGCTGGCGGGTCATATACGAGTTTCCTGTTGGAGAAGTTGGTGGCATTCCATCAGCCAATCAAATGCCGCCAGTGGCCGTGCTGCATTGACTTCGCCCGTCGGCCTGGCCGCAACGCATTTATCCCTCTACCAACCTCGCGAGTTCGGGGATTAACTGCTCGCTATAGCTTCATGATATTCAGCTATGATCAAGGTCAGTTTCAAGAAGCGTCGCCAGTCTCACTCGTGACTATGGAGATCGGTAGCTAAACTTACCCATTGGAGTCACTGCTGCAGATTCGGCCTGAGCAAGAGAGACTGCGGACACGCTGCGAAAGCGCTGTCTTGCCTCCGAGTGGTCTCGCAAGCCGGATCACACGCCAGCCTCCGAGCGTCTACGAGGCTCTATCGATGCATCTGTCAGACTCCATTCCGTGATGGCACCGTGAATGCACGTGTTACAATCGACAGCTCGCCTACACGTACATATGCACGTGGGCGAGAGGGAGCATTTCTAAAATTGAACTTGGAAGCTTGGAAGTCTTCTTTGCACATGGGTGCGTCCTTCTGCATGCTTCCTCTACATAGGCGGCAAGCTTGCAGGCAAGCAGGCAGCAAAAGCAGCCGGGTAAGGCAAGCAAGCAGGTTTTTGACACCTGCCGGACCGTTCGGCGCGGCCGGTCCTCGCCAGCCAGTTCTATTCTCGTCCTTCGTCGGTCGACTAACTGCTTCGATGCAGGTAGTCGCTGTCTACCACATGCATAACCAGTCACCTGGAAGTGGACACTTGCGTCGTCCCAAGCTACGCGGAATTTTATCTGACGTGGAATATGGCTATCGCCGGACTCAGGAGCGCGAGATTTTTATTTTCGGGCACCTGGGCCATCGGAATTCCCAACTGCTCGCGACCCCCGGCCAATCGCCAAGAGCACAGCGCTTCAGCTGCAAGTCCCATTCGATCGCTTAGCACCACAGTCGCCCGCAGCCCAGAAACAGTCCCGTCGCTTGGGACTGTGCCCGGGTCCGATATGTACCCCTCAGCCTTCATAACCTCATGCACCTGTTGGACGGGCCAGCTGCAGTTGCCCCTCAGAGCGCGTGAGGCGACCGAGAAGAGGCTTATTGCAGCTTCGTGGAGCGACGAGCTTATGAGTAAACCTTGCATAGTCTGGAGGTTATTTCTGCGCTCGCATTCCAACCAGAACGGCAACCACCAAGATGATCCCAGGTTTGTGGGTGCTTGCTTGTTGCACTCCTGCAGCTCCGGTTGGCCAAGGGGTTTGAACGCAATCTGATTGGAACCCGCGGCCGGCCTAGCATCCGCAGATCTGGCTAAACGAGAGGGGAAGGGAGAGCTGCGAGACAGCGTGAACGCCAGTGGAGCCATTTTAAGGTTTGTTTTTCGTTCGAAGGCTGATAAAAGGGACGGTGAAGAAAAGTCTATCGAACTCTTGTCTCCCGCTTCCTCGATCGCGGTCCTCTCCCTCGCCCGTCATCACTGACAGATAAATATACCGTGCTGCTGGCCAGGCATTTCGCTTCCTCCGACATTCCATCGTTTTCTTTCTGAGTGAAAACTTCGCGTTACAGCGCCGACCAGCATCAGCAACTGCGACAGGGAGACTTGAGACGGCAGCAATCATGAATCTGGTACGGTCGCTTGTCAGCTCTAAGAGAAACTCTGGTAGTGTGCGGGACTTGCAAATATCTCGCCCCCAGAGCATCAGCGATCAGGTACGTACTGCGGGAAGTTTCAGTTGTCGCCACTGCTTTTGGTTCCCCAGATTCTATCTGCATGCCATACCCGCATCACGGTCCAGGGCCTGAAGCATCGAGTTCAGCTTTGTTGGTAGTTAGCGGGCCCCACGGATAATCCCGCGCACAGGCTTTTCTTCCTCCGCACTGCGTTGCTTTGCCTCATATAGATTGCGTGACTCGATAATTGCGCTCACATTTCATTTCCAACTCCTGGCGAACCTTTTATATTACCTTTAATATATCTGCTCGATGATTCGTGCGTAGCCGACATTGCTGACTATTTTCATCTGCAGTCTTCCATCGATTCATCACGGAAGTCATTCGTTCAACCGCAGTCGCCTGCGACGCACCCGAGCTTTGAATTCGCTGGCCGCCAGCAGCAAAGACAATCTCACAGCCAGATACCGGCATATCTTGCGCAGCAGTCGGCTCATTATTGCCCTACCCCGCAGGCGAATAGCTATGCGTTTTCGAATGCATACAATAGCCCCGGCCTGGGCGGTCCAGGTTCACCAGGGCCGGGCCAGTTACCTGCAACACCCGGATTTACGCCCATGCAGGCCGTGATGCCGATGGATTATCCGACGCCGGGGGCGACACCTGCGTCGACACCGCGATATGTTCTACCATCCGTGGTAGCGACCCAGATAGAAGGAGAAGCATCTGGGATACCGACTATCGCCCAGCCAAACCATCAGCCGCCGCTGCCAATGCAACAGCTGCAGCAACCACAGATGATACCGCCTCCTCCAGCGATAATCCCACTGAATCCGGACCAGTCAACCTTTACTCTGTCGGATAAAGAATGGCGGGAGGCGCTACAAGCGCAGCAAGAGCACGAATGGCAAATGCAGATGCAGCGACAAATTGCGGCAATACAGGAACAACAGCGGCGGGAGCAGCAGGGACAAGCATCAGCCAGGAGTACGACTAGCATTCCAGAAGACAGCGAGACAGGCGACATGTTTGATGAAGAGAGTTTCTACGATCTCTCAGGCAGCCGACGGAATACACATGTCACTGTTTCTAACGAATCGTCTCGGATGAGCGATGCCTATTCTTTCCGCAACTCAGCTGTGCAGACACAACAGACTCGGAAAGCTTCACCATCGAAGCGGCCGTCGCCAGAGGAGGATTTCTATAACAGCGTTGATAAGACCCGCTCGTCGATTAATCCTCTTCAGCTGACACCAGACAGTGATACGCCGAACGGCAGGATGGATGATCTGCCTAAACCCAAAACGTTCTCCGTTGACATCATTTCCACGAATTCATATCCTGTCCCGACCCCAATTTCCGCATCTCATAGGCCGAAGGAGCCAAACTCGTTATCTGTCATCACAAACCGCTTCCCCAACTGGTTTATCGATGGCACACCGCTTCCAGAAAGCGAAGGTGACGACAGCGCTCACGGCCCGCTCGCCAAGCGTCGACGTACGGCGGGCGACCACCAGAACGAAGGCGGACAATTCTGGGGCGTACTCTACGACGGCAACGGGCAGTGGTCGGGGATGTGGCACCGGCTCATAGACGGCATATATAACTACTACCACCGGATGCACTGCCGCGACAAGCAAGGACTAGACCCGCAGACGCTGGGTCAGATGTGGGAGGACATGGGGTACAGCGTCGAAGACAACCTTTGTAAGTTCACACATTTGCATACCCCTCATCACTTTCCTGGTAGCTTCTCGACTAATGCTTATATGACACAAGATGAGTCACAAGTCCGCCTCGCACAGTCCCTCTTCCACCCGGATCCGGAAGACTTCATCTCCAGCCTGCTCTCAAATTACTTCACCCTCCTCAACCTCCCGCACGTTTTAGAGCAGCCACCAGTCCAACCACCGCCTTCCTTCCTGCCGAAATGCGTGAACCCGGAGCCACCGGTGCCCATTCCCATCTTGACGCGAGACGGGTTGAAACGCTACTTTCAGCACCAAACGCTACTCGACCCCGCAGTCATGCATGAGCGGTTCAACAAGCTGCTACAGAATAAGCCGACGGGGATTGTGGATCCCGAAACAAGCTTGCTCTTCGTGCGGCGCGAGGCTGGAGGGCCGATCATCCCGCGCGAGAGCTTCCCGCAACGTGAGGATGTGCTGGTGGAGGAAATTGAAGAGAAGGTGCGGGGTTGGATGCGCACGTGG
The DNA here is from genome assembly GCA_036872635.1 of Orbilia brochopaga. Lineage (NCBI taxonomy): Eukaryota > Fungi > Ascomycota > Orbiliomycetes > Orbiliales > Orbiliaceae > Orbilia > Orbilia brochopaga. Next base: position 1,294,300 of record JAVHNQ010000007.1, on the reverse strand, counting down.
GTGAAGAAAGAGGTGGAAGGATGGGTTGGTCCTAACGGGCAGCGGCAACAGCACGAGGGTATGATATAGTCCTTGTAGGCTGGGGCGATTAGCTCGGGTCTTACGATATAATGGGTATTGGAATGCGCATATCTTGGTTATCTATGATAGCGGCGGCGGTTTACCAGCGATTGATGTTCATGTTCAGATTTGGTTTTCCACCATCTGGTTTACGAGACAGAAACGAGACAGAAAGAAGAAAGCGGCAATCAAGCTTTGAGGGAGTTGAGACGAGGATATGATTTTAGCAGCATGGAGTTTTTTGTACCGGTTGGTTTATGGCGTTTTGGGTTGCTTTCTGCACATACTGCCTTTACCACGCTCAGACCCGTCGATTTGGATATCATATCGGAACGTATGACTGTTTGCATACTATATCTACGAACCGAATTCACTGTGAAGGTTTCCTGACTTGCGAGCCAGGTGTTTCGCAATATCAATCCGCTGATCGTTATGATCATATGAACGTGTCTTATCGATATCACCTACGTCGGTGCTATGTTTTATGGTTAAATGGATGTATCTACCTGGATTCTAGGCAATAGAAAGCGGGTCCGAGCGCTGCTCCCTGCAGATAACAGAGACCTCAAACTTGCGTGCATACTTCAATGTAAGGTGCAAAATGATGACATGTCAGATGGAGCGTCTATAAATTAATTTAGTACGCCTGCTGACCTTTCTATCTATGTCCTAGCTTCAAAATTATGCGCCGAGGATATACAATTTTGCAATACATGTATACATGGGATTAATGAAGGCTGTGGTACTAGTGGCGACGATCAAATTTACCTTCGCCCTGCCAACTACTCGAGTGCGCGAGGCTGGTTGCTTCGATTCAATTTGACCCTCCACAACAGCTGCATACGAAACTGTCTAAATTCCAGCTTGCCAAGCTAGGACGAAACTGGGAGCTCCGACAAATATATGGATATTGTAAATACAGCCAGAGAGCAAGTTTATAGGACTTCAACTGCTTTGCACTAATCGCGTGTGAGTTATGTCCCACCAAGTCAAGCTATCAAATGCATGCTCCCAGGTGAGCTCATGAGAGGCTTCATGGTCTAACAATATAATCGGAAGTAGCCGCATTCAGCCGATTTTCAAAGCCGCGGGAAAAATATATCCAGATATCTCCACAAAGATATAGAGAATCCACGAGAAGCCCATTCAAATGGCATTACAAATGTCGCTCAAATGCCATGCACCAACATCGAATTCGCGAATTCGAATGCATCCTGTGATGGCAGCCTTGGACCGTGATAAGTCTGACTAAAGACTGCAACGCTGGCTCTTGGCCGGCATGTTCAAAGTGGAGAGCTTAGCTTAGACGGACCCACCACTGCCAGCAAAAGGACTCGTGTGCCCAATCGCCGTGTCGCCGTGCACGGACTAATTCGGCAGGTATCACAAACAGTAGACAGGGATATCTGTCGTAAAATCTCCCGATCGAGATATTTCTGACATTCGAATAGATTAAATGACCACTTCTGATCTGGACATGCACGCTTGTTCTTTACGCCATGAGCTTCAGCCGCGGCCATTGTGCAAATGTGTTCTGAACTTTAGGTTTAGGGGTACAACTGGTTGTCAACTAGATTCTTGAGCGTAAGATATGTATGATCCAGTTGTATTCCTGTGGTTTTTACGTCGTTAAATCATAAATACAACCCAAGCAGCATATATCGAAGAGAAATTATAGACGTGAGCCTGTGAATGGAGTCGCGATGGAGCCTCAGTCGGGCGCAGGCTCACGCGATATCAACTCAGATGTAATAATGGTGAGATCAACATCATCCTAACAGATAGGCCACCAGACCTTACCTGCATCTAAGTACCTAGGTAGCTACTGAGATTTCGCATATGTACCTTTTGGTCTTAATGGAGGGTAAAGCAGAACACCATAAGCTAGTACAGAGTATCAGCTGCAGATGTAGGATCTTACACGCAAGTATACACGCCAAATTAGGTGATACCACCACCGTTTCGATAAACTTACTTAGCCAAGTGTGCTCGGTAGTTACAAACATGGATAAGATGTGCAAAAGGTATACCCAATCAGTCAGCTAGAGCCACGACAAACGAACCTGATCAAGTTTCGTATGTCAAGAATACTATAGTAGCCTGCTTCCGAGGTGCACCTCTGATTCGTCAAAATTCGGATGATACTTGTGGATTGGCGCGAAAGTTCCCTGGTGTGGTAGTTTTCTGGATCGGTTCGTGTTTGCAGAGCCAAGAACGGGGCGAAGGAACCGGGTGGACGTGATATGATGCATGATGGCATTCCTCGCAACTGGCCGAGTTGCACAAAGTGCCGGAATTTTCATGGTTGGGACTATTTATATGGGAAGCGCCGACCCCGCTCCAAGAATGGATTCAATCGTTCGGAGAACAATACCGTTACTGACTTCATTGCATCCTGCCTTTCGACTTGTAATTATATCAATTGGACTGCATACTCGATCTTCGTTGTATACGTACCGCGCAACACGCACAATACAACAAACATAGTAACGCTCAACATAAAAACGATATCATGGCTTCATATCCAAAGTCCGCCCCGATTACCTTCGTGCTAGTCCATGGTGCGTGGCACTGGGGCCATTCTTGGGATGGCGTCCGGAAGCACCTCGAAGCTGCTGGCCATACCGTGCATACACCCACGATAGCCTACGAGGATGCGAATGGCAAGGTCCTTCATACGCTCGAAGAGGTCGGCAAGTCGCTTTTGGACTATATTGAGGAGAAGGGGCTGAACGACTTTGTTTTGTATGCTCTGTCTTTTGTATTTAATGTCATTGGTTTTTTTTTTTTGGTATCTTGTGGTGTTCATTCTCGCCATATGCATTTGCTAATGAATTTTCTGATACGATATAGAGTCGGCCACTCATGGGGCGGAATAATAATCACTCACGCGGCGACAAAGCTGCCAGAAGGCAAGATCAAGCGAATCATCTACCATAACGGCTTTGTTCCGCTCGAAGGCGAGGGTTTATTCGACTGTGTTCCACCCATAGCTCGGACATTCTACGGTGGTCTCGCCGCTCAACATGGTATGTATACCTACCGATACATAAATGCTATTTGCAATCTTGGACGAATTCATTCGACATATGTACAATTGTGCTAATATCGTCATGTATATACGGACAGCCGACAAGCTCTTCCCTTGTCCCTTCCCTCTCTTCCGTGACGCCTTCATGGGTGATGCAGAAGCAGAGCATGCGGCCGAAGTATACAAGACTTTCCGCCTCCAACCTCTCGGCACCTGGGACGACAAGGTCACAGGCACGGAAAACTTCCACAGTTTCCCGCCAAAGATTCCACGATCTTATGTGCTAGCGGACGCCGATAGCTCGGTACCGTGCGGCCTGTACGAGAGTCAGGCATCTAAGCTTGGCGTTTATCGTTATATTAAGGTGGCGGGCTGCCATGAAATGCTATTTACGGATCCAGAGAGACTGGCGAGGGCATTTATCACCGCTGGGAGAGACTAGAAGGATTATACATGAGAAACCCTTGATAGAGTAAGGGTTTGCAAACAGCACTATCGATGCATCGCTGCGTAGACAGGACAGAACACTGAGTACAGAAGGTACAGGAGTCGTATGTTATAACCACAACAATATTAAGAAACAATCATAATGCCACCCGCAGTTCGAGTAGAAACCGTTCAATGTGTGTTCTCATCCCATTCCATAGCACATAAATCACACTGTAGAAATATTTCTCCGATTGGAGTGTCGACAGCAAAGAATTCAGTTCAGTGTAATCCTGCCTCTAGAACGTTAGTCCCGTCGAACGGATGTTTTGATAGAGACATGCTTACCATCACTCAGTGTCATCGGACGAGGGTGGTCTCGCGGACGAGGACTGATTGAGATGCAATGTTGCCACATAGTTGCTGCAATTGGCATACTCTTTGCTTCCAGGGTGGTATTTTCGCAACCCTTCCAACGCGAATGCCATTTTCGAATCGCCTTCCTGCGCCATCCTAGTGGCAACGGCCATGTCTACCAGCGTATGGAATCTGCCCCATGCGTTTCCTTCAGCATGCCCCAAAACGGGGTGGTTTTGAGGCTGAGATCTGGCGTTGTGCGATGCCCCCATCATCGATGCGTGCGATTGCGACTCTAGCTCTTGGGGCGCAGGGCTACGTACCGGCGTCCAGTCTGGGAAGAAGTGTTTTTTGGAGCCAGGTGGTAGAGAGTGAGTCAGAGAAATGTCGCCGACGTATGTGAGCCGTGGATATTTGCCGGAGCGGGGTCGCGGCGAGCGGACGGAGATGGGACTTTCGTTGTCATCTGAGTCGGTGGCTGGCTCCGTTGATTCGCCACTCATGTTTACGTCGCCATATTCGGGAGAGTCTGATCGCTGGAGTTCTTCGTTCTCGTACTCGCTTGAGTGTTCATCTTCGGGGCTTTTCTGAGCTCCGTTCCCGTGTTCGTCTTTTACACTCTGTCCCCGAACATCTCGAATACTTCCAAAGATGATGCCACGAGGAGGCCCTGAGGCTTGAGACGATACGGCGGAGGGCGAAATGGCGGAGATGGAAGGCATCACATTACTCTGAGGGACTGCGAACGGCGAGGGCTGAAGGTGGCCACGTGTCTGACCATCGCGAGGTGGTGATTCCAGCGCTCGTTCGACTCGGTCGACCAGCTCGTTGTATGCGGCCGTCGACTCCTCGGCTTCAATGACAGTTTGGTTTTCTTCCGGTTGATCCAGTCGCAGCGCGTCCACTCTTGCTAATAATGCACGGCCGACAGTCATCTATGTATAGGAGCCAACGTTAGCCTGTCATCATGCCCAATCTTGGGCTAGAGGAGAGAGAGAGAGAGAGAGAGAGAGAGAGAGGGCAAACTTGATGCACTGCTCGGATGCATTCATTTTCAAAGCTGTGAGGAGGCGGAAACTGTCCGTCCGCAAAGTTCGATGGATTCGACATCCTGCATTTGCGAAGTTCGAGGAATTGAATGGAGTTAAGAGCCACGAAGTATTCCGTTGAGTTTTCAAAATGGTATTGGTCGTCGAGATTGTGATGAGGAGTAGGGAGCCGGAGGGTTGAGCGGCCCGCCATGATGGAATAGCCACTTGAACGTGGGAGAACGTTGGTGGGGAATCTTTGGAGCGTGAGATGTCTGGTGGTTGTGAGAACGGTGTGTGGCTTCAGCATAGTCGCTGAGCATTTTCTATCTACAGCATCATCAACACCTCGTGCGTCGCCACACAGCTAGGGCTAACAGCTGGGTTAGAGCCACACAAGTATTTGTGTGGTATGGTGTCAACAACGTTGAGTTCTAGGACTGCTATTTGACACCAGGTTGTGTAGGCGGTCTGAAAGTCTTTGATAATATTCTATAAACTCAAGCGAGATTGAAAATCTTCAGGGCTAGAATTTCTCCTTGCGGATCAAGTATATACCTAGATATTTAGATAAAACGCCTCAATGTTTGAGACTCATTTCTAGCAAGTGATAAAGGCTGGAAGCACATTCAATGGACGCGGAAATATAAGATGAGATTTCAATTTACATCGAAAGCATGTATACATTGCATAAGAAGAAGAAATCGGTCGCTCGTTTAATCCAGATTCTACCTCAGATTGGAACTTTTGAGTAGTGTAACCACGGTCTACACTACAGGAGATGGACGGATAGTAATGAGATGCCCAGACATGGCTATCAAAATCGGATTTCTAGCACGGCGTACCCAACCAGCAATCGAAAAGCCTCAGACAAATGGAGGAGACATGTTGACATTCGCATTCCTAATCCTTGACTTCATATCAGTCTATAGCTCCACTATACCAAACAGACTTTCTCAGGAACTCACTGCAATATGTTAGTCCTAAATAGATCTGTGTAGAAGCTGCCCTATGATTTGGGCCCCAGTACAGCTAGAACCGTACTGACAGCTGCGTTGCTCCAGACCAACATTTCAAAAGGCTGATTTATAGTTCGCCTCGTTGAAGAAGATCTCGCCAAGTTGAATCTCTACTCGAGTATTGCAGGTTAGCTGATGGCACTCGATAAACACAGCAATATATTATTTGAATGTAGCATGCCTTGACCCTTTTCAATTCTATGCGTTGGACTGTGTCGCGGCATACCCTCATGATACCACTCCAACAGACGTCTGGGCCAGCTCTTTTTGCCCCGGAGCCCTCCGTCGACGACCTCCTCAAAGTCGTTGCTATCGATACCCAGACCCTTGTCGGAAGCGTAGCCGATTATACTCAGCCTAGTGAATCTGCTCTGAATGATAGCGTTACGTTCGTCCCACGCCTTCGCGTGTTGAGAGAGGGCTTCGACACGGTTGACGAACGCCTGCTTCTCGAACTCCCGTGTGCGTTCTCGAGCTTCAGTTGCGCGGAGTCCCTTCTGGAATTGATGCGTGTGCTCTGCGTGAGCGGGGCGAGCGGCGCGGCAGGAAATACAGATGTTCTGAGCGTTAACGACGCTGAGGATCTCTGGACAGCCTTCGGTTTTCGAAGGGCAGGGGATGTTGCGTTCCCATTTGAGCTCCTTGTGACCGCAGGTGTAAATGACTTGCTGGCGACACATCTTGTAGCGATTGACCGAGTGAGCAGTGAAGATAGGGAAGGTAATGAAGTGATAGTGAAGATCGAGAGAATAAACAATTCGGATTGCGCAAGGACGGATAGAGGTTTGTTGACTTCGTATTGAATGTGGATGGCATGTCAACACATCCTTATCAAAAATAACACGCGATGTGTCAACATGCTATGCTAGGCTTCTCGGCCGACAGGTCGTTCCTCTCCAGATCTGGCGGTACCACTATATCTTGATGAAAGATGTATCTCACGAACAGCTATTGGTGAGATTGAAATTTTATTCGAAAATTCGAAGATCAATTTCGGATCGCAGTGCAAATGTAACGTATATGCATCACATCGCCCAATTGGCCAACCGGCAACATTAACCATTAAACATTAGAAGGAAGCATTAATGACACTAGGAAGATCGATCGAAGGCCTGATCATAACCTTTTGAGCACACTCGAGAACCAGGATAGATGATACCCTTATGCTCAAGCTGATATGAGCCACCACTACATCATTTCTTATAATCAGCCTCGTAAACCCATACTCCATCAATGTAAGTTCCATTCCACATCTCCGCCGTTGGGTACCCCTTGGTGTTCGACAACGGTCCGAGGAATATGACTGGCATTGTGAGTGCAATCAGGAGAATAAACCCCCAGAAAAGGTAGCCTCGCCAGTGTTTGCGCCTGTGCACTCGTCAGAAGCGACAGGTAGTTAGCAATCTGGTATGGAACAAATCTGGTGGACGGAAATGACATGAGGAAGGAATCACGCGTACCAGCGGCGGCGACTTGTCGGCCATGGGATCTTGAGATCTCGATCGTCATAGATCTTCTTGATTCGTTTTCCTGCGAGCATGCCCTCAGGGCCGAAACGCTCGCATAGTGGTTGTTCATGGCGAATCCTATGCGTAGACTCACAGGTTAGCAAGGGGTCGCTGTTGGCAGGATATATCTCATTGGTACGCGTGCGTGAAAATATTGTATACGCAGAGTTAAGATATCAGTCTACCTCTCTGGTTGCATATAAATTGGTTGTTTCTCTAGATCTCTGTTCTTCGGCGGCAATATTGTCTTCTCGACGATTTCATCTCGAAGAACTTCGTTGCGGAGCCCGCGGAGCTTGTTGAACCTGTAATCTGACTTCATGGTAAAAGTCTGGAAGGTTGCTGCAGGTGGTGGAGAGAAGGGGGCTCAACGTGGGTAGACGGTTGTGTGGGGAAGAGCGGAGAGAGTTTACAACCGATGGTGGAGAATTGCTTTATAGCTGCATCACCGTCGCCATGGGGCATTCAATTTGACCCTACCTCAACAAACCTCACCCGAAGCATCTTGTGTTGATACTAACACAAAGCTACCCTTTTCCGGACAATGCTACACATTGAGCAATGAGATTGATATCAGAAGCGAGTGCGATACTTCTGGACCGCCGTGTCATACATTTTTGAGCCTCGAGATCTGATCTATTCAACATAATCACCTTGCGCAACTTGTTCGATATCTTCATACCAAATGACAATTTGGACAGGCCACTCAAGCTGTATCAAAGATTTGATACAATATACTATTCAATGCTTGGACACTACTGACGTGTGCTGCACCTATAAAGTCCGTTCCAATGCAGCTCGCTACCCCTGCTTCTCAGAGTTCACCCGATGTTGATAGCGATACACTGGGCCACGCACTCTACTTGCAATGTCGGCCGACACGAGAATACCAACCGGGTAGGTAGCTATGATTAGCAACAGTGGTAAGACTACGTGGGTGGCTAGAAGGTACCTGCGATTGTTCGATACATAATCTTATCAGCAATATGACCTTTCCGTCAGGCTTGACAGAGATAGTAACGGCAGCCTGAGATATTCGGCAGAGACTCACTTGTGTTCTTTCCAGTTCTTGCGAACTCTATCCCAGCCTTTTAATTTCTCCTCCACTGGATGTTGTCCGACGTTCTCTAAGACCGTGCCTTCAGATTGCAGCCGCCCAGTTGAAGATTCCCCGTTATGGCCTGGTGGGTATAATTCTACAGCGCCAAACGAACCAATACCTGGAGGTCCAGCATGGTTTGGTTGGGGGTGTTTTTCATCCTCTAGCTTTAGATATCCTCGCCAGAACTTCGCCCAGCCGCGAGACTTATCGGAATCCGATTTGATTTTGTTGCCCGGTCCATTTGCGTAGGGATCCCAGTTGTAGACGCGTCTGGATTGGTTAGACTATTCATCAGCGGGTCATATCTCACAGTAGGCTTGTGGGAGATTAACTGCAAAGCTCGGTCTTGAGTCTATACCTAAGGCATGCCTTGAAACGGTGCTGCGCGAGAACCTTTGGGTCTATGGGCTCGCGAGCCTTTTCGTTTGCGATAGATACGCTACTTTGGTCTGCCAGTGGTGCTGACTTCCAGGTCTCTCTTTGGATGTGCTTCTTGGCAGCTGTGAAGATGCGACGTCCGGGGACTGTGAACCGGACTGGTGATCTTGCTTTTGCTTTTGCTTTAGCTATCTTGACCCGAACAATCATGATAGCTCTGATAGCCCATCGCCCTTTGGACCGCTTCAGGGGCATTCTGGACTTTCTCAACTTTGGTTGGTGCATGATGGAAGATGGAGGACAAAGTTTTGGAATGGCTGTAATGGTAAAGTCTGGATGTGTAGCTCCGCTGAGTTTTCAAAGAACTGATATCTGATAGGGCATTTTAACAACAAGCGTGACATCAGCATGTAGGGCAACAGAACCTAAAAGAGTGCTCTGGCGATATTGAATAGCACCATATCCATCTTGATCTAATTCAACAACATATCCCAGAGGGCGTCTTGATAGATATACGAACATTTTTCGATGAGGAAGACGTCTAATGAAATTGGTAGTAACACACAGTACCATGCGGTACACATAGAGATATGAGATATTTAAACCAAGAGACTTCTGAAGAGCTAATACGATAGCGTGAGAGAGAGAGCCAATTGGGCCCAACACACGCCAAACCACACAATATCACAAAGACTTGTCTCCAAAAATATCATTGAACGTAACTTGGTGGCCGTTGTTCTGAATTCTCTCAGCTTCATCGAATGCCGCCTTCATCTCCTGAGCACGGACTCTGCACCAGGTCAAAATACATAGAAGAAGCGTGGTGCAGAAGAAAGTCGATATGCTCAAGGCGGCAAAGGCGCGGTTCACCCTGCCGTCATACAAACTGTTCCGGTCGTGCAGGTATTAGTCCTGTTTTCTCGCATGTAGGAGACGATATCACGTCACTTACCTCTGATGCTTGATTGCGCCAGCAGTGAGATTCTGGAGGATTGGATGCCAGTCGTAGATTCTCCATTTCGTAGGACGATTCCGCCACACCCGCAACAGTAACCACGACCTTGACATTGCGTTATCCAAATTAGCTGCGATGCCAGAGACTGCGCCAGAGACCGATGGAGAAGAGTTGAAAAAAGTACGTACAGCTTGGAGTTCCGTCTCCTTACCGCAGTGGCGATCTCAGGAGTGTCCCTCATAGTTTCATGATCTCCATCCGTTGTATTCTTGACGCGATTTCTGATATTTCTGTGGACAGCATAGCCGCTTTCTGCTCCGGTAGTCTGTGCAGATGTATCCGCATCCTCTTCACGCAAGTGAGCCTGTTCTGGTTTTTGGACTCCTGGCCGTGGCTTTATTGTTTCGAAAAGGGACGGAAACGTGCTAGCATACTCGTTATGGAGCTGTGCAAGGTTCATCACCTTTCCATCTGGACCAAAGATTGGAGTTTTCCGTTTCCATTTCTTATCTCGTCTGCGGATACGACAGCGATGCCTGAGGCGACGGTCGTTATATGCCTCTCCATCGGTGACGTATGCGCCGCTCCTCCCGCGCTTTGCTCTGTTGAGAAATGTCGTGAAGTAGTGAGTGTCGACGTTTTCCTGACGAAGGATGCGCTTTAGTTCGTGGTCTAGGCCGAGCTGCCGCTGGTCATTAATATCGATATCGGACATGCCATCGGGGTAGGGGGCCATATTATGAGGGGTGGCCAGCTGCCAGTAGTTTGGAAGTTAAGGAGCGTAGCTGTGACAAAGGTTGATTAAAGTTGGGGTTGAACCTCTGTGAAGCAGTGGTGTGGCTGCGTCTGGCGCATAAGATATCAAACCCACAGAGCTTCTCTCGTTCTTCACCAACCTACCACTACTTTCAACACCAGCATGTATACACAGACCAGCAGGTATATATGATCTTATCCTGGTATCCTAACCCATTGTTCACTGCCGCCATTCTAATGCTCCGTTATTCGATATCATTTGCTTATCATTGATCTTACTAACGTTCGCCATTCTAGACGTTCTGAGCTATCGCGCAACGGCGTGCAACAATGCCTGGAGATGAAATCCGCCTCGGAAGTGAGCTCGCCACCTCAACCTTTACATCACGATCGCGCTTCTCAAATCGTCCCAAAAGGGCATCAACTCTTGGCAACCCTCCGAGAGATAGGCCATGTGGACCTTCGCTGTCGGCACCTTGGTTTCATGTCTACGAGACAGCAGATGACCGCGACGCAAAGGTGTGTTGCATGCGTTATTCCCATCCTAGCAAAAGCTGCAACGGACCCCGCTGACTCGAGTCTTAAAGTGACATTTACAGCCGTAGTCACTAAAGTAGCAGAATAAAAAAGCTGGAGCTCCTGTTACAGACCTTTCGGTGGGTCGTCAGGTCCATGCATGCACTTTGGAAATCGCTGCGCAGGCAATTCCTCTGATTGCGTGCGTGTCCCCTTGCAAAGGAAGTGCGGAAATGGTCGTGGGACCGGATCTGGTCGCCAATACCATGGAACCAGGTCTCGCCCACGCTCGGAGTACTGCCCGAGCTCGGGATTGTGCCAAGTTACCAGCCACTACGCCATCTTGTGCAGGTATTTCCATCAGGAGGGTACGAAGAGCCCAGGTTGGCCTTGTGGGGTCTGCGGATTTCAGCCTCGCTTGGCTTCTTGGCCGTTGACAAATGATCTGCAAGAACGAGGAATTTGGGACGAACAAAATTGCATGTCGACGCAGCTGAAAGGGCGAGATAGCGGCCAAGGCGGAGGCAATCATCTGGGCCAACTTGCACTTGTCCTTTAGTTTACGAAAACATTTTCTTCGGATACATGTGCGGTTAGCCCTGTCTGGGCAAATTTACACCATTTGCCTGTCGCTTGTTGTTGGCTGAATGGTGGTTAGAGCGCCCAGAGGAACTTGAAATTGGCAGCAGACATATTCCCGACATTTAACCCCCTTGTCAGAAGCGACGGATGTTGCTAATTTCGTCTTTGGATGTGGGTTGTGTGACCACGATGTTGGATAGATTGCGGTTGTTCGTGCCTCAGCTCCCTTATATTCTAGGGACGCACCCCTAGTCTTACATTTTGTTTGGACTTCACCACAACGTTATCCTTTTGAAGCTGGAATCTGGGGCGAGATTAAACCGTATCGACGGGTGCATTCGGTATCTTTTACGACTGGTTCTTGTGCCTGACGGTGGTTTTACGACCTGCCTAAACGATGGCGCTGGGTTCCAGAATCATCGCCATGGGTTCAGCCGCAGGGCCGTGGTCGTCAACGCTTCTCTCACTCTGGACCTTCCTCCTGCTTACCGCCGATGTCAGCATCGTTACATCGCAATCAATACCGAATCTGAATGCGACAGCGCTCAACTGGCCAGCGAGCAGCGCCTGGTACGATTCCAAATTCCCGGGCGTGCAACGGCGGCACTGACTGACTCTCTCTCTCTCTACAGGGAAGGAAATGATGGGACATGGGGTACCTTTTTCATGCGTGTCGGCACACCGTCGCAGATCGTTCGCGTCCTTCCCGCAACTAGCTGGCAGGAAATCTGGGTGGTAGACAGCTCGGCCTGTGGGAACGCCGCGCCAGAGACATGCGCCGATAGACGCGGACAGACTTTCAACGTCAACAGTTCGTCGACATGGGCTGACCGGGGGTTATACAAGACCGACCTCGCAAAGGACTTGGGATACAATGCTATCGGCGACTATGGTATGGACAGGGTGGGCATCACCAATATGGACAGCCAAGTCACCCTGGACAATCAAGTAGTGGTCACGGTTGCCAGCAATCAGTGGTACAGCGGCTTGTTCGGGTTGGGGAATCAACCAACGAACTTTACAAACTTCAACGACCCACAACCTAGTTTCCTGACGTCGCTCTACAACAAAGGCCTGATTCCGAGTTTGAGCTGGGGGTATCAGGCGGGCGCAAATTATCGTACGTGGCCGACCATATCAGATCGTTGAGGCATTGTTAACCATTAGATCTCATAGGTGGCAAGACGACCTCCGCCTCGCTGATATTCGGCGGCTACGACACTGGGAAATACGTCGACAACGACATCATATTCACCCAGTCCAACGACTTTACTTACGCATTCCTCGTGTCGCTCTCCTCGCTGCAAGTCTCCGGTATCTATGTGAATGGCGAGCAGGGGACAGCCGAACTCTTAGACAGCGACTGGCGGCGGACCACCAGCAGCCAACAAATCGCCATCGACTCCTCAACTTCCTACCTTTGGCTGCCGAATGCGACCTGCGCGATCTTCGAGTCCGCCTTGAACCTCACGTACAACGAAGCCGTCGGCCTCTACCTCCTCACGGAAGAGCAGCACGACCAGCTACTGAGCATCAATCCGACGTTCACGTTTTCGATCGCGGACACAGCCCAGAACACGACGACTCTGAATCTTAAGATACCATACAATGCCTTTTCTCTTCAGGCTATCGGGACCGAAATTCTCGGGTCAAACACGAAGTCATGGTACTTCCCACTCAAGCGACTGCCGGAGGAGGGAAACCCACGGTTAGGCCGCGCATTCATGCAGGAGATATACCTATTCGCCGAATACCACTTTGGCACCTTCCGCGTCTTCCAAGCCGACTGGAGCAACCGGCCGTCCAATATTGTTACACACCTGCCTACCGAACTCATCAGGAAGGGCGGTAGCAAAAGCACACCCATAGGCGCCATCGTTGGGGGCGCCGTGGGAGGCGTAGCGGTCATCGCAGCAGCGCTAGGAGGTGCTTGGTGGTGGCGACGGCGGCGACAGCAGGCGCCCACCGCGCCGCCTGCGGGTGAGAGCCGAGTCCCCGAAATGGACGGCACCGATGCCCCGTCGAACCTGCCGAACGAACTCGCTGGAGATAAATGGCAGGACGGTAAACAGCAGCCCATGGTCGCGGTACCAGGGCTGCATGAGGTCCACGGCAAGGCTGCGGAGACGTGGCACGAGGCCGACGGAACGCCTCTCACGCGCCCTTACGGCGAGCAGAATCAAGGCAGCGGACAGGTCTACGCCGAGTTGAGCGGTCAACAGGGCGGACCGGCCTACGCTGAGCTGAGCGGAGGCGATGTAATACACGAGATGCCTGCCGAGCCGATAAAGAAGGAGGGCGGGTGACTATATGGCCGGGTGCGCAACGATGATGTCTACGAATTGAGCGATAAGCAGAGGTATCGCGACTAACCACCAGCAATGTGCATGACAGATGGTCGGCAGCTGGACGGTGGCATGAGCATACTGGTGTTTGCATTTAGCATTTTCTCTTTTTTTATAACTTTTCGATATGATACCGGGGGTTGTGTTCTTGTTTCTTCAAATCTTCATTCACGGTGCTCGTGCATTTGGCGGCTGTTGATCGTGCGATATTCGATTTGTAATAGCGGGTTCTCTTCATTTTGTATATACAGATACATGCTCGCCGACGGTGGTGACTCGTTATATAAAGTACATTGACCATGATGCCATTGGAACCATACTATACCAACGTCTCCTGGTGTATACATGTTGTATTGTATCTGTTTACACTCTCGTCGCGAACGAACATCGACGACGCGTTGGCGGACGGCCAAGCGACTTAACATTCCGTCTCAAAGATCTGACGCAGGGGAACGTCACCCGGCAGCCAGCCAATCTCACGCCGTCTGCAGAATCCTCCTCGCCGTGCAGCGATGACCTCACCGGCCCTTCGAATCCTCGACATCGCCACCCGTCCAGTATAGCATCGTCCACTCAGATCCCCAGGACACACACATATATATACACACGATGCCGCTCTTCCCAGCTGCCTCGATCGCGCCGTACGCGAATTACCCGGACCGCCTGGCCACAATCGCTACCAAGACGCCGGTACTCCTCCACGAAGCCTTCCTGCCGCCGCTACTACTGTTCCTCACGCTACTGCTGTACCCGCGTAAATCGCCGTTGCGCAACGCGCTCGCGCTGCCGGTGATCGTAGGGCTATACGCGCGGCTTGTGCGATTGTATACCAGCAGCCATTGGGGGTTCGCGTTTTGCGTCGGCGCGTATGCGTATTATGGCGCATTGCAGGCGTTTAATCTGCTGGTTGTGAAGGATGTAGCGCGGGATGCGGACGTCAGATGGCAGATTGACGATACGGGCGTCGCAAGCTCGAGCAATGGTCACGCACACAGCAATGGCAATGGAGAGGTGAAGAAGTCGAATGGGTCCACCAATGGCACGACCAACGGTAACGCCTCCCGCCATATGAATGGGAACGGCGTTGCGAATGGCGGTTCTCACGGCATCTCGAATGGGACGGCAGGTGGTCAGACATTCAGAGCAAGTGGATTAGGGTATCCTGAGATTTCGAAGTATCCGTTGATCCAGCGGATACGGTTCACCGGCTCGCTGATATTCGCATCTCGCGGCGTGGGATGGAAGTTCCAGATCCGCCATATCCCAGAGCCACCATCACCGGGCACCAGTCTCCTGTCTTTCATTCGAACACACGCAGCGAAGATATTATTTACCTATACTGTCCTCGAGACGTTCAGCTACATTGCCGCCATCGACCCCTACTTCACCACCCCAGCATGCTGGACGACGCCGTTCCACCGCACCGCTCTGCCGGCTGACGAATACCACGCGCTATGCATGCCGTCCTCCATGCCTGCGACGCCAGCAGCCGTGCCGTTCCTCTGGCATAATATATTTCGAAAGTACATGGGTCTCTTCTCAGTTTACGCTATCCTCACGCAGCTGTTCAGTATTGCGGCGCTGCTGCTTACGGTTTTGATACCGGTTACCCGGCCGGAAGGGTGGTCCCCGCTGTTCGGGTCGCTGGCTGATGCGACGAGCCTTCGCGGCTTCTGGACGAAGTTCTGGCATGGGATTTTCAAAAAGTACTTTTCCTATCCGGGCGAGTGGATTGCGTTTCAGCTGCTGCAGTTGGACCGCCGGAGCGCGCGCGCGCAGATGATAGTGATGCTTGCAGCGTTTGTGAACTCTGGCGCACTGCACGGCGTTGGATGCTATACGTTGAACGGGAGGTGGCGGGCTGCGGCTGGTTTCTTCCTGTTGCAGCCGCTGGGGTTTGTGGGTGAGATTGCGGTGTATAAGATGCTGAAGATGTGCGGGGTTGATGCGCGGGGCACGGTTGGGAAGGTGGTAACTACGGTGTATTCGATGACTTGGTTGCTGTGGTCGAGCGAGGTTTTCGCGTATGACTTTCTATATGGTGGTATCTCGGTTGCGGAGCCTGTTGCGTGGAGTTTCTGGCGGTGGTGGACGGGCACGGGAGGGCAGGCATGGCGGTGGGGACGGCCTGGTGAGTGGCTGCGGTGGGATACTCATGAGGGGAGTCTTGGTGGGTGGGGTGTTAGGCTGTGATGATATATACCATGATGACATGCATTGCATTGGCATTTAAGCGATGTGGGGATACGAGGATAAAAGCTTTGGACTCTCGGTGGAAGGGGGTTCATTCGTGGGTTTGTATACGGCTAACCCATTATCATAATGTGTATTCCTTAATTAGCGCCGTTTAGTATACACTGCATCGATGCTTTCATAAAGTATATGATAATCATACGAGCATAAACCGACATAACTGCGATAAACTAGTCGTCGTAATCGTCACCGTTATCGTCGTCATATCGTCCCTCGTATTTGCCCTCCTCGTATGCATCGCCGATATTATCGCCATACTGCTCCACTTCGTCGCCAAAATGCTCCACCTCACCAACCTTATCCCCCGCCCACTCAGCAACATTTTCGGGAGCATCGACGATATCTGTCTCAATGTTATCAATCTTGTTTTCTGCTGCGCCAACTTTATCGCCGGCCCACTGGGCTACGTTTTCTGGGGCATCGACAATGTCGGTCTCGATGTTATCAATTTTTCCCTCTGCTTCGCCGACTTTCTCACCGGTCCAGCCGGCGATATTCTCTGCTTCGCTTCCTAGGAATGCGCCGCCGATGACACCGAGACCGAGAGCACCGAGACCGGCGGCAGCGTAGCCGCCCCAGTGGCTGTGCTTCTTTGGAGACTTTGGGCGGCCAGAGGGGACGTCGTGGTGGGGATTCCGCGGCGTATTTATCCTGATGGGATTCCCAGTCTATCATAAGTTCCCTATTAGCTTGAAATACTCGATACCCTGACGGGTGAAATATTTGAACAAGTTCGGGATCAATGGTACAAACATACTTTTATGGTACCCCTTGTCGTCATAGTGGTCGTCATAATTGGAAGAGGATGACCCATAACCACCTGACTGCGAGGGCGGAGGGCCGTAACTCGCACCCGGTCGTTCCCATTGAGTGCGGCCAGAATTGGTGTCGACGTAGAACCAGTGCTGGTTGTTTTGATCCCATCGAGCGATCCAGCCTTGTGGCAGGCCGACGTTTGGGTCCGTGGGGTGGCCTAGCATGCTGTCGCCGTAGGAAGACATGGCGACTCGAATTCTGGAAGATGCGGATTGATCGGGCGGTTTCAAAGGTGATTGGAGTATAGAGAGTGATTGAAGATTTCAAGGTGAGTAGAAGAATGGAGAACGAAAGAGTAAATGATATCGAAGATCACGATGTATTTATATGAATGCGTGCGGAAGCCAGCGGCGGGGAAGAAAAACATGCGACCCAGCTTCCAATGGGCTACCTCCCACAATATGATAATATCATCAGACCCGAAGTACTACGAGCCTGGTACAAGATTCAAACTTTCAGGTCCACCATGCAGCCCTCAGTTCGGCTACCCCGAACCGACAAAGCCAAAGATATTCTTAGAAGCCACTCGCGTCCGGCGATATGCGCCAGCGTCGGGATCCCTTCACCTCCAGCTGTCCCGGCCCATTCAGGAAGGTTCAAGATCCCAAACTCCGACGACTTCCATCGAGCTCCGGTGCAGACGACCATCCATCTCGCCACGCGAGGCTAGAGTTGTCGAATCATACGTAATCGCTGCACGCAAGGCTCCTGCAGACGGAGGGAATCGGCGAGGGGAGTCTAGTGCACCTTGCGAGGCTGCTCGGACTGCTGGATGGGGGAGGAAGGAGGAAGTTGGAGGATGGAGCCGTGTTATCGAGACAGCTGGGCGAAAGCTTGATGGCTCTTGGCAGCGGGCCGGCGCGCTGCTGCATTTTGAGGGCCAACACTTTTCGATGGTTGCACAGGCGCAGATGCCTGCCCGATTGGGAACATGGATCAGATGCTGGTCTTCTGTGGGCTCTATTCGATGTGGAATATGTGTGTGCATATGACCGGTCTGGTCCAGGAAATTCAGTATGACAAAGGAAGGTATCTGGAGGTTCAGCTGATCTTGTTCTGTATTCAAGAGCTATGTTCGCGAGACTGCAGGATAAACCGCTGTCAGATTTGATACAAACATGACCCGGCAGATTTGCTGAAGAGAATCAGGATACGGTAGTAATCTTGTTCGGTATACACTGGGTCCAATCATAGAGAATGTAGAGTAAGAGGAGAGGGGTGGATTGAGCCACAGGTAGAGAAAGGTTAATAGATCTCATAAGCGTGTCTTCGTAAAAAAAAAAAAAAAAAAAAAAAAAAAAGAAAACATTCAGATATCGCCTGTGCAGTAAACGGCCCAGAGATATTGCATGTCATCGAGCAACATTTTTCTAGTTCCCGCTCAATTTGTAGTATTAAGTCGTTTATTCTGTCTTTCAATACGCAAGACGGAGTCGGCAGCGCTGCATCATACTTATATTTTTCAGAGAGTAGGAGTTGCGCGTGCACCAGCTGAGGCTGTGACAGAGGGTGCGGTAGTCATCGCCGTCGTCGTAATGGCCGTCAAAAAACTGGTTGCTGCATTGGTAAACGCGGTTCTTGTCTCTTGCTCTCTGCGCAGTGATTCAAGCTCGCTCAGACGCTTGAGCTGCTTCTGTCGGTAACGCTCCGGGAAGCCGTTGACATCGTGGACCCAGATGAACGCCCAGATGAAGATGTAGATTATTGCAATCCAGAATAAGGTCCAGACCTTACTATAATCGTTATAACAGTCACATTAGTATCTTAGTACCCCATCATCTAACAAATCCACCAACCTTCCAGACCCGGTGTGGATTGGAGGGGGTGTTTGGAGAACGCACCAGTGCCCTCTGAAAGGCTCCATGAATTCGCAAGGACAGTCATGAGTTCTGATCTTTTCACCCTGCAATAACTGCATCTCCAAGCTTCCGTTAAAAGCATCGTCTCGTCGGCGGTTCCTCTTCCTGTTGGGGTACTTCATGACGGCGTCGTCCATGGCCGCTTGAGCAGCGTAGTACCCGCCAACATACTTGTGCAAGGCGAATACGATATCATCGCTTCTGTGACACCCAAGCACGGTTATCAGATCGAACATCCACATGTTGTAGTAAATGAGAGGCAGGTTAGTGCACGTACATCGGATCCATCCTCTTCCTCTTCTTCCTTCCACTTCTCTTCTTTCCCTTCTTTCCCTTCGTCTTCGATTTGCCATACCTCGTGGTTCTCTCTCCCTCGTCTTCGGAACTGGAAGATCGTAGGAAGAATAGCGCCTGGCGTTTCATCCAGGGCTCTCTGGTATGCGGGCAAGTGCAAGGAGGGTCGCGGGGTGGAAATGCCGCTGCATTATCCTCTGGCGAGAGATGGACGTGTCCAGCCTTCTTTGCCTCTTCCACACCCGGGTTGTGGATGACGCCTTCGATGTCTTCCCATTCTATGGCTAGTGTGTCTTCACGCTGACGTTGGGAAGTAGTGAAGCCGTCGTCGGAGTCGGAGTCAATGTCGACGACACGCTGCCCTTCGAACGAGCGACTTTTGTGCATTTTAGGCGGCATGTTAGGAGCGGCGGTGGAGGTTGATGAAACCGATTGGTAGGATGAGTTCTGGTAATGGGCGTGGTCGAGATGATACTGAATGGGTGGGTGGATAGAAGGTTGAAGAATAAAAATGTATGTCATTAAGGGACTTAAGAAACTTTGACCCCCACCCAAGACTTATGGGTGTGGAGGAAAATATTTTGTCGTTGTCTAGACTACACATGTGGCTTCGAGATGGCCCATCTCAACGCTATCTCCATTATGTTCTAGAAACATTCAATGCATTGAAGACAGAACGGCGCTGTCTACTGCTGTGTGACTTGTTCCCAGCCGGCTTGCTGTCCCTCTTGGAATCCCTTTCAACACCCGCTTGTTTTCTTTTATCTTCCTGAACCCTCTTCCGCATAACAGCCGTATCATTCGTCCTTCGAATCTGCGTACGGGGATCGCTCTCGTGTTCCGGCGGGCCGAATTCACGACACTGCATACAAGAGAAATGGTAGAACGTGACGGGGATGATATGGTCGCAATTGCATAGTAGACTTTGCAGGTCGGCTTCTGTTTCTTCAATTTTGTGCTTACCGCACCGTTTCATTTTGGAGTATCGACACATGATATCGTAATATATGTTTCTGTTGGAGAGGCTGTGTGGGTGAATTCGGATTCTCCTAGATGTCAAGGATAAAACTTATAAGTGTGAATCGGTTGGTGTGGGAATAATCCTGATATTGAATGAAAGATGCTTGGTTCGTTAATTTTGTCGCTATCGATATATATATCGTAACTAACCAGTGTCTTACATACACACGTAGCTAGGATTATTTTGTTTCGCAGTGCATGGGTGAGAAATCTGTAGCTGTTGTAGAATCTTGTTGGATGCTTTGCAAGGTCATATACACACATATATATAGGGTGGTAATTGTTCTTGGATACATCTTCTCTGCACGCACCCGAAGTCATGATACGACTAAGCCTCGAAGTGCGGTCTAGTTTGCAGCGATTGACGTGCGGTCTGGCTTGCGAGACCAATTTAACCTGATATCCACGTCTAGGTGTTAACGTTTTTAGGAAGCGATTCTACGAGAATGTAGCTCTCGTCACCCATTTCACACTCGTCATCACGATCAAACCCCTCGTTCATATCCACGTTTTTGTTCTTCGATTCTTGGCATAATTCTCTTGCTCGAGCTGTGAGCTGGTCAATATACGATGTCTTTTGGATGGGCGTGGCTGGTAGAGGAGTCGCCCGCAGGCCAGTCTTTCGGGCAAAGATGTGGTGGAATAGAAAGTCTGATACCCCGAGCATGTTGGACTGTAGTTTCTTGTCGTATATAGTATACTCCTACGCTTGTGATACCTCACGCCGAACTTGCCCGCTAGATTTGGATTCGATTTCTTTCGATTTCTGCGATCTAGGAGACACCTATGTCATAAGCCGACAGTAGTTGCGCGAATGAGATACAATAATTAATCATGGCTGTATGTATATATCCGGGTCCTGGTGATCATGCATGCATTTTTTTCAGTTTATAGTCATACCCGGGAGCTTAACCTCGACAGTTACCCATCCATGGTTTTTGGACCCATGTTTGTGTAAATACAATTGTACAAAAGAATTGATCCGTCGAGCCTGAAACTTGTCCGAATGTACAAGTATATTGCGGATCAGAAAACAAGCTTGGTTCTAGATCTCTGTCAAAACCACAGATTTTATCTAGAATCAGTTTCTGTCACCCAATGCGCGTGTCAATGAACGACTCAAGTATGCACATATGAAAGTATGCAGATGAGATAAACTTGCATCAAATGAACACTTTCAATTCCTCCAGAGTCAAGCTTGGAATAAAGAGTCCAGACATATGAGCATGCATTTTCGCTGTTCTGCAGGTGGATCCTGGAAATACCACATGCACATACACTGCATTATCCGTCCAGAATATCGATATTGCAGCCTGATGGTTTTTTGGGATGCAGGCAACTTGAGAATTTAAATAGGAGTTTTCGAAAAACTTATAATGGGCTCGACAATAACAGTCTGCCTGAGATCCAGGCACCAGCGTGCCGGCGGATTCTCCGAGATTTGATCGATGTCACGTTGGCTGTCATATGATGTCAATCTAACGTGGCGCTTATTGGGATCCTAGGGCACTTGGTCTGAGTTCATGAGAGAGATAAGCTTATAAGGGTCATTCCTATGTTTAATTAGACTTTACGACCCGATATCTATTGCTCTAGGAAATTCAATTTCACCTGACCGTACAATGCAATAGGGACAAAATCGTGCATGGGTTGCAGTGTCGATTACATTAGCATGAATCCTGTGATTCTCAATGTAACCTCAATGACTCCAGCAAGCCGCCACAAAATCTGTCCCTTGCAGATACAGTTGAAGAAGATCCGGGAATAGAGTCGAGGGGCTGGGAAGACCCGACTCGCGCCAGGATTTCGACCGCCACGCCCATGTTACGCGCATGAGATTCCGATGGGTACACGTCACGCGGGGAGAATGACTCAGGTACCCTGCAGTGATAAGTAGGTACGGGTTCACCACGCGACTCCATTATCTATCCTGATGCGGATGGAGTCACGGGAGAGGTATTAATCTGTAGGTAACCTATGCTCATTACCTGCTTTCTAAGACCCCACGAATTGCTCCGTGCCTATATGTGGGGTATCCACTGGCTCTCGTGCCGGCGGCACTTTTGATTAATCATTAATGCTATCTCCAAAGTCCCCAGGCAACATTCGATAGCGCCAGAACACGACTTACCCATCCGGTATCGTAATTAAAACGCGTAAATTGCCCACGTAGGCTTCTCGTGATTCTGGCGAGGACGCCAAATCGCGTCGGCGCGTCGTGCAAATTACCTATATTACCCCTCACGCGAGAGTCAGACTCACGTCGTTGCAGCCCTCCGTTGCAGCCCGGCGGCTGCAGCATGCACGGTGCACTGTCGTTATAAAAATATTAATGTAATATAACGATACAAGCGAGAATGTAGTCCTCCGACCGCGATCGATTGTGGAACAAAGCAGGCGGTATTCCAAGCAAGTAAGAAATAAGAAACTGCCCCACTCTTGGACGGATGTTCCAAGAGCCGCCAATCTGAAGCATGCAGTGCATGCCTACGATTGGTGTAATAACTAAGACGCAAGGGCGACATGATACTTCTAGAACGGATTTGTCCAACAAGGAAAATCCCATTGTCATGCTTCTTTATTAATTTTGCAGCTGGGATATACGTACCGGCACTTCACGACCCGCCTGATTGTCTCGTGGTGCGTCGGCGCTGTCTCCACGCCGGGCCGGAGCAGGATTAGCACGCCGATTTTCCCAATGAGATTGTTAAATTAAACATAGCATGACAAACTTGTGATTTTGAGTCACCGTCCCTCCCGTAGCATCTAGCAGCTCAAGCCTGTCAATCTTTAGCTCTACTTGCGAGCTAGAAATCTTCATTAGTGTTTGCTAGCTTGTTCTTGTCCTCCTTGTTTTCCGGGGATATTCGATCACTTCATGGCTGCAAGATGCTCTTTTGGGCCTGCCACGAGTGTCGACTATAGGTTCATGCAGCCGTGTTAATTAGTCGTGGTCATCTTAAAATTACCAAAGACCTATCGTGATCATCGCATCTCCGTATCGAGAAAGAACTAGAAATGGAGCATAGCGGGAAACCTCTGCAGAAGTGCATTGGCAGTCCGGATCGAGTATGAGATAAGCGAGAAACAGCCACCGTAGCGAGCCTTTTTGCCCCAGAGATGGATATTTGCAATCCGGTGTATATATGCTTCGGTGCGAGGCTTTCGAGAGCTCTTGCCCGATAGAATCTCGAGTACTTGGTCATATGTACCGCAAATTCCCAGCTGGGCCATGGGATGACCAACATGCCCCGCCGCACGGGGGGCTTCGGTTCACGTTGACTTGAAATTGAGTAATTGCATTGCTGGGCGCAGCTTAGTTAACGCGGGGCCTTCAAGCCGACCGTCGAATCTGGATAGGTAATCGATAGATTAATATTCGAGACCTTTGACATCATGCAGCTGGGGAGGTGAAACGGACGGCGACATCTGCGGTAGTATATGTGATGAGGTAACGTATATCCCTGTGCGGTGACAGTTGATAATCAATTATAACGCAGCCTGCATGCGCGTAATGCCCACGCAGCGCAGAGAACGTTGCAGTCGCGCAAAAATCCCTGACATCTGACATGCACCCCCTTCAGTTGCATTTTCTGATACGGTTTACACAATAACATATCGCACTACAACCCACAGCTGTACATGTGCAGAACACATGTGCGTGATACCGAAGCCTGCGTGACGCCTGTAATTACAGAGCATCGACCCTAAGCGCTCCAGAACTCCGATGCATGCTCGCGCCGTTTGAGGCATGTCGTCGCGGCGTCTTGGTGTCGCACCACGCGCTATCCCGTTTCGAGGTCCGCGGATACCGCTTCAGGAAAGCTCAATTGCCCGGCTGGGCGACGCCTCACCGAACCGTCGTCTCGCAAGCAGGGCCCGGCTTAGGCGAGCTTGAAATCCGTCCGAGAATCCACAGCGTCCGACAGTCGACGGGGCCCAACTGGCAGGCTTGTCCAATGCGGGCATGCTGATGCATATTCCGCAGCAATGCCATGGCATCAAGCAGTTGGAAGCGATCTAGGCGAGATTACAGGGATTGCAAAGTGGGCGTCTTACGATGATTGTTCCGAGCGGGTCCTCCGATATCAGGTTGCGGAACGTCGCTGGGGTATATATATACGTGACGGCAGGAATGTCGATGCTTTTGGGGCATACCTGTTGCAAATATCCAGGGAAGAAGAGCCACCCAGGCATATACGGTTCGGAAAGGTCTCTGGATCAGAGGTACCATTTCTCAGGTATCTTGTATTATATACATTGTGGTCTCCGTCGAATGGTGACGGGTGGAAATACAAGTGGCCAGGCCCTCCCTCCCTAAGTCCCTCCTTCGACACAGTGGACTCGCTTCTATAGAAAATCCCTCACGAACATTCCATATCGGAAGGGTAGACGAGAGGGAATTTCGAGATGGATTACCCTAAGGCACAAGCTGAAGCTACAGCTTCGACACCTACGGGCGAAAGCTCATGGTGGTCTGTCAAACGACAGCCTAGCGCTCGAAAAACCGGATCTCGGACATCTTGGTAAGCATTAGCTATCTTTCTATCCTCTTAGATGCTATCTGTGGAGATCTAACAAGGTATTTATCAATCGATATAGGTTGCTCAATTCTGCAAAGAAAGCCTTTGGTGGACGGCCAGAATCTGGCCAACCTGAAGGCGAAGATGACTTCGGCGTCCGGCGGCTGACAGAAATCACTATCGATACCACTGAGCCCGCAAAGGCATTCAATCCTATCTGCCCATGGGAGTCTGACGCACCCCCTATGCCTCTATCATTAAATTCCGTCATGTCACCTCAAGCCGGAAACACCACCCGTCCGAGCACTGGTGTAAGCGTTCGTACTCGGTCAGACTCTGCCTCGCTGAAGATGTCAGACCCAATCTGTCCGTGGGACGATTCCCCCCGTTCCGCCCGGACCACAGAACAAGCTCGTCCTTGGAGCGGACCTGGGAAACATCAGCCGATATCTCCTCCAACTACTCGACCGAGCTCCGAAGTCATGTCGGCCGGTCCTCTGTCTCGCCGCTCGACATCCGAACTGCCTACCCCGCCGACCACATCTGCATCTGACTTACCGTCACCACCACCATCAGCTATTCTTCCATTCGGCCGATTCTCGAATGCGTTCCATTATCCGCCGCCCTCTGCACCACCTCCGACTATCCCGTTGCCGAGGCCACCAAGTCTTACCAGTGACTTCACCGGTGACTCGGACGGCTCTCACTACGATGAGGAAGAGAAATACCAGGACAGGAAGATCAAAGAGCCGATCGTTGTCGAGGACGACGTCATGTACAGCGAGGAAGATAGACTGCTCATCCGTGAAGAAGCTTGGGGTGAAGACATCAAGCAGTACGATGATGATGCCTCGGATGACGACGAGCCACATTATACCTACGACGAAGGCTATCGTCTTATCCAGCAGATATATGACGAGGACTTTGACGATGATGTTGATGAGGAACTCTCGGAGGAGGAGTGGAAGCGGATGCTCACCACCGGCGATCTTGATTCCGTTCTGAAGGCATTCTTCCCGGAGGAGATGTTGCTCGGAGGAGAGCGTGAGCGGACGATTCCACTTAGGGCCTAAGGTTTCTCTGTATATGTGTGCATATATATGTCTATCTGTCTAGTGTTTTCAAAAGCCAGTGGAACGGGTCATCTACCTTTTCTTGCCTTCTCTTCATTCGATTTCCCATCTTCCTGGGAACTTATCTCATTTCCCCGCGTCTTCTTCTCTTCGATTATCCCCTCTAGTTGCTCTAGACAATTTCCTTTTTTTCATTTCTCCGTCTATATTAGAGAAGGAGATTGACTAGCCAGTGGCTTCGGTTCATGGTCGGTGTAGCGGGATTCTTCGATCGAGCATCTGCGTGCGTGCATGGTTGGGTTGACGTTTGTGACAGGCTCTACTACATTCCCTTCTTTTCTTGTATACAGGTTGTACATTCTGTAGCTTTGGTGTGATATCAATGAAGTCGGAGTTTGAGAATCCACTTTGAGGTTTTAAAGATTACAGGTACATTCAGAATTGAATATGCGTATGGTCCCGGTCAATAGTTGGAATTAGCAGACCAACGTTGCATTGTTGTACATCTGCATGCCTCTAATTGCACGCACCTGGTTGCTTGTGGGCACGCTCACCTCCAATTCTTGGCGGGAGTTCGACGTCTCCGAGACTACCAAATACTGTCTCTGTATGTGACGAACCATTTTAGTCCCCCATCAATTGGTAGCTACAGCTGAGAAACACATCCATCGCAACCACGATTATATATATACGCCAAGGTATGCCCATCTCACGAGTGCAAGCCAGCTGTTGACTACTCGAGGAGCTAAGTATCGAACGACTGTAACCGCTTCGAGCCTTATATAGATACTGCTCGATTGACATAACTTCCAATCGTCAAAATGCCGAAGGCTAAAGGTTCTAAATACGTTGTCGCGAAGGGACGCCAGACAGGCATATTTGACAGCTACAAGTCAGTATTGAGTTCACCAGACTCCCCGAGAGGCTCCTGCACAAGCTGAGAGCTCCATATCGACTGCTGGCTCACCCGGCCAACATGCATTATCTGGCATGGCTGACCTATTTGCACGTTCAATGAACCAGAGACCAAGTCCGCCCTAGCACCGATGGCCATCCATCCAACATCCACCAGAAATTCCGGTCTCAAGAAGCCGCTGAGAAAGCCTATAACAAGCTTGGTGGGCCAAACTCACAGGAGGGACCTCAATGGGCCGTCAAGAAGGGACACCAACCCGGATTCTATCCTGACTGGTAAGAACCACGCTATCGTGCGACACTAGTTACTAAAGACTAACAGGCTGTTGGATGTTATAGGATCCAAGCAGCACCGAATGTTCTCGGCTATCCCCACAACGAGCATCGCCGCTTCGATGACTACGAAAGTGCCAAGAAATGGATGGAAGAGGAGGACGATAATCACGGCTCATCGTCTGGCTACCCATGTGGCAAAAGCCTTCGTGATGCAGACTTCACCGAAAGCTATACGGAAGCGAGGACTGGTTACGCCTCATACATCGAAGACGACCAGGATCACAGCACCAGTGGATCCAGCACGGGTTCTCACAAGTATGATACTTATCAACCAACCAATGGGGATCTGGGAGACTACGGTCATGAAGAGGGTTACGACGATGCTCAATACTACGACGGTGATGACGACGATGATCAATACGATGATGGGGGTGACTATGATGATGACGATGACGACTACGGGTATGGCTTTTAACGGGCGTATATGAGCTGCTGTCATACTCTTTTTCATGGTTTCTTTGGTGGCGAAATATGGTATTACATTGATGCATATTGTGCTCTTTGACGGGAGTCCTTCTTAAGGCGTTTTTACAAGGACGGTGTTCCGCATGGGGGTTTTTCTTATTTGATATAAGGCCGGAATGTTCCTAATGGTATTGAAATAATATTGCTGGTTTTCTCTGATTTCCCCAGAGATTATTTCTCTTCCGACTTGAAGGGTGTTTCATACGGCCTCTCAGCCTGCGGTGTAAGCCTGGCTAGATGTCTTCGCTCACCGGTTTCCCAATCGAGAATTGAAGAATGAGCCGTGATTCGATTCTAGGGGACCCATATATCAGCGAAAAGTATCAACGAAGGTTCAATGTATATCGATACTCACATCCCAAACGACCACCGTGCCCTTCTTCCACTTCATCCTCACCTGGAAGTCTTGACCTCCAGCTGTATGTGCGGCTAGAAATCCTATTATAGCATCACTCTCCTCCTTCTTGTACCCGACTATACCCTGGCACGCTGCGATTTAAGGACATTCAATTAGCACCTACATATCGACGGAAGGGGTACCATCCGTTGACTAACCGCCTTTTGTAATGAATAGGGCCTTCTCGCCGGTCACAGGATGCGTCCTGACCAATGGATGCTCCACGACAATCGGCTCTCTCCGGCAGATACCGTTTTTTCCGCCAGTTGGTCCACCGTACTGGGCTTTCAGACCATGTAGCCGTTCTTGAAAGCCGGGCGATAGACGTTTATAAGCCTGGACCTGGTCTGCGAAAATGGTATCTCCCCCAGCTTCCGGTAGGTCTAGAATATACATAAACTATACTTCGATTAGCACCCTTTACCCCGTCCACTGTATGCAAAAGACCATACCGTTGTCCCAGCAGGCTGCACCTCGACGATGGCATCCGTATGGAAGCTCACGTGGCTGCACCGCCCTTTAAAGAAGCGACTCCAAGTCTCATCTCCAGCTCCGCGATGCACGATATGCAGCTCCGGATGTCCCTCTACCGTCGCACTGTTGTGATGCGAATGCAGTCTGCCAAAGTACGATCCAAACTCCACCGCCTTATCGATCGGTAGGTCCGCGAAATCCTGGTCACGGAAGACGAGGACCTTCCGTTGCGCGGCAAGGAGGGCTAGCTGGTCTTTGCCTGCATCTGATAGTGACGACAGCTGCACGCCCGTGATCTTGGTGCCGATTGTGGGGTTTATAAGAGTATGTTTGCTGCCTGGTGGGTGTAGGTCTGGGAATTTCGGGTCCGCTCTGTGGCCCGGGTCGACGTGCACGAACGGTTCCAACGGTGGGTATTTGTCGTTCGGCCAGATGGGTAGGTATTTCTGATACTACGCGTATATAGACGAATTAGCAATTGAACAAGCGATAAGACTGGCGGTTCGCGATTCTTACAGTCGCAGGCGGATAGACATCTGTCCCCTTGGTTTCAACCTCGTGGTTATACGCCTTCGGACCTGGTATCGGTATTCGCGGTATCGTAGCCGCGACGTTGACGGCTGGTGTTGACTCCGTGGGCTTCCTGCCGTCCACAGAGCCATTGCCGTTCGAAACCGTTGTCTCCTCGATATTCGGCGCCATATTCACAACTTCGTCACCGTCTACTCGTCCTCTCGATGTCTTTCTGGTATCGCAGCCAGAAACAGTCTCTGCTCAGCCGGAAGTTCGAGTATTCGAGTCGCAACGCATCTCGTAATCGTTCGTGGGGCAGCTAGTAGGATAAGATGCCGGGATTCCGCCTTGGGAGCTATCCCCGCCCCGTCGGACGCGTATTCTTGACAGGACACCATGATTCTAGTGGGCTGAACATACTTTGATGAAAGTGGGCCGGCTGAAGAGGTAAGCCGCTGTGCATGTATACACCGATACTGTTATTGCATCGACCAGTAGCTAAACGTTGCGGGGAGCATTGGCTGCAAGCGGCATTAGGATCGCGTCCCGTATCGCATGGCGGGTCTTTTCACGGAATGAAATCCGTTTCACGCTTGTTTCGACACGCCGTCAATAAGGAAAGCCATTCTCGAACAGAGCCAGCCGTTCTCGAGCTTCTTCGGCTCCTCTCGGTTCGGCCATGGCATTCGCGTCCAAGATATTATAGGACAAGTGTCCACGTATCCTGTGAACGCATTGTAAAATGCATCCTGGACGATTTCGCCTCGGGACTACAGCTCCCCTTCGCGAATCTTCGCTCACAGCATCTGCATCTAGCATGTCCAGCATAGTACGCGGGACGACATCCGCGACTGCGACCAGGTGGACAGAAGACACGGCTAAAATGGTGCGGCCGGGCCCTGAATCCGAATCAAGGATAGCTCGGCAATCGAAGCGGATACCACCAGCTGGTCTTGAGCTTTGACCATGCTGCAGCAATTTCCTCGAGGCCCTCGTCTTCAGCTTTGAATCACGACTCCACCATCTTCCCAGACATCGATGTACTAGCATATCGCTTAAGCTACGAAGGCGACGTATCGACGGCTTCATAGCTCCCGAGTTGACGACCAACCCTCCCGATATTCGACCCACTGTAGGAGCATACACGGAACGTAATCGAGTTTCGGTGATACAAACACGACAAGCTTGGCGCCATCGAAAGCTCGCCTCGCAACACCGAACAAATTCGGGAATACGACGCGAGGGGTCCTGCGATCTTGATAGGTTCCCGACTCGAGAGCGCAGCGTTCTCTCCATTAGCGCCGTTGGAGTAGCAAAGCTATTCGGCGTCGTATCTATAATTCGGGGTTGACATCACCGTGGCTCCGAACAACGAGTCGAACTGGTCCTTCCGGTCCCTGTTTGGCGGCCGGCGGGACCAGTACGAATATGATGAGCTAGACGTCGCCAGCCCCGCTTCGTCGAAAAGCCTCAGACTACCAGGCGGCAACGACGATGGAGATTCATACGTCTATCTTAGCAAAAAGGGGAATGTTCGCCTACACATGTTATGCATTTTCTTCGCTCTGGCTTCTTTTGTCTTTGGGTAAGCGGCACCACCATAGTGAAGAAATCAAAAACCGAGGCTGAAAATACCGGCGCCAGATATAATATTGGGATAATTGGCACCGTATACGTCAACAAGGGGTACAAACATGACTTGCACAATCCTAGTGCAGAGCAGAAAGGCCTTATCACAGGGATATACTATATCGGCGCCTGGATAAGCTTTGTGTTTATCTCGGGACCATTAAACGACAGAATCGGGCGAAGATGGGCCTCATTCGTTGGCTGTCTGATCGTTTTCGTTGGCTCCGCCGTCCAGATCAGCTCGCATGGGCCGGCGGCTCTAGCCCTCATGATGAGTGGGCGTTTGATATCAGGGACGGGAACTAGTATCATTGCTACGACGGTGCCATTATATCAGAGGTAACCTTGAATTATATCCATGAATCAATCTAGCTACTTTATTGCCTTGCTGACTTCTGTCCTCCAGTGAGATCACTCCTGCTAGTCAAAGGGGCAGATTTGTGATCATGAATCATGTTGGATTCGTGGTAGGACTTGCAGTAGCATTTTGGTAAGCTGCAGACAGAATCGCTGTGAGTCGCGATCAGGGGCTATATAACTGACATGTAACGTAGGGTCGGATATGCATTTTCCTTCTGGGATACTGGGAGAGGAACCTACCTGGCCTGGAGGGTATCGATGGGTCTCCAGTACATCCCGGCACTGGCATTCATGCTGGGCGTGCCGTTCGTTCCTGAGAGGTAAATCCACCAGTTATTCTTTTCTCCATATACCGCATATTGATGTTCCGGTACCTCTAGTCCCCGTTGGCTTCTTGACCACAACCGAGCCGAGGAAGCCCGCCGCGCCATGGCCTGGATCCGAGGCACCACCGACCCTGACAAGGTGCAGCCTGAAATTGATGTGATTTCAGAAAATATCCGCTACCACCGCGAGCATGACATCCGCTCCTGGAAGGTCCTGTTTACAGACGAGCTACTATTCGCGCGGCTATGGAGAGCGGCACTGTTGCAGTTCCTCGCGATGATGAGCGGGGCAACGGCCATCAAATATTATCTACCTACAAACTTTAAGGCGCTCGGGCTGCCGACGAAGCTGGCCTTGCTGGCAGGTGGCATCGATAGCACATTGAAGATCGGGTGCACACTTATTGCAATGACGTTGATTGATAAACTGGGTCGAAGGAAGAGCTTGATGCTAGGAGCAGCTATCATGGCCGTCTCTCTCTTCGTAAGTCCCGATATCTGCTCCATGAGTACATTCTTGAAGACAAATGACTAACATCTACAACACAGATAAACGCTATTCTACCACAAATCTACCCAAACAATACAAACTGGTCAGCAAATCTGGCCTGCATCGTCTTCATCTTCATATATACATTTGGGAACGGCATCGGCTACGGTCCTACAGCCTGGGTCTACGGCTCTGAGATCTTCCCAACCCATGTCCGTGCCAAAGGTCTCTGCATCGCAGCCTCGGGAAGCTCCATCGGCTCGGTGATCGTAACCCAGATCTGGCCGGTGGGCATTCACAATATCGGCAGCAAGACATATTACATATTCTTCGCGTTCAATGCAGTCAGCATACTGTTGATATACTTGTATTATCCTGAGACTAAGGGCAAGAGTCTGGAGGAGCTGGACGCGCTGTTTGTGAAGAAGGAGAGTTTCAGACAGGAAGAGGAAGCAGAATCGGCGCAGCCGCTAGTACAGGAAGTTGAGGAGGACGATGATCAAGTCAAAGTGACGGCGGGTGATGGTGAGGAGGTTAGGTAAAAGTACACATGCAGGAATGCGGCCAGCGTTCACAATCTTGTATAGAAAAGCACACTTTGAAGTCTCATAGCATATCTCTTCAGTTCCTAAGCATGAGCATTTAGCAAAAATCCGATATTGTTTCCTTCAGAATGCGAGCGTATGCTCATGGTACCCACAATGCAGAGAGAAATATAGCAGCAGTGGTCCAAACGTTCTTCACGCATCTTTGAAGATCACGTTCACAATATTCAAGCGTAAGGTCACGCATATATCAACCTCACGCACCAAGCCTGCAGGCTACCAGTAATGGCCTTTCCCTATTCACGCAATCACACAACTTAGTCATGACATCCTTCACATTCACAATCAATCACCAAGGTATCACGAATCCAGGTCCAAGGAGAAGGAGGTATCGACGATCCAGTTCAAGGTTAGTAGAAATCTTTCCACCTACCCCGAGTTCCTCTGGCAGACGCTGACGTTACGGTTCCAGAGCCATTGTGCTCATCCTCGTCCTCATCAAAGGGTGTCGGCTGCCCGTTCAGGTCAGTATCCCATCGGGTATCATCTTCATCGTCCTTATCACGCCGAAGGTTCGCTCTAATACCAACCGGATAGTCATTTGGACGTCGCGAGTTCTCAGGGTACGCTGGGCCCTTGAAAAGATTACGAGCCTTGGAGACCCAGGACTTTTTCTTCTTCGGGTCCTCCTTAACCTGCTCCGTTGGTTTTTCGTGACCTTTCAATTTCCCACGAACGTCGATGACCCAGGGCGTGCTGCTGTTGCCAGAAACACTCTCTTGACCCTCTAGGTCGCCCGTTTGGTCCTCGGGCTTCAGATGCTGGATGTTCTGGGTGGAGATTGTGTGTGGGGCCTCCAGTTGCGGTGGGTCGCAGGTGTCGCAGGGCTCGTCCTCGTCGATGATCTGGGTCTCTCGAGGACATCGACAGAGGTTGGGGAGGATCCGAGTGACCCGGTAGTAGTGAAGGCCGCAGCTGTGGTAGTGATATTCGTAGCACATCCTGGCTGATGGTGCTTTGAGGTGGAAGATTGATGAAGACGGGTTGGGGATGGGCTGTGGCGATGTCGAAGGGACACTGTTATTGGAATGGATGCAGTTATTGAAGCAGGAGGGTTCGATGTCTGGTGGGTTTAGGTGAAAAGAAGATCAAGCAGAGTGCTCGACCGGCAGGTGCTGTGGGTGTCAACAATGATACGGGGCGCCGCACTGCGAGGAGACTTGGAACGGAATCAGTCCTCGGATTTGACAGCAATATTGTGCCAACGACAACCTCGAACACGAGCCTTTCCTGCTCTTTTCACGGCACGCCAATTGGTCCGAATATCGACATCACTTTCTACATGTTCAATACTACACCGGTCTTCACGCTTTGATTCATTCTGCTGACTCACATATTTCATACACGTGTGTGCATTACATGAACGTCTACAACTCGGTGATAGCATTATTTGGATGGTTCACTATGCAGCTATTCGCATTCCTGAGATCTCGAGACCGAACTCATCGTTCTCCAACTCTCAGAATCGACCCGAATTCAATCTTACGAAACCTTTAGGTATTACGTATTACCTGGAAGCTTGTGCGACAAATTCGCGAATAGGCATGCACATGAACAAGTGTATGAAGCTTATTGATATCGATATAGATCTAGTCTCGACGCCAGCCGCGATAAGGTCGCTTCCATCCAATAGCATTCATCCTCTCTTGATACAACATATCTTCGATGGCTTTTTTGCCGTCTCTCTTAACGACGTCTCGTCCCAGGTGGCCCCAACCACATGTCCGTTCGAGTCCAAGACACCTAGTTGTAAACACCTCCCAGAGCCCATTTGGCAATGTTCCACCGATAAAATGGCCACCCGGTCCGATCATATGTCTGTGGGTGACAGCAAAAGACCCATCACCATTCATTTCCGCCTCTGAAAGTTTTGACGCGAAATTCTGATCTTTCGCAGCATATTCTTCCAAGGATGTTTGAAGCCCGTGTTGCCACTCGCTCAATGCGACAGGCCAGCCTTTCTTTGAGCGATGCACCTTTTTGATATAGTCAAAATTCAGAAATCTAGACCTTTTGCGAGTGTGCGTAGCGTGATCCACCTCGAAAGCTGCGCCGTCCAGCGAGATTTCCGGGTCTCCGAGACAGCAGCTAAAATCAACTTTTTCAGGAATATACCCAACGTTGGCACATATCACGGCCGTTAACTCCACTTCGCTTGCAAGGAGGTGTGCCCATACCAGTGCAAGGAATGGGTGGATTTCATATGGGGTCTCTATCGTTATAATTGCCAGTTTCCCATCCTCACTGAACCGTGGCTGCGCGTCAACGAGAAGCCTCCATTTCCTCAACTCACGCTCGGTCTCACGGATTCTCGGCGACAGATATTCCTCAATCATAACCTCCAGGGTAAGCATATCCATATCTGGAGGGTGGTGGTCCTTGCTCTCGACGAATGATAGGGCATCAAGGGCTGCACTAAGTATCATCCAAGAAACCTCAGGATCAAACTCCGGAGTGAACCAAAATATAGTTAAAAGCTTCTGAAACTTTCTGATCGACCACCCGCTGTACGACTGAAAGAGTCCCTCAACCTTCATAAGTTGCTTTTGCTTCATCTTGATCACATCTGCCATTCCGGCACCTCGACGATCACTGGGATCGGTTACTTGTCGCCAATCGAACTCTGTTAGTATCGCAGTAGATATTACACTTCGACAGTTCTAGGAATCGGGTCAGGACAACCTACAGCCGACGAGGAAAAGCCAAGCTAATAGATCGTCGAGCGTAGAGGACCATTTGCTCATTCTTCGCAAGAGCCCCTCGCAGACCACATAGGCCAGCACGACTGTTTTAACCACCGCTGGATCCTCGCAGGCAGTGCACATGAAGACGCTCCCCGTAGCACTGTCCGCTCGATTATGATCTATGATCTATATCCAACAGCCATCATTGATTCCGGTTAACTCGCGTGCGACACCATATAAACCAAACCGACAGGGAAACGGCTGTCGCAAACCTACCAGCGTTGGGATCCCAGGAACAATCTCGCCCTCGCCATGACTTCCTTGAGCGAGAAGTATGATAGCGCCAGGCCGCTCGCCACTGACGGTTGTACTCGCCAGCTTCGACTTCTCGATACTTTCACGCACGTCACCGCGCTTTAAGACGCAATGGACGCCAATTTTCTCCTTGGGTTTCCCAAGTGCGAGGAGTGTTTGTCGAAGAATATGTCCACTGACCAGGCCATCTCGACTCGGGTCGGGGACTAGTAAAGTCGGGCTTGGAGACTTTGCGCATGCCAAGATGAAGTGTCGAGCGTTTTGGACTGATTCCCGGGATGCGGGCCAACCTGGGTACTGCAGCCACCATGGGACCCACGGTTTGTGCCTGGTAGGCGAGCTACTCTCATGTCGCGCAAACGAGAGGACCAACGGATTCGCGGTTGGCCGTCGTATGCGTGATCTCGTGGGCGATAGGAGTGATCTCTTCCCCAGAAGGCCCATTGGGAGTCGATGGCCTTATAGTCTGCGCTGGTTGATCCCGCACGCCCAGAGATTACGGTGCCGGCGTCTTTGGAGGAGTATAGCTACGGTTTACGGGACAACTGTGCCACGAAGATACGTGTTGCATTATTGCAGAACAACACAGCGCCCTTCGTCGCAAATTAATTGAGTCTTGTTGGTTCGGTCACAGATCATTGCGTCCGCCATCTCGGTCCTCAGAATCTGAGATACAACTCCCAATAGACCCACATTCGTTTCACAGAATAGTTTTGACCCGCCTTAATTGGTCGGATGCTCTATCAGCGACTTTCGGTGGTGTCATCGAACCTGTTCTACCAGGCACGCAAAGAGTATGCTGGCAAATTACTTAGGCTAGCAACGGTCATTTCGGTAGCTGGAAGAGACGGAATACCCACATTTGGTAATAGGAAAGATACATGTACGAGCTGGATATTTTGAAATAT
This sequence comes from Orbilia brochopaga, assembly GCA_036872635.1. Classification (NCBI taxonomy): domain Eukaryota; kingdom Fungi; phylum Ascomycota; class Orbiliomycetes; order Orbiliales; family Orbiliaceae; genus Orbilia; species Orbilia brochopaga. The sequence continues at coordinate 1,257,982 of JAVHNQ010000007.1, read as the reverse complement.
GCTTGCAATGGCAGCCGCGGTGTCGGGCGGTTCAATACTTTAGTCATATTTCTTCCCCGAAGTGCAACTCATATGATTCTCGCAGACGGCGAGAAAAGAATATAGATATTTTTGCGAGGTTTACATATAGCACCATGCTGCACATAGAGTATTCCATAGTATAGAAAAGTCGAGTTGTCGCCAGTCCCAGCTGCTCTATGCAATTGATGACTAGCAATAGCTCTCGGAAACCGGAGCTGGGGTTTTTTCTTCATCCCGACTGTAGCTTCAATGGAAGATTCAGTAATTATCAGTGGCCCGATTTTTGCTTCGCCGCCCAGGGCTCAAAGGAATAACGGCAGCAGGACTGAATATAGGTCAATCATACACGGTCTAAGTTCCAGCGACCAGCTACTGCTATTCAACTCAGCTAGGAGCTCTGAGTCTCTATCACATGTGTTGTATATGTCACAGCTGCCAATCAATTCAACATCAAGCTAGGATGAATCCAATGCCAACAAGAGCTTGAATAGAAAGGAACCTCAGGCAAACTTGAGGCTTATTTAGCATATGCATGTTATACGTTATATGTGGCCACAAAGGAACTTATGGTCGGTTCGGGTGTCACAATGCACAGCAACCTCAAATTTGTCTTGTAAAAACCAAACTGCCAACGGTGAAGCCGGGGGCAGGCAGGCTCAGCTTCTCTGTGCCCAGAATTGGCAGTCTGGTTCACGAGACAAACCCCAAATAAAGATCTTGAGATGTTGGTTAGTTATTGGATCAAGCTATTCAATATCATGAAACATAATCCATGTTCAACAGGATGCGCAGATCTGAGCCACAAGAAAATTTATACTGCTATATAAAATTTGTTTCGATAATAAGTACTGCGGCGCGCGCCATGCCTGCCAGCCCACAGCCCCACCCTATATATATAGGGTGGGGCTGTGGGCTGTAGTGAACTTGAGTATCGGATCCATATGCATGATCCATACCCATTCCTTTTTTCCTCGTGAACGAAGCCCAAGATCTCAGGATATGTGCAGGCTACTTGAGCATCCAGGCTACTTAAGTGCTCATTCAATCTTGTGCTTTAATCCATCTTACACCCTGTTAACGTTCATCGCCCCCGCCGCGCTGTTCGCAGCCCTGTGAATTTTATCCCAGCCGACATGTCTCTCTTCCAGCGGGGCCTCCTGGCCTTTTCACTTTTCATGCTCATGCTCGGCTCGAGCAGTTCGATGCCATCACTGAACGGAGCTATGGAACAAAGCCTGTGCCTAGATCAAAGATCACCTGAGCAACGTCCTCCTCACCCACACAGGCCTCCGAACATAGGGTCCCGAAACGAAGCGAGTCTGGATATCTCCAATGAATCTAATGCATCACAAGAGACTGGGGGACTCCAAAAACGTTCGGATCGAGTATTTAAAAGAGGCGATTTTTTTGCACCAAGAGTCGAGCTCTTTTGCCCACGTGTTCGTGAAGCATTGCAGCTGGACCCTGGCCCCGCCGGTTGGCCAGAACTTCCGCGACCTCGGAGAGGACCCGGAAGGTCGACACGACCTGTTTTCCAAAATCTGGCAGACCCGGTGGACTCGGCCTCAAATTATCTGCGCCAGTGCAGAAAGTGCGAGTGCGACCCCGAAACTAAAAGGATTATACCTCAAGACCGTGATGCAATCCCCGAAGAAGACCTGACGCAACGTAATTTGCGTAACGGGTATTCATTTTGTCTTACCGAGCATGTCGCCCTAAGATGCGAGATGTGGTTTCGTAAGTGCTCCACTGATCATGCATGAGCACGAATTGATTTCATCAGTTTCAACTTCTTTGAGTTCGTAGCCAGCAAATGTGTTCGTGCTGGGCCTAAACTGACATTGAGTAGACTGTTTTTGTGTAGCCATAATAGAGCTTCCTCCCCCAGAAGGCAGCCCGCTTGTGGAATACCCGACCCCCCCTAGCTGGGGGACTCTCAAGAGTGTACACATGCACAGGAACGGCATGCCCTCGGGTTCTGATAGACAAGCTCAACCGCCGCTGGGATCGAATGAAAACCCGTCTGATGGAGGACCTTCCCGTTGGTCGGTTGCAGATACTAAAGAGCCGTATTACCTTGAGGGCGCCGATACAGCTGCGTGGTCGAATTCGCGATTGAATTATGGATCTTTCGGACTCGGGCCGAACGGTTTTGGCTCTTTTGGGCCTGGATCATCTCTGGGATTTAAGAAGCGGAGGATCGACAGCTCTAATCCGAACGCGCATCTCGGGGCTGAAAACAACGTATTCTTAGAGCACTGTCGCACAGTACGTAAAGTGCATGCCCTCCAGCTGGCGAGGCAGAATGTAGTATCGCCGGATCTCGATCTCGGCATACCAATTCATCCACATGAAGCTGCAGCTGAAAGGAGAGCCATCTACACCGGCCCCGTAGCAGCCGACCAGAACCGTAGCTTGCCGCCGGAGGATCTAGCGTTCTACAAAGCCTTGATGTGGTATCTGCTATCTACTACAGATGCCGAGTTTCGACTACTGGCATCGTCCACAACATGGAGGATAACAGCCCCCAAGGTTGTACCTGTAGCTAGCGATCACCAATCTTCTCGTCTCATCTCACACTCGGAATCAACAGTTTCTGAAGCACATCTTCACCCTATCCGACTTTACGCCAATGTTTTGAACGCAATAGCATACTGCACCTTGGAGTGCGGCGACGAAGCTTCCTGTGACCACTGTACCCCATACAGACTAATTGAGTGGCTATTGTGGGTGTTGTCAAGCCTCGCGAACTCGGATTTGGATGTTGAGCGCTACGACGGGAAGGAATAGAGAGTTATACTACAGACCAGTTAGGTTCGCGGTAGTTCCGCTTGAGCGTAGATGGATCCAGGCGAGTTTTGCTTGGCACGCACAAAGTTTGGCTGTAGTCCGTATAGCATCAGGTAATTCGCTGTTGCGCAATTGCTTGATATATATAGTCAGTAGGATCGATTATACAGGGTTTCCTACTGAATTTTCGAGTATTGCGCATCTTGTAAATACTTAGCTATAGATCTAGATTTCATTATGTCAATGTGAATATATTAGCGTATGACCAGATTTTATAATTAAGAGACAACATTCTATAAACGCGCCCTTCGTCCCAGTTCTTGCAAAAGCAAACCCTCAATCAAGCATCTTTTGATTTATTCACACTTCTCCGCCTCGCCCTTCACTGATGCATGACGTCCAAAATATCGGTATCATCTTGCCAGGAGTTTCATCGAAATTCTCTTGCTGGTTAGTGGGATTACATCCCGGTGATAGTCAATTTCGTCGCCCAAGTCTGCAGTCATGATGCATTTCCCGTGGCTAATATGTGGCTTGCGCAATTGCTAATGTTTCACTTTTGGCCAGCTGCGCTGAGTCAATGCGCCCTTAGCGCACTATCGACTCGACGCCTTGCCAAGCCTGCCTCAAGCCCGTGCGCATACACGCATACGTACGCCGCCAAACCCGCATCCCAAGTCGCCTAGTAACGTAACTCCAGGCTGCAGGCATCATATCTGCACGAATATAAATAACCGCGTCAAATTCCCACATACAACAGCGCGAGCCCAGCATCAAAAGCTATTCAACCACCAGGTATCTATCGTAATTCTAGATCCCACGGATATCACATTTATAATTTATTCAACATGAACACCCTACCAACCGAGCTTCTCGGCGACATTGTCAACCAAGATATCCTAACCACGCCGGACGTCCTCAATATCGCGCGCGTCAGCCGGCTGTTCGGCCAGCTTGCCGCCGCGCGGCTCTACCGGTCTGGCGAGCTGTCGTATATCGGCGCGACGGAGCGAGAAGCGCGGAAGGTCGAGGCGTTTTCGAAATATGGCAAGCACGTTCGGTGAGTTTAAGTTGTCTCGTGTCACCTCAATACGGCGGGCAAGCTGCATGTCGGTTGCACCAGGCGGTTCAGGGCGGTTTAAAAATGCAACATTCTCAACGCATTTCGTGACCTCATGGGAATATACCTTCGCAACTTCAATTTACGACTATTTGGGACTACTTTTATCGTAATTGCCGGGAATTTGTGGAACTTTGCAGCCTGAGTTTTACGCAATCGATAAATTCCCGCCCAAAGAACTATATACACGGCACAGCATCACTGATGCTGAAAACATCAAACTGCCATATCAATTCCCGCTTAGCTATAAGACATCCACTCCCCACTTTCACCAACATTCAACATACTTCTGTCCACACACACATCCACATGCACTTTATAAAACATAGATATATAAGTATATACCGGCTAACTGTGAACCACGAATAATCACAACCAGAACTCTAACACTAAACCTCTGCCCCCACCGCTCCTCCCCACTAACCCTCATCCCTACGGAACTCCCCCGCCTCCTCCGCCCGCTCACCAATCTCCACGCCTTCACCCTCCTCGACGCCGCCTCCCTCCCCTGGCCGGACTTCGCCGCCCTCCTAGCCGGTCTAATAACGACGCACTTCGCCCTAAAACACCTCGAACTCCAAGCCACCCTCCTCCCCAGCGACGGCACCCAGGACATCACCCGCGCGCGCAGCATCCTCGCCTCCTCCCAAACATCAATCTGCAAACTCGATTCCTTCACGCTACGCATCAGCGCCCGTCATGCAGCTATCAATAGAACGGCAATAGACCACCTCATCGAAATACTACAACCGGCAACGCGCTCCGCCAAATCATTCCAATACAGCTGCGACTGCTTCGACTCGCCGCCGCGTCCATCCCCAGCCACAACCGCGTCGAAACGCGCCGTAACAGCTACGACGCACCGCAGCTGGGAATGGGATACCCTGGAGACACTGTCACTCAAACTGCCAACGTCCTGGAACAGAATAAGATCAGAAGCGGCGGTGCAACCACACACGCAAACGGCACTAACCCGCGACCTCCACAACGTTACCACCCTCGCCATAAAACTCGGCACAGCAGACCTGCTAACTCAATTGAACAACTCGGTCCGTAGCCACCCAGCTCCTGTCCACACTCTCTAGACATCAACAGCTAATGTAAATATTTACACGTACACAGTTCGAATACGGGCTGGCATCGCTTCCCGCGCTTCAACATCTGCGCATCTCCCAATCCGGCGGCTACCGTCTCGACTGGGACCCCGACGTATCAACCACGTCAAACTCCCAACCGGACCACCCCTTCTACGCAATCGCTCGCACCCTCCCGTCTCTCCTGACCATCGACCAAACAGATCCATACTACATGACCCGCATAATCCAGTCTTGGCGCATAATCCGCAGCCCCGAAGACCCGGACGCCATCTCCTTCAAGATGCAGCCATACTAGCACACATCTTTCAATATATATACACACAACATACAACGTTCGGCGCATTATCAACACAGTTCACGAGTAAGGATACATCACGGATATGAATACAATTTACACAATGTGATTATAGTCGTTATTTATTCATTCGTCACTGTCAGAAATACATTATTGAATGCCCTAGGCTTCCATTTCTCCCATGACAGCGATCGTCCATCACTAAGTAAGTAGTGACAACAGAAAAAAAAAAAAAGGAAAACGAAAGGAAAAAACGAAATATCCCATGCAATTCGTGATCCATGCCGAATCGTGAACCATCGTCCTTCCTTCGGAAAGAGAAGCGTCTTGCCTCGCCCAGCGAACGAAGAAACAAAATCCGCAACCGTCATCAAAGGAAAAGAAACAAAGCCACATTCAAGGCTAGGAAAAGCGGAACCGTGGGACATTAAGTATTAACATGTGTAAGTGAGAATCGGGGGCGTCAAGGGCATAATAATGAAATCAAGGAAAAAAGACGTATGTGATTAATAAGAATGAAAGCGAAAGGGAACCCGCGCGCCTGAGGACGAGAATGAATGAAACAATCAAAATCCAAAGATCCAAGTCTTTAGACCTTCTCGGCACCTCCTTGGCTCGCCTGGCTGGCCCGCCTGACGTCTTCCATGTGAGTGGCGGTACCACCGACCTTGTCGGTCATACCCATCTGGTTGGCAAAAGTGGTGTGAGGAACCTGCGGTGAGATGAAATGTTAGCAGATAATACAGGGAAAATCGGTGAGATAATTGAGTGCAACATACCCATTTCGCGGAGTTGCGGGGGTTGGTCTCTTCCAACATCTTGTCGACCTGCTCGAGAGAAAGACCCTTGGTTTCGGGGACAAAGAAGTAGGCGAAGCAGAGGCAGAGGAAGCAAGTAGAACCCCAGACAAAGAACACCTTGGAACCGAGGTTGCCCTCATCCTTGTCGACGATGTATGGAGTGATGTAGCCGATGACAAAGTTCCAGAGCCAGTTGGATGCGGTGGCGATGGCAACACCTTTGGCGCGGATAGGCAGCGGGTAGATTTCACCGATGAGCACCCACGCGACTGGACCCCAGGTTGTGGCGAAGCTGAAGATGTACAGACAGACGAAGACGATGAGGGTGGTGTTGGCGGCCTTGGAACCTGGCAGAGCGGTACCGACACCGGCAACGATGAATTCGCAGACAATCATGGAGCAGGCACCGACGATCAAGAGGAACCGACGGCCAAGCTTCTCGACAGCCCAGAAAGAGATGGGGGTGGTGACGACGTTGACGACATTGGTGATGACCTGAATGGTAAACGCGTTCTTGATACCGGACTGCTGGAAGAAGGTGGTTCCGTAGTAGAAGATGAAGTTGACACCGGTCCACTGCTGCATCATCTGGAGGAAGAAACCGAGGAAGACACGGCGGAAGTTGCCAGCGGGGTTGCTCCAGCCACCACGGAGGACATCAGTCCAACCGGTGGAAGCGATCTGCATCTCGTATTCGTAGTTGGCCTGGATTTCAGCGAGTTCGGCAACAACGTACTCGGAATCGGCGGGCTGGCCACGGACACGAGCGAGGGCAGCAGCAGCCTTGTCGAGTTCGCCCTTCTTGACCCAGTAACGGGGGGATTCCGGAAGGAAGAAGAGACCGAAGGCGAGGATAATGGCCCACAGCATCTGAATGGCGATTGGGATACGGTAGGAACCAGTGTCATCACGGTCCTGGGTGCCGTAGTCGACGCAAGCAGCGAGGAAGATACCGAGGGTGATTGCGAATTGGTAACCGGAAACGATAGCGCCACGGACGGCTTTGGGGGCGATCTCGGACATATACAAGATGACGACCGCTGAAACGATTCCGACACCGAAACCCGCGATGACACGACCTGCAATCAGCAGACCCAGGCTGGTGCTTGCGACCTGGAGTACGACACCGACAATAAAGATGGCGCAGGCGGAGATGATGGCGATACGACGGCCGACCCAGTCAGCGAAGCCGCCTCCGAAGAGGGCGCCGAAGAAGGTACCGGCCGAGAGGATGGAGGTGGTCAGGGATTTCTGCCATGTCTGGATATTGTAGCCAGTCTCGTCGATATCCAGCGGGACGGGCCCACCGAACTCTCGCTTGAAATAGGCCATGCCGAGGACTCCGCTGATGTAACCGGAGTCATATCCGAAGAGGATACCACCAAAGGCGGCGAAGGCGCAAAGCAGGTACGCTCTTATCGTGACGGGCGCCTCGACCCGGCCAATTGGTGCGTCCGACATTTTGGACTGGTGTCGTTCAGGAAGTTATTCCTGGGACTGGCGATATGTGTTGTGGCGACGTGGGTGTTTGGCAAACGAAGGCTTGGAATTTCTATTCTGCGGGCCGGATCGTTAGCCAGGGACAGACCGAGATATAAAATGAACTGATCAAAATGAATGAATGAAGAGAAACCGGTCAATTGGGAACGCGGGACGATGATGAGATAATAAGGGCAGACTGTTCCTCTCCCAACTGCGCCATCGATCTCAGATCAAGCGCGAGTCTGGTGGAAGAGCCACACACACGCGACATGATGAAGCAACCACAAGAGGCAATTCTGGAAATTGCTTCCGGGGAGAAGCAGCTGCCTGGCGATGGAATGCTTCGACGGGCACGCATTCCAGCGAGCGAAGATTCGACGGGCTGCATGTGGCCGCGAGCAGATCGGCCGAATGCCAATTTCCCATTGTGCAGGTGGGCCTTTCGGGCCTTCGCTAGGCTGAAACGGCAGCCAATGGCGGAGGACAGGCGCTGGGCAAACCTGCCGAAAGGGAAGCAAGCGAAAGCCACTTGACGCAAGGTGCAGTTCAATATCGAAAGAGATGAAGATGAACAAAGATGCGTACAGACAGAGGGAGAGAATAGTAGCGATGAGGTATGCTTTTAGACGCGCAGGAGCAGGAGGAGGAAGATTACGCGGAGGAGGAGGAGGAACTGAAGTCCAAGAACAGTGACAAGAATCGGATCCAACCGATTCAATGGGATGGAACGTACCTGTTCACCAATGACACCGCTGGCCGGACGAAGTTCAATCGTGCTACAGCTGACGGGTTGGATCAAATGGCGAGGAGAATGGAAGTGTTAACGACGGGAGGAGAGATGAGATGAGATGATGAGATGATGGGAAGGAGAAGAAGAGGAGAAGAAGAAAGAAGAGGGAGAAGAAGAAGGGAGCAGGCAGGCAGGCCGGCGGGGTTATAAGCACCGGCAGCAGCACCGGCCAGCAGTCGCTCCTCCCTCCCACCGCATTAACACCACCGCAGTGTTATTTACAGTGAAGAAACCTACTTCACACTGCTGATTGAACAGAACTGCGGAGATTGACTGGTCTTCTTCCTTCTCGCATCGATCAGATGGCAATCCGACAGACAAGCTGGTGAGACACCCCGGCTTTTTTTCCATCGACTTGCTTTTTGCTGCCCTGGCTGCCTTCCCGGCCAGGCGCAGGCTTGACCAGATTGGCTGCCGGGGGGCACATGCACCTCCCAGACAGAAGTATAATGTATACTACTCCCCACAGTCCGGAGAGAGTTCTACGTCTGTACTAATGTGTGTATGCACTCATACGAGCTGTACCTAGGTGTGTCTCTTGTCTGGGTGGTAGTATTACTATTATCTCGGGCCAACTTTCCGCTGGATCGGGCAGCGATCACCTGGCTCTTGCTGCAGTGACCCCGTACGAGGCATATCCCATCATTGATGAATGTATCAATGTATGTATCCTCGGTATGAACACTCTGTGCGATAGTACATACTCTGGTACATTCACCATACTGATGCCATTATCGCTACAATAATAGTGGTTTTACGAAGGGTTGCCTCGACACGGGCGACTACTACGGAATATCAACGTTGACGTACATATGCCCTCAACCGCATCCGTATACAGCGACCTGCCGTCGTCGCTATGGCAAAAAGGACGAAGACAGGCTCGATCGCCCCTGGCCTTCAATCCATATTCCTGTTCTACACCTTTTTCTCGCCTCGCCAGCCCGATGGACCCAACAGCAACCCCTCGCCTCCATCGATCGTATCCAAGACTAAAAAAAATAATAGAATTTACGGTTTGAGAAAAAAATGTATATTTTTCTCCAATCTCTTTCTTTCTTGCCCCAGACTTTGTTCCGATTGCTCGATTGACCGAAAACAGAGTTTGGACGGAGTTCCCAGGTGCTGCGTCTAACGGTATGTCCCACGACTGTTTCTCAGACAGACAAAGAAGATCCTGTGCGTGAGCTGGACCGAGTCCAGGTCTTACCTCCATGCCACTCTCCGCGTGGAGTATCACCGCCCCGTCAATCCGTTTCCCGCATACCAGCGTCACAGGGTATTGTCCGTTATTCCTACCTCCATACTATCATACTATCATCGATCAATCGAGTCGATTCAGTCTGCTCGAGGAAGGATTTACACTGTAGTACTACACCGTAGGAAAGGTCCGCTGGCGGCGAATTGACACAAATTCCCTGCTCGAACGAACAGAGCGAAAGGCGAAACTTGGCTGCCCAGATGCATCTTCCACCCTTCTGGAGCCCTGCACGATGAAGCAGCTGGCGTCAGTCCCCGGCCGTAATTTCTTTTTCGCGCCGGTGGAGGCCCGTTTTCTTTTTCTTTCTTTTTAGTATTTTAATTTTCAAACTCGTTCATTTCTTTTTTCGTCAGCGGAGCGAACGAGCGAACTGCTGCTTCTTTCACTGTGGGGCTCCCACCGATTTCGATGGGTTTAGTTTGGCCCGGCAACTTTTTGCGGTAGCCTGCACGACAGACTACCAAAAACTTGCTTCTTCCAGTTTCTTCCTCTTCGTTCTTTACGGAGTACATTTTGATTTTGACTTTGACTTTTTGACTCTCCCCGGCGTGCGTCCGCTGACCAGAGACCGCGAAAAAACTCAACCATGATACGATAGTTTAATTACTGGGGTAAAGAAAAAAACGCTAACTCGAGAAGTCACAAAGAAAGCTTCGCATAAAAGCGAACACCTAGCGGAACATGCCAACGAATCAACTTCACCTCGAGATAATATAATCCAAACTGGTGATCTATTAAGTATCAACCTAGTAATTCAGTCGGATGCAATGCAGGCTAAGGTGTCCTATATTGAAAGCGTTGCCAGTTCTGACTGACCGCTGACTCAGGCCACCATCGCCACGGCATCACCGCAGCATCATCGACAAATTCAGCTGCATCCTACCGGTAAATATGTCAGGCCTAGCTCAATCAATACTACCGTCGACGCTATACACCCCATATTATAGTCTAAAGTACACAGAAGTACCAATGTCCAGGCACGCGAGAAGGCGTCCATCGAACTCGGCAAACGGTGCAGCTTTCCCCGCCTTTGCCAGCCACCGCGGGTGCCATCACACCCTCTTTTTCAGACTCCATCTCGATTTCGCATTTTCACACTTACACTACCCCTTCCGTCCATGTACTGTACAATATACCCTCCGTCATTGGCCAATTCGGCCGCAGATGTAACGATTCCAACCCAACAGGCACCAACACGCTAATCCAACTAGCCCCGCTAACCACCTTCGGCCGATCAAGCAGTCAACTTGCAGCTGTATGTCTCGTCCATCGCGTCGTCTGTTATTCGTCGAGACTGCAGTGACAGCTGCAGTCGCTTCCGGTAGCGTAGGTACCTATCGCCGCCTAGAAGTCGCTGACGGCGCCAATATCACTAAGCTTCGCCAAAGGAAAATTTTTGCCCGTCTAAAAAGATTTTTTGCTAAGATGTAAGTGCGTAATAGACATGAATCTGGCATGCGTCCCCGAGAGTAACCCCATTCGTCTCCACACGGGTCTCCCCGAATCACACGTTCGTACCTGTCGGGCGACACCATTAGTCTAGTTTACCGCGCTCACGTGCATTACGTATATACAAGTACCATAGCTAGCATGATGCACTGGTATGTACGAAGTATACCACTATGCAGGCCGAACTCAATGCCATCGCGATTACAACTGCATCGGCACTGCATGAACAGAAACTCAAATTCCAGTCATCCAGGAACAGCCCACGAGAGCTCCTCAAACATGTCCTGTCGGTCACGGGGCGACGGAAAAACCCCCGCGTTGAGTTCAAACTCTAGCTTCAAATCGAATCTGAGACTTTCGATCTTATGACCCAATGCAATTTTCCTCAAAAAAATTCTAATCCAGATGTAAGAAAAAAAAATTGGTACAGCTGCTCCGACCTCGGTACAGTCTGTTCGCGGTGCCTGGCGGCTGAACCGAGCCGAATTTCAGCTAATGCCATCCGAAAAACCGATGCAGGCCACTCGGGGCGCCCGAATCTGCGACTGTAGTCCTATAATTCGCCTCCGACTGATTCACCACCACGTCCTTCCCAGAGCAACCCACTACCGGATCCGTAGTATCCTAGATGAATTAACAGCATCCCGTACCGAGCGCCCCGAGTACCCAAGCGCTCACTGTAGAATAGATTAAAGTGGACCTCGGTCTGGATATCTTACCCCTCTCGCGACAAAACTTCCCTGTCGTTAGTTATGATGGATGTATTCAGGCCAGGTAGGTCCCAGTCAGCAGCACTGGCAATCCACATATCTTGAAACGCGCGATTAACCATCGCATACACTGCTATCAGCATCCATGCACGGAGATAGCTAACCTAGCTAGTACGGCATATACACCATAAGTACATGTAGATACAGTATATGTATGTATAGTGGGTGGCTGTTCGTAGTTGAATGTGCGTGTGATACCTGAGGACAGCTAGGGTTACACTCCGCGACCGTCGCGTCGCTGCAACCCGACCGACCCGACCAGGCGACAGAGTTCGTCCCGATGATTGGCTGTCGGTTTTCTAGGTACTGTATACCCTGTCTCGAAATATAGACGGCCAGAAGGCTCTCTATTCCGCCACTGCATACGCTCAACATGCCCCACCGACCGTTGATGGTGCTGACCATTCTGCTGAGTCTGAGGTCTCTGGAGTCCCCGGATTAATTATTCGCGTTTCTCCATGAGCATGTCTTATCTGACGCTACCAGCTACATTCGTAACACAATACTGCAGACATGTACCACCACCGCCTGATAGTAACTGCTTACTGTCTCTTCCAGTCTTTAGGAATCTGAAAAGGTATCAATCACAAACAGTCTGATATCAGCCAGGCCACTAGGCCCCCAACTTTTATATTAATATCTACCGGCCGTATATTAACCTCCCTCCACCGCTAACCCTCGTTTCGGCCAGCGAGGTATGCCAATGCAATATAAGCATGCAACGCATCCATGCATCTATACTAGCAGCTTGTATCACCGGCTAAAAGGCCACCACTAGCTAACATATTAAATTTTGTAAATTTATTAGTGCGTCCTCGGGCTTGCACTGAAAGCGGCGTTGGCAGAGTGCTTGAGTATGTACTAGCTTATCGAAAAATCGAATTCGGTTCTATTGTCCGACGGGACGAAAGCGCCTCTTTGCAGGGTAGACAACTCCCCAGTCATTCAAATACTTAGCTGGTAGTTGTAACTCGTACGGCCGAGTGGATGGATGTACTGTGTGCATGTTATCCTGTGTGGGATACTTTTTTACAATCCATCGATTGGACGGAGACTCGATCCTAAACATTCGAGAGTGGATATACAAAATATGCAGCCGAGGCGTGGAGCTCGCGCTCAACGGTCGCGCAACACCTGCAGATACGCACATACACACATGCAGGTGCCTAACACACACACAGAGAGACCTAGAAATAAATGTCGACGCGATGCGATTCCTGGATTCTGACGTGACCGACCAGCCGACCGGCGGCTGGCCTGAGGCTAAGATACCGACCGTCCTACCTTCCTCGTCCTGGTTATATCTCAAGAGCTATTAATTCTACGACCGGGTCTGTATTATAGAATACCTGCATATGTACGTACAGCGTAGATCCACACATCCTGGAGGCTTCCGGTATGTAGACCAAGATGTAGCAAACTATTATAAGCTTCATGGTACTTGCAGCTGTATGTTCGGGGCCATAAGCTCCGGTCGTTGGCACCCCACGGGCGTATGCACACACGAGAGCTCCAGACTCGATATACCCAAGGGACCACACCACGTACTTACTTACATATATGCACAGCAGTGACGCGACAGGTACTACATACTGTGTCAAGGTGCAGCTCATAAAATAACAAATTACTAAGTTACTGACAATATATCGTCGGGCCCGAATGACGGCGACAGGTCACGCACCGACGATCATAGTTATCTCAGCATTGACAAAATGCCAGCCGGACATCCTTACCGGCACATATGTACGTAAATCCGTACCTGACATTACTGTCATAATATTCCCTACCCTGGACGATCGACGGCACCAACGGCGTGTACGAAGCACATAAACACCTGTCATATTGGGCGATAATTGCGTGCCTTACATATGTTGTACTTTCTATAGTACTGCGGTCTAGATCCAATTCATAAAGTCGATACAATATCGATCGGGAATAGCCAACAAGTATACGAACGGATACGGGATGGCCCTGTATCGGAATTTAAATAGAATTTGGTAATATGGAAGCTACGAATCTCGAAACGGGTATGAGCAAGTAATGTTATTTTACCGCTGAGTAAGGCTTCTAGAAGGCTGAAACTTCTGGTAGCGTCGGGACGTCCGTCTGGTATAGATTGTATCTTGGGAGGTATATGCAGATCTGATACCACGGATAAACCTTCATCCATATATATTGACCGATTGCGGTTCATATGAACGACGCATGCGTGCACCATGCATACCTATCTACATTCCTGTGTTTTAAATTACGATTCTGGGCGTATCGCCGATAAAACGAGCCGTACACTAACTTATACTCATTACAATGCGTCCGCCAAGGCAGGAATTTACAAATTTACAATCGGTATAGTATGCAACGTGCAACGGAATTATACGGAAACTGACATGTGTTGGTGCATGAATACCCTTCTGGAAGCTCACCAACGTCGCATCAGCATCAAATTTACCAATTTTCACCGCTGTAAATGCACGCGAGATTAATTATATTATTCATCCTCGGCCCACGCGTAGGGAAACTACATGCGCGATCAGTCGTATATGAGGTGATCGTGGTGCGTGCATTACAGTCCCTGCTTACCGTCCTTCGATCCTTCCTTCCTTTCTTCCTTCCTTCCTAGTTAGCGAGTGTTGCAAGCTGCTACAATCGTTGGTTTACTGTTAGCACAATACTCAGTTACGGCTAACACTAAGGTATTGTGGGACGTATATCGGCGCGCCAAACACAATAAGGAAGCTGCAGGCGTCTGAGACTTGCGATTCCGTGGTACTGTCACGACCGCGACCCCATGCTGGCGGTAATGAGTGAGTACATACATCCATATCCTGTTAGTTGTCTAGCAAATCCTGTCCATGTACCCTCGGGTGTACCCCGTGTACCTACAAGTGTACAAGTGTGTACCTGGGTATAATGTGTAATTGATGCATGTATACAGCGCCGTCGTGTTGCGGATATACGAAAGCCAGTATTATTAGTGCAGTTCTATGAAGGAATGCACCTGATCAATGCGCCTTTGGAACTTTGTAATTTCTTACAATTCGTAGGTTATGCCAGATGCGTGTAATACCGAAGCCCAGAGGCCGGGATCTCGTTGAAAGAATTTTCCTTCGAGAAGAATTTTGCGAAAGTTCCAACCAGCAATTATTCCAAGAGACCGATATTCGCCTGTTTGCGGCAAATTAATCCGTAGGTCTGCCCAGCTCGCTTGATTCTCCACTAGTTCGTGCGAACATCGTCGAAGCAGAATCGCCAACTTTGCTCTTGGCGTTGCTATCTCCAGAAAAATGTTCTCCGCACGGCTCCCCCGATCGATTGCCTGCTTGACGTCAGAAAGAATGTGGGAAAACCTGAAACGCACATGTGATCACCGTATACGATGCTGAGTGACCACCCATAGCGCACTGATTGGCCTATCAGACCCGTTCTGCGTTCGATTCCTGGCAAACCTGATCACTTTTCCCCTCACGAAGAAGCCCAATCTGGACAAGCAATGCACTGTAATCCAAGAAATAAAACAAGGTGGCAACCTGACAAGACGGCCTTGGTCTGTCGACATGATGGAGGTGTGGAGTGTATGTATGATGCATGATGCATGCACGCACGCTTCTTCCCAGTTGGACGACGCCAGCTTCGATCGATCGCTGAATCCTGATTTGTCGGCGCGCTGGTGATTTTATTACTGCACACGCTAACTCGCACGGTCTTGCATCCAAGCGCTGATTGTTGGGTGGGGCTATTTCCCCACATTTCGGATTCATCTCTACTTTTGGGATAGTTGGTGGAGACATCGATAAGGGCGGTTATTTTCTTCTTTCAGAAAATGCGAGAGAGTCAGTCAGGCGATACTTGGTACATCTGACTTGCACGGCTTGAGGTAACGTTATCCTCGACTTCAAGGTGATTTGAGGGGAACTTTTGTGAAGTTTCGCAAATGATGGCTCCCGAAATTTGGAGCCGAAAATTCGGTGGCGCACTGCGGGGCTAGAGCTTGAGCTCCTCGGCAGGGGTTTTCTTCGAATTCCAGATTATACAAACAGTGTTCTACTATTGAATATTAAATCTCGAGATTCAGCGCCAATACGCACGGGGTGGATCGTCTCGTGATGCTTCAATAAAAAATCCGGGGGCGTATGGAGAATTGATGGAGAACTTGAGCTCACGATAGTCACTGACTACTGTTGATTCTAATCGAGTATCAGCGGAACTTTTACAAGCCAACGAGCCCAATTCCTTTGGATTTCTCTAGTCTCGGGGACGCTGGGATTTCTCCAACGTCAATCGTGCCAGAAAAGGAATAATGCAATTTTCTCTCCGCTCGAAATCGACAGCATGCCAATGACGCTCAAATGTAATCATACGGCCAGACCGAAACCAATCACGGTTAATTCGAGCTATCAACTGCAAGCAGTTGGCAGTATACTGCGGTAGTTAGCTGTGGCTCAGTCAAGTGGGTTAGCTTCCAGGCAGGCAACACATTCAGGCGTTTGCTGTGCATGTGGGGCTTGCCAGCGAGATTTCCCCAACGTTGCACCAGGCGGAACTGCCGTCCGCTTCGAGAAATGCTGTCACAACCTCCACCGATGAAACGCCGTGATACCAACTCACGCCAGCAAAAACTCAAATCTTCAAGTCGATCGGGCCAGAATCGACCGAAGTTCGCGGTGTCTTCTCCACCTGTAAGTATCGCGCAACCGAGCGCGGAGGTCGGTGCTGGAAGTAAGACTCAGCGACTGCCTAGGTACCTCGCAGTACAAGTCTCGTGGAGAACATGCAAGAGGGGAAGAGAACAGGAAGGCAGGGTGGCAGCACTGCGCTGTGATGTTACGTTGGAATCACTACAACGTCCACGCCAGGATTAATTCGCTGGGGGTTGTCCCCTGCGATGTTTCTTCCATCGAAATTCTCGATGTGCCCCGAACGGATCTTTTGTCCGTATTCGGTTGGCTGGTGTTTCCCTCGCGTTTCTTTTTCGTCCGTTTCACACTTGCATGCAGACAGGCATCCAAACCAACCAACCAACCTAACCTCCTCCTCGTCAGAATTTTACGAATCCGCAAAACCTTCATGGGAAGGGAAAATCCGTACCTGCCATGGCGCCATAAAGACGCTCCACATCGCATCTGGCGGTTGGATACCAAGTGCTGCTTCATGTAGGATCTGCATATTTGACATCCACGTCATTGCCACTGGCCTTACATACAGTCATCAAATGGGATTAGATGCAGCTTGTGCTCTCGGGGCATGTACAACCGTCTTCAGCGCGCACAGTCCCTGGATCGCTAGACCGGCGGAACCTTCGGGGCGTCTGTATGTAGGTATCACGAATGTCTCACTTTGTAGAATCTCAGCCTAACGGATTTTATGATCGTCCATCTTGCCTTCCCGACGGCTTCCGTGCGCTGCAGGCTGCATGATGTTGAATTATCATCTCAGGTACACTTTCGATAAGCCCGACGGCCGTTATCTCGAGCGCCGGTCTCGGATGTCGTGAACACGTACGCTCGCAGGCAGTCGCTCCGTGATAGTCGTCTCAGCTAGCGGTACGTGCATATGTTGGGTCTTAAGGTTTGCCGTCGATGTGGAGTATACTATCGACGCACGAGCGCTGGCGGCTCGAGCTTAACTTTCTGACTACGCGTTCCTGAATCGTATCGGCCGTGCCACATCATCGTCAATACCTGCAGCTGCTTGCGATTCATGCGCTATTAATTTCATTTTCGACGACATTAACGGTATGAGGTCTAGCCTACGCCATCCCTCGTTCTCAACAGATACCATATCACGGACATACTTATCGAGGAACCTGACACGTCCACATACCAAGTGCTGATATCCTGACATACCTGTCCTGTGCACGCTGTGTACATGTATCCGCGCATGGAGGATACTTGAACGTGAAAAGTAACTTCCCGTTCACCACCCCAGCTTCCAGTATCACATGCGAGCCGAGCGACCCTGTCAGGAAGGTGTGAGCTCTGTCTATGCGCCCTGGTCCTAGTCGTTCCCCAGACCCCGTCCTTGCCCCTGCGGACGACGTCGATCCGGAGACTGCATGCCTGTCCAAGATGATTTCCGAAATTATAGCTGGGGCAAATACGCTGGACAGGTCTCCATGCATGTACAGCAGCGCTGTATGCATACTTGCTTCTGTCATGTATCTATAATTAATGGGGTTAAGATATCACGCTATTTTCCTCGACACCCATTTCAAATTTATGGGACGGGGATGGACGTTGACGAACAGGGAAAGTATCTGCAACGTGCAGGTTTAGCACCTATCGATCGATCATATGTCAATCAGGGCCTCTGCTCCACACAACGTCTGCCAACAAATCTCGAAAGCTAGCAGACCAGCCCCTGCAATTTGCCTGGTCGATGTGCAGACATATTGCAGTTGTGGATAGGTGTGTCTGTCTATCCATCCGGCCGACTGGAACGGTGGGTGTGGAATATGGTATAATGTGTCTATAATTATAATATACTCGGGCGGGGTACGTATGTTGGTCTGGGATGGTGAATCCTATCTGCTGGATCGACGTGGAGTCCCCGGGGCGATAGATAGTGCGAACCCCGTAGACACGTCGACGGTGTGATTGATTGCACGTTATCTCCGTATCATAACACTGTTGGATGTTGGGGTTGACAGGTCAAGTTGGGATCTTGAAGGGGTCACTGCCAAGGGAACCTAGGCTCTGTCGATTTCTCAGCAGCGAGGTCAGTCAGGTGAGGCGAGAGAGGCTTAGAGGATTAGTCAGTGATGCCAGTATATCGTGTATCGTGTACCGAATATACTTGAAACTCCTTTGGTCAGTAAAATAACAGGATTAGTGAGTAGACGCCGAATAAATCTAACTTCGTGACTAGAATTTCATAGAGAACCTGGTAGCTAATATATCTGAATGGATATGGCTGGATTGATCGAATTAACAGAGCCTCCGGCGACTTACACCACTGTCGCATGGCACAGCTGACTACAATCCAACTAAGCCGTTCAACTTACCTTGTCCCAACCCAACTTGTCGTCATGTCATCCAGCCTAGCTCATGTGCCAACGCGAACATCTAACAGCATCTACACACGCTATCGATATCTACGACACGTGGATCCATGAAACACACGTACGGATGATATAATACCACCTACCAGCGCGGACCAAACACCGCACAATGGATCGCTAGTCGTCAAAAATACAACATATGACTAACACACCACACCCGTCGACCTTCCGCGGAACCTCTCGGCTAAACTCCAGCTACCCGTCGCCCGTCCATCGACGACTGACATATCAGGCAGCTCCAGCTCAGCTAGGCCTACTAACCTGCAAGCTACCCCACCGTCTACCCGCCGGCTAAACTCAATCCCATCGCCCAATGCCATGGCCGCCACCAGATCTCGTTACCCGGGTCCCGACTGACTTACTTTTACCACCTGGCTACCTGCGGGCCGCACCTTCGGAAAGTACGCGAGACGCCCGCCGACAATGGCATGCATTAGATGGCAGCCTGACGGCCACGATCGATACGACGCGATGGGTCCTGTGCAAGGGACGAAAACTCGGCTCTGGGACCGTCTACGCAACCGGGTTTTCGGGCTAGAGCTAAACTTAAGCTTAAGTTCAGAGGGCTGCCTAGTATATATACGGACGGAGCTATGACCATCTTTGGCCTGCCGTATACGAAGTTTGTGGTAGGCCTCCCGAGTGGCTGTCTGTTCCTGCAGATGGCAGCGGGAACCAGGAAGGAACAGCAGGTTCTATATAGCCATATATGCACGCCATGAATACTATTATAAATACTTATGCATGTGAAGCTGTATACATGCGTCGGTTGCAACTATATCTACGATATCTTGCATAACATCAATGGCGCCGTGCCTTGGTCATGCCACATGGCTATAGCTGTAAGGTACAAAGGCCTATATATCTCGAGAATCCAACTGCACTGCGAGACACAGCTATCCGCGCACGTGAAAGTAGCTCGACGACTTGCATTCAATACCCGACGCGGCAATGCAACGCAGTTCCGTCCGAAGCTTTCGGCGAGAGGCCGCGCCTCATCGGTTGCCCAAAAGCAGTTAGCGCAGTGGTATTCCGTGCAGACAACACACCGCTTGTGTTACACACCATAGCCGGCAGGGTCCTTTAGATCTCACACACAATTCATACCTCAAGTACGGTAAGTTCACCTGAGACAGCACACAGCAACTAGCGAGCAGGAACGAAATAAGCTTATCTGCCCCTTACTTCGCGCTGCCTGATTCTCTGGAATTCGACCAGCACATCGGTGCCACGTGACATTCGCTGGCCCGGGACCCGAGGGGCTGTAAGGGTGGTGGGGACGAAGTAAGGGGTCGATGCGAGGAATGTGCTTTGGTACGGGTGTATCTCGGGGCTTGACCTGGTCCGGTCCGCATTCCTGAGGGTGAGATTTATATTTGGGCTTTGTGTGCTAAATTAAGTGTATCAAGCTTAGAGCTGCTACGTGGTTGTCACTTTCGTTTGGTTCCTGTAGGATTGTGCTGGTTCCGGCCGGATTCTGCATGATCGCCGTACAGTATCTCCTAAAAGTCTCAATGCGGATAGTGGTGCAAGCTACCCCTTTGGTCGATACGTACCCTTGCTTAGAAGGATCAACTTTAACATATATTTAGAACCATTTGCTGAACTGTCCATATTAAAATCTGATCTACAGAGAATCTTTGCTAAACTGGAACAGCTTCTGGGACCAGGTTCGGGCCATGCATGGATCTATCTAAGTGCAGTTCCTGAATCCAGCTACCCCTCGAAACTGCATTCATGTATATCGGTTGATGGTTTCACAGAGTGCACTCTCTAATTTGCCAAATATTCAAAGTTCAGGGGCTGCGATTCGGCAATCGAGCTTTTGTACCACGCTGACATGTAAATATCCATTTGGAAACTCTGTCACAACAGATGCTCGCAGAATGCATGTTACACCAATATCATGAGAAATGGCAGCGGTAATCGCGTCAGTGCACGTCAGCATGAATCATTACAACAGTTTAGCGCAGCATGATCAATATATTCCCGGTATCTACATCGAAGCTACCACCTGGAAATACAATGGTGGTAGGCTGCAGTACGAGATACCGGGGATATTCTGAAACACTACATCACTTCGTCTCTCGATCGAACGCTTCCTTTCATATTCAACGGCGATCACGCGAAAAGTTCACCGTTTGTACAACGATACCGGCACCGGCCCTCCATCCCCATGGAATAGTAAACGTTAAGCCTATCTCGTGTTACACAACCCACACATCAACCATCTATTCAGCACACGGCCCCACTATCGACCGTGCGTATCTTAATAGGGAACAGGCAGGCATGATGTTACCCACGGCGAGATTCTGGGTGATACTAGCAGCGATATGTAACACCAGCGCCGCTCATAGTCACGGCTGGAGCCCTGAGTACGCCAGTCGCGTGGGAACATGCGTGTGTACGCCGCGTTAATGAGTGGTTGACGACAATGTAAGCCTGCAGAAGAGCGCGAAATCGTTAACCTACCGATATGATGTTACAAGAAACGGCGAAATAGAGCTTACTGATCTAGAGGACGAAAGGTCTTGTCCAAACTTCCAGGGACAATGCAATTCAGCAGCGGGTTGGGTCCACTCGCAATATTAGAGAAAGCCCCTGGGGTAACTACAATAAATTGCAAGGTACCGGCGAGCAACCGTCTATTGAGATGAGATTTGAATAACTCAGTAGAAAGGAGATACAAAACAGAAGCAGGGTTGCCCCGCTCAGAAGAGACTCGGTCTACAGGAGTGGAAATTACTCACCATGATCACGCTAGAACAGGCCTTCGCAGATAGTGGGAATAGCTAATCAGGCATTAGAGTAAACATTCTATGAAAGCTCAAGGCCGGCAGTGGGTAATATCAATATGGGAGCGGGAACTCGCGAATCATCATTCCTTGATTAGGACTGGTCTCGCAACCCAGACCGCAAATCAGATTAGGCCTGAGTGCTATTATTTTAATATGTAGATATCTCTAAGCGCATCTAGACCACCGATTTCTGATCATGCGAGAACGAAACACGGATGAATCAAGACAGGCATGGTCCGGATATATTACCATAATTTAACATTTAATGCCAGTCATCTGGACGTCCCGACGAGGACTTAGCTTCTTTAAGTGCAGTGATAGATGGCTCAGAGGTAAGAAACCAATGCGCAGATTCTAACCTAACCTAACTCAAGATGTAGGAAACTGATCTTTCGTTCTAGAGCATTTGTACAATTGAGCCTGGGTATTCTATATAAATGCGGACGGGCTGGCATAGCAACCAACCTTGACTCGGTCAAGTGAACGGCAGCTTTGCATATATACCATACTTTCGAAGTGGTATTGAATAGCGCCCATTGCCAAGATAGGAGTTTTTTCAGAGTTAGTAGCCCATGAATCTCTCAACATCAGTTATATAATGAACTGTACGGGTGATGGCTGCTACTCTCATATATATGTAAGCGTCGGTTGTTCTGGCAGGTTAAACGCCCAGTAGCACCGAGAAATCCGAGCAATCTGCTTGTTTCAGCAGTCTTCAAGACAATGTTAACTAGTCATTGTCGAATGCCGTAGTTTAATCTGTTTACATAGGGTCCCACCAGTGTTTTCTGCTGGGAATGATATGTTTTAAAGGATGGTACAGCAGGAATTTAGGAAAGAAATGAGATGTCAGATGAAATGAGAGGTAAGATATATAGCACATTAGCTCTTATGCGCATAAAAGGTCATGGGGACTAGCCGTTCGTATCTGCGTCTACATCTTGCGTGAAGCTTTGCAGTCGCATAAAATACCTCTTTCTTAAGATCTTTACATCTCGACGTATACGTATTCAGCCGGCTGTTAGGGCTATATAATGCAGAAGTTTGGTCATCATCAGTTTACGCAATTGCACAAGTGGCAAAACTTTTGTCATACTCCGCTAGTTCCGGAGTTCCTGAAGTGAATTCAAACGCACAAGAGTGTGTAGTTTTCGACTCAATTCGTCCGCCTTCGCACCTAGGTGGGCATCTGGAACATAGTGTTCCAGTTTTACTGCTGAATCTTCAACTTATGGCACATCATGCGAATAGGGTAAACGATGTCAGAGAAGGGCGCGTCGACAGTTTTGGGGCAGCTACTTATGGCCATGAATGGGCTGGTAGGCTCTAGAGATAGATTGTCAAATAGTTAATCAAAATCTTAGGCCAGGCTGGCTTTGCTATTGACAGTATGTATATAGGTAGATAGTCAAGAGTTTTGAAATTCTCATCTGAGGTTGATGCCGCCTATTAAGCGGTGGGTAATGTGGGTGCTCTTCAGAATAGTAGATCCATCCAATCTTTTAACAAGTTCTTTCTATTCTCTACTCTAAAGTCCAGTTCCGTAAATCATACAAACGCTCCCGCTAGCATAGTTTCGTGCTACTCACCTTACATCACATACAACTACAAATGTGGGATTCTTAACTGTCTACACATTATCACTCTGAACCTCCAAATTCTTTCTTGTCACACACTCCACTTGCCATGTAAACTTATCCCTGTCAACACCACATATCCCACAAACAAGGTACTAGTGTTACAACCTCAAGATTGCGACTGAAGTCGACATTGGCATCCTGGAGTACTGACACAATTCTTCGCTCTTAGCATACCAGTCTCTGTGAATTGTCCCTCGGTTGCCCTAAGCTTCAATTATCCCAATTGAAGTAAGCCTCAGAAGACCGGCTCCCTGGTCTACGAAAAAGTAAGCCCGCCTGAGTACATAGATTTCTCTGCTTGAAATGACGACCAAGTATCTTGGGCTGAACTAAACTTGTATATAGTTATCTACCACGCCTCTCTACTTTGACTCCTTCTGCTCATAGCCCAGAATGTGCTACACTGCTTATCGGTTCGTCGATTGCAACCGTTGCCTCGAACAAGAGCGCGACCACACTTTCTACGTCCACCGTCATCCAGACAAAAATGCTGACGACATCAAATGTGACTGCCCCGAGCTTCACGAAGTCCTTGACCGCCACCTCCCATGCCCAATGTGTCTGAAAACTATCCTACTGCGCATGAGCCTCGAAGCAAAGATCCAAGCGGATGCTGGGCCTAACGTCAAAGTAGAGCTCGACTACAAGAAATATCCCGTATTCTATACAGATGACGAGGAATCTCCGGCAGATGGTAGTAAGCTGTCTATCAACCCAGTCGCCAATCGCAAGCGGGAGCGCCGAGGCACGTTCTTTGGTGGTGTCGAGAACCAACCTGGCATGTACAATGCCGGTGGCACTAAGACCACTGAAGCCAACGAGTCAGATCGCACTAGCGATGACCCCCATTTCGACGGCGACACCCTTGTTGAGGGCATGTTGAAGGAAATGAACTGAAAGATTACACAATCGAAGTCAGCTGGACTCTGGAATGGGAACACTGAATACGCCATATAGATTAGGGCATCAATTTTCTCATGCCGATTCTCGGCCTGGAAGTCTTGTTACTCTTGCGTTCTGTACTCTCTCTCATTTCAGGACTCATATTCTTTCGAACGAAACATGCTTCAGCTGCGAACTTCTCAGAAATTCACCAGAATAATCTCTCTCGGGGATCTCATGGCACCTGGCCCAGAATGCGGTGTGATATAATCTGGAGCATTTCTCCATCATCCCTGTATCCCTCGTCTACAGCTAGCTTGTCACATACATAATCGAATCTTTATCGTTCAAATTTTCAAGCTCTTTCAAGTGCACCTGAATTGACACATTTAAGCTTCTACGATGTGCAAAGCAATTCTTAGGGTAAAACGAGAAATACTATGATTAACACTTATTGTACTCTCTTATTCATGATACCTAGATAGCTCTGTACAACCTCGCCTGCAGCTCCCGCCGCAACTATTGTGCAGAAGATAAAGCTTTACTTTGGGGCGTAGAGTATCGACAGTGTTAGTACTGAAAGGGGTATTTATAGTCGGTAATCAGTAGAGTAAGGGGAAGTAGAGCTGTGTAAACAGAAGCCAGGTTAGGATCGTAGGAGCTGGGTTATCAAAATAAAGCTATCTTAGCAGAATTCTAGAATATTTGGATCCGGCGTAATAGATATCAAGACTAGGCTCACAGAGATCTTGTAGGAGGTCTAGTGAATATATCCTTGTAAACATGCTACATATATTAGCTATAGAATAATTTATGTGATGTTTGAGCTATGCTAGAGAGTCGGTTGTGTTTTTATTGGGCCATGTCTTGGCCGTTTCTGGGCCGGCTTCTACTTGTTTGGTCTGGTTGCCTTTTGCTGAGTAGTGACTACGGGCATTTCCTTAATTGTTCTTCATTTTTTGAATTTGATAGGTGAGCCTTATTTTCGTTCTAGTTATAATTCTAATGTCAATGTCAAGCTGTGCGCTCCCGTGTGTTGTGGGCAAGTTTCACCCAAAGTGTAGACCTTGCGCAGCGGCTTTGCATCCAGCGTCTGGTTTACGAGACATGTAGTCGTTAATTCGAGAGAGAGTACGGTAATTGGTAATCACGGCATTATTCGTTTTGACCACTTTGGCGGGTGATAGCGTACCACAAGCTTCAGAGTGGGGGCTCGTATTTATGTTGAATCGATGGCTCGAGGCAGAACGCAAACCATGTATATATACCTTTAGAATCTCCAGATCCCTTCCCGTCGTAGTTTCGTTTAGGTCTACGAAATATATTACAATAAACAGTGAAAGATTGAGCGCCAAAAAATCAGGTGCGCAGCCAGCAGCTTGAACCTATCTATTCAATAGTACACTGTATATCATTCAGATCTCGGTTAATTGTCTAGCGGTCCCAGCAGTTGCCGTTAACTCAACTTATCGGTAGCTAATCGGGGAATCTGTGATATTGTGATTAGTATAATTTCGAAACTGTGCTATGAGCTAGAGTTGTGGCGCTCGAAATCGAATTGTTTCGCATGTGCTCGTCGAGGAAGGAACTATACCCAACTGAAAATGTCCGGTTTTTCGTTTCTTTCTTTCCTTCTTTTTTGTTTTAAAAAAAAAATTAGCGGTTGGATGCAAAGTCGATACATGGCGCAGCACAACAATAGGTGGTCGTGGCGTGTACCGTGCCAGTGTCAAGAACTGCACTAGTCGCACCATCTCATCCCTTGAACTAAAGATTATGGTCTACCAGGATCTACGGGCTGGTCATTTAACCTGCTAGCTACAGTGGATGTCGCGTTATAGATTAAGCTCTTTGGGCTTGATATATATACCTGGTTACAAATTAGAACTTCCGTCGGTTTTCCTGTACACTCATAAAGCTGTATATACAAAGCAGTTCCGAGAATCCGATGAGACGAGGAGCGCTAGCAAAATAATACGGACCCACGATGACGATACTAACGCAAGTCGGTTCATGTTGCTTGATGTTCTACCTATGTTTGTATATCAGGTTTGCTGTAGCGAACCAGATCCTCAGCAAGATCGGGACGCTGGACCAATACGCCCACACATATACTTTTCTTGTTAAAGAGGAATACAGATTTGATGAAGTATTCGAGGATATGTTGAATGATATGGTATATGAAGTCGCTCTGCCACCCAGGAAATTGAGTTTCCAGCCGACACAAACGTCTGAATTTGGACTGGTAATGTTCTCTATCGAAACGCCTCCGAATACAAAGGATATGATGCCCGGTATCAATGAATTAGTAGAAGTGATAGACTATGGAGTAAGTAGATTTCTTTTGATAGATCAAGTCATCTCTGGTTAATAGCGTACCAGTCTCCTATGTATCGAGAAACTTTTGTCCATTAATTTGCTAACGTCGCATCGTACGAATCGAAGATTGAGACAGGGAAACGGCAGAGATGGCAGCGAAGCACTGTCAGCAACACCAATGAAGAGCCCTGGCTCAGGAAGAAGATCAAGATATGGAATCGTTCAAAAAATGTGCGACGCTCAGGAATAAGTGTGGCTCAAAGCTCAGCTCCTATTCCATCTCCTGATGGGCCTATGATACGGGCTAGAAGTCCAGAGTCAGCGTTTTCGCCCAAGGTAACATCTATAGGAAGAGCAATTTACGACCTGGCCGTATTGTCGCAGCCACCTGGCGTCCATGTCGATGAAATGCACAAACGGTTTTGGAACTACAAGACGCTTGGAGAGGGACAAGTGGTATATGTCCTGGAATCTGGCTGCGACATGGACCATCCGGTAGGATCTCATCCCCCTGGATGCTCATCACCGTAAACTCAGTATTTTTCCCTTTTTATTTTTAGGAAATCACAAATGTCACATTTCAAGATTGGATTTTCGCCGGCGGATTCCCGGACGACGAGCAAAACGAAGTATACACTGATAACGGCTATCACGGCACACCGGTAGTCGGGAGAGTAGCCGGAAAAAATACGGGTGTTGCTCAGAAAGCGAGTATCGTAGTGGTGAAGTACGTTGATGGGCGTGGAGAGTGGATCCCCGAGTATACCCTAGATGGTTTGATACGGATTCACGACCATATTCTAAGGAACAACGCTCATCGAAACTGCATCATCAATATCTCGCTGAGTTATACCCCTGCCAGGGAGCGTCAAATATTCGTCGCAGATTATGAAACAAATTACGAAGAGGTCTTACAAGATGTTATCGACGCTCTGATGGAATTGCCAAATGTTATCATGGTAGTCGGTTCTGGGAATGAGGATCCAGTAAGTTTAACCCTGATATGGCGTATTCATACAGCTAGTATACAAGCCCGCCTTCAGAAGCAAGTTCGTATATAATGATGAGAAGCCCACTTAGTTGGGCTCAATGTATGAGTTTCTATGAATTCTTTATCTGCCTGGCTAGTCTTGTATGCATCTGGCTCTCTGAGCGGCATACCGTCCTAGATGGAGTTTCTCCACATGCAAGCTCGGTCGTTCAATATCATGGGCATATTGCTAGCCAAAAGTGCTGCTTTCGGAAATCTGATCAGTTGAATTTCACAGGAGTAAGAAACTAAACTGACACATCTATGTTCGCTCCAGGATATTCCTATCACCGACATTCCTGCGGCATTTAAGGAGTTGAATCATCCAAGATTCGTCCTTGTAGGGGGCGTTAATCCTTGGTTGGGCGAGGCTTTTGGCCAAACCCACACCGAAAACGGGACCCCCGTAGACATTTCGGCTCCAGCCGAGGAAGTAGCAACGGCTGCGAAATACATAGATGGCGAACCATTCAACTGTGAGCCTTATTACGAGCCAAGCGAAAATCCTGCAAACTTGGAGGAACAATTGTGTATTGAGGATGGTACATCATTTGGTAAGGCGAATTTTATTCACCCACCTTTAATTCCACAAATCCGTCAACCCAAGTTCACTTTAACTTTTATCGACATCTATAACTCTTGGCTGACGTATATCTGCTTCTTTCATAGCGGCACCCATTGTGGCTGGTGTGATTGCTACATGGCTTTCGGCTGGGATCGAGTTTGATTCAGTGATCACGCATATGTACGATCTCATGCGTCCTCAAATCATCGGGGGCCCAAATGTTATTTTTAATGGCATTGGCATCAACCGATGGCCTGCAGCTCTGCAGCCTAAATGGTACAAGGACAATCCCGACCGGCCCCCACAGCCACCCGCCGCTATAGGTGGGCATCCGCGGGCTAGGTTTTCCGAAGTGCCCATATGGACCGCAGGGGCCACGTCACCAGCGAAATTCAAAACGGTGGTGCTAAAGCCTACGCCAGTAGCGACAATATCGGTATCTGGTGTAGCCTTGAAGACAAAATATACATACAACAAGCGGGAAGCTCCCGCTACTAAATTACACTTACGAGATACTTCGAGACCCACATCTTTATAGGAGCCGCATGGTTGACTCGTGTCACAGTACCTGTGCCGAACTACATATTTACAGACTAGAAGCGCTGAGGTGTTGTTATTGTTGTATCAATATAATTTTGCTACCTGCAATATCGGCAATTTGGCTGATATCCATATCTGTAGCATATACACCACCGGTGTATTGAGTCAAAAGACAATTCGGTGCCCATGCTATTGATCGTCCTATAAATTGCTGAACGACATTCCATGATCTTTTGGTCTCAATGCTCACGCATCTCTAAGGTTTGCCTATCTTGCCACAAAATTGCAAAGTCATGTATGAAACTGGCCGGGGCCTTACTATACTTTATTTTGATCCAAAATCAATGATTCTGTCCCGCAACTGTCCCCAGATTCCGACCTGTTCAGTAGGATGGGTCTATATTGATATCCGATACGGCTTATGTAGTTCGTACCCAAGATATTGAAAGCTGTATCTCTCACATCCGAATTACCATATGTGACCGATGTCCAAGATGATTATCCGCTGTAGTGCAGAGCTGTGATTTCAAAGTTTCAATTTTGAGAATGCGAGACGTGTCTCATGTATAGAAGAGCCGAAGATGTCCTGGGCTTTGTGGCACCGACAATCATAGCTGCTTTTTTTGCTTCTAGCCAGAACAAGCACAGCTCCATAAAGAAGATCTTAAGATGCCCGTGACATGCATGCCACACGTATAAGAATAATATTCCCCTGCTTTCGTGTTACCCAGTACTGCTCAACTCGTTGGTCCTGGTACCTACCATATGGCCATGTTGCCTGCGCAGTTGCCGCATAACTCTGAATTTATGAGCCTTCTAAGTCATTCACGTTATATACGTGCCATGTACCACGAGCTATGCCTAGACCAGTATCTGTTTTCCAAAGAACCCAGGTAGACAGTTGCATTAAATATCCGGGACACAGAAAAATTAAACATAGGGCTGTTGGAGGCAGACAGATGCGTTTACATGTACAAAATTTTGTTGCGGAAACAAAATGATTATCGTGAAGCAAGAATTCCGGAAATGGGAAAATGCGACAGGCACAGGAG
Organism: Orbilia brochopaga; assembly: GCA_036872635.1. Classification (NCBI taxonomy): domain Eukaryota; kingdom Fungi; phylum Ascomycota; class Orbiliomycetes; order Orbiliales; family Orbiliaceae; genus Orbilia; species Orbilia brochopaga. Next base: position 1,228,227 of record JAVHNQ010000007.1, on the reverse strand, counting down.
AACGTGGTTTTTTGCCAACACGGTATAGCCATCTCTGGCGAGATGTCTGAAATTTTAAAAAGTGTTTCGGTTGCACATATGGATGTGGCACGGCGGCATCGCTAAAGACGCTGCTGTTACGTTTGAATATATAACTCCGACCCGGGGCACGACGTCGTAATGCCTGAGATTCAAGTTGTAGTATCTCGTATGGAGCTCCGCTATGATGCAACTTCGCCATATGGGCTCTCAATTTTCTGAGCAGCCACTAGATATATATAACCAGGCAGATACGCTAGGCTATAATTATGTGTCAAATCGCCACCACGTACTCCGTAGAGCTCGGAGCTAGCTATCCAACGACATCACGAATCAAGACTCTGTCGCACTGCTAGATCTCTAATTATGAGCACAGTCAAACAAACCCTCGATTGGGGACAGTCGGTAATTATACTAAGAGGATTAATTATATCTAGAGGCCTGCGGCCCCATGGAATATCGCTGCAGATGTAACGAGAACTGGCCATTTTAATAGTGCGTTAATAACATAATCTTTAACCATGTGCATATATATACATACATTACGGGCGCATCTGGCGAAAACGTGACTTTTAAATAGGAGCACTCAACTAAGTGTAGAAGATACTTGATCATCCAGGCCGACTACTTTCCCGCAGCACAAATTCATTTTTTAGATGAACGTCCAGACAGTACTCCTCTTTTTCTTCTGTTTCGCATCATTCCTCGATCTCGCCGTCGGTATAACATATTTGAGTAGAATTGGAACTTTGGATCAATACTCTGAGGATTACCATTGGATCTTGAAAAAAGAATACCGACATGACAAAGAATATCGGGAGCTTGTACTCAAATGGATAATGACGAATGCATTGCCGCCCAGAAAATACAGCTTTCAGCCAACGGAGCATCCGAAATTCGGGCTACTGGCGCTCAACCTAGAGTTCGGGCCTCATGACAATGATGACGATGATGGCGAATACAATAAGCTGAAGTCTGCATGTGAACATGGGGTCAGTTGAGTGCGCGTATCGTTTCTATATTCGAGTTCATTCATGATATCAAGCCATTGCTTCGGTTGCGAAAAATCGTAACTGCTAGAGCTAACCGGAGTATGAAAAAATAAAGATAGCGGGTTCCATAAAAGCTCGATCTGTGGTATTAGAACCCGATGCTGAGTATTATACTGAGGGGTTGTGGAAAGGCTCCTCAGGGCGGTCAAGGAAAAGACGGTCAACTCCGAAGGTGGTGCCTGTGAAAAATCCGCCTCTAGACCTCAGCATTGTGTCACAACCAAAAGGGGTCGTATCTGACGACGTCCACAATCGCTTTTGGAACTTCAAGGATCCTGGACTAAACCAAGTCGTGTATGTTGCAGACTCTGGCTGCGACTTGAATCACCCTGTAAGTTGCCTCTAGTTATCGCCCGTCTTAGAGCGACTTTCTTAAATCTGAGTAAAAGGCCCTCCAAATGTCACTGTAACAGACCCTGTATCGCCGGCAAAGGGTGCTAATGTCTGAGATCATACTCATATTTTACAATGACATATACATATTCAGGAAATGCGAGACATTTCATTCCAGGATTTTCTGTTCGCAGGGGGCTTTCCTGCGGACGAAGCGCGCGAGTGGGCGTATGAAGTATATCACGGTACTTCCGTCATCGGAAAGGTAGCGGGGAGGTACACTGGTGTGGCACAGGAAGCTGAAATCGTTGGGGTTGTAGTACCCGATGGACGCGGTTACTGGTCAGCGGTGTCGTCTTTTGACGCTATGGTGCGTATATACGATCATATTAAGCGTCACAACCGTTTTCGGAATTGCATTATCAACACGTCCTTTGTGCTGGAATTCGCGGATGATCAATCGGATTATCACAAAGCTTTCCTAGGTGTTTACCTAGAAGTTTTGAAAGCCTTGATTGCTCTGGAAAATGTGATCATAGTGACTGCAGCTGGAAACGATAGCTCGGTAAGTATAAACTGATCTACTATCTCGGTAACCCATGTCTTCGGACCGGCCTAGAGCCTAGCGAGCTCGAGCTCCTATCACCCGCATTTACATATTTGCAACAGACAATCCAGTATGGCAGATAGTCAAAAATACCTACTAAGTTAACTTATTGGCGGCATTTATCCAGGATGTGAAAGTGCCTTATCCTGCACGATTCCGGGAATCGATAAGTAGAAACTTTGTGGTTGTGGGAGGTTATGTCACCCATAATGGCGAATTGATGGGTCAAATAAAGGGCTCTGATGAGCAACAGCTAATAGATATTACAGCACCAGCAGAATATGTGACTGTGGCTGGAGAGTACCAGGAAGGCAAAGCCATCGACTGCCCCGAGGACGTTGATCAGCCAAAACCGGGCTCTGAGGACTGGAAGAGACAGCTGTGTTTTAACTTAGGAACATCATTTGGTATGAGAGACTACGATGCTTACATATTTCGCATGCCATGCAATCAATCGAAGTCTTACTAATGGTTTTTGATCCCCACAGCCACTCCACTTGTAGCAGGAGTCCTGGCAACATGGCTCGGGATCGGAATCGACATCGACGATGTCGTAGATCATATGAACAGCCTAGCGTACCGCAGGATAGCAGGAGGGGAGGTCGTAATTTATAATGGAATTGGTATCGATCGGTGGCCGCGTGAGCTATGGCCACAATGGTACCGCAAAGGACAGCCCCCACCGCCGCCCCCTGATGCATTCATAAATAGGAGCTTAGGCCCTGCTCCGAACATTTCCAAATCGACGATTTTTGTTTCCGGATCAGCTGTTAAGACGAAAACATACACGCATAGACCTACACCTCCTCTACCACCCAGAAGATCAAATTCTTCCTTGACAGCCGTCCCTAAAGGGGTCGATGAAGCATCGAGGCGAATTCCGTCCACTACTGCTGCTGTGTGACTCCTAGGATATCACCCCGTTTCTCCTCAACATATGCTCGCTGCACACCTTGAGTTTAATGTAATGTAGCTTCATTTAAGAGCCGAACGAAAGGCGGATCTCATCAGGCGCGTGGGCTCTGATTTCATCATGTTTGATCGATAGTTAGGAACGTATTCCAAAACCGTTGTATATCAAGAGATAAAAAAACTTCCATCAAGGTCGGGATCGACTGTGTGCAGGCGTGACGTGTATATATATTCACTTCTAATCCATCATACAGAGTGTACGTGCACGTACAGACTAGGTACGCATTCCACATATATAAATAATGTCTAGATACGATCGCACAAGAGCTGTTTAAATCGGCGAGATGAGAAGTGATTTAAGGATATATTGTGACGGCATCTATCTCTGCCTTAACTCCGAATGAAGCTCTATCTATATATAAGGCACTGGTAGCGATTCCTCATTATTTCTCATCTGCTCTGACCACGAAAAAATTATGCGATTCGAAGCTAGCTTTCCATCCTATGGTGGGGACATAAAAATCAATATCACTATTTTTTCTACGTAAATAATTCTTTGAGTTTGGGTCATGTATAGGCTGTGAGGCTTGGGTGCAGAAAGCTCGAAAAGCTGGCAGATATCGAGAGTGATGATATGATATTATACTTGTCATTCGTTTGATCGTAACTCAACCTGCGCGGATGTTGATTCCTAATACATTCATTCACATGCTCTAGCAAAAGTCCGCCCTTGTCATATTAAAGCAGGTTCCTTAGATCTCGCTGCACTTTAATTGCTTGTTGCTCAGGAATCAAATCGCGATGGCTAAGCGATTCGACTATAAAGTGGTATGTTGAATTCGAAACCTGTTCAAGTGTAATACCGGGCAGCGGGTTTCAGAGTCCTGGTGGCGTTATCGCTCTGATCCAGAGTAGAAATACCGTCATTGTTCTAGAACAAAATCTCTCTACGGAGCAACTGCTGTCCGAGACTGAGTGGATGCATGCGATTAGAGTCTTCGGAGCCAGGATGGCCGAAAGTACTGTGCTTGCTGAAAGCCTGGTGGATACGTATGAGATCGAGTGCCACTTCTGAAATTTTGAGAAGCAGTCTCGCCCCCCTATGACTAGCTACTTTTGTGACAGCGAAACAAACGATAGGAATATCACCAAGCGTACCATTGGTTCGAATCTGCGCCGAGGACCGGAAAAACTTTGGCAAGGGAGATTATCCGGGTTCCGGGCCAGGGGCCTGCAAACCGTCAGACCACATGGGCCATATTTGGCAACGACAACAAATTTACTTGCTCTCATGGGAAATTATATGCAGAACTTCAGCCCAAACATCACCAGTTTCTCCTCGAGGCCTCATTCACTAGTTCACACGGTCCTTGCCTCAATGATATTGAAGCATGGGTGACTTCTGAGGCAAAGTGTGCTGAGGATAGCTTGACCTAACCATCTTTCGCCCACTAAGCGAGGTTTTGGCGTTTCCGAAATGTCGCAGCACCAGCTGTCCGACATGGGTAAATTAGACGACAGGTGGGCCGCGAGACGCTTTGACAGTACCCTGGTTAACTTGGCGCAATCGACGGTTGACGATTGGTGAGTATTCTCCCAAGCTATCCAGAAACTTCAATAGCAAGAGCAAGCAGAATTCCACTGAGAGCACTGGCCTGCCAGGGTTGCCAGTGGGTCCAATAGGGGTGTTCATCGTTTCAATACCGGGACGTCATGCTTCCGCACGTTCCATGATACGCTGCACCGATACCGAGATATCATATTGCCGCGGCTACACTTGCACCCTAATTGTGGTTTTACTGAGAGCGTGATATGGACTTTTGGAAGCTGGCACCATGATGAAGTTAAATAGAGCTGGGCTTCCACATGCATCTGCAGTTTCCTTTCGCCCTCATCATCTAGACGATCGGTCAGCAAGCCAGGTGCTATACGTTCTTTTTCATCTCCCCTCTTTCTCTGTTTCTTTTCCTTCCAATCATTTCCGCCGGTCGGTCTTGGGTTGAGTTCGATTCTATACGGCAGTGCCTTGAAAATTTATTCATTTCGATTCGATTCTTCATCCCTCGTTCCCTCGACGTATCACTGTCTAAAAGTTATCTTGCTGTATCCTACGATCGCTCGAAACCTTTCGATTTCAAGAAATAGACATTCTCTTGCTGAAAGGAATACCTTAGCAAAATGCATTCCCAGGTCATTCTTGTTGCTTTTCTAGCTGCTATTGCGCAGGCTAGATTTGGCCAGGAACAGGTTCCTATTGCAGCTATATCCGCTGTTCAGGGTGGTGACCCCGGTGAAGCTTCTACAATTGCAGGAGCTGCTATCTCCGATCTTCTCGCCGCAGCGAACCCTTGTAATAAGCTCGCGCGCGGTGATCAGATCCTCGCAGAACTTGGTACCGGTGCCGATGCCATCGCGGCCGCAAAGGGAATGGTCCAGGCTGAGCAGAACTTCAATCCTTTCGCAGTCAGCAATCCTGCAATATGTACAGATCCTTCGCTTCCAGCCAACCCGATCCTTAGGGGTATCATTCCCTTGATCGATCCTGCAGTCGAAGGCTCTGATGCGGTCAATGCGCTTTCCGCCCAGACGCTGACAAACCCACTGAATGCCGATGGGAAAAGTATCGCTGATCTCCTGACGGAGAACGGCTTTACGGATTTCAGAGGCATCGCCAATGACGGGAGCGGCCCAGCTGTCTCTAACCCGCCTGCGGCACAACCAAACGATGATGCGGCAGCTCCGCCTGCAAATGACAATGCCGGGAACAATGACAACAACAACAATAATAATAACGACGATGCCCAGAACGACGCACCTGCGGCACAGCCAACCAGCCCAGCCGGCGCTGCCGGTGGCATCGATTTCGGCCTCTGCGTTCCAACCATGGACTTCGTCGCCGGCCGTCCCGGCCGACAGCCTAACGAGTCCACGTTTCTCCCTACCGACGAGCTTACCAAGCAAGGCCAACAGGACGCCTTGAACCCCAACATTATCACCAACCGAATCTGCGACCAGCTCACCAATGTCTGCCAGGCCAACCAGGCCGCTAAGGATCGTTGCCGGTCCTGCCAGGACCAGATCGAAGCCCTTGGTACTCGCGACCAGACTACTGCCGACGCGTGGAACGACTGTGTTTTGAACGGCGTCGACGCTGGTGCCAACGGAGGCGCAGCACCCGTCGACGATGCCCCCGCCAATCCTGTTGACGATGATGCCGCAGCTGCGCCAAACGACGACGCTGGCTCTGGCAATGGCAATGGCAATGGCAACGTTGGCAATGGTAACGGCAACGGCAATAACAATAACGTTTCAAACGACGACACCACGGGCACCAACGTCCAGACTTTCACCGGTTCAGTCGGAGCTCAGCCCGTCCCCGTCGAAAACGTTGGCGGCGCCCGCCCCTTCGTCGTCAAAGGCGACAGCTTTGTCAACTTCGGCGCCGCCTGCCAACGGTCCTGCGACGTCCAGAAGAACGGCTGTGCCAATGCCGCAAACGGTGGCAATAAGGCGGTCACAGTCCCACAATGCGAGGCGCAGCAACAAGATTGCTCTGAAAACTGTCAAAGCAGCGTCGCCAAGCGAGAGGCGCGCTTCATCCGTGTCTACAGGAGGAGGACATAAGAGGCGGTCTTATAGCTGACGTTGCATTGTGCGGGGTTGATGCGCGGGTGGCAGGTGTGGTAGCTGTGTCACAACTATTGGATTGATGGGTGTTTGGATTTTGAAGCATCGCTGCGCTGTATATTAGGTTGTTCTGTTAAGGAGTCTTGTAATCGAATTCGAAACTTGGTCGATGATCATTTATAAGCGCACGTCTCCGATTTATTGGTCTCCGCAGTAAGCGTTATCTGAGGCAAAGTCTGTGAAACATGGATCGCTACCAAGGCGGCACGCGAGAAGCATGAAACCGGGGAAGGGAATATCGAATCTACTTAGAATGCATACATGCGTCAGTTACGTAAGGTCCACATTACAACGTGCTCCGCAGGCCGCTAATCATCAGGTAACACAATGTGCTAGATTGGGAAACGATTCACAAGGGGTTAGTACGATATTACCTCTTCGCATATATTCCTCACGACGTGGTATTTTGTCTACCAATTGCAAAATATCGCAGAACACTAGATACTCAATCTATTGCAAGAACTCTGTAAAGGTCTTTTCGATTGTCATCGATAGATCATCTCGACGTTAGTTGTACCACCGAGTAAAGATGTGACTGTTACTCAGCTACAACACGGCTTGTCGCCATCAATTATAGCCTCTCACAATTAGCAAATTTACGTAGTTGTAAGCGCATAGAGCGTGCAATGGGTCAAGATCTTTTGACCTTTTTCATTTGAGAACCCAGCACCCATGGTATTATATATTAAAATATGCTCCCATGCCAGCCGCCCCTCATATCCACCATGTATAAGTATTAATTAGATACAAAGAAAACGAACTGACATGCAAAACCGCTAAAAATGATGTCGATCGATTGATGGTGAATGATTATAATGGTAGATTTCGCAGCAGTTAGGATGATGGATTAACTGCCGCGGCTTTCCTCCCAATGGTAAGACGCGACGGCGGATGATAGGCCTAGGTTAAATTAAAACCTTCCAGCCTCCACTCCGAACATGATAGTCGACATCATTACCATTGGATCTGTGGAATGGCGTTATAGGCTTTTAGCCTATATTTACGCGAGGAAAGCGAGAGCAGCAAGACACCAGATGGCGAAGCTGCTGGACTCAATGGCCAGCTTGCCAGCAGCGCCGAGGGATGGCGAGGCTGTCGGGGTGCCGGTCTTGGTGGTCGAGGTCTTGGTGGTCGTGCTGGACGAGGTGCTAGCCTCCGCAACAGGGGCACCAGCATCACCAGCAGGAGCCGGGGCGGCACCAGCGTCACCGGCAGGGGCGGGAGCTGGAGCACCGGCATCCGGAGCTGGGGCAGGGGCGACAGGAGCGCCATTGCCAGCGTAGATGGTGACAGTGTCATCGTCGCACGGCGGGTTATAAGGAGCCGGGGGAGGGACGATGGTGTACTGCGGGCAAGGCGGGCTGGGGCAGGCGACGGTCGAGGTAACGACGGCGATCTCAGTCTCGATGATAGGTCCGACGGTCGACGAGAGACACGGCTGGCAGGTGCTGAGACCGTTAGGGGCGGTCGAGCAGATGGTGGTCGTAATGATGTCGGCGCTATTGGTGGAGCAAGCGAGAGGGCAGGCGTTATCGCAAACGTAGGTCGTGAGCGGGTCACCAGTGATGGTCGAGATACTGGTGACGGTCGTCAGGCTGGTAACGACGGTGGTCGAGGACGGGCCTGGCGCAACATCAGTGATACCGACGGAAAGTCCGATACACTCACCCTCTGGCGGGGCCTGGCTGACGTCGTACCACCAGTTGAGAACTGGGACATCAGGGTTCGAGGCCAATGCGGATCCCAAGCAGAGAGTAGCAGTCGTCGAGGGGAAATCGGCGTTGCTCCAGTCCAGAACCTCCAGCTCGACACCCGAGAACTCAGTCGAGATGGAGTCTGCGGGAGGAACGTTGTTCTGGAGAACCCACGTCTCGGAACCAGGATCGGTAACGACCGAAAGCTCCGTGTACGTATACCAATCCTCACCGTCGATAGATGTAACAAGCTCTCCATCAATGACATAGAAGACAAGGGCATCATCAATGTCCTCAACGGCTCCAACGGTACCATCAGCGTCAGCGAGACCGACGAAACCCTGGAAGTCCTGTCGCTTGGCGAGGGCAGGAGCGGCCGTAGGCTCAGCCCTCTTCTCAAGAGCGGTGGAGATGGTCACAATGGCGGCGATGTTGATCACGAAGGGTCCAGCGGTTCCAGTGGGGACGGAGGGAGTGGTAGTAGTGGTATCCTCGCTATAGAGACTGTCAATATAGTACAATATCAAATTGAAACAGTCAGTGGTGTACGTACCCAGTAACGGTGACAGTCGACTTAACAAACGTTGTCGCTACAGAGGCACCAACAACCGAGTTGATGAAAGTAGAGGTCCTATGATAAAATTTAGCCCAATTTCCGGACAGAATATAACGGATATAACTGTAAAAGCTGGGCACCTACTCGTTGATGACGTTTGTGTAGGTCGAGCTCACGCTGGAGTAGGCGGTAGGAGTAAAGCTAGACTCGAAGGTCGACGTGGCAGTCCAGATGGTGTTGACGGCAATCACAGTCGCACCATCTTCATCGGAAGCGTAGAAACCGGCAGGTCCCTCGAGCACGCAACCCTGACGTTCCTTCAACAGAGGTCCCTGAGTCACAGTCGTAGCACCAGATGTTACAGTGGCGGTAAGAACAAGAGTCGAGTAGGTCGTAATGAAGGTCGTGATAACAGTGGTGGTGCTGTCAATAACAGTGCTAATGACAGTGGGGACAGTGGTGAAGCCGGCAGCGACGACGTTAGTAGCAACTATGACTATGTCAGCATCCCGTGCGAGCTATAAGATATCAGATTTATACGGGCTGGAATTCTCACCTAGTGTTGCATCCGTCGAGAGTGCCGAAACATCACCGGGGTACTCTCCGATGGTCCAGCTCTGAGTCGCTAGATCTCCGGCCGCGTTCGTCGGGTAGATGTAGTATCCCACACCTCCGGTGCTCACCAGCAGACTGTTGCTGACGTCGCAGGGGATAGTGCTGGGTATCGGATCCGGGGCAAACTCAGTCGTGTAGAGCGGAGCTCCGCACGACGATGTGAAAGCCGGTCCAGCGGTTGGCTCGAAAATGAATGTACCGGCCACGGTGCTGGTCAGGCCGGCTTCCGGCCAGTCCGCGCAGTCTATATGGATAGTATTATATTAGCTCGAGCACCCCATCGTTGTGCGCCTAGACCGGGGGCTATCTCTCGTACCTGTGCCGTTCACATAGGCGGAAAGACCCAGACACGTATCATCCGGGTTGTAGTAGAACTGCGAGCCCGCGGGCGGCCCGCTAAGGAAGGGGAGAACGAGGCTACAAGACATCGCGGGGTACGGATATTAGATGCAAGTGTCAGTTGGCGACGGAGAGATGGCTGCCGGGGGAGCGATGTATAAGTATGTGGGTTGAACCCTCTCAAACTGAGACCTGTCATGTCTGTCTGTTCGTCCTACTTGCAATGCCGTTTGAAGAAAACGAGGCAGCATCGTGGGAAGATCTAGAGACGATATGCGAGAAAAATAATGCAGGGATGTTGCATTTTATGCGTTGTTGCGTTGCGCTACATTGCCCTCTTGGTACCCCATTGGGGAAAACTCTCGCAACTCTGCGCAGATAATGTCACCAGATATTAGATCTAGGGTGCATGCCCCACTAGGTTCTTCTATATAATCGTTTGCATGCGGGTTCGGCCTTCAATGCCTCCTTCACTTCAAAACATGATACAACCAGGATAAAAGCTACAAACTCATAAAGCTCTGTCTACTCATAGTTTTGATATGACATGGCTGGGACGTGAGACCTGGTCTCGCACTGTGACCTCGATTCGAGCACTAGCTTACGGATAGATGTATGCGTGCTTTTCATCGACCACCTAAGCTTCAATAATATAGTATATCTACCTAGGTATTCGGACCTCAGAGCTAGAGGTTCGCACTGACGACGCATTAGGTACCATCGCGAGCTAGAGCCGGCTATCCGGCTGATCATCTCGACCTCTTCACAGCCGGCACTGTATCACATACTTCAATATTGCAAATGCAACGGTCGATGGCAATCCCTAGCAACGAAATACAGCGTTATACAAACCTTATATGATCCTTCAACGCATAATCCAAAGGAAACCATCGCATCCGGCTTCACACGGGAGCACCGAGTTATATTCTGCGAGCTCGCGAAGACCACCGGATGCATACCTATGTAGGTATATACAGATCACTAGGTATATACAAATAACAGCACTCCCAACAACATCTTTCAAACATGTTATCTAGAGAACACAATGAAATATTGGCAATTGATACGACCACCCCAATTATACGTACGCTAATTTCCCTCCACGCGGTAACATTCGGCAACGCAATAACCTTCTCAATAGAAAAGGAAGTTGTGACAGATTTCCCAGGATTCCTATCCGACGCCGGCAGCAGGTCGTCCGAGTCTCAATCTTGGCTCTGATGCTACTTTCCAAATCCAAAGTTTCCCCACATCCCCCTAACCTCGCGAGATCGATAGTCTAGGCTGGCGACCTGGATGTGCAGGCTTGGCAGCACGCATCTCTCTGGAAAAATTTCCGAATACAGCCCTGTTGCAGATTCGTCCTAACCAACGCGCCGGCGCGTTGTCGCCCAAACCGCCTACTATCGCGAGAAAAAGCGCCGGGATGTCGCAGAGAGTGCGGCGAATTTTCACGTAACCCCCAGCACCTCGCATATCGGTAAATGGCCACGGATTATGCAATGCCTGGGCACGGGACCATGGTTGCCCTTATTTCTCTACGCAGTAACCACTAACTACGCATTTCCAGTCGCCGGGCAATAGCCCCTGCAGATCGTGTACAGGTCGCCCTTGTTTCCGAGCTTCTCCACATACTTGGTATATCTGCTCAGTCTACATCCGGTCAGCGTCCGCGAGTATATTGTTGAGAGACCCCAGCAGTTTCCCCACATGATTAGTCGGGTCGCGCGGAATCTTTTTTGTTCGTAGCAGGCCTCGTATCTTATATAGCGGCAAGCTAGCAGATCGTGTGGATTCTCCCCGCATCCGCATCCGCATTACGCTGTAGGAGACCACGACAAGGCGGTGGTACTTAACTTCGACAGAGTAGCTATCTGTATCAACCGGCCTTCCAGTGCGATCTGTCCTACCCTGCGAATCGCCCTCTGATTCTCACTTCATTTCGCGTTTTCAATCTTGGTATCACGGATTTGTCGGTTGCCAATTAAGATGTTCCTGACGGTTTTCTTCGTCTCTTCTCTCCTCGCGATATCGCAGGCGATACCGCCGCCGCCAATCGATCCGTGCAAGCCGTTTTGCGCAGACGTTTACATTGTCTCGTGCCGGGCTACGCTTGAAGTTGTGGGCGAAGGACAGATCGGAAAGGTCGCGGAGTACGTGCAACAGGCGTCCTCGCAGACAGTCGAGCGCGTTGCATTGGGTAGGTTTTGCGTCGCCTCGTACAGTATTGGAAGCATTGGCTTCAAGTCTTAACCTATTCACAAATGCTGATATCCTAATTTCTGAGCAGAATACCCGGCCCGTCTGGAGGGATATCCGCAATCCGCAGCCATCGGAGCAGCAGCGCTGAAGAAAATTCTCGCCAAGCAGATCACTCAGTGCCCGCGCCAGAAGATCGTTCTGCTAGGGTACTCGCAGGGCGCCCAAGTTATCGGTGATACAATCTCCGGCGGAGGCGGCGGCCAAATGGGAGAATTAATCCCGGGACTCGACGCGGCCAGCATTGACCGAAGTACGCATGATCAAGATAACACATTTCCCACCTTCCCTACGGATAACGCTAACCGAGTAACCAAATCAATAGTCACCGCTGTCGTTCTCATGGGCGATCCACGACACTCGGCCGCCGAAGAATTCCAGTTCGGTACGGCAACTAAGAACGACGGCGACGGCGTCTTCCCGCGTACCCCCGAGCAAATCGCCATCTTGAATAAATATAAGAAGAAGATATCGTCGTACTGTAACTCGAAGGACGCTCTGTGTGCGGTTAAGGGCAAGGACGGCAGCTTGGGCGGACACTATGATACCATTTCGCTGTTCACAGTTCAGGCGCGCGAGTGGGTTTTGGAGATGATTGAGCAGCCGAGGCCGAGGGGAGATGTGGGCGATGTCAATCCCGAGGATGACTCCTAGATTATGATCAGAATGATGCTGCAATGATGTATATATATCCATAAAGCGGTGTAGGTATACGAACGCCCTTGATATGAATGGTGGACATCGATGTCATAGAGCCAGTTGAAGTTTTACGTAGACCAGCAACCTCAAGCATATCAATATATTTACTCGTTCGTTGATCCACATTGTTGCTTATGCACGTCACAATTCAATTAATCAAGACGGGGAATATTTTATATGTTTGATCTGACTAGAGGCCACATCTAAACACCATTGCATGCAGGCCAGCCCTATATAACTTTAAATTAGACTTAGATTCCAGTACCGCATATATGAGCGAGATCCATCCAAATTGGGTATACAAGTTTACATGACATATGGATACAGACGTACCTAACTAGCGCTATAACACGCAAGTACATGTACAAAGCTGATTGTTATTGCGCATTGCGTATTTACTAGTAAGTACTCCGGGCTTACAGGAACCGCCTACTGGTAGATCTCGATCCGAAGAATAAAGCATCCTGGATCCATGTACTATGCATAAACATGTTCAAATTCCAACTAAAATAATAGTGGCAAATCGCCGTTTTGCAGGCATAATTCTAGCGAAGACCCAATCACCGAGATCTCTAAACCTAGATCCTGCTGATCTTGCATGCGTATCTTGATCTTATAGCTTAGTCTCACCTTGCCGTTAGCCTGCGCGGCTGGGAGTGCTCGAGCGTGTACCTGACGTCATACCACAATCATACTCTGATACAACAAGACTAAACACAAAAGCTTGACACAGCAGGACAATTCCAAGTACAGGATTGTCGACGTATATAAGCCCCAGAAACGGCCTTGCAGGGTCCAGCATTTTCCATAATCTATTAATTCTCCCATCTCATTAATTCTCTCCTGTATACAGCTGTATATGAATTAATTTATCACGATAACGTAATCAACGTTGTAGAATCGTCACACAACACATCTGCGGCTGATCGCTGGCTTCAAGAGAAACCTCAAAGAGCCAGCCAGCCAGTCGACAGTTTACATACCTCTGACGCAATCATATTCACTCTCTACACGCCATCTACAAGATGTCTACCAGTGAAGACTACGATCCGGTCTCGACACACGCATCCAGTATCATCCCTCTCCCAGCAACCTCTCCCGCGCAGAGACATGGCTCTGCCAATGCTCCGAGCGACAGCCATGCCCTGGCAGCTGCTGATACGGACCTCAAAGGCGCTGCGCAGATAGATCATAGTGACCGCGAGGTCAAGGATCTCGGGTGGAATGATCCTACGGAGGTCATTCCGAAGCCCTTGGTCGGCGGGCTGTCGAATGATGTTTGTCTCCCTTCAATACTGGTGGTGACTTAAATGTGCAACGGTGCTTACGCAGGTTTGCGCATATAGGAACTATGGACTTTGATCCGGCGGTTCAATAAGGTATGGTTATATATTATCGACCATGGTGGGACTTCCGGCTAATTATGTGGATGTAGCATATCTACCATGTAAAAGCGATGCCGTACGCCCCGCCGGGTGGTCTGGATCTAAACATCGCAGACGAGGACGAGTTCTCTCCGGACAAGTTTCGGGCAACGCTGGAGAGACTATACATGACGGTCGTAAGTGCCCAACTCAGTTGCCACAACGTCGGAAGGCTGGTTAACAAGAGACTTGTCAAGATTGTCGGTTTCATAGCGGCCTTCAAACACATCGCGAGGCTAAGATCGTGGAACGAGCGAAAGCGGACTGCGTCCTTCTGCGCCGTCTACTTTATCGCCTGGCTGCTGGACCTCGTCGTACCGCTCCTAATAGCCTTCGCCATAACGCTGATAGCCTTCCCGAAATCCCGACGATACCTATTCCCACCGACGCCCATCGCCCTGGTCAACACCGCCACCGGACAGCTACAGCAGCCACCAGCTGGCGTCTTGGCCTCCCGCGGTTCTCTGACCGGCGCCCCCGAAAAGCACGAAGGAGAAGCAGTCGAAGAGGAAGCCAGCAACTTTGTCGCCGGCATCGCCGCAATTGGGATCAACAGCGCCACGGGACAGCACCCGGAGAATCTGGAGCAGGATGAAGAAGGTACCATCGACACCAAAGTCCCTGATCCTTCAAGCGTGGCGATCAAAGCGACAGATGCCAAGGATAAAGCTGCGGGTGGCACAGGCAAGAAGCACGGAAAGACCAAGGAACCGCTCCAGGACGCGATGTGGGCGAAGATGCGGCCGATCACCCACGGGCTCGAAAGTGTCGCGGATACCTGGGAGAGATTCGGAAAGTACGTCGAGTAGTCTATCACAGGCTCTAAAATGGGATTCAATTTAGCTAATATATCCTCGGATAGCGCATTATCGCCGACGCCGCCGTTCCCACAACAGGCGCCACGGACACGACTGGCAGGTTTACTCGTGCCCATGGTTCTCGCATCATTCTTCATCACATCCTATATGGTTGTGAAGGGCATCGGCTTTGGCATCGGCTTTGGGTTCTTCGGCCAGCCAGTGATCGACCGTGGCCTGGATCTACTAAATAGAAAATTCCCCCACTGGCAGAAGCTGCTCGAACTTCGAAAGTACGTAGACCACCATGGATATTTTACCCGTCTACCGTCAACTGACCGTATCACAGCACTATCCTCAAGGGCATTCCGACCAACGCGCAGCTTACGATCACTCTCCTCCGTATCGGTGAAGCTAACAAGGCACCCATCCCACCGCCACCACGCTCCAACTCACCACCTTCATCCGGCGCAATAACCCCACACTCAGACTACGACCACGCCGAGCTCTCCGAAGGCCTCGACGCCACCCCCGAAGAACTAGAACACGCCATCCGTCCAACGACTCCCCCACACGTCAACGACCCCGCGAAGCCGACACCGAAGAAAAAGCCCGGCTCGAAAGTCCTGTCATTCTTCAAGTCCACCACTAAAACCGGCGTGGCGACAGCACTAGGTACCGACAGACTCAAAGCGCAAGTCGGCAGCGAGCACGCGAAGCAGCGGATCGGTATCTTACCCAAAGAGAAGGAGATTCTACCGATGGGACCTGTCGACTTCCCGGCACGAATGCATGGCAAGAAGGGAAATATTCTAATAACCACCACGGCCGTAACACCCTGTGTTTCCTTCGCATTCGAGTCCAAGACCGACACCGTGAAAAATACGCTGTCGCCAGGTGACACTAGCAATGCGGGGAACCGCGAAGCGCTGGAGGGACCTAGCTTGAAGCCCGTCTGGAGTATCGCGATAAATGAGATTAAGGAAATACGTAAAGTGGGCGGATTGGGCTGGAAGGGCAAGTTGATTGTTGGGTGGGCGCTGGAAAAGACGGTGACGGATGGCTTGGAGATTGTTGATCGGAGGGGGAATAAGTATACGTGTACGGCGATTACGCTGCGGGAAGAGCTGTTCAATCGGCTGATTAGTTTGGGAGCGCAAAAGTGGGAGTCTTGGTAGGTGTATTTTGGCGTGAAGTTTTAAACGTTTTGGTTTAGCAGCAGTCGCTATCGACATTTGGAGAGGACTTGGATAGCCTCTGGTATACATATTGGCGGAAAAGCAATTCAAGTCATTACCTAGATCAGATTTTCTGAGATCCAATATTCGCCTGTCGACTTAGTCGGTTGTAGTAGCAGTTCTCATTGCAGCTGCAGCGCTAAGCAGGGTGACGTCATTGGAATTGCTTGTGCGACGCCAAGCGCGATCTGGTGCGACAGGCCGATCGAGAGATCCAACGACTCGATCTCTCGATCGCGGGGAAATGTTGTTTCCCAAAATACATTAATACTCGTAGTATTCTATATTCCTATCAATCTGACAGAATTTTCGATCGATGGGCAGTCGCTACTATAATACTAGTGGTTCAGAGTTTGCGCGCGTTTTTAGGTTGTCAGCAGAATTGATACGTAATGAGGAAGACACGCATCCGGCCATTTTACACTCTGCATGCGCGCGCAGGTCTGCGAACCATAGCAGACCGGCATGCACTGCTTATAACCAGGTGCCTGGAATGCGCAAAGTGCACAGGGCGACTCTCGTTGATTACTCGAGTTCCTCTTTGTCGACGTCGTCAATTTCTGTGGCATTCACAGCACACGCCCATTCGTTGAAGTCAGAGCTTATATCTCAGCACTGAAACATATCCTCGTACGCAGCTAGCCACTTTTACCTTGCAACTTATCCAAGTATATAGCCCTTCCTTTAACCCTCACAGCTAGAGGTGATAGACTACTAACTGAATGACAGAGATGCCCCGAAAGAGAGTCCTGATTGTCGGCGCCGGAGCCGCGGGCATGTCCTGCGCGCACCACCTCTCCAACCACCCCTCCGACTTTGAAATCACCATCATCGAGCCAGAATCCTACTGCGGCGGGCAAGCCTTCTCCATCCCCATCGACGAAGCCCGCCACGGCGCATCATGGCTCAACCAAGGCGTCCAAGGCGGCTCCGGCATCTTCCGCCACACCTTCGCCATGTTCCGCCAGCAAGGCTACGACGCCACGCCCGTCAACCTGCAAGTCTCCTTCGGCAAGGGCGACAAATTCTGGACCAACGTCTTCCCGACAAAATTCCACGAAAAGCACGCTGCTGAAATCAAAAAGTTCCGTCGCGCGCTCAAGATAATCGGATGGCTGCCCGGCGTGTTCCTTTTCGTGCCGATATGGCTGCTCGTCAAGATATTCCGCTTCTCCCGCGAATTCGCAAACTACATGGTGCTCCCCACCCTCGCGCTCTTCCTGGGCACCGGCAACGCCACGCCCGAAGTCAACAGCGTCATCCTGCAAAAGCTGTTCAACAGCCCCACAGCAGGCATGTGGTACGACGCCGAAGCCGCCGGCAAGAAAGCCGGCGTGCTAGTCGGAAACAACCCGTCGATGGTCGTCTTCCCCAACCTCTCCGAGTTCTACGACACCTGGAAAAAGACGCTGATAACCCGCGGCGTCGACGTGCGACTCAACACCAAGCTCATGAACGTGATGGACCGCAGCCACAACGGCGTCAAAGTCTGCATTAGCGAGCGGACGTTTGAAAACCGCTACGAGCGGTCCATCGAAGTGTTCGACGAGATCGTGTTCGCCTGCGCTGCCGACAGGGCGAAGAGTCTGCTGGGGGACCAGGCGACGCGACGGGAGCGGTTCGTCCTCGGCGGGACGACGTGGAGCGACGACTGCACGATCACGCACTGGGATATGGAGTATATGGAGAAATACTACACGAATCACTTCAGCGAGGACCAGGTCGCCGAGAACCCCAACCGCGACGACACAGCGCGTATAGCACAGGGGCGGGAGTTCGCGCCAATGTACTATATCAGATCCTACGACCAGGAGCCCGACAAAATCGAAATGATAAGTCCCCCATTCCTACCCCCATCATATGCCTCCGGTAGAACATACGAAACTAACATGTACGGTATATATACGCCTTCAACTGCTCCGCCTACCAATCGCAGTTTCCCAAGCGTCCAAACAGCGCAAACCCCTCCCTCACGGTACCGATAACCTCACCGCAAAACACCACAGTCTTCCAAACGATCTTCCTAAACGTCGCCCGCGACAGCCGTCTCTGGCCGGCGAAGACCGAGATCAGCCGCTCCAAACAAATCCGCACGGACTGGTGGCACCAGCTCTGCCACACCTGGAAGCACTACGTCTTCGTGGTACCCTGGCTGTGGCTGCTGAACCGGCAGTCGTCGAAGCACACGCGGTTTTGCGGCAGCTGGACGCTGGTAAATGCGCATGAGGTCGCTGTGATCAGTGGGATTGCGGCGGCGTGGAGCCTGGGTGCTGAGTATCCGGTTGAGTTGGAGAGGGATGGGCAGGGCGGGCCGTGGGAGGGGTTTGCGGTGCTGTGTTTTCGGATGTATTTGATGTTGGCGCATGGGCGGTGGTATAGCGCCCGGGAGGGTGTGAAGCGGTACCCTGTATTCTAAGTGTAGCATGCCGGGTAACGTTCCTGATGCATCGATGACCAGACGTCGCCGGCTCGAGTCGAGTTACGCGCAAAGACGAATGCAACGATATGTGAAATTCCTGAAAGCTTACGGCTGCACTTCGTTTAGCTCTTGCCATAGAGGCATACAGGTGCATGCAATGATCATATATGCTCGTTTTCTAAGAGAACTACCATCGGAATTACGACGATAACATCTGATAGGACTCTTGTTTCCGATACAACAAGCATTGTGTTGACTATATATACGGTGATATCCAGCCTCGCTGCTCCAAACTCCATCAAAATGCTCTATATACATACGGTGACTTTTCTGTAGCATCACTACATAACCCCTCTACGGTGAAATCCATCTATATCTACAGACCAAAAACAGGGCGGAATCTACCACCCTTAACCATACCGCTTGTTAAACTTGGCCTGCACCGGGCCCCTCACAAGCCCGATATACCCAACAGCCCTGCTCGGCTCCAAATCCCCAACCATCCCCGGCAACCGCTCCAACGTCGCCGCACTGTCAAACTCCGCCGCCAGCATAGCCGGCACCACATCCTCAGGTCTATCCACACCGAACCGAAAAAGCGTATACCCGTCCAACGTCTCCGTCCACCGTCTGCGGAACTGGTACGCCAGCGACAATATCATGATGCTGAGCGCCCACACCGACAGCATTGCCAGCACGTATTCCGGCGGGACAACACCGCGCGTTAGCACCATCGCTTCCGTCCCGACGGTAACGTTGCTCAGCCGCCATTTATAGCTGGGGTCCGTTATCCCGTCATACATGATGTGTACTGCCCACGTTTTGTGCGCGCGGAGCATCGCGGCGCGCAGGTCCTCCGCCTGCAGTACGCTCGGTGCGGCGCCGAGAAAGTCGCCGAAGGCGTTGTTCGTCAGCGAGGATTTCTCGATGGATGAGTAGAGTGCTGAGAACCAGTCAATGTCGTTGTTCAGGCGGAGGTCGGTGGGTATGTAGGGCGTTTGGAGGAGGAGGTGGGGGACGCCCGTTTCGAAGCGCTTGATGCCCCCGCCGTTGCGGATGTTGGCGTTGCGCTGAGTGAAGTTTGTGTAGGTCCCCTTTACGCCGTTGACGATTGCCGTGCCGATTGCGGAGGAGGCGTGGCAGCGTACGCCGACGGCTTTTTGATTGGGGTAGCGCGGGTCGTTGCGGAGCTCGGGGATGTCGTTTTCGGCGTCGCGGAAGATGAAGTTTGACGGGACGACGCCGATGCTGCCGTAGGAGTCTATTGGTTGGATGTTTTGCCAGAGGGCGGCTTCGAGGGTGACGGGGGTGTCGAGGCCCGGGTAGGGGGAGAGGAGGGCGGCGTAGCCGATGGACTCGTCGTCGCTGGGGTTGGTGATGTTTGAGAGGGGGATGCTGGTGGCGAGTTCGAGGGAGGCGTTGACGTTGGAGATGAAGCTCACGGGGTTGGTGTTTTGGGTCTTGTTGCGGAGAAAGATGACGGAGCGGTCGGAGAGGGTGTAGCCGCCGGGAAGCTGGCCGAGGGAGGTCGGGGTGAGGGTGACGGTCTGGTTGCGGCGGTTGAGGATTGTGAATTGGGAGGTGGAGTTGACGATTGAGCAGTTGTAGCGGACGGCGAGGCCGAAGACTTCGCCGATGAGCGGGCCGTTGACTTGGGGGGCGAGGAAGATGGAGTCCGATGCGTCGTCGGGGAGGATGTTGCTTGTCGTGACGTTGACTTTGGTGCGTGAGCCTGGTGGGATGTAGAACTGCTTGCGGACGGGCATGTCTGGTGAGAAGCCCGAGGTCCAGAACTCGGTGGCACGCTGGGTCGCCAGGACGCCGTCGCGGCCGCTACACCCAGTATATCAGTAAGTATATACTGCAATAGCTGTATAAAGATGCTGTATGATGAGGACGTACTTGATGCTGGTGAGGTTGCGGCCGACGACGAAGGCGACCTGGCCTTTATAATGGCGGGATATCGAGAACCCATCCGCAGTCTGCATCGTCAGACCGGTCAGCGGCCACGCCGCGAACCCGATGATGCTGAAGAAGGCGAGCACGTCCCACAGGAGGCCGTTGCTCCTATAGGATGACCTCTTCTGGATGATCTTGAACAGCGCGGCCAGCCATCCCGCCGGGTCCTGGAACGTATTCCCCGCAAGATTGATGAGTCTACAATCCGTCAGAACAACATTCTATATATACCGATGCAATCAAAATCAAGGTAGTCCGGGGATACAGACCTCCTGAGGTTGGCGGGTGCCCACGGCCGCCTCATCACCATCGCAGCCACGCTCCCCGCCGTGGCATACGTCCCCAAGTTTAGCGCGAAAGTAGCCAGCACGAACCAGGAGTAGTTGACAATGCTGACGCTGTCGAGATAGCCCGTGCGCTGCCAGGACTCCGAGCTGCCCTCCGGGTACCGCAGCCAGCGGAGGTATGTTATGTAATAGTAGAAGACGAGGGCGAAGGGCACGAGGATGGAGATGATGCCGCGGAAGATGAAGCGCGGCAGCGGGAGGCCGAAGTTCGGGACGTCTGCAGTTTTGCGGTGCGAGGAGTCCGTGTCCGTCTAGACAGCAAGTCTAACGTTAGCTTGACTTTCTTCTTTGAATTCGATCATGAAACTGTCGTGGATGCTAGTTTACGGACCCTGTGGTAATTGTGTGGTATTTGGCCGCCGGCCATGGGAACCGCCTGATCGAGAAGCGGTGTCTGCATAGTACCACGGCCATGCTATCAAGTAACATTGATACCAGATAAGCAGCCGAATCGTATTAAATGATAGAAGGAATATATTTTATCTAGGATGGACTAACCTGGCCTACTTTCTCGTTGTAGTCGTTGGGACGTATCGTCTCGGTCGAACCGATGGAAGACGGCCGCGAGGTGGGATTGTCGACTCTTGTGTATGCCGTCGAACTGCGGCTGTAGACACTCGGACTGTACGAATAGTCTCCCCCTCCCGACATTTTTTACCGTTCGTTGTCGATATCAGATAGTGTGTTGTAATTTCTTCCAGTGTGAATCCAAGAGCGTGAAGATGCAAACGAAGCAGTCGGGATAAAGAAGGTGAAATATAAATCTCAGAACAAGATTACATCTAGTCGTAGAAAGGTATATAAAATGGTAACACAGAAAAGCCGAGTGAGTACTGTTTATAATGCATTTGAAATCCGGGCAACGGGATGACGCAGCTTAAATATCTGCCGTAGACCATTGGGCCCAATTCCAAGGCACATCCACTCGACCAGTATAACCAACCCAGCTGCAGCCAGAGCCTCTCAGCATACTAGTACTCTACAGTGGGTCCAGTAAACTACCCAGTTACTAGCTGCTTCTGAATCAATTCGCGGAACTCGTCAAGGTGGCTCGCCGGCAACCCTAAAATCAAAATCCTACTCTCCAGGCCACACCGCTTTAGACGATACGACCCACACCGAGCCTCTCCAACCCTGTCGTTAGTTCGTACAGGTGAAAATAAAATTTGCATCCCGCCTCAACATTCGCATGTTCAGAATACTAGTATCCTAGATAGACGCTAAAATGTCTCGAATGTAAGATGGTCCCTTGTAGTCTTGCCACAGCTAAGCCGTCCGATCGCAACAAGCGTTGACGGTGAAAAGACAGATTCTTGTATACCAAGTACCTACTATAGGTATATGGTATACGCCGTTTAACTCTCCGTGATGGTAATAATTGTCCCGTCCCCGGACCGGTTGGTTGGTCAAGTGCTCATGCAGGCCTTGTGTCCCCACCGCCGTTATCTTCCGTTGGTTCTGCAAGTCGGCCCAGAAGCCGGATAATATCGTAACTGCAGTATTGGCATTGACCTCGTGCTGCTGTACACTCCCCTCCGACGTCTAAAAAAGGAAGCGGCCTGTTTCTTCAGACAACCTTGCCGGAGCTACTGGGCATGCTAGTACTGTACCTCAACTCGAGGGACCGCCGCACGCATGCCAAGGAGCTATCGAACGCTTGATTCCAGTATGCTAGTAGCTGTGATTGACCACCTTCCGAAGTGCGCGTTGGTCAGGGCTGTGCGTGAGCACTTGGGCCTTGGCGGTAAGACACTTGGCACAGTTAATAAGCCGCCACTGAAAGCTTGAACTCGCTGACATGACGAAACGTAATGGTCCCGATTGACGATGATTATGCGATTAGTATTACTATTGCTACTTGTATAGTATGCGTGCAATCGATCATGCATGCTAGTATAATTGTAGAAAGAAGAGTGAGAATGTATTATACGCTACTGGACATAAATGTACAATTGGTCATAAAAGGTATGTAATAAGGCTATGCAAATTCTAAAGAACGGCGTGAATCAGACGAACGAAAAATCCTCGACGGATTCGTAATTTACCAAATACAATGGTAATCACCATAAACAGAAAATAGTGTATCAGCACGTTGAAGCAAAAGTATATACGGCATAATAATCAACTACACCATCAACAGACCGCCGACGACCATGAAGAACGAGGTCAGCCCCGCCACGGCCAAAACAGCAAGCTCGTGTCCGCCGCCAATCCTCGTTCCGCTGGCCGCATTCTTGCTCGACTCGCTGCTGCCGCCCGCCTGCGCGGCCGAGGGGACCTGGTTCCACGTGTTGACCCTGTTGATGACCGGGCTGGTGACCTGCTTGCCCGCAGTGTCGGTGATGGTCCATTTATGTCCGGCGAGGTTGAGGTCCACATCGATCAGCTTGCCGGGCGTGACCTTGACGCCGCTCTTGATCAGCTTGGCGACCTCGGGCGGCTGCGCGATGGCGTCGCGGGCGGTGAAGGAGGTGATTTTGGGGTAGACGCTGGCGCAGGTTGGTCGGTTGATTTTGCGGGCGGTTTCGCCGGTGGGCAGGGAGACTTTGGAGTAGACCTGGCGGAGGGTTTCGTAGTCGGGCAGGATCTTGGCGTTGCCGGTGGACGGATCCACGTCGACCAGACCGTAGTTCTGCCTCAAGTCAGCTGCGTGTCGAGTCAAATAGTACTGACTGGAGACTCACGTTGGCTTCCTGGTTGAATTCGTAGACGACGCCGCCGGAGAAGACGGTGTTCATCTGGTCCGAGTAGATGGCGTTCGCGTCGCCAAACGTACGCGGCAGGACCTCATTGCAGCCGTATCTAATACGATATTAGCACATCCACACATCGTCGTATAAATATCATATCAGGCTGACATACTCGGAGAAGAAGATCGGCATCTGAACAGGCGTCATGAGCTCGGTGAGAGTCTTGTATCCCGACTTCTCAAACGTCGTATCACCGCACCACTCGTAGCTGTTTATCCCGTAAAAGTCGCTCTCCCCGCCATCCTGGTCCGTGCACGACAGATAAAAGCCCAGATCCTGCCGGAAATCAACGACGTCCGCCGTCGAATAGCCAATCGGCACAGCCCGCAATCCCCTAGCCTTCTGATACTGCCGCATATCGCGCTGGATGGCGCGGATGTACGGCGCGGTAGTGTTGGCCGTCTTCTTGTCGTTCGCGAGCTCGTTGCCGCTGAAGAAGCCGAGCACGTTGGGGTAGGGGGAGAACTGCTCCATCACGCTGAAGACGTTCTGCATGTATATCGCGCTGTAGGACGTCCAGGGCTCCTCGCGGTGCACGCTGTACTGCCAGCCGGGGGCGTTGACGTCGAGGACGACGTAGATGCCGGCGGCGGCGAAGAGGGACATGCAGGCGTCGTGCTGCAGGGTCGTGTTGACGGCGTAGGTGCGGATCGTGTTGATGCCGAGCTGCTGCAGGAGGTAGACGTCGCGCTGGCAGCCGCTGAGGTCGGAGAAGGGGTCGACGCCCTGGTTGAGTTCGACGGGGCCGCCGGGCTGATATCCGACGCCCACCAGGAAGAACTACACATTGTGTTAGCGCATTGTATACTTTATGCATGCGGATGACGGGAGGCGCATGTATATGAGAAAGTACCTGGTCGTTGCCGCCGTAGAAGCCGCCGTCCTTGATGGTGATTGGCGTCACTGCCTGCGTGAGCCGTGCCAGGGCGGCGGCGAAAAGAAGTGCTGTCGAGCGCATGGCTGCAATGTTCTGATAGTGCTTATGATGTATGTATGTATCAATCAAAGGATGTATGAATGTAATTTAATGTGCAGGTTGGCTGCTGGCTGTTATGAGAGAGCGTCGTGGTTGTAGAAAAATAACAACGAAGGAGTGAACGAATATGCTGCCGTGAGTATATTCAAAGAACGGTTAATACAGATGCATGCATTCAACAGCCAGCAAGGACAAGAATCTCTTTCCGTCACCGTCGAAGGAATGTTTGGAGGAGTGAAAGCGAGAGGGAGAGGAAGAGAAGCGGGAGATTGCCCGGTAATAAATTAAGGCGACATGCCCGACTCGTGCGTGATCAGATGGCCCACTCCAAGTACTCAGACAAAGCCTGACAAGTCCTCGGCCAAAGCTTAGATTCTGCTGCCCAATTGGCGTGCCCGACGCAGGAACAAAGACTCTTGCCTCGAAAAGGGGCTGTTCCCACCTGCAGGTCCACTAGTCACTGCGACAGGGCTCTGTCAGGTCGTCTGAGGCTGTCAGGGGCATTTTGCCGTTTTCCCACTCGCGTCGCTTGCCCGCTGCCAGCGTCTGTTTCACCCGTTTCAGCTGCCGTCCAATTAACTTCACCGGTTGAAATCTCGTAGACGACTTTTACCATTTACTTCTTTATTTACACTCTGAGCGCCTGCGCGTCTACCGATGACGGAGGTATTGAATGTGAAAATACTTCGTCACAGTCTGTCTCGACTCGACACGACGCGCCTCATCCCATACGATCACTGGTCCAGGCAAAAGCGCATATCCGGTACCCGGAAACATCGTATTCATAATTGCCTACCTAGGTAACTGCAGCTAAACTTCCCAGACGAGCAGCTGCCATCGTCGCGTCGGAACATCGCACTCCCGCCTGCAGCTGCACCGTCAGCCATGGCTTCGAGTTTAATTTTTGACGCCCGCGATCGCGCGCCGTCAGAAAAAACTTAATGCCCAGTCACGGGATGCACCCGCACATACAGTACTATGACTGTTGAACCCGCTGACGGGAGGAAATACCCCGCCAAGCAATGAAAAGTCGGAATGCACCGAAATTCGACATCGGAATGTCGAAATTAATGACACATTCCAGCGCCCACATGCATGCAAGCATACTGCCAATGCGCAGACTAATCTGCAATCGAATCCAGTCGATAAGGCAACTGCCCAGAATGGAATCGACAGCTTCCCAAATTTGATCCTCGTATTCGACCGGGTCACCATAGATCTATAGATATTTAGTATATGTAGGTGTATATATTATATTATCTGGAATTCGGGTCGACGAGCCTGGTTTCTATAGATCTATTATCGGTGTCTCTAAGCGTATTCGGCAGCCGGCCGACCGACGCGTCTTCTGGAATTGAATACACGTATCGATATCCCAGCCTGTGCATAAACAGTCGTTACACAATATCTCGATTGCTGCAACATCGCATTGTTTATCCAACCTGGTATATAACATACTACTAACACTAGCTCAGACCGAAATCCGACACCTGAATATCCACTGTAGATATTGATACACGATGAAGAATGTATATTACACTAACACTACAGCTTCGTCGCATCATGATATCAACGTCATCATCAATCCACCGGGCACCAGGGTATCTTCCCGCTGATCCAGAGAATCTAGAAAACAAAGAACGTCGACCGAGAAAGACCGACCAAAACACCAAACGCCAAACACCAATGAATGCTACAAAATCACAAGTCACACGATCACACAGCTACTGCCAGCGCTCTGCCGTCGCCCTCGCCGCCTCAAACTCCCCAGCCGCCGACTCGACCGCTCCACAGCCCTGTCGCTCACATCCACCCCCCTCGATCCCACCACCTTCCCTCCACTCTCCAAACTGCTGCTCTCCTCATCACCACCCCGCATCCGCACATTCAACCCCTCATCACCCACCTTGCCCCCGTCCGACGACGAAGCGCTCATCGTCGCCGCCGGCGTAACAGTAACCCCCGGCACCGCCTCCTCAACATCATACACGATCTCCCAATCCTCCACCACCCTCTTCGGAAGCTGATAGCTCCCAAAAAACTCATAAGCACCATGATCCAACGCCTCCATCAACACTCGATTCACAACACTATTCCCCGCGCCACTCCCCCGGCCGAACGCCGACGTCCTAAACCCATCATCCTCATCCCCGCGCCAACACCGCATCGCGTAGTTTTGGAACCCGAAAATCGCATAGGCCTCTTTATCCGACCGCTCGTTCACACGCACCGCCAGCGGCGAGCCACTATACCCGTGCTCCTGGATCACAAGGTGCTGCTCGAGTCGGATCCGCCGCACAGGCGCACCATGCCACATTCTGTACGCGCGTTCGCGCAGTCCCTGCACCTGTCCGACCTGCCATTGCTTCGAGGTGAAGTTCTGCCGCCAGAGGATGCTGCGGCTGTACATTTCCTTTTGGTTCTGCGAGATGTTCTGGTAGGCCTCGCCGATGACGAGGCCCTCGGCGACGATGTTGCCGTCCTTGGGGTTTTTCGAGTCCGCGCCCGTCCAGGAGTTTAGGAGGTACATTTTTCCTTTACGCTCGCGGAGCATCGCGGTGGAGGTGCACCATTCCATTTTCTTGAACTGGTTTTTCTTCTTATGCTGGAAGGAGATCACGGGGAGTTGTTGGTGGGGCGAGTCAGCGGCCGCGCGGATGAGGCAGAGGTCGTGCGAGAATTTGGAGGCGCCGATGTCCCCCCGGAGTTTGGGGAGGTCGTCGTAGGTTTGGTAGTATTGCCCGAAGACGCCGCGTTTCGTGCGGTCGAAGACTTTCATGCGTGCGAAATCGTCGTTGGTGACTTCCGTCGAGGACATGCTGGCGTTGGACGGGCGGGAGCGGGATTCGAGGGAGGAAGATTCGCGGGTGGCGGGGAGCCGGAGAGCGGTGAGGAAGGCGTGGGTGGTCATCGTGATGGCGTCGTTGGGGATGGCCGGGTTCGTGGAGGGGATTTTGCGGCGGAGGCGGACCCCGAGGCAGCTGGTCCAGCCGCTGTCGCTGTCGGGGCGGCGGACGTCGACGCGCTTGCCGGTTAGCAGGCGCTCGCTTGGCAGCGGGGTGGATGCCGCTGCGGTGAAGGTTTGGTTGTTCTTCATGTAGCTGACGAGGTAGCCGCCAAAGGTCTCGGGTTTTGTCATGTGCTCGATGCCTTGGTCAAAGTCGTGGTCGTAGACGATGCTCATGCGCTGGTTGATGAACACGCACGCCATGACGGCCCTCGGGAAGGTCTTGAAGAGGATGTTGAGGATCTCGTCGGAGAGCTCGGGCAGCGTGCCGACGGGTAGCGGGCGGTCCCGAAGCGGGTCCGGTGGACGCTGGCCGCTGATCTGAGGACAGGGCTTCGCGTAGGAGAGGATGACGGGGGCGTCGGCGATGTAGAGCGGGATGCTGGGGATGTCCATCGCGTTGAAGTTTTCGAGCTCCAGGGTCCACACGCCTTTGCACCAGGTGATGTATTTGAACCGCGGATCCAGCTGGTCGACGAGCTTGGTCCAGTTGCGGTGGGTCGCCTTCGCGTTCGGGAGCAGATGGCTGGGCGTTTCCC